>CM051692.1:14310643-14910643 GCA_028022725.1 Lycodopsis pacificus | reverse complement strand
AGGTTCGCTTGCTTGTCTCTATGCTGCTCTGCTACCTCTCCCATCCTCCTCCCCCGTCTGTCTGTCTGCCTCCCTCTCTCTCCCGTCGCAGCACTCGGTGATCTCTCGCACACATTCTCTCTCTCTCTCTCTCTCTCTCTCTCTCTCTCTCTCTCTCTCTCTCTCTCTCTGATCTCCATCCTCCTGAGCGTGTCTTGGAGGGGAATCGTCTGCAGCCAGCCAGGCAGCTGTGTGTTGTTGGTCTTGTGCCACCACAGAGGCGCTTTGGCGAACCCGCTTTCTATTTGTTTAGAGGAATTAAAGGGATGCACTCTCTCCAAGGACCTCTGGCCTCCGAGTCGCCAGAAGGGGGCCCTTATCAGAAATGTCACTCAGTAAACACACACACGCACTCCGAAGTGGATAGACAGAGCTCACAGAGGAAAAACTGATAATCCATCGCTGATCTTTGGAATGATCATCGCACCTGATTCCCCACCACTGACCACTCGTGTCGCTGGGCAGCAATAGGGTTACAGAATGTGGGCTTTTGAGTTAGTTCCCACGGGTGTCCTTATACTTACTACTTGACTACTTTCATTTTTTTCCCTCCCTGTGCTCGTGGGGGACCACAGGAATGATTCAATATCCATTCTGCCACGCAGTGTGCACTGCACGTTAATGCAATCCATTTTCTATTTTCTCCAAATGCTTTTAGTTACGGTGCAGTGGGGAAATTGGTTTCCCTTCCAGCGGAATCATAGTCTGTATATGCATATGTACAACACGGCACGGCATAAATATGATTTGTGCAAACTTAAGTGGGTGAATGAATGTAGTTCTGTACCATGTCTGAAGCTAAATGAGAAAATGAATGTGGCAATCAGACGCCTAATATGCTAAAATGACAAGCTGCCCTTCCCCAGCTTGGGTCTTTTGAAGCCGCTCAATGTTTGTTGATATTTACAATGTATGGACTGAAGCTTTCTGCATCCAAAATGGACGGTATGTAACTAGCTCAGTGGGTGGGATTCACCTTGACAATCACACGATATGGGCTCAGCACACAGGCATGTTATTTGCTGCTCCCACGCTATGAGCCATGTATGCAGAGCCTGCTCAGCTGCCGGTGGGCAATGAGCTGAGAGCTCAGAGGCTGATATCTGCTCGCCTGCCAGCAACTCCTCAGGGAATTGCATCACTTGGAGGCGAGCGAAGGTAAGATTTAATTCTGACAAAAGACGAGCAGAACAGTTGTATTCTCAGGGGTTCTGTAAAAATGTGGTCAACCGGCGTATCTGAAACGTACTGGAGGCAAGGCAAGTTTATTTATATTGCAAATTTTCAGCATCAAGGCGATTCAAAGTGCTCAACATAAAACATCAAACACATTGAGGCAAAGTGCAAAAGAAACCCACCACAAAAGGACATTTAAGTACAATTAAAACATTCATTAAAGAGCCGGAATAAAACAAGCTGAAAAAGAATGAGACAAGCGTAAAATACAAGAATAAAAGTTGCAGTGTAGGAAAAAAAACCCATTTGATTTAATAAAAGGCAGCAGGAAAAAGTATTTGCCTTGATTTAAAAAAAAACAACTGAGTTGCAGGTATACGGTGCATACAAACTAAACACTCTTTTTCTTTTGACTTTGGGTAGCAGACCTGTGCTAGATGACCTGAGAGGTCTGGATGGAGGATTAGAGATGCATTTTGACCCTAAACCATTAGTGGCTTTATAAACCAACAGTGACATTTTGAAATAAATGATTTGACAGCCTGGAAGCCAGTGTATAAACTTGAAAGTGGTGTGTTGCGATTCACTTTCTTGGTCTTAGTGAGGACTCGAGCAGCAGCGTTCTGAATCAGCTGCAGCTGTCTAATCGATTTTGTTTTTGGGACGCCTGAAGAGACACCGTTACTGTAGCACAGTCTACTAGAGATAAATGAGTGGACAAGTTTTACCCAAATCCTGCTGAGACATAAATCTTTTAATCCTTGATATATTCTGAAGGTAATATTAGGCTGACTTTGTGTATTAATGTGGCTGTTGAAATTCAGGTCGGAAACCACAATGTCTGGCTCGGTGTGTGGTTTTTAATTCCTGCTTGGCTCCAAATACAAATACCTCGTTTTGTCTTGAAAGACAATTCTGGCACATCCAATCGTTGACTTCTTCAATGCACTTATTCAGTGCTTGTATTGGACCACAGTGATAAAGCTATGATTTCTATATAAATGTATCATGAACATTTGCATAATTATGCAATTTTTGTTATGTTGTTTTCCGTCATCTGAGCCAAGAGGCTCCAGAATGCAGCCTTGGGGAAGTCTGCATGTCATATTTGTCTGCTCAGATGTGTATTTATTTACCTATAAACAAAAAGGTCTTGGTTTGGATCATAAGTACGTTATGTAAGCGACATAGTAACATTATATAATCTACAATAACTTAGTAAGGAACACTTTCGGTGTCACACGGGACATAAATACTGAGGCTCCAGTGAAGTAGGCTAATGCTAGACTTATCTTTTCAGCACTCGACAGTTCACTCGAAGTGATTATGTTGTATATTGGTGAAGAGGAAACAACCATCTATATTCATACAGCTGGAGGGAAGGGGTGAGACGGAGTGCTAATCATTATTGATGGAGATTCACTTTCTCTTCTCAACCGAATGGCTGGTTCGGCTCAGCAGTCAGTCACGTGCAGTTAAAGGAGGACTGCACGTGAACCGCCATTGGCTGGTTTTCACGGCCTATTGAGCCAATCAAGGTGACTGTGTGGAATGCCTGCTATGGGGTGCCACCGAAACCTTTGTGGAGTCTCGGGTGAAATTTGGTGCAGTTCCACTGTACTCGTATCCCCCCCCCCCCCCCCCCCCCCACATCAAAGCAATGGGTTTGAGAAAAGTCACAAGATTAAACTCTGTCATATCAGCATTAAACCACTCCAGGGAGAAGTGACTGACTGTCACGGCACCGGACATGGCTCGATTTTAGGTTAATTCCAAGGCCGTACTATATTATATAGGAAAACTTCTTTTTTAAATTATATTTTCACCTCCCAAGTTCAATAAGTTTGTCTCTCCTGTTATTGCTGCAAGGAAAAGCTAATCTCCACCGGGAAAGCATGTGGGTGTCTTTACAGTGACGTACTCTCCTGCTTGTGTTATTATGTTCATGCTTCACAGGATTCCGGCATGCTTCACACTCGTGAATAATCATGACTCATTCTATATTTGATCTTATTAACCTTGTTAGCTGCATATACAGTGCTCCTCTCCCTATTTTGCTCAGGCACGCTCAAAATGTCCGTACTGTACATAATTAGTCTCATGCAGAATCCTTCTCTTCGCCTTCGTATATTTGATATTTTAGGACTTCATATGCTCCCATCGCTCCATGTGTACACCTCAAACTCTCTGTTCACCTGTTGTGTTTCAAGCTGGGCTGACCAGTGTGCGTGCTTTGTCGCCATCAGCATGTTGTGTGTGTGGAGGCCTGTGTGTTCTCTGTAGACCAGAGCATGAAAGCATGTACCAGCTCGAGTCATGCTTCATTCATAGGAACATCCCCCGCTGTGAGTTGTCCATACAGGTGAGAGGCCCAGCTGTGGCAGTTGCAGATGAGTGCAAGCTGGAGATATTGTATCAGGCTCTCTGGAGGCGAAGTACAGAACTGAACCCAGCGTGTTGCGTGCAATTAGAATCCCAGAGCCAGCATGTTTAATGTGTAATAGGGCTTCCATTTTGGCATTTTCTTGTTAAATTTCACAGGTGGCTGTGATGGTTAAAGTTCATGGCCGTGACGGTCACTGTGCAGTTCTGTTTTCAAAATTGTAAAGAAAAAAAGAGTAAATGAAAGAAACAGTAGTTGTTCTACCATGGCTATGAGTCTATACTTAAAATACCCTTCCTCAAGCTCACTGAAACAAGTTTGCTTCCTCAAAATTAAGGTTTTTATAATTCTTATTATTCATTTGTTTTTGTTTTTAATGTTTCGGTTGTTAATTCTTCTTTTTTTTCATTAGTGTGGCTTTGGTCCACTTCTCTGCTTAACGTTGTTGAATCATGTTTTTGTTGACAACTTTGGGCTTCCTCTCTGCATGAACGGTGCGTTAATGTAGATATTATTGCCCATTATTGTAAAGTATACTTGTTTTTATTCTCATCCCACAGCCATATACGTATGCTTTAGGAATTTCAAACTCCGTACAAATGTTTATCGAAAATACAGTAAGAGTTTGTGGAGCAAAAACTAACTAAGTTTTGCATATTCTCTGTTGAATTTTCTCTATTTTAATTTATTTCCTAACCAGGTGGCAACCATAGCTGTCACACCTGCCTGTGGGAAGAAAGATCCTCCCTTGAGACAGGGGAAATGCATTAACACAGAACACTGGGGTTGTTTAAAGCGCTACTCCTCCCCAAATCTATTTTGAGTGAAAGTGCATCTGCACTCACACTTGCACCCTTGAAAGGATGATGTGAAAGGTTTGTATGCCCCTTCACAACAAAACTGTGGCTGTGGTCATCTTGATTTATGTTGTTTACTGTATAGTGGAATTCAATTATGACAAGCTCTTACATCAGGGAAAAGTTTCCAAACGTCTACAGACAACACTGTATATGTCCTTCCATGTGCTCAGTATATTCCAAACAATTATCATTTTTCCATATTTTGGCATAAGACCAAAATTCTGGCAGAACTTTAGCATGCCAAGGAGGGCTGCCGTGACTGTGATGTAGGGGTGGTTTGAGTAGTTTCCAACTAAAAAGCCATCCCTATGTGCAGCTATGTCGTCTGCTTGCTGCCGGGGAACCCCCACATTTTACACCTTCAAGCATCTTTAATTAGCGTCAACTGGTCAAAGAGCATCTCCCACAATGCCACAGGGCTTCAATCTCCCTCCCCACCACCATCACGACCTGCTACCACCACCTCTGATTCACAGGTAGGCTTTCCTCTCCTGGCGGGCTCGCTGTTTTCAGTGCGTTGCCAAATTAAGGACCTGGGAATTACTCTCTGCGCGGAATAATGATGAGGCGGCCTCGATCAGCACATGGAAGTGTGTTTATAATGAGATCGTAAACATATGCTCGTGCCAGCGCAGCACCTACCCATCAGCTTAATTGGCTCGATGTGGAATCTCGGCCCTCGTGGTCCTCTCCAGAGAAGGAGGGGTGTGTGGAGGAGGAAAGTGCGGAGGTGTGTGGTGACATTTAGTGTTTGGCTGCAAACTGCGGTTTTTGTGACTGGATACACACAAGTGTAAAGACATCCAGACAAATATGATCCCGCATGATCCATACATGTAATGGGGTTTTTTTGCCGACACACCCACATACTGCACAACCGGAGTTAGCATTAAGGCTACCAGGTGCAGTAATTGGCACCTGCACGGACAATACTGAGGGTAAACAGACCCATTGTGCATTGTACTTGCCTGTGTGAATCAAAGTAATTGCGAAACGCCAAGTGGGGTGCAAAATATAATGAATTGGCCCAACAATTGACAAAGTATGATTTATGCATGTTTCTTAGTGTAATCAGTCTCGCCGAGGCTGCATTTGGTCCGGAGGGGAAGAGAATGAGCAGAGGTTAAATTGCACTCACCTCTGTCAGCTTAGGAGCCAGTGGGAACAATTAGGCAGCCTGGTATAATACTTGTCATTAATCATCACTCTGCTCATCACATGTGTGGAAACACACATGTACTCCGGAACACGGTCATGCAAACTCTATCTGCCTAACAACGTGCTTAAATAATCACGAATGAGACCAGACCACATGTCCACATTGACTGAGTCATTTGAGCTGCTCAGTAATAGTAAGCAATGCTTTGTGAGACACTTGATGTACAGGATATGAATGTCTAACTATAATGGAAGGGCTCAGTCTGTAACGGCTCAACTGGCTCAATGGTTGTTCGTTTTCTCGACAACCGTTCGTACGATCGACATCACACTTGGCGGTATATTGACGAGGACTCAAAGGAAGTGTGGAGGGTGAGCTCTTGAGATTGCACAAATGCATTGGTAGTAAGTCATGTAGCCTTCACACTGTGTAGTGTATTGAGAGGGGGACCCCTAGTAACTGTTACACCGCCTAACTCAGTCGCTCGCTACAATAATAACCATTACACCACTGAAAGGCATGCTGGGTACAGCGCTCTCTCCAATGCTTGTTACAGTACATTTAAGAACCGACAGCGACAGACTGGAGCGACCGGAGATCACGGGACATATTCAGATGTGCGGTTCTCGGGAAAGGCGCAAGCGGCAATACCTGAGGCCAATCACTCGGCCCGTATTTGACACATTTCTTAGCGTCACACAATTGTATATCCATTATGTAATTATTGAGGATCATTGTGCAAAAAAGTGAGTCAAGCTGTCCCCTCTGTTGCCAAGCTCGGTGCCCTGGTCCTCCACTGCACCCGTGCAGCCTGGGTAATCACACATGTCATGGTGTAATAGCAGATTATGCATGTAAGGGTGTCGCAGCTCCCCCGCGGTGGCACTTATATGAGGTTAGCTGGGCCGCACTTGACTGACACGTAGCTTCAAGCCATCCATATAGAATGACGGACTCATTACAAGGCTGAGAAGCCACCACCTGCTCATATTGACAGAGATGTGATTAGCCTGTGAGCGTCATCTAAAGCGTTAACTGCCTCCTAATGCGCCATGACGTTTTATTGCACATAAGCATGGATTTAGTTCATTCCATCTTGTGCTCTTTTAATAAACTGGGCTGGAAATATAATCAATTTGGGCACATGTGTTTATCAATTACAATCTGTAACTGGATATCCATCCAAAGAGATTTGTGTTTTGGGTGTGTGAAAGGATTTGCCTTTGTAAATAGAAGAAAAATGATAACAAACTGACAAAAAACTGTGAATCGATTTTTGTTCCCCACCATTTTAATATGTAAATATTGAATTGCTGAATTAACTCCTGCCGTACGTGATAGGTTTAGTCATCAGTGTAACCCTCCATGAAGCGTTTCTCTACTTGCTTTGCCAACACAGACATTACGTGTGTCTATTTTTACAATATGTCTCCATCATTGTACTCTGTGTGCTTATTCAAGCAACCATTTTACGTCCCAACTATGGAAAGAGACCTCACTTCACATGTAACCTCATTTCCCCTCTAGCTCTCCCATTGGTTTACACAATGCAATAATCCCTCCTTGCATGGATATCAAATAAAAATAGCAACATTCTCGAAAAATAAATGGCATACTGTGACGTTAAAAGAAACGCCGAATGAGATGACAGCCCCGAGAAACACTATCAATGCAGAGTTTACGACAGACAGTAAAAGGGTGATTGAATGGCTGCGTAATGAAGAGGTAAATGAGTGAGGTTGCCAGAGGGTGCACTCAATGAATGCCAGTGCTGAACAAAAGAAATAGTCACAGAATGTTTTGTTTCTTTTCTTTGATGCACCATCCTCATATGCAGATGCATGTAAACCGTTTTACAGCCGGCTTGCCGGACTTATTGCTTTTGCTCCACCTCAAAGAAACAATCTGCTTGTTGCTACAACGCATTTAGCTTGTACCTAATCACTCTGCTGCCGATGCCAACCAGGCAACAGCTTCTACAACTAGCCGAAAAAACGTATCGGACGCAGTCACAACAGGATGCTGATACAAGCTATACTAACAAGCTGAGCAAGCAGAAATTGATTTGATGCATCAAAAGTGAAATGATCAGCTCCCAGTCAAAGAGAGCTGGTGTGTGCGCTCAGTTCTGAGAGCCAATTCATATTTTTAGTAATGCAGCCAGCTGTTCCCAGCTGTTGTTGCCCGAGAGCTTTGGGCCTATCATAGTGGCTGCCAGAAAGTGTGTCGCATTACCTAATTGGATGTCTTTTGCCATAGAAGCGCTCCAATTTAGATGCTTTAAGCAAAGTGAATTAACCTTTTGCTGAGTGACATTGAAAACACGATCCAATCCTGTGTTCTGTACCAGCTGCAGACTCGAAGGTGACTTGAACTTACAAATGTTGACATGAAACAAAGGAATAAGGACCTCTTTTGCATTTTACTTGGGGGGGGGGGAAAGAAATGAATGATATTCATGTTGTCCTTTGAAGAGTTAACATCTTAATCATATCATCAAAGCCCCATGCACAAATAAGCACTCGTTCTGTACGTCCTGTAGATGCTCTTAGTGGTCCCTTTGTTGACAGGTGATACAGGCAAAGAAAGTGGATTCGACAGCAGACGAGCAGGACATGAAGACAGAAAGACAGGAGTACAACATGTACTTTGCATTATAATCAAATGGGTCAAATAGGTTTCATATGAATTACACATCACTACTCTGTCAAATTTTACACTAATGCAAATAAAATCTACACATAGGCTACCGTTGTTTGCATACAAATATTAGTGCAGCTTTTTATAGTGATGTTTAGTAAACATTAAGCTTGCTTGAGTTGAATTATTCATTTTATTGGAATCTTTTTGTTGAATTTTTCACTTGTGCACAACAATAACAAATATCAACATCACAGCTCGACAAAATATACTTGGGTCGATATTTCTAAACATTTGCGTTGTAAATAAAGGCATCAACCAAACCCGTTGTGTGGAACGGACATATTCAAAACGTACACTTCTATTGCACAACACAGAGGCTACATAGTCTGAACCAAGACCCCAAACTGGATTACTCCTTTCTACCTTGACAAAGGCAATGCAGACCAGATCCGCTTGTTCCTTTCTTACCTTTCAAAATAAAAGCCCAAGACATATACAGTACACTGTGTAGCTAGTAAAAGAAAACCCAATAATATAGCTTCCAGTGCTTACAACAATTTACCTCAGACAGACCTCCAGATGCTGCTCTGGGTCAATAGGTTAACTCACAAAGGCTCCGCCCTGAACTGGATTCTGTGAGTAATACTGTCCTCCAATCACAGGCATGCATATTTGCCATTTTTGTCATTTATTCATCACGCCACCGTGATTGTAGAAAACATCGCCAATGCATGTAACCCAGGCAGCAATTACATTTCCTCCAAAATATATTTGTAAGGCAGTATAGAATTTAACCACATTTTTATTTATGTTTAATATGTATACAAATTGGCAAAAAGGTCAAAGAACAGTTTTAAAATGTCACACATCAGTGCCTCTGGCCTTTCAGCGGTCCAATCGACATCCATTAAGACCTCCTGTGTGCAGCTTCTTTGCTTCTTTTTCGATCGCCTTTTCATTCGTCAGTCAGATATTTCACTGTCTGTCTGCTGGTGGTGGCTGGGAGGCAGGGCACTGTAAGTTAATCAATCCCAAATGAACGTGTCGCCGCTCTTGGGCTTCGGTCTCTGTCCCCTGGACCACAGGAGCCCTTCTGATTGGTCATAGCGATTCTCATTAAACACGGAGAGAGGGACTGTGGGAGTTTGGAGGATGGAAGCGAGCAGAGTTATATGCTGAGGAGGGGATATAGGGAAAAGGGAAATAAAAAAATACAGGAAAAGAAATGGAGGAAGGAGGATGATAATTACAATGAGACCGAGATGATGAAAGGAAGGAAAGCGAGGAAGTTTTCATATAGAGCAGGAGCATATTGCATCAATGGCCGAACGTAATCTGACAGCATATCAGATGGTGCTAAAGTGCAATTTAGTGGGTTAATCAGTTTGGTTATTATGTTGTAAAGAGGCTGTAATATGGATAGATTGTACTGCGTCAATCAAAGAGACGGTAAGATTTTGCCTGCCCTATAGCAAAATAAATGAATAATTGATCTGCAGTGGTGCAGTAGATTGCTGATCAGTACAGTAGTACAACTAAGCAATTACCTCCTTTTGACATGTTTTTGTTGAATCTTTGCCCAAATTAGGCAGCTGACTCATCTCTCGTTAAAACATTACTTTATTTCTTGCATAACACGACTTGTCTGTGCATGTCCATTACAGGATTGTGTAATTCACTTTTTCCTTTGGTGCAGTTGCTGCTGTGTTGGTAAAAACTATGAAGCCTGTGTGACATCAGAATAATTAAAGACTTGTTTCAATTATAGACAAATAATAAATGGTTCAATTAAATAGCTAATTTAATCACTTTTTCAATTAAATAATGCATCAAAAAACTCTAAGCAGAGGAATATATAATACAAATATGATTAAATCTGCCAATTAATAATTCAATTAGGGGTGAATCAGGGATGAAACGGTCCAAAAGTCCTGTAGCCTGAGCAAAATGTTAGCCTGTGGAGTTTTCTTGTACGCAAACAATGAATGTTTACATTCACTGTTTTTCCCCATCGACAAATTTAATGCATTTCCTTCATCATTAAACATTTGCAAAGCCATTTATTTTTGTTAATTTGAAACCCACTCTGTTGACATTCATGTTTGAGTCTCATTTTCTTCTTCTTTCTTGGCATTTGCAACCAACAGAACATTCTGCCGAGTGCACATAAAGTGCGTCCTTGTACTTACCAAACGTGAGCCCACTCGTAAACATATTGCTCTACAGTCCAACTAGCCGTCAAAAGCTCCGCAGGTGCCCTTTAAATGAATATATAATTGTTATTTTTAATGAATAAATAAATAAAACACTCCAAAAGTTGATTCCAGTGGCGCGATTATCCTGATTGCTGTGAAAGTTCTGCTGGTCAATAAAGGTTAAATGTGACACATTTCTAAATGCCACCTGATATAATCACATGGAAGAAGCCCATCATTTGCAGCCAGCCAGCTCCACGTTGATCTTGGCTCGAGCCAGGTGAGCCATGGCTGTCTCCTGAGCAAAGACAGGATTTCTTGAGGCCACATTATGTCTGAGCTGATTACAGGCCCATACCTGACATACTGAAAAATCCACCAACGTGTCAAGAACGGGCCACGGTAGAATACTTTGAGAACATGGAAGTAATGATGAAAATTGGCCCCAGGCTACCCTGTAGGCCGGAACAACAGACGCTGCAGTAGACAGTAGATCTCCCATCTCCATTATCTATTGAGATGGGAGAAGGGCAGAATGGTGTCGGGAGAAAGGAGTAGAATGCCTCTGATGGATCAACAGCGATTGACTGACTCATATGTGGCTGATTGCTTAATTCATGGTGGATTTAAATAATTAACTTGTGGAGTAATTGTTTCATTGTTTTTTATCCCCGACCACCATGGTGTCAAGGATGTTAACAAAAAGATATTTGGGGACAGTGGCGCTGGAATCAGTTTTGAAGTGTGTGTGGGGGGGTGGGGGGTGATCCAGCTTTGGATGATGTAATATGGCATCACCTACAGTGTTTTGTGATCCTGTGAGGGGTCCGGGGGTAGCCTATGATGGAAATTGCCCTTCCAAGCTGAGAGGTCCCACACGGGGATACTCCCTGGACAAACTGTGTAAAAACATCTTTGGTTCATTATCAAACTGTTATTATGAAATATCTGATCACTTTGATTCCATTCGTATTACTCTTCACAATGGTTGATCATGATTGGACAATGGTCCAACATGTCAGATGCCATAGCCCTTACCACTTCATTTCCATAACACCAGAAAGGCAGAATAGAGGACAACGCGACTCTTTGCCTCCTCTATTCCAGCCACCACATGCAAGGGCAAAATCTCTCAGACATGGAGGAATAATGAGGAATTAGCATCCACTTTCACATTTTCATAAAGCACAGTCACACATGCAGTGGAGCTGTCGGTAGCTTCACACCTCGACAGTTCTTTTCAGAACCCTTTTCTCATCCTACACCTAACCCCGCTCCTCCACTGTGTGATGAGCAATGCGAGGTGGTGATGCATCACAATCTGAATCCTTTACTTACACCGAGCTAAACTTTGCCACAATGTGTGGCCTGGCAGTGTGCTGTATGTGTATACACATGTTCACAGTTTATCCTGAGGCTGGTAATGAGCTAGCAAGCAGCGGAATCCTCAATGGAGAGGGAGACGGAGATGAATCCATGGACTTAAACACGAATGCTGGATAAACCTGGCCTTGCTGAGACTGAGAACACCCACTCACATCTGCACCATCTGCTTTGTGGCTCAGTGGAAATCCCTACCCCCCCTCCCCGCCACCAGCCCACACACACTCACACAAACACACCCCCTCCTCCGCCCACCCGCCCCTCCTCCTCCTCCTCCTCCTCCTCCTCCTCCTCTCGCCCACGCTTGCACACCCGCACACTCCTGACACTCACTCACACACCGCTGATAGTGAAGAACACTTAAATGCCAGACCACCTTCCACCTACCGGCTGCATCCCACATTCACAGGAAGTGAGCAGAATACAGATAGGCCTTCCCTAAACACACAAGCATGCACACGTCCTCAGACAGTCAGTTCAGTGTCCTGCTGTCCTGAGGGAAACGGTTTATC
This sequence comes from Lycodopsis pacificus, assembly GCA_028022725.1. Lineage (NCBI taxonomy): Eukaryota > Metazoa > Chordata > Actinopteri > Perciformes > Zoarcidae > Lycodopsis > Lycodopsis pacificus. The sequence goes on along the minus strand of CM051692.1, from coordinate 14,898,293 downwards.
CCTTTTCTTTCTCTGCGTCAGACTGTTCTTCAGCTCAGCTGCTTCTAGTTGTCTGAAGTCGAGGCAATCTGTGACCTTTTAGTGCATGTAACTCTTTGTCTGTTTACTTCAACATGCCACACTTAGTTATCCATTGGGGGTCTGGGATTTTTTTAATAGTAATCTACATTATTCGAAAGGTTAAGTTTCTGTTTTGGGTTGTTAAAATCCAAGCGTAAACCTCCGGCGCGAAGAAATTTAGCCACCGTGAAAGTGTCAAGTGGTTCCTCAAATGGATGAGGGTGGATCCAAACGCGAGTCTGTCAGCCAATACCTCTGAGATTCACAACAGCTCCTCGGACACCAACGGGTGATGTCACACAAAGACTATCACCATATTACACAATTTAGGTTAAAATTCCAGAAAACAATTATCACTGCTTTCATTCTTGTTTTTTTACAGGCATGTACATACATGTATCATGCGAACCAAACAAAACCCGTACAATATTTATAAAATATTGTAATGGTACTAATTGTAATAATAAAAGTGCAATTCATAATGTTGTTCTCCATACAGCCAGATTAAGGCAAGACAACCTCGGCCAAAACAATATTTTCATGCACTAATCAATGTAGAGATTCTGGGCTATTTCGCCTCCATGTTTTCTTTCAGACTAATGGAAAACGTAAAAAAGTGCACATTTAGGTCTTTATTTCACTACTTTGTCATTTCACTTCTGTAAATTTTGCCTAAATTCACCAAACGTTAAGAAAAGATAATGCCACATTGCACATTTTAGAAAACTTGTAATACAAAGAAATAATCATCTTAATGTAAGTGATCGACTGGAGAAATCTCATGTGTATCTATTAGTAACATCGCTGAATTCACATTTACCTTTATTAACATAGACGTGCGCTACATCTAGCAGCATTTACATCACAAAAAGCGATAGATATTCAATGCGCCTTCCATCGGAAGGAGGGAGGGGGGGCAATGCATTTGAGGTAGAAAGTGAGATCAAGGGGTGAGCTGGTTGAAATGGCCTCATGGGACGCGGGAGACTGAGAACAATGAGCGTGAGGGAGGTCTGTGAGATGTTGACCCACCTCTAGTGTCTGAGCCAGAAATCTCCACTTCAGTAGCACTACCATACATCAAACTTTCCAGTTTCATTCCTATCAATATTCTGAAGGTTTTTACAAAAGGGGTTTGTTCATATATCATTCATAGCCTGATTTATAGAACGTTTCATTCCCAATAACATGGTGTTATGGCTGTATTTTCTGATTTATGAAATCGTATCTCATGGTGACTACGCCACGGCCTGTTTCGAGAATCGGGTTTATTGAGATATCTGAATAAATGTCCTGGCTACAACCCGGAAAGCACCAGCCTGTGCTCCTGATCTGACAGGGGTCCTGGTTTTACAGGGCAAAGCTCACCAGGTAACTGAGTATAGGCCCGCCAGTGTACATAGCAAAACAAATACAAACGCTCTCCTGAACTGGCCGTAAAAATAATACAGAGTGAAACAAGCGTTGATTTATGAACAAGAGACGTACAACGTTGACAGATCCTTGTACATGTGGCAGCTGGTAATGGCAGGGAGGGACTCATTTCCGCTGTTACAGTTGATGAGATTAGTCTGGTGTGAGTGTATGAGTGTGCGTGCCAAGAGGGGAGGGAGAGACGGCGTAAGAGGTGGGCAGATTACAGAAAACACTGTATACTTTTTAGGTGAAGCAGAACTAAGAGAGGGACATTGAAATTGAGTGTGTGTGTGTGTGTGTGTGTGTGTGTGTGAGAGAGAGGGGGGCGTTCTATATCTCCCTTGAATACCACCTCAAGGTTGGCTGAGGTGGCGTCTGCCACCGCCCAGCCAATATCTGCTCTCTCAATAGCAATGTTTCTCTTCTATCAACGCTGTGTCCCACAATCCTCTGCAGTGATTAAACAACTGAAAGGGAGCGTGGATTGGGATGATGGGATAGAGAGCGAGATGAATTTATGTGTGAGCCTGCGTGTCGGTGAATATTTTTGGGGGCGGCGTGTGGGGGGGAAAAGAGGCCGAGGCAGATCCGCAGACAAAGACAGATGCGACTCAGTGGTCGCGAATGCCTCTGTTTACATTTAGAAATAGTCTCGTTGGACTCAGCCACACCTCATCGCTCCTTCCCACCGGAGCTCCACCGGCGTCGGGAGACATTTCCTGCACAGGTTCTTTCGTCAAGGAGAAACTACAAAAGGAGGGGAAAACAAGCAGAGGAGGTCTAGGATTGTCTCCATATGTCATTGTCAAATGAGCTGAGATAATAACCATTGTTGCTGCCTTCTTTGTGCCCTTTGGGTTCTTTTCTATTCGTATGTGCCACGTAATACAGCAAACTAGCATTTAAAGAACCAAGGAGGGCTTTCTTTTCTTTTTTCTGCATTTAAAAAGAAAAAAGAAAGTATCCCCTGCAGCATGTGTTTCTATGCTGGCGTTATCGAACGAGTGATTGAAGTTCATTCATCAGATTCAGTACTTAAGGCATACGGGGGTCTAAAGGTTTCAATGGCTACAGGCCAGGCTGTAAAAACAGGATGTTCAACAGCTCAAGTTCTCATTAAACCGTGTTGAAAGCACATGAAAAGCATTAGTAGTGCTTCTCTGTCTTGCTTGTGTGGGCTGCTTCGCCTTATTATTCTCTGGGCGTGCGGCAAGATAATCAGAACTTAACTGTCGGAGATGACGATTATTCACAACCCACAACTTTTCCTCAGTCTACATTAAAATGTAGGTGAAATGCGACTTGATGTCACTCGTGAATAATAACGCTGTTGTACTTTTAAAGACTATATTTTCAACTTGCAATGCGATCGAGATGACAGCTTTCAGCGTTTCAAGATTACTTTTTGACAAATAGTGACGAGAAGGTGGTTGAAAGGGTTCACTTTGTTGCTGTGACAAAAGGTTGTGCTACTGTGTGGCATATTTCATGATATCATAGTATTTTCCTCTTCTGTGCTTCTGAAGTGTAACTAAATAGTAGGGGTATTTGTTCGTAGAAAAACTGAGCCTTCTCGAGTGGTCCAAATAAAAACAGGAACCAGATCATGATCACATTAGTCATAGTCAAAATTGGATGATGACATGTGCACTGTAGCCTCATGAATTCACGCTTTAATGCATTTGTGCCGCTGCAAAGTAGAATTCTATCTTCATCTGACATTTGTTTTGCCTTCAAGCCGTCGAACCGCTGCTGGAATGTTTTCATCTTCACCTTGCCAGAAATGGGAGTAAACAACAATAACATCGCTGAATTCACATTTACCTTTATTAACATACACGTGCGCTACATCTAGCAGCATTTACATCACAAAAAGCGATAGATCTTCAATGCGCCTTGCATCGGAAGGAAGGAGGGAGGGAGGGAGGGGGGGGGCAATGCATTCGAGGTAGAAAGTGAGATCAAGGGGTGAGCTGGTTGAAATGGCCTCATGGGACGCGGGAGACTGAACAATGAGCGTGAGGGAGGTCTGTGAGAGCGAAATTGTTTTCCAGAGACAGATTTGTAAGCTGGTGCAGCTTGTAAGCAGCTTTCACTCAGACGAAACAATACCAGCAGCGGCCTGCTTTTGAGACGTGTGCTCTCTGCGGATGAACTGCTATACTTTGTGTTATCTTGCAGTTTTGTTCCTCACTTTATGTACAGCGCGTGCCCTTTGCCGCTCGCCGCAGCCTGCGGCGCATCTCAGCCCAGTGTGGGTATTAGCAGGGGCAGGCAGGGCTATAATGATGATCTTCACCATGAGTGCTAAGGTAATCCTTGCCTGGGACAAACACACACACACACACACACACACACACACACCATGCTTGCACACAAAATGCCACCAAGATCCCTCACAAACACACATCCAGCCCCCTTGCACTCTGACTGCGTCTTATCAGTCTAGCTACAGTGCATGCGAGGAAATCAGTCGCACAATCTTGCCCCCAGGAGCCCAACTTGCAGCCCCCCCCCCCCAAAAAAAAGGCTGTTATGATGATACTCCTCCTCTTCCTCTCCTAACAGCTTCATTCTTTTATCACACAGGCAATCAGTTAGATAGCAGTGCTCTGAAAAACCCTTCCTCCAGCTCAGTGATGGGGGCCAGAGACCAAGGACCTCGCTAATGCAACCCCCGAGCCCGGGCTTGTTAGCCGGAGCCACATCTGAGAGAAAAGAAGGGGAGATGGAAGAGCGCGTGAGAGGAAAGACGAGTGCTGGAGGGGTGTTTGTGTGTGTGTGTAGAGCAGAGAGGGAGATGACAGAGTGCGGGAGTGTTTTTACAACCCTGTGTGTGTGTGTGTGTGTGTGTGTGTGTGTGTGTGTGTGTGTGTGTGTGTGTGTGTGTGTGTGTGTGTGTTGTGCGTGTAGAAGAGACACTGTAGTACTTCCGCAGATAAAAGCAAGGGAACGCGGACCCCTCTCCCATGTGTCATAAGTCTGTCCTTTTGAATGAGACTTAAATCCATCAAATGAAAATGGAAGAGCTCTCTCTCGCTCTCTCTCTCTCTCCTCTCTTGTTTATTCTCTCTCTCTTCCATTTGGAGCACGTTTGGACTTCCAAGGAGCTTTATGAAACGGCAGAGAAGAGAGGGAAAGAGCAGAGAAGAGAGGGAAAGAGCAGAGAAGAGAGGGAAAGAGAAAAGAAGAAAGTCTTTCTCTGTGCATGCACCCTGGCTGTGTGCGTGTATGTGCGTAGCTGCCATATGTTCTTTAATTCATGGAAAGTAAAGAGGCTCTATTTTTAGCACCCACGGTCTCAAACTATTGCTGGAGCTTCCATGTGTTTAAACATGCCCCAGCAACTTGCCAATATTGCCTCTTGTCTTCTCAAAATCCTCATCGGGCAAAGAGAGAATATAAGGGCGGAAAGACTGAGAGAAGCCAAGCAACCAATCTCCCAAAATAGGTCAGTTTGAAAGCACGAATTTCATACAGCCTTTTAAAAGGGGCTTTTTAGGACTGAGGATTGTGGAGGAGAAGATGCTGCTGAGGATCTCTTTCTCTCAGACCCACACACACACACACACACGCACACATCCAAATCGAGGTTTGTGTGAGGGCCATGAAGACTGCTTCTGCCCCCTAGTGTTTGCCACCGGGACAACTTTTCTTTTCCACGCTTGGGCTTTCATCCAGAGCCTCACCTCTACTGAGCGCATCCGGCAATGCAAAAAAAACAAACAGCGTGTGTGGGTTCAGCATCCTCACATGGCCAGCATGATCACGGCTACAATGAAGCTGTGGGTGTGCGAAACGCTGAGCGAGAACGGATGAGATGTCCATTTTGTTTCCCCTTCGCACGCCCTCTTTCTGCAGCTCCCAGAATCGGAGCCTACACAAACACAAGGGAGAGAGGGAGAAATCAATGAGGATGTGCCAGACCTGGCTCTCTTATCCAGGGGAAAAAAAGAAATCAGTGCTCTTATGGGCTGCCGCGTCACGTTCTGCCTGAGGTTGTGTAAGAATAGGGCGGCGCTCTCTGACTCACCATCCTGAAATATAACAAGCAATTATTCATATCCTGTTTGGAGAAGAATCAAATAAGTGAATGCTGCTGACACGACTCTCGGCTAACCTAATTGCTCTCCCTTTTAACTCGATGCAATGCATCTACTATATGGCATGTTTCTTCATTCTAAAGTCTCATCACAGTGGGAAACCAGACCTGTGATTAAAGGGTCAAATCACTTCCATTCATTCAGGACGCCCATTTAATTCATTGAGTTATTCATTGTGTTCTTGAAAGAATATGGCTCAGTATAATTGAATCTGCATTCAAGCTATTTGATTGAAAAGGTCTGTCCAGTTAAGCATTCATATTTCACTTGAGAAGGAGGAAATGCTAGAAATGCTCATCACATTTTCAATGCAATTGTATTATGTGGTAGATTATATATTACCATTATAAAGCAAACATAAAGTAAGTTGAAATTAAAGCAGATATACACAATAGTAAAGTAATTGGATCACATTTACCTATTGTATGTAAATGTGTCGCTTTCTGATGAACCCACAGAGTCCTGTGCTCCAAAGCTGACTGGCCAATCATATCGTAGCATCTGCCAAACCCATCAACATCGGATTAGGTTAGACGTAGTATAAAGAGCGAGTCCATGGGTGGGAGAGGTGGTGGTGGATGGGTCAAGCAAACGCAGAACTTTGGTCCAGGAGACTACAAGTAAACGTTGAGATTGTGTCACATCAGTCTGAAGTGTCGATGGTCACGCGTCTCACATGAGTCCTTAGTCACTTGGTAGTGACGTGAGTTGCTAGTCAGTCAAGTAAACGTCAACCACGCTCTTTCCCTAAACCTAGAGGTTTTGTTACCTAAACCTAACTTTCTATTGTGACGGAAGTTTGTTTTGAGAGGAATCTAATGATAGGCAACTGACACTTACAAAACTAATGCCAGTGGCGCACCTAAAGCATCATTATTTGAAGCTTAGGTCATAAGCAAGCGCCTTCTTTTGCAGTTGGGAGTGAGAATGTGCAGTTAGTGACAGTGTGGGCTCCGTGTTATCTCTGAAAGCTTGACAGTACAGCATCGGGGAGCAGAGCATGCAAAGGGTCAATCATCACCTTCGTGTGCGGTACCCTCAGCTCTGTGTAGTTCTGGCATCATTGAGCAAACTGTTTTGGTTACCTGCCCAGTGGCAATCAAAAGACTAGGTGGTCAAGAGAGAGAAGACTGTACTTACACAATCACAATCATAGAACAAAAGACAAAAGAAATCTCAAAACCAGGACAAATAAAACACAAACTATGTGCATGGCCAGATATGGTTGGTAAAGATATGTACATGTTTTGTGATATGAGTGAGCCAAGCCTTTGCAGACACTGAAAATAATATATGAAGCTAAAGCATGTCGGTGAGAAAGAGAGCGAGGGGAAAAGGTACATTTTGGAAGTGGTTCAGACCCAATAGGTTAAGTTTGACATGATTTACTTTGGTTTAAGCTCTGCTGCCTTCACAAATGCACCTCAGAAATATCGCCCAACAAACCCAAACACCAATCTGGTCGATTGCTGTTTGTCTGCAGCAAGAAAACCAGCCTGGCTGTTCCACTCGCTCTGCTTTCATCTCGGCATCACTGGTCCGGTAAATGTTCCTCCTACTCTTCTGGCATGACAATTGGAACCCCAAACCAAGGATGCTGCTTTCTCCTGGCAGCATGCTGCTTTGTATAGGCATACATGTGTCCAATTACACACATTCAATGAAACGGACTGAAGGCAAATGCTCACACACGTAAAGCAGTGTGTGTGTGTGTGTTTCTGTGTGTATAAATAGTATTAGGAAATATCATTTTTCATTCGAATACTATTTATAGAATGGACCGTAATGGAAATGAATAACGACATAACTGAATAGCAAAATGACTGAGTGTTTTCTGACCTGACATTTCTATATAATTTAGGCAATTAATTAACATCACACTGCTTCTGCCTTTGCTTCTGAGAGAGGTTCTGGTTTAAATGACCACCACAGGTCACTAAGCATAAATCATTCTCTTTATTTTTATGGTGAGGACAATCTCAACAAATGTATCCGACCAAATAAAGTTGATTTTACAGAGATTTTAATCATGTTGCGCACGACAAATCTTGCTACGTCCTGATTATGTCAAAAAACATATTGCATGATCAACTAACATAAATTAATAAAACTAATATTTGCGCTTTCTTTGACAAAATGTAACTTTTCAATCCTATCTTAACAAAACAGCATTGATTCTGTGAAATCCTGGATTACATTCAACAACAATGTACATTTCACATGCAATGCCTTTTTTTTGGGGATCCAATTGCCGCATTTGGTTTGGAACCTTCACCAATTAATACAAGGCCGGAATCGCAGCTACCGATGCTACTTATCATTTAAAGCGGCGTTTGTACTTTCATGTATTCTTCTGTTAAATAGTAAATCAACACAGAATGATTTCTTATTGTAAATTAATTGTGTAAACAAAGAAAAGTTGTGCTTTTTTTATTACAGCAGTGCAAACATATATTTGTTTTGGAACAGTGAATGTTCTCAGACTGTATTAGTGCAAATAACTAAACAAAAGCACAAACTACCTTCGACCATCATTTACAGCGGTGGAAAAGCTCCAAACGATGCTCCTTTAAACAGTGCCACCAGGTTTGCGCTGCACATGTGTTGACTGAATGCACACAACATGACATCAGCAGTGAAAAGCAAAGAGTACAGCAGAGTGTTGTTTGCACAGGCAGTTATACTCCGATGAAATACAAATGGGTGTAGGAGAGAGAAACCGATCGCTTTTTTGTATCGATCACGCTGACGAAAGAACAAATCTTCAGAATGAGACGTGTGTCTGTAGTATCCATATTGTCGCATCGATCCGCCCACCCATACTTTTCTTCGATGCTACACTATCCGTGTATGGCAGCTACAATTGGTTAAGGTCAACAGTTGTGGTCAAAGTAAATAAACTATGATTAAAGTACGGTTCGGTAACAAAAAGGGAAAAACCGTGGTGACTGTCAATAAAAGCAAATGAAATGGGCAGGTCTGTGGAAAGATGCTAATTTCAGTCTCTTGCATAAAAGTCGGAGTTGAAACACGTCCAACCTCTCGAACTCCCACATCCTTGATTTTTGCCTTTGTCCATGTAAAGCACACAATTATCACCAGATGTAAACCTTAAAGTGCTGATTTGTCCAATATACTACTGGGCTGTTATTTTATGGATACACTTTCTCATTTGTGGTTTATTTATATCCGGTTTTTAATCATCATCATCAGGAGGCAGCAGTTTTCCTTTTTAAAATGATGACCTTCCACCATGTTGTAATTTGTATTCGCTGTAAAGGTTCCAATCGTCAAATGTGACTTTTTGTCATCGTAGACCAACAGAAAACCAGCCACACTGATGGTTCTGTTCCTGCGCTAACTCTGAACTTTTTTAACCAATAATGCTAAAGTGGTGCATGTCTGACTTACCTGCAGAGTCTAGGTGCTACACTAAAATAGAATGAGGTTGGAGCATTGTGTTAGAAACCCAATTCAATTATCAAGCATTTCTCACCAAGGGGCAAAGATGTCTTCTCGGCTGAAGCTGTGAAGAAAATAACAACCTGCAGGGTATGTGGCAAAGAAATAGGCTTTCACTCTCTACTACCTGATATATTCACACATATCTATGATCTTTGTACCCCACGAAGATGTATGTGTCACCTTTATCCCGGCTCTGTTGTGTATACACAACATAACCACAGACATACAGTATATGGGCAGAATTGAATTCAGGTGTACACACATGCAGGGGCAAATAAACACTCAACCAAGCACACACACACACACTAACATGGTTTTCTTCCCCAGGCATCAGGTAGCCAATCCATCCTGTGATGGGTAATTGTTCTTTTTCTTATTAAAAGAACAGGTGGCCATGAGATAGCAGTCTCATTTTTCACCGCTGCTGCACTCCATGAGTCCAAACTAATGATCAAAACATTGAGGCGCTCCAAATCATCTCTCACCCCAGACTGATAGATATGGGAAGTGATGGGAGGAATACTGTGTGTGGCTGCCGGAGGATGTGTTTGTGTGAGCTTATACTGACAGTGCATGAATGTCTGACTGTGAACAAAATGTTCTTTCACATCGATACGTTTTCTTTATGTTTGCGCGGGCACATGTGGTTATACATTTTAGTCGCCAGAAAAAGGATTTTGTCGAGAGCCGTTGAGAGACAATATAAATACTCTCAATGTCATATTAGGACCATTACGGTTGGAGAAAACACCAGGATTAGTGTTGGAATAAATACTTACCAACGTAACGAAAAAAAAGATAACGTAGTGTCACATAACAAGCGTAAAGACAACATTGACTTGAACAGCAGTCTCCTGGGTGAAAGTCCTGTTTGACTCATCCGCCCGAACCATCCACCCTCAGTGGGCTTTCTCACTTACGATCGATCACACTCGTTGTTACACCACTTACAATAGCAGTGGTTCGACATACAATGTTACTTGCTCTGAAAAATTGGCAACATTCAATGTATCGGTGGTTTGGTACAAACATACAATGCCAACAATGTGTTCCTGGCGACTTGATGCATGGGTGCCTTCATGTTTCCTCGTGGGTTTGTGTCGGGGCAAACGCTGGAAATCATCACGGTCATATTCAAGAATTGGAACAAGGCTGTTTGGCTGTGACGGATTGCTTGCTCTGCTCCTTTTCTACATCGGTGGCATTCTCCAAGAACTTTCCTCTTGAACGCCCACACACAGAGAGACAACCTCTCGTCTTCTTTTTTCCTCATCCAGCCGTGGCTCATCCGTGCTGCACCACGCTTATCACTTTCAAAGGGAAACCATGAGTCCATCTCAAAGAGAGGAGATGAAAGCAGTTTAATGATCTATTATACTTCGGGGCCAGTCATGGGGACAGAACAAAAGGTTTCGGTGTTGGGGGAGTATTTGCAGACTGTAAGAAGTTGAGACAAGACTCATTTTGTGTCATCCACCTTTACTGGTGATTTCAGGGCAGAGGGTTGAGAAGCCGCTGTCACGACCATTGTGTTGTTAATTCTTCCTGGATAGCTTTACTCGCCTCCGAATGACATTACTAAAAACACAAACCAGTCAGCGATGACGCACCGACTGGAAGAACAATTATAAAAAAATATTTCAGGGATGTGTGAGGCGTGTGATGTTGTTTGCCTTTTTTTGCAGCCCTCCCTGTCACAAAACGCTCTGCCACACACATCCTTTTTCCGATTTGACATATTATTTCGGTGATTTGTTTTTGATAGCAGTGATGACACGGATGGAGGCGGCAATGTGACAGTTCGGTATGTGAAATAAAAGTGTTTTCCGTCACACTTGACGGAAAACACAAACTTTCCGTCTCTCCCCTCTCTGCCACTCTCCCTCGGTTTTTGATCGTTGGTGCTACGTTCTGCCACTCTATTTGGGGCCGATGAGATTAGTCATCGCCTGTCCCATCTGTTGTGTTTACGACTCATTTGTTTACTCGCTGGTTCACATCAGAGCGTGCTGCGGCCAGGGGGATTCCTTCAGTGCAGGATGGGGGTCCAGGCTCTGAGGTAAACTTAGTTCAATGATTCGTCACATTTCTCACTAAGTAGCTGTGATGAACAACACAGATTCCCTTATTTTCTGAACATAATTAATGGCAAAGCAGTGAAAAAGTGCCACGTGACAGAGCCAAAAGGAGAATTGCGGACAAAATGTCTTTTTCAGTGCTGTTTGGTAGGTCAAACAACTATTTGACTACATGTGGATGTGCAACATGCTTAGCCGGGACCGACGCGCGCTAATTTATCAGACATCATTTGAAAAGTCAATCCACTTGCTTGTGGTTGCCGTCGTTAGTGAAATAGCTGTGAAGATGAACTTGACAGTACAGGTGGTGATGTGACGCAAGTCAGCAATAGTTTCATATTATGTAGATGAGCATAACGGACACAGCTGGAGTCATTCGCAGTCAAATAAAACTCTGCCGGAACCCAAAGTTGTCCACCATGAGAATTTTTATGTATGCCAGACGGGAAATTGTCTTTTCGTCGAAGCTATTTTCCACAGGCTCTTGATTTATTCCCTGCACTAATTCTGGATCACCGGAAGCTTATGATATTCGTTTGTTTTGTTGTATAAAATCATCTCCGCACATCAATTGCTTTTTGCACGTTTTACAGACTGAAATATCATTAGTTTTAATCGAGATTTAATCTTTGGTCGGAGGTCACATTGTTCATGTGCAAAACAGTCAAAGCTTCCACAGCTTCAGGCTACGGTGGCCATCACTCCTTGCACACACGAAAAGAAGATTGAAAGCAAACAAGTCTACAGGAACAAATAATGCTGAGTGGGAAATAATATGCTCATTTTGGCTCGTATTTGTAATATGTTAACATGCTTTAATGTTGAATAAACACGGTATTTTTCTCTGTCAGTCTGATACCTGTATTCCCCCTCTGTCTGAAACGCTTGATTGTTGCCCTGTTCTGATTGGCTTGAGAGTAAAATACTCGCACCTTTGCAAAGGTAGAGCTCAAGCCGTTGATTGAGATGAAGCCCCCTTTAAAGATCTACATAAATGCATAAACAACCTGTTTACCTGCTCGGTCTGCGATGTAGGCTAAAAGGCATCCATTGCTGCGATATTTTGAATTAAATGTTGCTTCTGACGACTTTCCTTCCTTGTATCAAAATGATTTGGTTGGTCTAAAGCTGTCTGTTCTTATGTAACATTATATTAAAGGGACAGTTCGACGCTTGAAATATGAGGCTTCTGCCAGAAGGAGTTAGCTTAGCTCAGCACAAAGATTGGAAACGGCTAGCTTGGCGCTGTGCTTGGGTAACGAAATACACATACCAGTATCTCTAAAGTACACTATTCAACCTGTTTTACCTACATTTTGTGCAATTTTAGTTTTATGTATTTATTCTTTTTACCGGGTGTGGACGATTTTTCCGCCAGAGTGGTGACTTCCTGGAGTCTTGCTAAGCTAACCGGCTGCTGGCTGTAGCTTCATATTCTTTGTACAGACGTGAGAGCGGTGTATCAATCTTCCGATCTCACTCTCCACAAGAAAGCAAATAAGCTGTTACTGGGGAAATGTCACTGTCTGGCAGAAAGTTACCAACCTACTTTCTCCTTGTTTCTCCTTTTCAAGACATTTGAGCCAAGTTTTGCCTCAGATTTCAAAATAAAACATTGACGTGTCTTGCACCATATTCATTGATGCCAATATACTCCGTTATGCTGTGCTTGTCATTCTGACTGGCCATGTAGAAATTATGCTGCGATTATGCTGCAATGTCGGGAAATACAGTCGACTGTCTATTGCTGCTCTTTCTGAATTGTCCCTTCATCTCCACTGTATTGAAGTTATATTTGTAGAGAAGAACCAGATGATTCAAACCTCCAGTAACCAGCAGTGCAGAATACTCCTTGGAAGTAATGATGACTTAAAAATCTGGCAGTTAGTGAGCATTACTGCCACTGCTACAGTCACACATGTAGGAGTACACTGATGGATTCTCACTAATTATTCGTCTGTGGTTCGAACTGAAATGTCGGTGAGAAGATGAAATCCCTGATGTGAATGTTTAGTTTGGGTTACAGGGTAAGCAGAGTTTTTTCTTCTGTATATTTTTATATTTTATTATATTTTTCTAACCTTTCTCAGCCTTCCTGCTGGAGTGAAATAAAGTTTTAACATCATCTCACTACTGAGGGCATGATTGTTGAATTGAATGAGCACGGGCCCAGTTTTCCGTTTTGTGCACTGTGAGCCAGTAATCTCTCCGTTCGCTGTCAAACGATAAAAATACACAAAAGCCGTCGCACTCCTTAATATCAGTTCATCTATTGGCACACAAACGCTGATTGGAGATTAAGTGTCTGCTGGAACGCAGCAGCAGCAGCAGCAGCAGCAGCAAGCCACTCAATCCATTGTGCTACAGAAAAGCCCAATCTTGCCAAATTCCGAGACCTGAAGAACAATGCTCGGTGTGTTTTCAAATCAGGGCCTGTCACGTCATAATGTAGTAGCTGTGCTTTGAAAAGCATCGGAATGCTGCGACGAACCACAAAGCCAAGGGCACAGCCAAACGCACCGTCCAAGACATCAGACCGCGTGGAACCAATGGCCGAAGAGCCCGATCAAATCGGTTATACGCACGCCATCCTTCACATCTCCCATTGTACAAAGCCAACATTCATTACGTAAAATAAATGAACCCCGGCTGACTCTATTATTCATGTGTGCTTTAAAGTAGAGGTACGTGTTGATAAGTACCAAAGAATATGCTGAGCCCCTGGCTTGTTTTGATGGACATGGAACTCGTGTGTCATTTTTCCCACTTTAAAGTGTCCTCTAAATCAGCTTTGCGGCTGAAGCTAACGAGGCAAACTCCAATGCCCTGTAAGAAGGGATTTGTTGGCAAATGTATACCCAAAGGCACATCTTACATCAAAACCAGACCTGATTCTTAATTAAACCGATAGAATACAGCAGCGGTGACAGCTCTGTGGCGCTTCGCCTCAGTAAAACTTAACAGCCACTAAAGTTTCTTCTGAGCAATGATTAATGCGTCCAATTTCTGTGATCTGTATTGAGCCGAGCATCATGGGTAATTAAATGATGGTCTACAGAGCACTGACTGCTCCCATAAAATGACAAGGCCATAATTATCATGAAGCGTGGTTACCCTCTGTCTCAAACACTAATTGTGTATCAATAACCGAGTGGAGGATGTCACGAGAATTTACGCCCAAAACAGCCCCAAGCTGTGCCAATAGCTCACAGCTACAATACTGCAGTCAACAACACCCGGTTCTCCTCTTCACAAAAAAATGCAAGTAGACGTTTGCTATTCATACAGCGCATGTTTATTCATTGAGAAATATCACAGGTCCGTACAGTGAGATGTGTAAAACCAACAAATGTAATTACCTGCTTCAAATGCATTTACATCGCCAAAGATAACGACTGCAGTGTTAATCCATCAACGTGGAATAAGACCAAAAGGCAAACCTCTGACTTATTATTCCCTTGTGCAAAACAACCTGCCAGACATGCAGGCGTCTGTATTAAAAGGGAGGTTCACCCGCTGAATACTGAACGCCGTGTGTTCTCTTGTAACGCCTCAGCGACCAAGAATATAGCTTCCTCCAGTAAATACAACAAAAGCGTTGCACTCTTAGAAGAAGAGGGATGTGCTGTGAGGAGCCGTTTGTACTTCTCTCATTGAGGTTGCCTGTTTGAAAACCATGCCTGTTAATGAAACAAACGTGTGCAGAGCAGCCTCCTCGGGGACGGCATGGCCGTCCAAGAGTCAAAAAACGTTAATATAGGAGGGGAATATTGATGTTTCCTTTACTACCATTTAAATCAAGACTGTTATTTTTATTATTGTTGTCCCTCTCCGGGATGAATAGGGTGATAAACAGAGAGACGCCCGCCCCGGTCTCGTTGACATTTTAGGGAGTCCTTTTGGAGCAGTAAAGATGCCCACTTGATGGATACCAGAGCTCTATAGACAATGGGAAGACAAAATGAGGACTGCTTATGGATGCAGAGGCGGATAAGGAAAATAAATAGAGAGGACATGGGTAGTACACAAAAGAAAAGATGGAGGTGAAGGCGTAACGGCGAGGACCAGTAAAGGAGGAAACCCACTGTGCAGAGACAGAATACGAGGGTCCGTCAGCGTGAAAAACTCCAGGACAGGGTAGAACGGGAGATTTAGATCCAGGGAGAGCTGTACAGAGCGAGAGACAGAACAGACAGCCACAGCAGCAGCCGTCAACGAGAGAAGATAAAAACTCGACACGTTGACACACTCTCTGTCTCTTCTTCTGTTGTCTCAGTACACTGGTGTGTAGAGAAGCTCCCCAGAGGCTCCCTCTCCTTTAAGGCACCCTTCATGAAGCCTCGGTTCTCCTGGGCTCTCCGAGACAGGCAGGACATCACCTCGCTCACCGGCTCATAGGGGACCTACTTGTAGACGGGGAAGCCAGCCTGGCCTGCTGTCCCAGTAGTGGATGGGATGGGAGGAAAAAAAGGAAGGCATGATATGAATGAAGATGGTAAGATATCTATTGACAAATAACTTCAGAGAGATTGTTAAGAAGTGATTTTTGATGAGTTACATTTTCAGTTTTTTTCTGACAAGCTCCAGAGAGCGCATCGCCACTGGACGCCATCTCAACAGGCTCCCCTCGCCGACTGATTGCTACAATCCTTCTAATCAGGCAGGTTTGCAGCGTTTGCACGGGCACCCTCAGTTTGCCGCATTTGAATTAGAGGAGCTTGCTGCCGTCTGCCAGTCAGGCTCTCATAATGTGACTGTTTTGCCGAGGCTGACTCACTGAAAGAAACATCCCTTCAACTGTTTGCCGGTCAAGGCCGTTTCAACTTCAGCCTCACGTTGACAGACAACTCGCCTGCCGCCTCCGTGTCGGTCTTTGACTGACAAACAAAGTGGTGAGAGCCGGCAGCAGCGCTTCTTTAAGACAGCTCATCGATAGCGAAGCGCCTCAGTTCATATGTCACCTCGCGGGCTGCAGACTGACTTCTACATGTGCACTTCATGCAGTCCGAGTGGCCTGTAGGGTATATAGATGTGCAGCTGAAGGGTTTGAAGCTCAGGACACAGCTGAGAGTTATAGGGGACGGCAGTGGATACAGATGCCGCGAAGGCTGACCTCAAACCGTCAAGTCGTCCCCTATGTAGGGCAGCAGCGATCGTGCCGAGTCATTGTTGGTTGTGTTTGCGTGTGTTTTTTTCCCTCACCCAGTGGGAAGCTGCTCTGATCACACATGCCCAGGAGTTGACCGAAGTACACCTTGTTCTCTCTGGCTAAGAGACCCACCTCGTTCATTCTGAGGAAAAGGGAGAGAGAGAGAGAGAGAGAGAGAGAACGGATTGAGAAAAAGAAAAAACAACTATTGAAAGTGTATTTTTCAACAGCGGTATGATTAAAAGCGTACCTCTTCAAGGTGTGTTTCACTGTGTCCTCGTTATGGGAAGCCACCATAACGTTGGCATTTCTGGTCAGGGCGATCTCGTCCAGCACATAGTCCAGACACCTTTACGCAAACACAGACGGCAACTTAATGGCACTACTGTCTTTGACGGGATTGTGAAGTGTTGAATCACCACGCTTGATTTCTACTCAACGTGTCTGAAGTTTGCACATTGTGGTCTACCTTGTTTAACAGCCCGTCCAAAGGAATCACTCATTAGCATGTTTGATTCAACGTGTGTTGCAGGACTATCTTTACTAATCAGTGAAGTATTCCAAAAACAACACTGAATGTATTTACATACAATCTGAACCAATCCATTCAGGGAAGAACTCCGTGTTCTGCTTTCCTGCTGGTGTGGCTGTGTTTATATGCATGCGCTTTACCATCATCTGCATATTTGAAATCCCACCTCCTGCTGTGCTGTACAGCAAAAATCAGCTCAACTTTGTGTCTCTCATATTTTCATGTTTACCTCTAAATCAAATGCTTGAGGGTGGCCTTTGCTCTTTTTTTTGAAAAACATATATATAACCACAGGGTGATGTCTTTGAGATTGCCTAAACCTACTGAGGGGAATGTAAGAAAATTGTTAAACCACAGCAGCCCTGCAGCTGGATGGTCCTCTGTAACTTGCACTAGGATTACTCAACAGGGTGGAAGATTGCTGACGCAAGTAGTTAAACCCGGAGAGACTCTGATTGAAGGGTCGCTTCCTTTGAAATTAACTGTGCTGTCCGGTGCAGCGGAGTTGTGCCTCGAAGGTCACCAGTTTTAATCTTTGAACCTCATGGGAAGAGCAGGGTGGCACGATTTATTTTTTAAAGTGTGCAAGACACATTTAATTCCAAAGTGCTATCCAATGGCAAAAGGCTGTAGTGGCAGACAGAGAGCTGGGCTTGGCTGAAACAGATCACACTTTGCAGATGCACATTTGGGCAGCTGTGAAGAAACGAAGAATCGAGCCAACCCTCCCGTCGAGACAGTTCTACGTCCATTGTAACGTTGTCGTAGGCCTCCTGCAGAGCAAAAGAAGATTCACACTTTTCGCAAAGATGAACCAAAGCCAAGTCCTTCAAGTTTAGTTGATGAAATGTAAATTGATTTTCAATGTTGAGCTGAGCAGAGTAACACATTTCCACATTTACCAACTACTGTAGAGCTAATAGTCAACTATTACGGAGCCAAATTATGCGTTACAGCACAACACAGTTGGATTATTGTTCTTACAGCCTATGTGGGTCTACCTATACCTAACCGAGCCTAGCTCACCTAATAGAGATGCACGGGTCAGCATTTTTACTACCCGCACACACACGAGAGGGAGTGATGCTTTGTTTGTATCAGTGCGAGAACGCGACGCGGGTCCCCATAACTCTTACCTTAGCTCGTCTCGGGGGCTTTCTGTTGTTGTATTGCCTTGTTTTTTGCTGCTTTGTCTGTCAAAGCACTTTGTAAACGCTGTTTTTTTAAAGGTGCTCTATAAATAGAGCAGCTTGCAGAGCAGCTTGTTGCTGCTCTGAAATGCCAAAGGGCATACGAACAAAATAGGTATTACCAGCAAAAACGCCCTATCCGGACCTCCTCAATGCAGAGGAGGAATTGATATTAACAGTAAACTCATATCTTGTATTTACTTCTTTATCATTTTTTCTTATCTTTTTCATGCAATCTCTGTTAAGAGAGAAGTCAAGTATTAAATGTATTATTTTGAAACGAGGTAATTGCTTACAGGATATTCAACCTTTGTTTCATGACAATACATTTAATACTTGACTGACTGGAAATACTTACTCTCATGTAGATTTTTAAGACTTCCTGTTTCTAAAGCATGTAAAAACAAATTGTCCGTCTTTGTAAAATCCTCTGAAATGTTCACAGGGATTTAATCAGTGAACTATTTGTGTGAGAGATTTGAAAAGCTTGCTGGAGGTGCGTGACAAAGTGCCGTGACCACCTGCGGAGCCTCCGCTGTAGAGGCGCAAGCCGTGGCCACGTCATCATGGTGACATCGGCAACAAAGCAGTCATTACGTGAAGCAACTCGTGACAAAGTGGGACCCACGATAATCTATACGCTTATATTTTATCCGACAAGTTGCGTGTGTTATCTTTACCTCACAATACCGTACGTTGCAGGTGACAATACGGTAAGCCTGCTGTACGAACGTTTGACAGAATGATACGGTTTGAAAAAAAGGATGTGAATCTCATGAATGAAACTCTTACTGGGAAACAGCTTCTCATTTGAAATGGTGTATTTACAGAAAATCGAAATAAAACCGCAAAATTCCCCTCAACGTTATCCTCTTCTTGGCCATGTCCCTGTTCCATCCCCAACACAGCTGACTCACTGTAATCCCTTCACACGTTGACATTTGGAGTTGCACGATTCGTCACAGCGGCACGCTCTTCCACCATGAGAACTGTTGTGTCTGCGAGCTTTGTGTGCAGATACGTGATTTTACACATTTCAATCACTGGAAGATGACAGGCTTTTCTTTGTTGTAGAGCCTCTGCATCTCTAATGTCAGTCTGCGGATAACTTTCTGTCTACAGATACATCGTGTTAGAACTGTTCCCCAGTGTTGTCCTTTGTTTCCTTGGAGTGTGTTTGTGGGCGTGGCTTTCCTCACTCCGCCCCCCCGGCTGTACTTTCACTCACCTGTGGTTCGTCAGTGCGGCGCTCCGCCCAGCCGGCACACCTGCCTTCCATCAACCACAGTATATAAAGCCTATCTCTGTTCCAACTCTCTGTCAGGCTGCTGGCAGCCCTCAGTGGTTGGTCTGTAGCCAAAATCCTCGTGCTTGACGTTTCTGATATTTGTTTCTGATCTTTGCTTCGTGTTTATTTGACTCGCTTAAGGACTCGTTCTGTGTCTCAAGATCATCGCTCACATTATCAAGCCTGTAAATACACTCGGCCTGGTCATGCCAGCCACTCTTCGCCGTGTTCCCTGCCTCTCTCCCTCAACGCAACCACAGCATCGGCCTTCGGATTTCCCCCTCTCAGTGCCGATTCCCTTTCTACTGAAAATTACAATTGCATGTTTAAAATGTCTCCCGCTGCGTCCCTTTGTCCGTGTGTGGGTGCTCCTCCAGTTCCGAACACATTGTGACTTTGGATACAGATAATACAGAACATGTGTCATTGTGCTTATGCTTACAATGGTCATTATTAAAACGGCACCGCTGTACAATACTGGTATATATAGTCGGATGCTATGGCATGGCAACCAAGAAAGCGCAGCTAGATCGTTGCACCGTCTTTGTGGTTATCGTGAGTTTACCTCGACCAAGACGTCCACGCGCTACAACATCCTCTTCATTTGTTTCTCCTCCTCTGAAGTGAACGTCTTCAGCAGAGGCTCCAGCTCACCTAGCTGATGAGATGGCAATGAGACAAATACCACACAGCATGGCACCCGTTGGTGCTTCTTAGTTTAGTCCGAGGTCAACAGATATGTCGTAACTCGGCAAATGTTGTAGACGTCCAGTTAAACAAGGCAGCTCAGAGCCAAGTGCTCCACACTTGACATCGCAGCGATCCCAGTTTTAAAACGGAGACGGTTGAGTATAAATTGACTCCAAATTTGGTGTAACCCGAAAATACATTTTCAATAAATAAATAAAAATTTTCGATAAAAGTAATGAATGGCTGTAATTGGTACACCGCTGATCGTATTGGGTCCAAGGAGCACAACAAACTATTTAATCACAAAAAAACTGAAAAAGGGTAAACTGTATGGCCAGACACTTATTTTCAGGGCAACTTGACAGCGAGGAATAAATAAGTGTGTTATGCTATGACCTCTACATTTGGGACGACCAGCAGGTCCGATATCGTCGTTCTGTCGTCTATTGGGCTGTTCCAGTCGAGCATGTCTATGGTTCTGTCAAGGCAGAAGATGGAAAGGTATCATGTAAGTTATGGCAACAGTGTATTAGTGAGTGAAACATGTGACCAGTATCTTGTTTTGTTGTTTAGTTTTTTGAAGTTATAAACTTTTCTCCATTTTTTCATGGGGTAGTGTGACTTTATAACGGAATTGGTATTAAAATAAATTGCCAAACAAATATATTGAACAATACTGTAGACGTACTGTGAAGTGAACTATGAAGATGCATAATCAAGAAAACAATTGTATATTAGATGTGTATATATATATATATATATTATATTGTATTTTGTTTTACATGTTGGGGAAAAAAGTGGTGATAAAATTGCTATTTTAATGTTGTGAGTAAATTATTGTAAGAGTTGGAAGTATTACCAATGCAAAAAGCAACTCAATCCATGCAATAATACTTTTTTCACAGAATTCATTTTCTTGTAAATTGCCTAATATATAATGAAGTATTGTATGTGTGTAACGTTGACATTCTTTTACAGATATTTCCTATCTATTTCGGTAAGATGCTTACCCTAGATTCCTCTTTCTTTCCAATGAACCAGCTATGCAAGTCACCCTTTGCAGTTTGGTCAGGAACTCCTATGAGCATAAAGCGCTTAAGTACTGCAAAGCACATAAGTGTTGCAATATGAAATGGGAACATGAAGATGATCGATGACATCGGATGTAAAAGATGAGAAAAACAACTCCACCTGCAGTTGTTTCAGCTCCAGCCTCCGCTCTAAGGCCTGAGTGCTGTCTTCCCCCTGCTGTGATGCCAGGAAGGTGAAAAATTGCCGCCATTTCACCAGAACCTCTGAGAACTGGAGCTATAAAAAATGTCCGTCCACTACCACAAGAGTCTCAGCTAAACTAGTGTGCTGACTTTTTTTATCATTCTCTAGTGCCTACCAGAAAGTGAGGCCGTCCTAGAGCAGTCATTTTGATGGCAGAAAAACCGTCCATTGAACTCCCGCACCTAGAAGTTGAACACACGTGAAGTTTTCTGCGAGTGAAGCCAAGGCGGAAGTGTCTTAAAACTTGTATTCTCTTTACTGGCCAGCAGGGGGAAATAAGTCTGATTGTATAGAAATCTATGAAAAAAGACTATTTCTCTCTTTAGTTATTTCCTCAGTAACCGTTGTAAACATGAGTTTATGGTCTCAATCTCTAGTTTCAAGTCTTCTTCAATACAACATGATGTACATTTACCAAATGATGGGGCCATTAAGAGTCAAATGGACCATAAAGCGGAGTGTGCTTTAGGGTGGGGCTACCTGTGATTGACAGGTCACTGCCGCTACATGTCATCTCGGCTTTAAAGACTCTGCTGTATGTAATTAATGGAGTGGATTACAGAACCGGACCACATGTCCGCTGGTTGAGGGATGAAAAGAAACTGGATCGTAAATATTCATGAGCCAGAATAGAGGTTACAGCTTCAACACAATGTGTCAAATCCGACATATCGTAAAGTCGTATAACTGTTGAGGTTTTACTTCTGTTGACCAGAAGCCTTGATACATTTGATAAAGGTCTCCATGTGCTGGTCACATTTGGCCTCATCGCCGTAGAAATACGTGCGGGCTCCAATCACACCCCGCGACGATCCCCCAACTGTTTGTGTGCTTTGTATTTTTTTCTCTCTGTGGTCCTCCCCTGGGGGTGAAAACACATTTGCATGCTTATTACTTTTAATTACATCATACACTGCATCCACAAATGAGAACAAAACAAGGCGTCTCACTATGCTTTCTTCCTCTGCAGCGGATACACATGAGCTGAATTAGAAGAAATACAAAAGGATAAAATTAGTTAATTTGCGCTGTATTTGGGCAGTTTTGGAAAAATAAATTACGTCACAAATACAGCAACTGTCTTTAAATTTGGAACATTTTGGCCTTGTGGCAACGGCATGTCAGAGGCGGACATTGTGCTGAGTGACCCGATATATGCTGAACTGTCCTGCTGTCAGCCTGCTGACCCTCCAGAGTTTGGAGCATCACACCACAATTGACCTACCCCCCCTCATCTCAGGGTACTGGGGAGCTCATGTAACAAATGGATGACTGAACACTCAGCATGCTTGACATTAGGGACGTCAATAGGGTTCAAAGCCAGGGAACTGAGGGAAGTTATCTTTCAACATTACGTGCCATTTGTCTGGCACTTTTATTGTACAAAATCTGGATTCAACTGCGGTGGAGTTTATTGGACATTGACATAAATTGTATCGTCTTACACACGTTTAGCTAAGGACACTTGTTAAGTACTGTTTTCTTTATCTTCATTTTGAATTTAAAAAATAGTATGGCCGAATCTATCAGAATAGTCAACACATTGTCAATAATTTTGATTATTGAATTCAATAATTATTTATTAAGGAAAAATGCCTCTCAAAAAGTTATGATTTGCTAATTCTCTGTTGTATATCATTGTAAGTTAAATGTTTTGGACTATTAGCTCTGTCCATTTCTTCATTAGTGTCCAACATATTTTCGACTTCCTGATTACTCAATTAATTGAAGAAAAAAAAATACTAATCAGATCGATTTATTTATAATGCAGACTTCAAGATAAAAATTTCAGAGCTTTAGCACCGAGTAGCTGGGTGATAAAACCCTGTCAGTACTGAGCCATGACTTAAATAATGTTAAAATTGTACTAGAAGCATTGATTATTGTTAAAATGTTGTCAGGAAAAGTGATATTTCAATGTAATGTATTGTTTTATGGCAGTTTCATTACAATAAACTCCGTACGGCCCTTCAAAAGAATGCATAAATGAAATCCAAAGTGTAAAATCAGGGCTATGTATTTTCAGTGTAAATGGCCCACAGAACTGAAGCCTGGCATAAGTAAGTATCATGCTCTCAACATCAAGCCAGGCCTGAGGCCTCTGATCCTTCAATCTGCTTTCTGTTGGAAGGAGCTAATGCTGTTGTTGCTATCTTGGCAGATCGTTGGGAGTGCCTGTCAAACCCTGCTGTCTGAGATCAAGCTGGCTTAAAGTATCTTGTCCTCCTGCTTTACCGTCTGAAGGTGTATGTTTCACCAAACAAAAGCTTTCGAGGCTGAGGTTTGATTCTTCTTTTGATGTTTCCGAGCAGACATCCCCAAGACAAAGTATATCAAAGCCGTGCACACCGAGTTGAAATACGAGAAAGGTGAGCCTGAGCTTTATCTCCTTACAGCTTGTGATACAACACGATAAAACAACTACAGAAGACATTATGTCTGACACGAGCTGACAGTGCAGTCACTTTACGTCAACAGATGTAAACATAAACATACTGCCTAACACCCTTGTTTATTCACTACGTCTGACCTTTATGAATCTACAGATGTCGTGCGAGATAAATAAAAAGTCGGCCTTAAAGACAGAATAAGATCTGCCCTTTTGGGCTGATTTTTACACGCATGCAAAGTAAACCTGACAAGTGCGTTTGTCCTTTTTAACATCAATGAAAAAAGGCTCCAAATAATATTCGCTTTACTTTCTTTCTGTTCACTGATTCGACGTTGAGGCGACTCCTAAATGGGCCAAAAAAGGTCCACAATGTATTTTGGACTACGAGATGTCCTAATTACTCATAATGCATGAACGCCCAGAGCTACAACTTATTAAGTAGCATTGCTGCTGCCTCGGCCCAGAGAGACGGCTCGCATAATGTCGGTACTGTCATCCAAGTTAACATCAGCTCACGGATCAAATAAGCCACACTGCCTTGTGTGCTATGTGACAGGATTCCTAAGTGAGAACTTCTCTCCAGCCAGCAAATCCAGAGCGAGGGGCCACGACTGAGCCAGCAAATCATGCTGTGGAGAGTGTTTACTTCCTTGTGAGGCATATTAAAATAAACCTGACATGAAGCAAGTGGAAAATACTCTGCAAAGGTATAACGCGAGAATTAAAACAAGACATGAAGTTATTTTAATCTTTATATAACTGAGCTGACTGTATGTTCGTACACCAATGATTCCTCCACACTTTAATACCAACTGTTGACATCTATTCAAATCCTGAAAAACACTTTAACTGACAATGTTGAGTCAAAATGAAATGTGTAATAATACTCTCATAGCCTACTCCATCTCTTTTTTCCCAGCCTCCTCCTGGCTGATGTCTTCCTCCGCGCTGTAGTCCAGGACAGAGCCGACGGCGAAGGCCTGATTCTTCTGGATCAGCGGCCTGATGGCCACGTGGTCCTCAGCGGCGACAAACTGGCCGTAAAACGCCATCTTCATGAATTGGTTGAAGGCTCGCTCGCCCAGGATCTTCTTACCTAGATCCATTATCTGAGCAGAAAGGGAGAGGACGTTAAAACCGGTTCATGTTTGTTTTTTTGACAGGTGTATAAAATGCTCATCATTTATTCTACATGTCATTTACTGCAGGGTGTTTTCAGTGAGTCATTCTGAAAAGACCGGTTTTGAACGCAACAGGTTTCACTGAGAGACCACGAACAGTCACACGCTGATCCTTCGTAAGCAAAGGAATTCAAGTCATGTTCTTACCCTCAAGCTAAAGACTAAAACAGGGACAACATATGACATTTAACAGCTACACTGAAAAAAATCTGCGTTTCGCCAGATTATATTACTACTGCTTAACATTCTGTGTAGCTACTTGATTTCACAAACCACAGCCAAGCTCTCCATTGATTACATGAACCGTGTGGAAGGAATGAACCTGCAGTGCTGCAAAAGTCTATGAAATGACTCTCCACAAGTGTGTCGTATGGCCATTCCGTTTATATACAGTCTATTGACATTACTTTAAAGACATTATGTTATAAAATTATCTAAGATCAAGCCTAAATGATGTAACATGGGCTGCAGAGAGGTTGCTTACTTGGAAAAACAAGGTCGTAATTTGAGATGTGGGCATTACCATAAGCAAACCTGAGGTGCATGCATTAAAGTCTACCTGAAGTCAAAAGTTGCACACACAGAAGACTGAAGTTTTGGTTATATTGAACACAACTTGTGGCCTTTCTGCACAAATAGGCTTATCTGTATAAAACTGATACAATGTGTCTGTGCCCACTGCTAAACATTATGCATACGTCATGTCTGGAGACTCATTTCTTCCCACCTATGTTATGTGAAAATGTCACATAGGAGGAAACAAGTATGCCTATGCTAACATATGTCACCTGTTTAAGATGCTGTGGGCATAAAGTCACCTGTACAACTCGCATAAACGTGGTTAATGGCCGAGTTACCTCTGTATACTTTTCAACCAGGAAGTCATAGGAGCAGAGTTTGAAAACCACCAAACTTCTGAGCAGCTCCAATGAGTCTTTGCTCTTATATGCCCCCTGTGTCTGGTCAAAGTCTACGGAGATCTCATTAGCAGCGGAGGTGGAGGTGGAGGTGGTTCCGTCTCTCCCTCCTCTCCCCAGCCTGGAGGAGGTACACATCTGCGGTGCGGCCAAGTTGCGCAAACCATCCAGTGCGAGCTGCGCACGTTTCAGTGTAAACGGCTAGGAAGCACAAACATGAGCATCACTCGGTTTGTGGATATATCCTGTGACGCAAGAGCTGATTTTTCACTCCCAAACTTTTTTTTTTGACGTCACAGGTGCACTGCTGTAAGACTCCCCCCCCCCCCCCCGTCGTTATAGACAACAGGCTGTTGGTGTACTTTCTCAACCGAATTCCATTGTTGGGCACAACTTTGGTCCATGTGTTCCTGTCAAATGATGTCATTCACATACAGACTTGTTTCATAATTTAACAATGATTTATTATACAAGCGTCAAATATGAAAAGTGCAAAGTCTTTGGCGATTGGACTCCATCCTGAAGTACTGTCACCGAGGGTAGGGATACTGAGGTCCAACAGGCCTATTCCCCCCTGGAGTCCAGACACTGGTGGTGGTGATGAAAGGAGTTGCTGCAATCTGATGATGAATCAGGAGCCTGACTGTGATGCTGACTGGAGGCGACTGGGGTGGAGGAAGGTTGCATCTGCTTTGCTGAAATGACAACTGACAGCAGCAGAGAGGAGAACACTATTTAAAGTATGACAGCAACGATATGATTGGCTTGAGGAACCGGTGTGCCGAATCTGGTTGGTTACTTAAAAGTGCCCGCCCCCAATCAGCTGATAGAGTAATCACAAGGAGAGGAAAGACAGATTACTAGTGAGTGTCTTCCTGACTGAACTTGAGATATATATATATATATATATATATATATATATATATATATATATATATATATATATATATATATATATATATATATATATATATATATATATATATATATATGTGTATATATGTGTGTGTGTACCGGTATATATTAAACATTTCTATAGTCCTTGAAGCAGCATTTCTATAGTCCTTGATGCAAGTAGAAATATGGTATATATTCGTTGCACTAAAGCACAAGTTGGTTATTTACTTCAATCAGTAAAGTGGTAGGCTACTCCATATGCAAGTTACTGGTTAGTTCTACCTTAGCTTCAACAAGGATGGATCGATGGGAAATAGCAGTGTTACAGCAGTGAAGATGCATACATCACTAAAGCAAAAGAGATGATGCATCATTAAATGATACATGAACGAGAAAAACACAATAGAGACTAGACTGAATATAGGCTACTGTACAGTTCATCCATAACATCACACTGACTACATTAGTGCAGAAGTATGTTCTAAGAGATGCTCTTATGAAGTACATTTGGCTGATTTAACCCATGAAACCCACTTTGTGAAGCGCTGTTCTTCTACTTGTAGTGGAATGAGTATCCATTATGGCATCGCTACTTTCACTTAAAGGACGTCTTGTAAAACTGATTGTTTTGACACAGTCATTCTTCACCACTTTGTGATTGGCTGATGCATTAGTCAGTCACATCATTTGGGGCCTTAGTGTCATATAAGCAACACCTGAGTACCCTTTCAGCATAATTTGCAAGACAAAATATCTCATGCATACTAAGTGCCACATTTCTCCACTGGAACTTTTTACATAACAGCAAACATGCATTATATAACTTATATATTATATATATATATATATATATATATACACGTTTTTGTGGGTTTTGTTATAAGGGATTATGCCAATGTCATAACATTTTGTTAGGGGTCATTAATAACTATATTTTGGTCCTAAACCCCCTTAACGCCCGGACAATCATATTGTGGATAATCTAAGAAGAGAAGATGCCCCCCCCCCCCCCCCCTCATTAGCTTCCACTGGTCAGGAGACCTTGCACTTTTTGCAGGAGGTGCCATATGCCAAAATAACTTCGTTGATGTTAACAGATGGGGGAGCTATTGTCTAACATAGTTAGTACACTGCTGCCCCTCCAACCCCCCCACACACACAAACAAAGGCACACACACTCTCCTCGTGCATCAATTAAAAACGTCCTTAAATTATGAAAGTAGTTTACTGCAAATACAATCCACATGTACAAATGTGTCATTTTAAAATGTGACGATTCACAGATGCTTAAAGTACGCAATTATCAATAATGATGATAGACAGTAGTGGTCATTTTCATTATGAAAAAACGCTGTGCTTTTCCTTTATCGCCCACGTGAACTTTTTGTTTATTAAAATACCAAATTATGCCACAAGTCATTGTTTTAACCAAGGCCACTGAAACGGACCCTGTTGCACACAGGCCTATGTAAATTTGGTGGCGCACGCATGGCGCACAAAGCCAAAGATAGAGTAACAAATCAGGAATTTCCCTCCTGCCACTCCTGAGAGCGCAAGAGAGGACAGAAGTTAAGGATTAAGCGCTTCTCGTCAGGGAGGAACAAACGAAAAGGCAGCTGCTTCGCCTGAATATTTTTTTTTCTAAGAATATCATCATATCGACACGTTTCCACGCATTGTTTTGGAAAAAAACTTTTTTTAAATTTAATTATGAGTCTGGACCAACGGGCTTTGCACGATTGCCTCTTTTAGAAACTTTGGTGGAATAAACTGCGCACTACAGGAGCACAGCGTGTATCAAGAATACTGTGATTTTCAAGTTTTGGTTTCCTGACTTATTTCCAGCTATTTCCTTGTGGCTGCTGTCGCTGGTCACTTTTTTTTTGAAGTTGCTGAGTTTTTCAATGGCGTAGATGGTTGCAAGGGTTTGTTCAATCATCTTTTTGGGACGGAAAGCGTTTGATATTTACCACGCAGACACATCTGGATTATGTGCGTGAAAACAAATCGGAGTGTTTAAAAACCAGGGGAAAGCCAGCGTCGTCACTTTTCGGAGAAGGGAAATGCGGAGTGGAAACGGCGTCTAGAAGGATGCTGCTGCTTGTACAATGGAAGTGAAGAACTCTTTTGCTGTTGTTGCGGTGGTTTGTCTCTTCTTTTGCACCACTTTCAGCCAAGAACTCAATCCCAAAGGCAGGAATGTATGCAAAGCACCTGGGTAAGCGTCCGTGCAGAAAAGTAGGATTTGAAGCAGCAGTTGTTAATGCAAATCAGCTTTGTTTGGAAGTTTCTCTCGTGACATCTTTGCCTCATTCTTCTTTACTTGTTTTTTGAAGTTAAGGGTTTAAATTGCACTAAAAACCAAAACCCTCTGTCATCTCATTCCTCGGGTATATTTGAGTTCCTTGAAAAATAATGTTTTTTTAGAACTGAGCACACTAAAAACACAAAAAATAGACATTTTTTGCAGTGTTTGCCTAATGCCTGAATAGCGGTTTTCACTAAATGATTAGACTAGTTGAAATCAACCACTGAATTAATTGCCTAAACTTGTATTTCACGTTTATAACAAGCATTGTTGTTACCACATTGCATATATAATTTCACGGTGAGCTCTTCCTTTTCTACACTTAACGTGTTCCTGGTCCGCTACAGCAGGAGGAGGAGTCCGTTATAGAAAGCAGCTATACAGATGTGTACATCTGGAACAGGAGTGTGTAGGGGGCGCTCTTATTCACAGTCATAGCATTCGTGGCACAGTTTGATAACGCATATGTGGTTGATAATGCACTTTTAGAAGTTACCTTTTGTTTGTGTGAAGTTTATGACATGTTTGAAAGGAGCACATGTTAGTTGACAGTTGATATTTCAAAATAAAGTCAGAGTATTGTATTCCAGGAATCCACATATCTAGACAGCTCTCTCTCTCACTCTCTCTCTCTCAAAAGTTAAGGCATCCAAAAAGCATCTCTGGATGACCTCCAGGATTATATCTGAACCTTTGGAGCGACTAGTGTAAAATAAAAAAACAAACCCAGGCCCATTATTGCTGACTGCAGCATCCAAACTTGTTGGACTGATGTCTATGTATTTTGAAATTGTGTTAGACGAGAAACATTAAATGTATTCGAGGGCTCATTCTCCAATATGCCATAAAAGATGTGTGATAAGGAACCAATACGCTGACTGGGCTATATACCTTTTTGTTTCTTGAAACACAGGCAGCCACAGTGTTTGGATCTGAAAAGCCACAGGCTGCATCTTTTCGTGCGGTCACAATGAAATGTAATCAAGGGCTGCTCTTCAAAAGTTCACGTTGCGCTGTCATCTCTCGTAGATTGTTCGTTGCTTCGCTGAGCAACAAATCGTCATTCACCAGAAACGTATCGCCTTTAGTGCTTTGTGAAGTTTCCAGTGAAACATAAATATAGCACTGACATTTTGCCCTCCTGCCAGTATTCAACATTCATTGCAGTGAACTTTCCACTCACCTGTTTTTTCCATTATGTTTCTGTTTATGACTTGAATGCGATGCTTTCAGCACTGATTCAGAAAAAATGGATTTTTGAGTCAGTTAAAGAGCAGCTATTGAATTTCTTGGCAAAGGGAGTTGAACAATTCTTTATGATGAAAGGTAAACAGCAGCGCAAGTGCAGCTATGCTTCCACACAACTAATGAATTCTGCAACCTTTCTTTCTGGCGCTGACACGGGTTGGCTGTGTGTTTTTAAAAAAGGGCAACAAGAGTCAGCTCCATACATACAGTGCCATGTTATGTACATTAAATGGTAAAAGGCTTATTTCGAAATCAGCTACCTTCAATAACAAGTAAAAGCACACAGAGCATAGACCTGTGATCTCTACCACGCGCCTATTTTGGCAGCATAAATAACGGCGTTGATCCCTTCTCGTTGACTGAAAGCAAACTGCCGTCCTCAAACACTTGAGGGGAAGCTGACGTGTTGCAGGGGCCCCGCAGAGGTCGCAGGCGTGGGAGGAAGAGGAGACTCATCCGTCCTTTCCTGACGGGCCTGAAAACTCGGCTGCAAAATATTGTCTCGGAATATTCACATTTCCCCAAAGGCTGAGGGAGCTTAAAGAAACTGATAAACTACACAGATGCAGGGGTTAAGGGCTTCTAAGTGTACACATGACCCACATTCAGATAGTTATACAACCATGTTCATACATTTGGAGCCACATGAATAAGAACTGTGAGATCAAAGAGGCATGAGCTGGGTGTGGATGCTGCTGCTTTGACATGTTTGTTTCACTGTAGCCAGGTTCCTCATCATCGCCCTCTCATTCTCAATGTCACAACATCTTTTCCAGATCACCAGGATTTGTGTGCTGCAGCGGATGGGGCCAGCTAGGGGACGAGTGCCCGACACGTATGTACCATACAGACGACATTCATCAGTACAGCAGCTCATTGTGCAAGCCAGTTGAATAACACGGCCTATTCTTGTTCACCCAAGCTCTCTGCGAAGGCAACTTCACCTGCAATGACAATGAGGTGTGTGTCAGGCCCAACGAATGTCGCTGTCGTCATGGATACTTTGGAGCTAGCTGTGACACTAGTAAGGGGTTTCCTACATTTTTCCTGATCAGCATTTCTTTTGCCTCTCATCTGTGGTGTTAAAGTTCAAGCAAATAGAATGTTTTCACCTGTTAAATATACAAGTGTTAGAACTAAAACGACAGAACACTTGGGGGGTCTTTTTTTTAGCCATGCTAGAGGTATTGCTCTGTTGAAGGCAACATTGTTCCGTCTCTAAAGGTCACTGACATATCTCAACAATTATTAGAGAGATTGCCAAGAAATGAGCATGTGTTTGCTGACATGCTAAACAAAGATGGTGGCAGTGGTAAATGTTGTATACCTGCAAAAACATCAGCATGTTAGCGTGGCCGCTGTGATTGTGTTGCCATGCTGCCGTTTAGCACAAAGCTCCGATCTGCCTCGGACAAGCCTCACAGAGCCACTATGGCTGTAGACCAGGGGTGGCCAAACTTTTTTTTTGATAGAAAGAGAATCGCAAGGGCCAAACAAGAGAAGATGTGTGAGTGCAAACAGTTACACTGTAAGAAAATTCTTGTTTCTAGACCAGAAAACCACATGTGCCATGGCAAAACCATTTTCTATCAAAATAACTATGCAGCTCTAGTAAACAGTCTGACGTTTGGCATTACAGTCGTTTATTGGTGTGCCAACGCTGTATATTACATGAATTATAACTGTATCTGCTGCTCTTAAATTTAATTTAAATTTATTTAACACTTTTAAGCTCTAATACAGCGCATGCCCTGAGTGCTCACTAAGTAATTACATATACATATATTTTTAAAGTTCTGTTCATGGGCATAGCGCCCACTTGAAAGACGATGCAGATGTAAACATAAGATATACATTTGTAAGTCTAATATAAGATTTAACAAACAGGAGAGGTAGAAATTGTAAAACATTGACAGAGATAATGCCACAAAAATATATTCAAGTGTTTAAACTAGGATGTGCAATGTACATACAGTAAAATATATTCAAGCCATGTTCCAGTTTATTTAGAAAATTCACCACGGGCCATTTAAAAACAGGCAGCAGGCTGCAATTTGCCCGCAAGCCGTAGTTTGGCCACAACAGCTGCAGGCTCTTACTATTGCTCAAGGTTATATGACGAGTCAGAATGCTGTTTCCCATTTCCTGACAAGTGCACTGTCTTTTAACAGAGTGCCCGGCCCAGTACTGGGGCCCTGACTGCAAGGGGAAATGTAATTGTTACCCCAACGGCCAGTGCGACGACTTGACCGGCGAGTGCACCTGCAACCACAATCGTTGGGGACTTAACTGCGAGTATCCTTGCATGTGCCAAAAGGGCAAGTGTGACCGAGAGACGGGCAAATGCACATGTCACCCCGGCATCTGGGGTCCCCTGTGCAACAACAACTGCTACTGCAGCATCAACTCCATCTGCAACGCGAAGACGGGGCGATGTATGTGCAATCCTGGTTGGACGGGGAGGAACTGTGCCATCCAGTGTAACTGCAACAATTCGCCGTGCGACCAGTTCACGGGACGCTGCCAGTGCCAGGAGGGACTGTGGGGCCCACGGTGTGAAAGTTACTGCCATTGCTTGAAAGGCAAGTGCAACCAAGCGGACGGCTCGTGTACCTGCACGCCAGGGTACCGTGGGAGGTTTTGCAGGGAACCGTGTCCTGCCGGGTTCTACGGTCAAAACTGCAGGAACAGGTGGGGCAAAAAATCTGAGCAGAGAGCAAATGCACCACATAAAAAACACAGGAAACATGCAGTTTCACAGATGCCTAATGTTCAATTCCCTTGTCCGAATGGTGTAGCTCTTTGGTTTTAGTCAGAAATAAGATTTGATATATGCTGCAGGAGATAATCCATGAAAAGATCTGACTGTGTTACTTAATTGAGCAATAATATAGTGATATTTGGGAGTTGGTATTCACATTATCCCGTCATCATCAGCAAACATGTAGAAGCAATTCAGGTTAAGTGCTTTACCTTCCATGGACTGTGACATTCTCACACGAAACAGTTGCTATAAACTGAAATGAGCTTGGTCAGAGTTCAGTGTTGTTTATCTCGCTCTTTAAACGGTCATTAAAGCAACAATTCAAAGCATACAAACAGATTCTGTCCATCTGGTTTCACATCCAACTAAGAAGACGTGTAACAGATTCTGTCCATCTGGTTTCACATCCTTACAGTTTTAGTAAGAAGACAAGTAAACAAGATAAATGACAGTTGTTTTGTTCTTTTCCTGTTCTCCTTGGTTGACCACAGGTGTGGGCACTGTAAAGGCCAGCAGCCCTGTAAGATAACAGAGGGGCGCTGCGTCACCTGTGACAGGGGCTGGAATGGGACACGGTGTGACCAGCTCTGCTCCAAAGGCTTCTTTGGCGAACATTGCCAAGAAGTGTGTCCCTCCTGTAAAGACGGTCACCACTGCGACCCCATTCACGGCAAGTGCTCTCACTGTAACCCCGGCTGGATTGGGGACAGGTAAGGAAACACCAAGAGTACAATTCTAGAAATGTGTAAATGAACAGCACTGTATCATGGCAGCTCGTGAAATAGTCACAAAGTGCAATCGGTTGGTTTTGTTTGCGTGGACACGAATTTCGCTCGGCACGAAAACAATGCCAATTGGCTAATTCGGATCTTATTTTTTATTTTGGTGGACACAAATGAAATGCCTTAACGTGACGGTGCAACGGTCAGAGCTAGAGACATAGGATTAAATATCCTGAAAGACTTAGTAGACAGGAGGTGGAGCATGACTTTCAACTACGAGTCAGCTGTTCGACACTGCGCCTCCCAAAGTTTTGTTGCCTAAACCAAATGTTTGTTTTGTTGCCGAAACCTAATTGTACATATCTATTTTAAGCCCAATCGTGATGCTTTTTCTAAACCTACCCGACTGGTTTTGTTGCATAAACCTAAATTTAGTTTTGCAGCGTAAAGAAAAAAAGGTCTTGGCGAGCAACGCAAAGTAAACGGACAATTCACGCCCCAAAAGATTGCGTATCGTGGCTACTTTACAAACTGCCATGAGACATGTGATGAAAAGAAACCTGCAAAACTACGCATTTTTGTTGTTCAGTCAGACCTTTATCATCAACATAAAAAGCATAATGGCAGTGCCTTTAACAAGTAGCTACTGTGATACCGTTTTCCATACTGCAACAATGAGCTTGATAATGACTGTAATCACCACATTCCTCTTGTGTTTGACAGGTGCGAGGTGCGCTGCCCCAACGGCACATATGGCGAGAACTGTGAGAACAACTGCAGTCACTGTTTTAACGGCATCTGTCATGTTGTCACCGGAGAGTGCTTGTGTGACCCGGGATTTTATGGCACCTAGTAAGTCACGAGACACCTCGCACCCCAAAAAAAAACCCTCACGTTTATGCATTACAATACATAGTGAAAATGGCTGATGGCTTTCTTATTGCTTTTGTCACACACTTGTATATCTTGGGAGCATGTGTTTTGAGGCGTATTTTACAGATACTGATAAAAAACACAAACTTCCATCAAAGGACACATTTTGCCTGGAACAAATAACTGATCCCATTTATGCCTTTTCTCTTTTTTCTGTGTCCTATTTCATGCATCTGTCACTTGGATTGAACATTAAACAGATGTTGTTTTTGTCTGTGCTCAAGCTGCAATATGACCTGTCAACCCGGCCAGTATGGAGTGAACTGCAACCAAACCTGCTCTTGCAATGACAAGAACTGTGATCCTGTGTCTGGTTCTTGCTATCTCCGTAAGAAAATCACCCTTTTTTTTTTTTAAAGAGCAACCACATGCTTTGTAGTTATGGTGTTTTTAAAGAGGTTTCTGTGATCAGCAGTAGTCGGTAACTAGTCTTCTTTTTCCAAATCATGTACTTTTCCAGAGACAGATATTTCCTAGTCGGACTACACACCAAAAGAATTATAACCCTCTGAACTGTTTGTCCAAAGAGCCACATGCCGCTTGTGCTGCCTGTGTATTAAAATGTCTAATAGTTGGCTGTGCGCACAGAGTACCAACAAACACATCTATTCAGGTCAGCATGTGTAGTGGGAGAGTTAACGTTGCGAGGCCTTGATAGCGTTTCCAGACCCAGACCGGTGTCCTTTTTATGGCTGTGTTTGTTGGCTCTGTTCCTGTCCAGCCAGAGAGAGAGAGGAAGAAGGAGAAGAAATAAAAAGAGAGAAAATATGAGAGAAAAGGAGAACTTGAAAGGGAGACAGAGAAAAAAAAGTGCACTGTTTGGAAAGAGGAGATCTTTGGAGGCATGCAAGGAGAAGATTAGAACACAAAGGTAGCAGGGATTTTGGCAAGTGGGCATGATGGGCGGTGGCAGGCTGGTCAGTGATATCATGAAACCTCGTCACCTTTCTCCAAACCGTTTCCCATTCTTTATCCAGCTGTGAGCACAGGGCAGTGACAACCTGCCACGCCCAGACTGCCCAACAATCCATCTCAGCCTCATGTGACAGCGTAAAGACCCGCGGGCCGCCGCTACTCACCCCTTAACTGATGGCTTGCTTCTCTCCGGGTGTCATCTGTCCTTGCGAGCGTCCGTGTTTGCGCAATTACAGCACCTATTATCTTTGGGGTGTATCCCACTTGAAGAGGGAGGGGCGCTGATAAATCATCGATGAGTTATGGGGCGCGTAGTAAAGAAGGGGGTGAGGGGAGGAAGCTGCTCGCAGGAAATCAGCAGTTAAAGCGTAAGTGGTCCAATGTCTGCAGGGAGATAAGATTAACAGTGAATTATTTGCAGTGCATTTCAGCCTGTTGCAACATTCCTCAGAGATGCTTCATGCCAAGCAGCTATTGAAAATCAATTGTTAATGTCAACACAGCGCTCTGCCTTTTATTATCAAAGCTAACTGGCACATTAATAAAGATTACACAGTTAGCTATAACCCTCTCCTCGAGTCATTTGAACTCACTTGTTCGGTAAATCATACTAATTTGCTATGTGCCACGGTCTCTAGTGTTCGTGATGACAGAGAGAGAGAGATTTTGTTGAAACTGGCATGAAGAGTTTTGCTGCGCCAATGTGGCACACCCCGAACTCACTGCATCTCGTCTTTCAGAGCCCAACCAGCGGATGGGCGTGATCGCGGCTGGAACCCTGGTCTCCTTTTTACTGATTGTCCTCCTGTCCCTGCTGTGCTGCTGCTGCCTGTGTCGACACAAGGACGACCACAAGTGAGTGACGGATAGGTGTCTTCACCTCTACGCTCGGTGAGAGGAGGGCTCGAGTAGCTTGCCCTGGTTATAAAAACAGAAGAAAATGTTTTTTCTACTCTCTCTCTCGCAGGAACCAGTTTGTTAAATGAATAAATGCATTTAAAAATATTTTAAAGCACTTTTTTAAATATTGACATTACTGTGCGAATAGCAATGTGAGCCCTGGGCCCTCAAAAAGAGGCACAGGGCCAGGTTTAATATGCCTCTTTTGAATGATTCATTTGGGTTTCCATGGCGTCATCCCTTTTCAGTCCTAACCAAGACAACTCTACCAACAGCAAAAAAGCCAAGCGGATCCTGTGTGGACGATTCAGCCGCATCAGCACTAAACTCCCCCGTATTCCACTGAGGCGACAGAAACTTCCCAAAGTAGTCGGTAAGCCCCAAAACTCTTTCTCATGTCCCACCGCAGTGCTGCCAGAAGCTGCTGTGTTTCATGTAATCATCTTGCATTGTACAGCACAGTCTGCTGAAGCCGCATCACTCTTAGCTTCAATTATTAGGCAAATGATATTCACATTTTGACATGGAGGTGTCGGATGAAAACGGTGGTTTCACAGCGGAGACAATGACACCAATGACTGGCAGTCAGAGTGTGCATTTTCCTTCAGCGCTACCTCAGTCCTCCTCTTAGATGATGAATAGGGTTGAGAAGTGTATGGTGGCTGCCAGGCGAGTATGGGGTTTCATTTGAAAGGAATGCACTGGTTTTGGAGCCCCTTATTATTCTTGGCACCCTCAAATGCCATGTGTTCATATTATTACAACCCTAAACTGGGGCTCTTTTTTCTCTCCCCCATTTCTTTTTTGCTCCTTTCCATCGTCCTCTCCCCCAAGAAAGTTTTTCTTGGGCCGAGGAGCAGGCTGTGTTATTAAAAGAAGGCCCGTGGTTGTCGGGGGGGGGGGGGGGGGGCCCCGGGTGGTGGTGAGTGACGCGCTATCAAAGGCCGCACTGTTTGGGTGAACGCTGCGGCACTGCTGCTCCATGCGGAGGTCTCGTGGTCTGTGTCAGATCTGTCTGCGGACCCGGTCTTTTTTCATAACAGACAGAGGCGATATGATGATCTTTTAAACCCCACCAGATGCAGTTTAACATGGCTGCTTTTGTTCAGGGTTCAAAAACAATTCTAACAGTTTATGAATACACAATTATCTGGATTTCTTAAAAAATTGTTTTTAGAAGCAGAAAGTCGTCTTGCCCCTAGTAGCTGTGTTACGCAACTATACAAATGATTGTTCTTCATTCTGACAAGTTTGCAGCTCCAGGGTAACTGTATTGTCGGAGCAACAATATTTGTCTGTACTTCTATTTCCAATTTCCAATATTTTCAAAACATGGAAATATGTTTCTAACTGCACACAGAGTCCATCCATATTGATGATGCTCATGTTTGTATTTACTATTTGAAGTAGGAGATTAATAATGTGTAGCTAACATTGACAGAATATAGGGGTAACATTTGCAGTAGTGGTAAAGCAGTTAGTCAACTAATGAATTAGTCCACTGACAGAAAGTTAATGTACAGCAATTTTCATGATCAATTTTTTTGTAAAAGTCATTCATCAAGAGAAAGAAGTGAAACATTCCTTGGGCT
The DNA here is from genome assembly GCA_028022725.1 of Lycodopsis pacificus. Lineage (NCBI taxonomy): Eukaryota > Metazoa > Chordata > Actinopteri > Perciformes > Zoarcidae > Lycodopsis > Lycodopsis pacificus. The sequence continues at coordinate 14,860,278 of CM051692.1, read as the reverse complement.
CCAGCTTGTCGAAGTGGCTGCTTCTGCCCGTTTGTCATTGTAAACGAAATCCTTGGACTGTTGGTCAGATAAAACGTGCGAGTGTGCTCTCGATTTTCTGACACTAGTTACAAATGATTTTGTTTAAAGGTTCTCAAAATGCAATCCAGAGCATATCTATTGCAACCACACAGATCTCAACATGGCGATGCCTTGCAGCTAGCGGTGCAAAGAGTGCAAACAACGGCAACAGCGCTGCCAGAGGAGGAAGCTTTGCGCTTCCATAACGGCGCTGTGGGTTGGGACGGCGTTATCGGCTATAACTGCTGTATCGGCGCAGGCCACGAGCTAGCCATTGGCACACGCTGACATACACTAACATGCACAAAAAAGGCAGATATATTCACAGCAGTGTTGCGCTGCAGTTTCTGATCTTAGCTTCAGCTTAAGCCTCATTGTGAAGCACTGTTATTTGAATCTTTAAAAGGGCTCTACTGAAGTCAGTGTGCTGTGGAAGAAGTTCATGACCTGGTTTCTTTTTCATGTCTGAGCAGCATGTGCCTCCTCGGTTATCCAGCTGATTCTTTAAGATAGGATCTGTCTCTATTATGCCTCGCTCTAAATACAACACTGGGACAGAGTTGCCTTTGTCGTCACACTGTGGCATATTAATACGCTTGTTTGTGGAGAGCTTGACTATGTGAACCAATGTGCCAGAGGCATAAGAAAGCAACGTCATCTTAGCCAAATGCCTTTACGTAAAAATACTGGGATGTGTCTTCACTGTTAGCAAACAGATAAAAAAATAAGTTTTATGCTTTTTTTTCTGCATCTTAAAAAAACAAATAAGACCACCATCTACCAGTCAAAGTCAAATCTATCACCGCTAGTGTTTGCCTCTCTTGTCCTTCCTGGTTTGTCCTATCCAAATGTTTGCTACTCTGCTTTCTGTTGGGCTGCCCACAGAAGTGTGGTCTGCCAACATTTAGAAACTCAAACTCTGACTGGGGCTACACAGTCCTGCACACACGCATTCCAGAGGGGGCCCAATGGGGCTGGAAACAGGAAGTGGTCAAATTTACCCCAGCCCGTGTCAGAACTGTGATTTATCCGCATCAGGGTCAGTTGCAACAGATGTGGCAAGACAACATGAAAAAAAGGAAGAAGGGGGAAGTAAGGAAGGAAGACAACAACCTCTGTTACCATACTTAGCCTGAGAGGAATAGCAACATGAACACACTGTCACCTATTCGCCCCTTGGCATAACTGAGGCTGTTTGCTTGTAGTTTGGCATTCCATTCTAAGCATATTTACTCCACGCCCAACAGTTTCACGTCTGTCCTGCATTCCTTGCATCCTCCGTGTCCAGAGAACAGCGCCACCTGCGTTTTTCTCTCTTTATTTATCCCGGCAAAGTCGGCTGGGATTGCAAATGCGTTTGCAGCAACACTCAACTCCTCTTTCATGCAGATGTGAGCTGCCTAAAGAAAACGTTCTCACACCCTGAAGTAATTAAGATGGAACAAAGAAAAAAAGTCAGCTTGAGTTTTAGGAATATTTGAAAATGAATGCAATGGGTTGCGTCACTGATCGGTTAATAGCTCTGAGTTGGACATGTTGGATGTCACTTAGTGTACTGCATTGGTTCTAGAGACTATTTCAGGCAGAAACATATTGTTTCTTCTTCTTATTGGCATTTAATATCCTCGTTCTATGTCCAGATTTCCACAGCTGGGCCAGGCTTTTTAACTAGCAACCTTCTTGACCCGGCGCAGCCCTCTAGCCTTTGGACTACCTCTGCTTGTTAACGGATCCCCCCCCACACCCCACCGAGCAACTGTGGTGGCGGAGCTCTGCAGCTGGGACGTGTCAATAATGCCCTGTTGTGTGTTGGCCTCCATGTAGGGAGGGATCACAGTGGCGTCCAGTCTGCAGAACAATCTGCTTTCAACTTTCAAGGGCAGCAGTTGTTCATCACGACATACAAGCAATGTCGCAAAAAATGCCCGTGTGTTAGCTCGTTGACGAACTCATCTGAAGTCTTTGCATAGGTTAGCTGCTCTACATTCCTTAGCCCTTCAGATTCTCTGCCTATCTGCCTGCTGCTGACCCTGCACACAGGCAGGAGTGAAGACAGAGAATGCACCAATTCGAGCAAAAAATATTATTTTGTCATCCACACCTCTGGGTAAACATTTTGCTGGGTTCTGTATATTGTTATTAATCTACCACATCCACACACAGCTGATTTCTTTTTTGAAGTTAATCCAATCAGAATAGATGGAAGTCTTTTGGGTCATTCTTGTAGCCACAAAAGTCCAACATTATCTACACATGTAGAGAGAACAGGGTGCCGTTATTGTTGTAAACAGGATATCCTTAAATAATCACAGAAATGGGTGCCCTTGGCTGGAAGTCGCCTCTACATATTGAAACGCTTGTTATTTTTTTCCCACTTTTACACACATCTGTACTTGCTTATTGTAGAAATGTTGCACCTGTGTTGACATTATCCACACTACGAGCAACACAAAGACTTGAGACTGTCAAACTGAAACATATGTTGTTTAGAGGTTTTGGTGACTTCTTTTGAATAAATGTAAGAACATCGATCAGTGTAGCAATATAGATTGACCTTCTGTGTCTTATTTCTCATCTCAGCAAGACATTAAAACAGATTTTCTGTGGTAGTAACTTATACAGTTCAAATCTATCATTTGTAAAAGTAGATATAACTCAGCAGCCTCAAGGGAAAAAAAACAAATCAGGGTCCTTGAAAATTGCTTTGTACAATCATCTCAGTACAACTAAAAAATGTAGCACACACACACACACACACACACCTATGAACCAGTTCTGATTTGACCATGACTTAATAGTGGGAGTATGTTCCCAATGTTTCCTCTGCCCTGTTTCCTCAAGTCTGTGTTCCCTCAGCTCTATGTTTCCTGAAGCCTCTGTTTTCTCAGACCTATATTTCCTCAGCCGTATGTTCCCTAAGCCCTACTTCCCTCAGATCAGTAGCTCTGCCAGTGCCATGCCATTGATCCAACATCTCTTTATTCCAAAGATGGTCAATAGTTTGATTACTCTTTAAATGTCCAAAGTCCCATTTGTCTGACAACCTTTTAAAAATAGAAGTCATTAGACCTCCCTGGTTGAGATATTTCTTCCTTACTGTGGGAAGGCATGACCCTCCCTACTCTGCCTCTGATTGGCTTACCCTGATATTCTTACCCTAACCAATATCATTCCTCACGTCTAAACCTAACCAACGACGTCTGTCTGTCATTGGATATTATTAGCTAGATATCTAAAAACAGTTATAAACAGATTTTAGCATGGGCCAGGGATGATGCTGAGGGAACATGTTATGGTCAGAATCAGAATCGGTTTATTGCCAGGAATGCTTGCAAGGATTTTGGCTTGGTGAACAATAAACACACAAATGTAATCTCTGAACAGACCATCTGCTAAAGTAATGTGTATTTGAGTTAAATTAAGATCAACATTGTCTTGTTTGTTAGCATTTTAAAAAGCTATGAATATCAAAGACTAAAAAAGGGAGATGCATTGAGAATGTAAACAAAGCTATGCAAGATAAGGTCCCCATACTCTGATAAAATACAAAGTAAATGCAGTTTTTACAGTTTTAATGCTTCTACAAGTCACCAAGTCTGCACAAATCCGGCAGTAGCTCATCTTTTTAGTTATAGTCAAACAACAACGGCTAAGGAGCCAGGATTTGTTCCTGGCCAGGGTTCTGGCACAGTTTTAGGGGACTTCTTCCACCTAGGTTTTATTGGAGGTCTGAACGATTGGATCGACCCATGTGTCAGCGGGCATGTAAACAGGAGCATCTGATGTGGTCGGTTCATGTCAAGGTAACGCCCAGAAGGATTTAAGTCAAAACTCACGCCAGATCAGCTTCAAGTTTTCCTCGGAAACCACAGCTGTCCTGAGACAGAAGGGTCAGCAGAATGCTGCAGTATGTGAAAGGGAGGAAGACTGCGAGAGCGAGGCAGACAGTCAGAGAGAAACATAACATGACCTACATATTGTTATGGGAGAGGATTCTATAGAAGATGACGAAAGAACCCATTTGCAAACACCTAAATACTAAAAGATCAGAATAAGAGATGATATCACCATCGCTGCAGTTTAACCCCATACTTTATTTGTATATTAGATATTATACAATACGTTGCTTTTGTAATGACAGAGTCTCCATTATTAAAGGAATAGTTCACATGTTGGGGAATATGCTTCTTGTGTACAGGCTAGCAGGTGTATATACTGTACTACATGTTTCTTTTTGTTTCTTTCTGTCTTTATGCTAAGCTAGGTGAAGTTGTACGTATTTGCTTTTCTAATTAATGACATGACATTGGTATTGATTCTTTCATCCCACTCTCGGATAGAGACGCATATTTCCCAAAATGCTGAATTATACGAATAAAGAAAACGTCATATTTTCAAGCGTTTTTTGTTTCATTTTCACTTTAATTTAATTTTTTGATATAGAGTGTGTGCCTTCGCATCTCGTTTATTGCGAAAATAACACTAAATGATAGTTCACATACTCCTCGATAATCTATTTATTCATAAATGAATGCATTTTTGTTGTTGTTTGGGTCAACAAGTGGCTGCAGACCCGATAGCTATGGCTTAAGAATGTATTTCTTGTACGATTGTCAGACTGCTGTTTCTTGTCTCTGCTTGTCTCTAGTAAGAATAACACTGTAAAATGAAATAAATAAAAAAAGCTTACACAAAGAATATATCTACATTTGCTTATAAAACCCATAATGTCGGAGGCTTTGTGAACTCAAATTCAAAACCAATTAAAAAGCACAGTTTTTCCACAGACTCAATTAAACCGACACTTTCTACATCTCTGCAGCCGTTGTGAGAGTGAGTGAGAACAGACTGTTGTTCTTGTAACATGGTACAATACCCTCTGGCTGACCTTTTGGCTTCTGCGTTTGTTTTCTGTTCTCAGTAGCGCACCGCGACCCAGAGAACACCTTCAACTGCAGCTTCATCGAGCCCCCCTCAGTGGCTGAGCAGCCTTCCCCCTCCTCCTGGTCGTCCCAAGAGTCTTTCTCTTCCTTTGAGAGCAGAGATGAGGGGCCAGTTTACTGTTTGCCCCACGAAGGTGAGTCATCGTTAGAATAAATAAACAGTTATCTAGAATGACGCACATCAATCCCTAATTTGTCTTTGGCATGGGGTCTTTATACACACACACACACACACACACACACACACTGATAGACACAGTGAAGAAGTCAAGTTCCCCAGTGTGACCGTTGAGTGACTCACCCGCGTCTGTAAATCTCATTATGGATAGTTTCTTTATCATATGCCATCTAGACCCAGGTTTTGCTTCGAGAACAAGGCGAGTATAAACAGGAAATGGATTGGTCAAGTCAGCACATGGCCCAAATCCAAACAGTGACTAACTCCTTGATGGAAAACACCCGTTCCGTCAGTTTCTATTCTGGATGTGTGACAGTGCAAGTCAGGTTCAGTTTTGGGGGATTTTTGTGCGTGCTGAGTGATTGATGTTTATTTTAGTGCTCTCTTTCTAGTTTGTTTTAGTTCTCATTCTTCTCATGAATGGTCCAAGGCCTTAGAAACAATTGATTTTGAGTTAGAATGGCACCGATAGGATCTGTCGCATTGGAGCCACTCCAGTCCCGAGTATGTGTAAGTAACTTAGCAAATGAAGTGGTACATGTATCAGTCTTTGAATCATGTGTGTTGCTGCTATTTGTGAAGGTAACAGATAAATCACATTGTTTAGATTTAAAGGCTGCAACCCAGTCGCCAGAATGAAATGTTGGCATTGTATGTTTCTGCAAATCACGGATATGTTGAATCTCAATGTTTCTGAACCAAAAATAACTTCCATATCACGATTTTTAGATACAGTGCTTTTGCCGTTTCGAAACATTCTCAATTTACGTTTAGATAGTTAGTTAGGTTGAGTAGACGATCCTGGTAGTCCTGTGTTTGACTTATCCATCCACTCCGTACTCCTCCTTACATGGTCTTTGATTAAACCCATGAATCAGGCATTAAAGTCTGTATAGCGTACGCCACTGTCTTTCCATAGACGCTTGATTCAATTGAGAAAAAAACCCTGAAATTAAACAATCTTTTTATCGATATAAAGCAGTCTCATACGGTGTGCTAATAGCAGGGTAATGACAAATCTAGAATTCAGTTTAACAGGTGCACACGTAGAGAATGGGTAATGTCAGTGACACAAACAACATCTAGTATATCGAAACTTGACTAACAAGCATTAGCCTCTATAAGCCAGTAACTAACCAGGCCAATAATAGCTGTACAGTATTGCTAAGCAAAAGCCTAAGTGTCATTTTGCCATGGTTTCATGTTATTGCTTATGAATTTAACTTAATTTTATAAAGAGAGAATGTATTACTTCTTCTGTCGATTGCATGATCTCACTTTAATTGATCACTTGAGAGGATATTTAAATTATTTGATTATTTAATCTTGGACTAATACCTGTTGGTCTTCTAATGATCCACAGAATCTATCAACGAAAGCAAAGAGAAGGGCAGCCCCGGCCCACCAACGGAGAAGCCAGAAGCTAATGAGGATGATGCAGGGGAATACACCTCCCTGAAAGACACCAGTTTCACAAAACCAGAAGGCAGCGAGCAGCCCCTGCTCAAGTCCTCTGACAGCGAAGGCTCCACCAGTGGCTCTGAATCCACCACTGTGGCTCTCTACGCTCGCATCGCTCGCCTCTCCAAGCAGTCTAAGGAGGACGATGGGGATGGCACTCCTACACCAGAGGCAAAGCGCAACGGAAAGCCTCCACCTTCACCTGGCAAGCCCAAACCACGCCCACCAGACCCGTCCACTAAGCCCAAAGTATCGTGGATACACGGCAATACTACAGGGTCTCCCCAGCCAGAGCAACAGGGGCATGGGGGATTGAAGGCTCTTGCTGTGCCAAAGGAGAAAAATAGGAGCTCCAGCGATGGTTCGGCCAAGAGCGAGGAGCGGCAGAAAATGAAGGAGAGGAGTCGTGAGCAACAGAAGAAACAAGAGGTGAAGGAAGCAGACGTCAATGGCTCTCCCAGCAAACACAAACCTCTGCGAGGTAAGAAGTCTGGGGATGAGCACAGCAGTCCCAATCACATGGAGCACATCAATGGTGTGGTTCATAATGCCCTCAAGAAGATAAGTAACTTCCACAGCTCCTCAACTGAGAAGAAGGGTGCTGAAAGTCCAAAGGAGACCCGCAAGGAGCCACCCAAGAGCCCCAAGGTAATCCACCCTCATATGAACTCTGAGGCTGCCACACTCCTGGCTGCTCAGCTCAAGGAGAAAACCCAAAGCATCAACAGGAACGAGGGGACGGGTCTGACGAAGACCAATGGGCTCTCCACGCCCAAGGGAAACCGGGAGAAGCCAACACCTCCACAGAAAGCCAAGAGGAACCCCTCCAGTGGATTGAGCCAGCAGGGCTCCACCAAGCCCCTGCTGCCAACCTCGAGCAGCCTCCAGAAGATGGTGGCACCCGTCGCCACTGACCTCGGGACCCCTGAAGCCAAGAGCCCGGAGAAGCAGGACTTGAACGGCTCAAGGGCAGGGGACCCGATGTTTGATCCTACACCAAAGAAGACTCCCATGAAAAAGCCACCCAGGAAGAAAGGCAAGGAGGGTACTTTGGATACATCGGAAAGTAAAACACCCCAGCACAAGACAGCCATAATGCCACCACAGGTAGTGAAATAAATGTTCTCGAAGACAAAGTTTGTGATGGATACCAAAGAGACTAAAATGGATTTGTTGGAAGGTGAACCTCGTAGTTTTTCAATCAAGGAATTTAAACATTTTCTGAGTGTGCTGCGACTCCAGGACCGGTCAAGAGTGAGAAATGCTTCTAAATCAAGGGTGCAGTTGAGTCGTATTGGTGAGTTGTATTATAATGACCTCTATACACCATTGTATTTCATTTCAAGAATCCCTTTTTGTGTAACGACTATGTATCAAGCTCACACCACAACCTGTGGCTATGGACACAACAGAACAGTGGTTGACAGACATAATCCATAGTTCATTCATCTCTATCCCTCTGCAGTATGTCCACCACTATTTTTATATATGGATTGCTTTTTGGGGTTCCATAACTGTAATTTGCTAAGGTGTCAGAAAAATAGCTATTATTTTATGCACGCTCTCCAAAGGTACTAAGGGTACTAAAAACAACAAGAAAATTAGATGCTCTGGGTATTGCAAGCTATTTTGTTTTGTTTGTGGGCCAACATGCATCAATACAGTTTTATACCTTAAAGCTGCCCTCCTCATTCCTTATGTCAAGGCTATTCTTTGCAGAAGAAGGTCAACTTAATTATGTCAAGTAAGAGCAACACTTTTTGTCTCTATTTTTCTACTCTAGCAGTTTCAGGTTGACATACCACATTATAAAGAATGCTTCTCTCTAATAAACAAAATCTGGCACTCCAAAGTATGCAAGTCATGCATTTAGGACAATTGTCCCTTGTGCTTGTGAGTCACTTTGAAGAGCTTTAGCGTTGGTCTCAAGGCTTTTACCTACAGACATGTTTTTTATTTAAATTCTGAGCTCTGTCAGACATGGTTTTTCAGAACCCATTCAAGCTCTTTGATCTTCAGAAAGGGCTGTTTCAAACCTCTTTCATACTTCTGCTAACACCAAATCACCAGAATGTGCTCTTGCTGTACGTTTTATTCAGTTAGTTAAACCACTAAACAAAAAATGAAATCCCAAGGTATTCTATGTCCTCACTTTATGTCATGCTTGTAAATCACTTTAAACTCACTCACTTTCTCTGTAATAGAGCAAAATCTGCAGTTTTTGTATGCTGTATTCAAGAAAAACGTACTGCATATCAAAACAAATCAGATACAATAGATAGTTTTGTTGAAGTAATGACTCTTAGAAGTATTCTCTCCAAATCCGGCCACAGAGGGAGACTGCCGTGTATCTTTATCTGTTCTTTTAGTTTTGTTGAGAAACTAGGGAAACAATATTGCCAACTGAGCTACTCCCATTTCACATGTATTTGTTTATGCCATCGGGTGTTGTGTAGGAAGAAAATCTTGCCAAGGATGTTTTGTCCCTTAAGGATGTTGTTATCTTAAACTACTAGACTCGTGCTGAAGTAACAGGGTGCTTAATTTCATTTTCTTTAGGCTAAATGGTACCGTGCCTCGAGTATTAAAATGTGCCTCAACTGTGGATCAGTTTAAGCAAAATAAGCCATGTTTTCCTAAATGTTGATCATGAAATATGTAAACCAAAATGAGTAGCGGGTTGGGATTCTTAAATTTGAGGAAAAAAGCCTTTTATTTCAGTTGTTGGTGGATAGCTATTTGGAAAGTAGCATTCAAAACATGAGCTATGGACAATGGATGACAGGTAGTGTGTTAACATGCCATTGGTATGTTTTGGGCTGAAGAATATATTACATAAACACAGCTAATTTGAAAAATTGTCTTGTTTTTTTTGTGTTTTATCAAGGTACAACTCGTTTTGGTTATTTTATCAACTTGTATACATGGTGTACTTTTTCATTATCTTTGTAAGCTGTGCTTATATGACTTTTTTAGTTCTTCTGTTTTTCTTGGTGTCAATGAACTGGCTTTCATGTTGTTTTTGCTTTTTTTGATATGTTGCTTATTTTGAGCTCTGAAGCAAACCTACAGTATGAGTACTTTCCATCTTGTAAAGTTTACATTGGCTTTGTTCTCTGTTGATGTTATTGTTTGTGTAACACTTAACTGCATGACGCAGAGTGTAGTTATATGGCATTAATAGCTCCACCGGAAATCTGTAACCTTGTTCCCTCCAGTTGTTATTATTGCCTCCCATAAAACAATACAGAAAGGATTGTACAATACTACTATGATACCACTGTTGAAACAATTGCATATACTCTAACCATAACATTGTGTAATTATGAAGTGGCAATTTTTATCTGACTGGCCCATGCCTGTTTTTATTGGCGTACAGTGCATTTTTGTAAAGAAGGGCCTGAAAAGCTGCAAAAACGTTACCAACTGTAAGGTATATTTTGTTTTTTGTGGTTTGTTTTTGGCAACTTTGATTTCCATTTTGTGTATGGTCATTCAATTTGTGTTTCCCTTATTTACTTCTTTGGAATAAAAAAAGCAATACATGTAGCTCTAGTCAAACCAAAAATTTTAAAAATCCGTCATTATTTCTATAAATGTCTTATTCCAGCGTGCAATCAACTAGAACAATACTATGGTGAAAAGGCAGGTATTGGGTAATACACATACTGCACATATCTGATAGTATTCATACGAATGCTGGTTGATATTTGACCCTTTCCTGTGACTCTGGGCTGCCGAGTCTCAGGGACTTGGAGTCTTTCGGTCACAGCGGCTCTTCAAAGAGCCTGAGGGAACCAGGGAACTGTTCATTTGGCTCCTTCAGGATGGGGGTGACAAAAGGCTCCTTTCATGAGGGGAAAAACAGTGGAAACTCTGTGCTAAGGAGTTAATCACGCGCTGCATAGATGTCCTCTTTTGGCAGGGAGAAGAGGGGTATAGCAGGACTGGGCCACAAGGCAATGAAGGAGCATGAATGGATGGATAGGTCATGTGATGGGTAATTGGAAGCAGAAGGCGAAGCAGCTTTGCTTTAGGTTTTGCTCTTTTGACATGGTGATCTACTTGCTGTGTATATGCGTGGAGATTGTACACACATGTTGAGTCGTATTAAGATTTTTCAGAGCTGTTATCCACTTTTGGACTTGTCAGGGACTTGCATATTTTGATTGATAACGCCAAATGGATGCAGATAAGACCTTTTATGGACCATTCTAAGAAGATCATTTTTTTAGGGCAGGTTAAACTATTTAATAATTTCCATCAGCATCTTGAAAGACGGCCCCATGCTAAAGCCATAGCTGAAGGGGTGGCAATATCGTTTTTTCCAACAATATCGTTGGGCCCCAAAACCCATTGTTTGTTTGTTTACTAATATTGTTCTAATATTGAAACTAATGACACTCCCATCAGCATCCGCTGCATTTTATGTTTAGTGCTAATTGGCAAATGTTAGCATGCAAACACCCTAAAGTAAGATGGGGAACACGGTGCTAAAGTTTATAATGAACATGCTCCATTTAGCTCAAATAACCACAAAATGTGTTTTGGATCAGAGTCTGACTCACCCACCACAACCTTGATGTCTCCAAATCAATCTTCCTTTGAATTTTACAATTTCACATAGACTGTCAGACAACACTACCCCCCCTCCCCCACGCCCACCCTCCACCCCCACCCTAAATCATTCCATCTTTCATGTGACCGTGACTTGAAGTCTGATTCAATGCCAGGATGACGAGGAATGTTGACACAACTGCCTCCATCTGCCCGTCCTCAACTCGCAGATGGAGAAGATACTCAGCTGAGCATACCAACACATGCTCTCTGGCTTTTTCATCCTTCACATGTTGTGAGAAAGTCACAGCTTGGGAAATGTGCATTGCGTGTCGCCCCTGCGCAGCGTTTCAGGATAAACCGTGTTGATTTAGCATGTGTATGACTTGTGATGGATTTCTGTGCCTGCAGCTTTTGAATGGGTTTAAACGGGAGAGGCCTGTGTATGATTATGAAACTTGGCCTTTTCATATCCCCCTCTGCTGTTAGCTGAGACTAATATTTCCCTTGTTTGTATTGAAGGTTCACGTGTGGAACATAAATTCGCTGTGACGCTGCAACACAAAGGAACACAAAGGGGTCGACTATATAGGATAATGCAAAACCTGGTCAAAAAGTCAGTGTTAGGAGTCTGGGATCGGGGTTCGATGACATGTGGGCTGCCAGTCTAAACATGACTTGGAGCAGGGGCGCTCTCGGTGTGCCAAGTCTATAGAAACAGCGAGGCTTTAACACTCGGGACCGATGAGTCAGCCAAAAGCCCTGGACTCAGAAAACCTATTCCAGTCCCTGTGTTTCCATGGCAACGGGAACAGATTGGAGCCACATCTGGAAGCCATTTCAGTCCCTGCAAGAAGAGGAAGAAAGAAATTTATGAGTGAGGGGGGAAAAGACAAATATTTTCTGCAATGCAAAGCAGAAAGAAAAGGGGGAGTCGAGTTACACTTGAAAGGGGTTGAAAACATTAATTCTACCGTGGACTCGGTCCCGTGCCCGTGTAAGTTCTGGATAATGGGTTAAGCTTGAAATCTTGTAAGAGGCATTCAGTGGGAAAGTAATGTCTATTAGTGTGCATGGATGGATGTGCTCGAGAAACAAAGCCAGGATTTCATGTGGTCACAGAAAGCCATTTTTTTCTGTCCAAATCCCCTTATTTGTTTTCAGAAACCTATTGCTGAAATGTTTGCAGTCTCTCCAAGATACGATATTTCTTGAAAAACCACAATGTAACAGAGTCTGAGGTTTTGACGCTTACAATTGAAGAGTAGCTTTTCCTTCTAGTGTTCAAACCAACGACTCACTGTCTGACATAGATGTGTGTCTGCTGCAGCACGTTTTTGTTTCCCCCTCAAGAAGCACTCATGTCCCTGGCGGATTCTCTGCATCTGAAACGAGGAGAGATTTGAAAAAGCTGTTTTTTTTTTTCCTCTTATCCCTGTCGGCGCGCTGTCTGCAAGAAACACCGTCTAATTGCAGTCCTCCTCACACGTTGAATGTTGTTTCTCAGCACTGTGGAAATGCAGCAACTATGAAATGACATTTACTGGAAATGGAGCTGGTGCTTTTCTTGAGCCAAAACCACTGAGAACTGAGGTCAGCGCACAACCAGAATGGGGAGGAGAGGCAGCATCAAATGTGTGTTTATAGATTTCCAGTGACATCTGCTCACTCTGCGATTTAAGCCATTATAATAGACCCGAAACTCCCTTGCAAAGGGCCACCGACCAAGAAAAGCAGCTCTTAATGCGCAAATTAAGAGCAACCACACAACAGCCCGACCTCCCACATAGATGCTCAGACAAACAACGTTTTTAAAGTAGGTCAAAAGAGCTGAAACCCAGTTTGGGATGTACACACTTGTCAGTGTTGTGCTTCACGTCAATGTGTGATACAGTAAACTGCTATTTATTTGAGGTCCACTTACTTTGTGTCATCCGTGACATGTCAAACTACTTTGAGATGGACCCATGCATCATTCTAGCAGTGTTCGGACGTAGAGCTTCTGGAAGACACATACACACAGTTTTCATCTTGACAAGTTCTGTAAATGTGGAAATAGAAATGAGTAGAAATATCCAGAAATGCAATTAAGCAACCGTTGCGTTTTCTATCCAGGTGGAGATTTTTCTCTCCCTTTTCTTTCACATGAAGGGGTTTGCAAAAAGTTGTCTGGGGCTTAAAATTTCCCTGGAGTTTTCCCCCTTTGTCAGCATAATTCTATGGAATGAGTATTAGTGGGGAAGATTTGGATGGCTGATAGAAAGCAGATCAGTCAGATGCTTTTTTTTCTTCTTTCCTTTCTCTCTTTTCCTTTCTCTCTTTTAAACTCGTTTTTTTCATGTTTTAGCTTATTTTCCTCCTTCCTCATTCACTCCTTCCTCCCTCCCCCCTTCCTTTATTCCCTCACACACCCATCCATCCGCTATCTGTGCAGCAAAGTGGGACTTCAGACTTCATAATGTGGCTTGAGGTTTCAGCTTTCACATAATTCCACAGGCTGATCCAACGTTTTTGTTTTTCCCCTCATTGCTTCTCACTCACTCCAACCCGGAGAGAGGGAGAACGCTGCTGCCTTATTCCAGATATTGAGACGGAAAATGATCACAAGACCAAATGTGTCTGCCCAAACCCAAGGAAAATAAGCAGATGGCTTATGTTTTCATGCACTGAACCCCAAATGTCCCGACAATCAGGCCTGTCTGCGACCGACGAACTGTAGCTTACAACAGCTTTGTTGTTCGAGACGCAAACTTACACTCCAAATATGTTTTTTTGCCAAAGCCAGTCTCAGAAACACATGTCGATGCGGAGTTTTCTCCTGCAAGAACATTTCCCTGTTTTTCAAAGCGCATCAGATTTGCTTTGTGACTCAGAGGCCATGCAGGTCAGGTTTATTCACACCCTTCTTATCCACGGCCTGTGTGGTTGGACTCCATTTGATAGCAGCCTACCAGAGGCTGCCTTTGCTTTTATACGGATGCCGGGATATATTTCTGTGCATGCAGTTGGTATGCACTGGCATGTGAAGGAAAGTGTTAGCTGTATATTTACCGTCACCGTGGCTGTGTGCTGGTGTGTACCCGACCCTTACAGCCCTGTTCTACTTCACAGGACAACACTGGAGCCATTATGGGGAGCCATGTGTTTCTGATTACCCAGACACAGATTAGAGGGAGGGGAACAGCAGTTGCTGTCTGCTGGCCCCCCCGGCTCCACTGATGTGGCCAGCAACTGGGCATCCATCGGTGCAAATCTCTTCGGCCCCTTCCCACCTCATACGCCAAACCTTCACGTCCGCTATGATGTCACATACGAGGCACAACTATCGCCTCATCCTGTTCCCTAATTTAATTATGGAAACACTTGAATCTTTGTCAGTGAAATGATTCCCACTTGACCGACATATTGTACAAAGAGCAGCAAACTGTCACTGCTGTATTCTTGAAAATTAGCTCTCGTTGCTCAATTGTAAACACTGTTGTCGCTCTCGCATGTGATCGCAGAAGACATGGATTGTGTTTTTTGTTGCTTCAACAATGTGATACTTATTTGACCAACACAGGGAAACTTTTTTGAGTTGCTCACCCCCCCCCGGGGAGGCAGGTCAGGGTCAGCTACAGAGCAGCGTCACGGAGACGGTTTGGCATCAATGAGTTGCAGGACACTTTAGCATGGTGACTGTATGTTAGCAAAGCACCTGGGCCCAGATTGTTCCACTAACGGGTCACTAGCTTTCAAAATCACAAGTCACATCAGTATCAGCATATACATATATAAATATTACATCCCAAACATCAGAAGTGATACATCACATGAGTCAAACATGTATGGAGTGGTGGAAGGAGTATTCAGATATTTTACCGGAATAAATAGTTTTGGTAAATAAGCTTATTCGCTTTCTTGCTGAGGGTCAGATGAGAAGACCGATTTCACCCTGGAGCTAGCAGCTGGTTAGCTTAGCATAACGCCAAGGGGAAACAGCTAGCCTGGCTCTCTCCACAGGTAAATATGGCAATTCACAGTTATATGTGCTTTCTTTTGGCCGGGTGCAGAGAATTCCTTATATCGATCATCTTGGCAGAAAGCTAATATTTCCCAAAAATGCCACACCATTCTATTATAAGCAAAGTAATATCACAATCTAAGAAGTCTCTCAAAACCTAAGTACTTACCGATTATGGCCAACATGTATTTAAAGAATCTAACCATAATTGTTGTATCTGATTGAGGAGGAGCTTGTTGTAATTACTTGTCGGCTGTAACATTAGTAAAAAGCGTCGGCCTTTTCTCACCTTCACCAACAACATAACAAAGACCCTGTAAACAGGGTCACTGGCAGCGAACCATCCTTGTCATCCGTGCCTGTACAACACAGATCCTCTGCCAAGGCCAGCAGCGCCTCGCGGCCTCCCGCGGCCTCCCTGTGTGGGGAGAATTGGAGCCACTTACTTTAGGTCATAGGTTCAAGCCAACCGCACGCAAGCCAATTCAAACTCAGCGACGATCTCGTTTACTCCATGAGCTGTGAATTTGCTTACGGTCGGTGTCACGCATAGACATTTAACCCAATTCCCCCTTTTTATTGCTTCATTGTTTTAATTCAATCTGTATCTTTTTTAAGAGTCACAGCCATGAAGAAATATCATGACAATCAAATACTGCAGATTAACAATATACAGAATGACACAAGTTATAGTCCTTCCATGTATACTCTCCCCCCTAAGAGGATAAGGATGTTTATTGTCATTGTACGAACATACAACGAAATTGAGTTGGAGACTCATCAGTACAGCAGCAACAGTTAAAAATTGTATAAAAACATTAAGACAAGACGATTTAATGGAGGAAACCGCTCTGGGGAAGAAGCTGTTCCTCAGCATGTTAGTCCGGGTTTTGATGGTCCTGTATCTCCTTCCTGATGGTAGTGGAACAAACAGAGAGTGACCCGGGTGAGTGATGTCTGTGCAGATGTTTCTGGCCTTCTTCTGGAGACGGCCAGCATACACAGCAGGGCAACTCCCACAATAGAGTGGAGAGGGTGTGGTCTTCCTGGATCTCCTGAAGTCCACTATGACTTCTTTGGTCTTGGGTGGTGTTCAGGACCAGGTTGTTGTCCGAGCACCACCCAGCCAGATGTTGGACCTCCTGTCTGTAGTGAGTCCCACCACAGTGGTGTCGTCAGCAAACTTCACTATTGTGTTGGAGGAATATGTGGCAGAGCAGTCCTGGCTGAAGAGGGTGAAGAGGGCCGGGCTGAGCACACAGCCCTGCGGTGCACCAGTGTTCAGGATGGTGGTTGTTGATGTCAGGTTCCCTATCCTGACATTCTGTCGTCTGTTAGAGAGAAAGTCCAGAATCCATGAACAGAGTGATGTAGAAAGTCCAAGGTTTTTGAGTTTATGCACCAGTTTATGGGGGATGATGGTGTTGAAGGCAGAGCTGAAGTCAATGAAGAGCATCCATAGATCTGTTTGCTCCGTACGCAAACTGGTGGCTGTCCAGGTCTGCTGGGAGGACGTCCTTGAAGTGCGATAGTATCATCCTCTCGAAGCACTAATACAATGACCGCACAGTAACGTTTTAGTTTTCTTCACCACATGTGATGCTATTTTATGTATTGTGCTGGACAAATAATGTTTTGCTCCTTGAACCCTGTACAGTATACAGCGCAGCACACTCACATTGTATCTTTAGTGAATGAAACCCTCCACATGGCCTTTACTTCTTTCAACACTGCCGCTCTTCTTCATAAGCAGACTGGAGCGCAGCAGGCAGACAAGCAGCAGGCTCCCCCCCCCCCCCATGTTGCCCCGGGGCTCCAGACAGAAAAGCACACACACCCACCCACACACACACACACACACACACACACACACACACACACACACACACAGATAACAGTTTATACTCAGTTATATTTTTATTCATCTCCCTTGGTCATCCTTAAATATATACAAATGCATGTCTCCCTTTAAAGTACAGAGAAATAGACATCAGAGCCGAATAGTTCTCACAAATGGCCGAGCACATCATTAGACAGCAGACACACAAACTACTACGACTGTCCCGCTGGCTGGGAGGCAGCATCCGGTGCTTTGGAGAAACAGGAAGTGTGTGCGTCTTTGTAACAAGCTCTCCGAGGGAGGCAGGATTACAGTGAGGTGTTTTACGGTTTGATCTTTTGCCAGCTGCAAGTGTTGAAAAATAGCTGCTCAGTAAGAATTTTGCAAATGTCTTCGTCGTCTATACGTCTCTGCTCCATAACCCTCCCGTTATAAATGACTGCGTTTTCCCCTTTGTCAGCAAATTTATCGTAACAACATCCCCTTTTTGGCATGCACCACATGATGTAAGCTGAAACATGCTGAATGTGAGCACATATGGTATGCATCCACACATATAGACCGAGGAGTCAGCCCCACCCCCACTGCTCATTGTGCTTTCTCCCCTCTCTCATCGACTCTTCCTTTCTTTCTCGAAATCAACTATTTAAAATCCTTCAGGCCGATCCATGCATTGTGAGAAACGGGAGTGGAACTTTTAAAACACAAAGTTGCACACGTAAAGAAACAATAACTAGAGTTCGGGAATTATACAGGCCCACGGATTTACGATGGCTGCCAAGGGGAGGAAACCCTGTTAAAAAGGGGGGACTGCTTTACTGCCATTTGACACATAATCTCAAATACTACATGCAGAGCGCAGGACTCTGGGCTGCAGAGCTCTGTGTCTGGAAAAGATAGAGACAGAGTGATGGTTTTGCTTCAGCATTCCAGGCAGGAATGGTTTATTTTTGTTGGAAACATAATTGTCTGTGGCTACGTCTTCACAAGTACACTTTACCCGCCAAACTGCCTTAAAGTGTACATGTGGGTGTTGCTGCTCTCTTGTGGTGACCTGATGTACTTGCTGTTTTTTGGGAGGGCAGAGATGTTTTCCCCCTTCAGGGTGTTAACGCAGTGCAAATGTGCTGTGCTGTCATGAGGTCTGATTTCATACACAAGTACACAAAGGAATTATACATTTCTTCTCATGCAACACAGTGAGAAAGAAATGCACTGGAGGTCTGTCATGTTATTTCATTGTTTCCGTTGATGATGTTTTGGTTTGCAAAAACTGCTTCAGGATACAGAATGCATTGGTGCAAACAAATGTGTTTGAAGACTGTTTGGCAGAAACCTAAACTATGCAGGACATGATGATATCATCGATTTAATCTGCATAGAATTTAGAGTTTAAATAAATGATTTCATGTTCGGGGAAATACATTTATTTGCTTTCTCGCTGCATTTTTGTGTAGCGTTTGTTTGGCAAGAGAGTTACGACGTTTAACCCGTAAAATGCATAAATTTAACAATAAGACAAGTTGATTACTGAGATTTAGAGGTGTTGGTATCTGCTTGAACTGAGCCTTGCTAGTTCTTTCCCCTTGTTTCCTTCCTTCTTTATGTTAGCCGAGGAACATTCATTTTGTGTTGATTTTGGCGGTCCCTGTCGACAGAAGTGGTAGTGTTTCTGAGTACAGCTCGAGTTCTTTTGGAAAACTTCTTGTTTTACTGCAGCAGGGTCTAACATTCTACCCAGTCCTGGTTCTGGTTCTCCCGTGCCTCCCTTCCCTCCGGTGGGCCCAGAAATATGGCCTGGTTCTCCAGCAACTCTGACACCAGAGTTTGCGCTCAGCGGGGACCGGCAGAGCAGCGAAATGAAACCGATCGCTGCCGGAGGCCCCGCCGGAGGCCCCGCCGGAGGCCCCGCCGGAGTTCCTGCTGAACCTGCGTGCCGTAAATAGTTTGGTCTTATTTCATGGTGAATCGTACCCCGATGACCAGAATTAAGAATAACTGTATGAAAATGGTTTCATATAATCTTGATAGAAAAACGGAGTAAGCGTACTGTACCGAAAGTTAAAATATATTTGACTTAATATAATCTACTAAAACACACAATGTTCAAATGTCAGAGTTTCATATGAGTGGCAGTTTGTGTTACTTAGCTGTTACAAAAAGTTGAGAACATTTTATGTTCTACATTTGTGAAGATAATATTTTCCTAAAACATACATGTTTCGTGGAGTGATGTGCTGATTTGAGTTGAAATGATATTTCCAATAGAAGGGAGGAATGAGGATCAGTGCAGACACCTGTGCAGCAGCTATGAGAGCGTGGCGGGCTCTTAGTGGCCATCAACCACCTGCAACTTAACTGCATGGGAAGAAGTGATAAGAGCACAGATGTTGTGTGGTTTCTCTGGACCCCCGATGACATCTGATGTGGAAGAAACTACAAACCATAAAGTCAGGGGTCTTCTGCATGGCCACTGCGAGATCAAAAACAACCTAATAACTCGACGACAAAAAGACAAAATAACAATACGGCTAACCAGCGCCCTGCTTCTCCGATTATAAAGACTGTGTGATAGAAAGCCAACAAAGAAACTAAAGAATCTAACACAGGAGGGCACTGCTCCCCTACAGGAATGTGTCATGGTCTAGTCCACCCTGAGAAACTGTCCATGTGGATTAAAGGGCTACATATTGTTGGTAATAACTTCGGCAAAAGCACTTAAGGTGACTTGTAAAAGAAGAAATGTGGGCCTTCTTGGTGCTCACTTTTGCCCTCGCTGTTAGCGCATCAGACAGCAACAACGACACGGCGGTTGAAGAGACGCTTGATATTGCCAGAGGAAAACTGCTGGTGAGTACAGATAGAAATCTGCATATCTTGCCACGTCTCATACATTACACACAGGAGGACAGTGGACGAAGGGGGGCATGAGTAAGATGAGGGATAAACCATGTGCTGTCATGTCAGTATGCTTCCTACTGAGATACCAAACCTGTTCACATAGAAGGAAGCGTGCACAATGCTATTTGTTTTAACAACCGTCGTTCCTGTCGTCCCTGCAGGCTCCCAGTGTGGTCGGATGAGGCATAAAGAAAATGCCCGAGCTCCATCATTTTCTAATGGAGCGCTGGGCTTTATAGTATCCTTGTGCTCTTCTGTTCCTGTTTGTTAAGACCTGATCTTCCCAAAAAAAACACAGATTTTCTCATGACCCCTTTCATGAGCAAAACAATGTTTCAAGCAAGTTGTCAAGTCTGTTGCCAGCTCTGTGAGCTTTCCCCAAAACGCTTCCAAGTAGCAATCATGTTGAGTGAGCCTTAAAGTCTAGCAAAAACAGATGGATGTGCTTTATTCTTCACCACACTGCCTATACCTGTTGTTCCCCTTGATCCTCTCCTTCCTGTGTAGCCACAACTTGGAATACGATTCATCGGAGGAGAAGAATCCCCGTCTGATATTCTATAATGAAAAGGACGAGGTGGTAAAGGTGAGATGTGAGTTCGGGGGTCTTTGGGGCACATCCGCCTTGTGATGGGGCTTATCTGGGGAGCTCCAGGATATCGAGACGCATTCAGTAATAGGACTGCTGCATCTGATCTCAGATCCTCCGTCAGATGCCAAGTCACACAGACCCGAGTGTGTTTGAAAGAGCGAGACAGAATTACAAAAAATGTATTATAATAATAAAAAAACAAACAGATGGGGAGAGTAAGAAAGTATATAAATTGAGGTTTCTGACAGATGAGCAATATTTTTGTACTGAAACAGCATAGTTGGTATGAATGCTGATATGCATTACAACACTTTTATGTCCTGAAATCACAATTGTTCAGTGTTTCCAACTGACTTTTAATCTTCGTCAGTGTTGGAAAAAAAGGCCAGTATGAGACAATAAAACTCTCCTCTGATACTAATACTGATGAATGTATTTAGCGTCAGCCTCTTCTGCACAAAGAGCCCCTGCTGTGGTGTTAAAGTCAGCTATTCTCATACTTTACTGCTTTCTTGAGGTTTCCACCTTTTATCTTCCCTCATAAAGCCTGTAGGAGTTTCTTTTGTCACATTAAGGGTCTAATGTTTCTTGTTTTCATTTATTGTTTCATGTTGTGGGCGCCCTTTGAGACTGTAATTTGACTTTATATGAAGATTTATTCCAGAGACAAAATTATTGAAAACAAATAAATGTGCATGAGGGAACTATATATATCAGCAGAGACTGAACAAGTTTTAATAAAAATCCAATTTTTGAAAACCAAATTAATGTATCAGAATAAACTGAAGTGAATCCCAAGATACTGTATGTTTGAAAACACCTACTGCTCTGCAAACATGTAACTTAGGCTGCATTGCTGCCTTTAAGCCTCAAACCATGTGTCCAAATGCATACGTGTGTGTGTGTGTGTGTGTGTGTGTGTGTGTGTGTGTGTGTGTGTGTGTGTGTGTGTGTGTGTGTGTGTGTGTGTGTGTGTGTGTGTGTGTGTGTGTGTGTGTGTGTGTGTGTCCCTCCCGACACGTCAGACTGTTCCCGTGGAGAAAATGAAGGCAGAGGAGATCAGCAGCCTGTTGGACTCATTGGGTTTCTACAAGAGGTCCCAGAAAGGGGAAGAGGTGCCAGAGGAGTTCCAGCACTTCCCCCTGCGGCCCCCCAGGGACGAGTTGTGATGACACCTTGTGGCCGAACTCTGCCGCTGCACCCGCGGTCACATTAATGACGAGTGGGGCCCCAAGGCCAAAACGATAGGCCAGGCACCATTCTGAGGACTTGCTGGCTGGGTGCAGCGTGCAGTGTGTTATTCAATGTCACTCTTTTTATATGCTTTACAAATTAAAAAGAAGGCTGTAAAAGACCTCGATGAGTGGATTGATGCTTTTAATGAGCCTGGTGTTTCCATACTATCAACCTTGAATGGTATTAAAACAGCACAGATTAACACACTGAAAACAGAAATATGAGGTTAGGGATAAGAAGACTATATTTGTTGTGTAAAATTAGAGTTTTCCTTTCCTTTTTTAATAAACTATTCTATTTTTTTATATTATATTTCTGTCAAGCTTAATTGGGACAGTCCAGCCCAACATTTGAAAATGTTCCTATCTCTATACCACTATTAATCAATGTTGATTGCTTTGTTCTGAGTTGCCTTTTGGAGATATCAGCAGTAGAGATTTCCTCCTTCTCATCTTTAATAATGGGATTATATATATATATGGCTATATATTTCGGCTTGTGGTGCTCAAAGTGCCAAAGAAATACATTGAAAAACTCAACCGCAATGTATTTTTCCAGATATCTTGTCCCGGTTACTCAAGACATTCCACAGACAAAAATTTAGGCAGCTCACACCTAAACTATTGAGATTGATATGGTAAATAAATACCACTACAGATATGTATATTTTTGATATTAGGGTGAACTGTCCCTTTAAACAGATACAAAATTCTATCGATAAACAGATTGACTGTGCATTATGAACGGCCACTTACTTCCTAACAAACTGACATGCTGCTGTCTCACCCTAATCCTCAGCCCGCCTCCCCTCACTATAATCTGATTAGCAGCGGAGTCTGCCAGCATGCGTCTCTGTGTGTCCATTTGTGTTCTTGTGTGACTTAAGACGAGCAGGATTGGCAGCAGACACTGGAACACACGCAGAGTTCCGTTACCGTTTCCTGACTCCTCGGCTCGGTCATGGTCGACGGCTCTACCCACAATGCCTGTGTTTTACCCACCTGTTCCCGAGAACCTGCAGGTCGGTCTGGCCTATATGGGAGGCTCTGTGTTCACCAACAACAGGACAGCAGACAGCGACTTCACCAGGGAGCAGGAGGACGCCTCTGGTTGGTCACTGCTTCCACACACTGTTCTACAACAGTATACTGCTGTACAATGTCAAATAACATTGTAGAATACATTAAGAAGATGTATTACTGGTCGTATGTCACTTTAAAAAGTCATATGACAGTCATATTTTCCTGACCTCATCAACAGCTGAAAAATGCTGCTTACTGGCTGCTAGCTGCTTACTATGAACAACCTTTGCAGTGCCGGTAATTGTGGATTAGTTATAATAGAGGTCCCTTTTCATCAGCGGTGTACTTTACTTTGTAATACAGACCCCTGAAATCTAAATTGTGGAAGCTTGTATTCCAAGCAACTGTGTGATGAGTTGAAGAAAACATTAACAGTGAAAACAGAGATATAATGAATCCAAGTCTTTAAACAGCCTGCTGTTGTTATTTGTGTTGCAGTGGCGAACGAGCTGGTTTCTCACCTTCCCCTCCAGATGCTTCTGTACTTCAACATGTTTTATTTTCCCTGCTGGTGGTTTTCAGCCGTTTTCATGTTGGAAGTAAAGGTTAGTTGGGTGGTATAGGGAAGCAATATCAATCATAAAACAAACCCCTGATGAATCCTTTTAAAAGAGGGAGTCATTGAACTTGCTGGCAATATGCAAACATTTTCATATCTTTTTAGATCCTTCAATTTCAGAGGATTTCTTTTAACACCAAATCCAGGTGAGTGAAGAGATGAGATAAAAGAAAGCATTCTGTAGAATGAGGTAGACATTGCCTGAGGTAATAAATAAGACAAGAAGGTATTAAGGATGCAATGATGACAAAAGAAAAATAAATAAAGAGAGCAAAAAACACAAAAACAGTACAAAACGATGCATCCAATTTACAAGACATTTCGGTGTCTATAACACACTAGGCAGACTGTGTGCTACAAGCAGGAGGTGCAGCATGTTGGTGCACTACAGCATGCTCGGCCAGTTGGAACAGCATTGAGCTAACATGCTAAGACAACTTTAAGTTGGAGCCAGGAAAGGAGTGTTCATTTTTAGTTGTTCTCAGTTCAGTTGTCTTGGTCTAAGGGATAGAAAAACATGAATTGTTTCCTATTGGTTCTGGCTTCACACTGACTTATTATACAACAACCAGGAGGTGTACAAAATCTGATCTCAAGGATTGATCGGTAGCTCAGTTATAGGACAGTCATGTTGCATCATTAGTGTCGTATGGACAAACATAGTCAAATCAAAACTGTTTATTCTGGTGGAGAGCAATTCATGCAGCGCTTAAACGACAGAACTTTCTCGGTAGCACTCAAATGGATGGCAGTCGATATACAATAGAATGTTTTCGAATAGAAAGCAGTTGTTTTGTGGTTCTTTTATTACATATCTTTTCAATAATTGATCACCTATAAAGTAGACTACTATGACAATAAAGTAGACTACTATGACACCCTCCCCGAGGATGCCTCAGTGAAGCGAATCAATAGTCCTCATGTTCTGCGATGGCGAGCCAGCTATTGAGCCTTTTTCGGCTGCTGGTGTGTTGTAGAGGCGTGACAACTCCTCTTTTAACCCTCCTGGGATCAAACCAGGGGAAAGTATTTTTAGGTATGTTTGTCTGCACAGTGAAGTCCTGTGAACTGCAAGTAAATAAGGAAGTGTTCATATCTATACCTGACATCCCTGCTGTGCTTTATTTCCAGTTTCATTATCTTCCCGGGTACTACCAGGCTCTGCTCATAGCCGGGATGATCCTCCTCACAGTCATTGAACTGGTCCGACTCTATCTGGGCTACATTGGCAACCTTAAAGAAAAGGTAATTCAAACCAACATCCTCCGTGAAGCACAACTCAAAGCTCTTTTGTGGACTTGTCTCCTGGATAACGCAGCGGAGGAAGTGTGGCTGCTTAAGTATTCTGCCTGCGTGTGTAAACAATCAGCCCTTGGCAACAACTGTCCATTGAGTTTGTGTGCGTGCGTGCAGGTGTGTGTGTGTGTGTGTGTGTGTGTGTGTGTGTGTGTGTGTGTGTGTGTGTGTCTGTGCTTTCATGTGGATATAACCGAAGCACTCGATGCCTGACTGCTCTACTGTATCTTCGCATCGCCTCCGTGCACCAATGCAAAATTCTCCCTCCCTTCCTCGCTCCCTGTCATCAGGTGCCAGAGCTGGCAGCCTTCTGGCTCCTGTCTTTCATGTTCCAGCTGCCAGTGCTGCTGTTCTTCCTGACCGATGAGGGAATTATCATCTTGCCTCTAGAGAGAGCCGTCCACTCCTTCTACCTCCTCTTCCTGCTCGCCCAGATCCTGGCCTCCTTCCTGGCGCTCAGGACCATGACCCGAAAGCTCACCTTGCTCTTCCACCTGCGACAGTTTGGCAAGGTGGAGAGCTTCCACCGCGCAGGGATGAGCCCCGCCTACGGGATGCCCTACCACCGCAGTGTGCTGCCCATGTCACTCACCCATGATATGTACCATTAAAGTAACAAGCTGTTTTTACACACACACACACACACACACACACACACACACACACACACACACACACACACACACACACACACACACACACACACAGGTATTGTCATTTTTTTGTTTACTCTCTGGGTGTGTTTCCATCTACCCGTTTTGATGACGAAAATTTGAATCTCTATCTTATATATCTATATATCTTCCTCAAACCTGGAAATGAGTCAGCATTTTTGCAATTTCGGTTCCCTCGTCAATGGGTTTGTGGTATGTGTTTTTTTTGCTTGGATACCTGCATTAAGGTCTGTGGTTAACACAAGCTCAAGAGATAAAGTTTTGTTCTACAATATGAAATACAGTACATCTGTAAATACCACTATTGTGATTTTGGAAGCTTTAAAAAAAAGGTGGTTACTAACAAGCGGCTGAATGAGATTGCGTCATCACGCTGACTAGTCAGCCTCACAGCCTCGTTGAGCATACTCACGCTTATGCGCCCATAGTGTAGTTTGCTTATAGCGTAACGTTAGCATCTTACTTCTGCTGATTGCATTCAGGCTTCAAAACATGTTATCTTGCTGAACAAAACCCAACAAAACGGGCTTCTGGAATAATCTAAATTCCAATGGAAAACTCCCATCTGTATTTTGTTGAGGGAAACCAGTGTGATGCTGACATTCCAGGATTGCCCTGGTCCTCTTTATTATTTATTGGTGTTCTGCTTGGAGAATTGGCGCCTCCTGCTGCTTATCTCGATGAACCAACTCCTAAAAATGACAGTAGTGGATGGAAACAAGCATTCTGCAATATGTGCTTTAAGTTTCCCAAAATACCTCTCGGCAACTGTCACAGAATTAATGCAAGATTGTTACTTGGCATTGTGAACACTTAAATACAACTATTTTGTAAAAAACGTGGCTGTGTCAATCTATATGTAACAGCATTGCATTCTGGTCCTTTAAAGGCCACTGATGTGACATATCTTCTGTATGACTTCTGATCGCTGGTGTTAAATGATATCTCTGGAAAAAAGCTATGTGACATTTGCTGTTGAATTTCAACCCCACTCTAAATGTCAAAACCTGACGCCATGTCAGCCAAGCTGTCATGGAGCGACATCGAAACACAGCAAAATACACCATCAAACAACAAAAGGGCCTCAGAAATACAAGGTAGCACATCGCCTGTAGCTGCTTTCATCAAAAAAGTGTTTTTTTTCTCTTTTCTTTAATGATGATGGAGTCTGAAGTGTTGGTAGAACAGAATTCCTTTTTTCCAAGCTAGATTCAATTATTTTACCCCTGAGACAAGATTAGCAGGTACATAGAACAACCTGTTCTTTTGTTTCTGGAAGGAACAATGTGAGACTTACTTTAAACTCTCCCTACCTCTTTTTAAGGCCGTCCCTTTAGTATACAGTATTACCATTACAGTCTGATGAGTGGGATGCAAGAATCAAATTTACTTCTGACACAGTTTTAAAACCTGACTGCAGCAGAATTGTGTGAAATATTTATGACCACACAGTGGCAGTCAGCGACCAGAGGAGGGAGCGTTTGGCAGTGCTGCAAAGTCCAACAAGAACAGATTATCATGCTCCACATGTGCTGATCCATGGAAACCCTCTGGCTGTAGAATAAAGGTTACGCCTGTCCACACATGAATATGATGATGTTTCATTTGATAATCTGTAACTCCAGGTCAACATGGAAATCGATTTCATATCTTGTTGTCTACACCTCTCTTTCGCCTGTTTTGGATGGAAACACTGCAGATGTCACACTTGTTTTCACAGCTACTGTTTCTCTATTGTTTCTTTGCTGGTGAGACATTATTTACAGAGAGGTGCACTAAGTATAGTCAACAAGCTGGTTATGGAAGAGTCACAGTGACCCTCTCTACTTTACATTCAGGATACAACAAGCTGCAGTGGCTGCTGCACTGTTCATTGAGAACAGAAAAAAACACTCAAGAGTGGAGGATGTAACATGCTGGACACTTTATTTGGAAGTGGTTAATTAAAAGATTACCTGAATGTGAGTTTACATATTGCTGCACATGAGGAAACGTGGAAAACCTATTTACTTTCCTTATATCTGTGTATTGGTTGTCCTTACAGTTAAAACCTGAACAATGAAAGGGTTGAAACTAGGTGGTGGCAACCTCCGTCTCTGAAAGGTGAAGCCAATGCAGAACTGCCTGAAACTTCCATTCTCTCTAATGGCCATCGGGGGATGACTCATCTGGTTACAAAAATAAGTTTGATTGTATAGAAGTCTATGAGAACATTATCCTACTTCTCACTTGATTTATTACCTCAGTAAATATTGTAAACATGAGTTTGTGGTCACAATCGCTATCAAGTCTTCTTCACGACAGCATGATGTTCATCTGATGAATTTCAGTGTCTTTTAGCGTAAAATGGAAGATAGAGCATGGTATGTTTTAGGGCGTGGCTACTTTGTGATTGACAGATTCAACGGTCTGGGAGTTCTCCATGTTTTCATCTTCGAACATTAACCCTTTCACATTGTGTTTTCAGTTCATGATAATTGTAACATTTGGTCACCTAAAAATGTCTTATTCAGCTTTCGGTTGTACACCACTCCACCCTCTCGTGTCACTTCTGGTTCAAAAAACAAAGATGATGGCCAAAACACCAAACTTGAGTCCACCACATGGACTTAATGGGCGATGTCACAGTGACTATGTCCTTGTCTTGTCTGTGGTTGAAACAAGTGTACCATGACTTCACAAGTAAAGTGGCACCAAACACATGAGTGTTCTTGATGAAAACATTACCCTTTAACCCCAATTATTAATGCTCCAAATGTCTTGAATTTTAGCCGTTTACCTTTTGTGGGGTGTTGATGATGATGAAGCAACTCGGTTTGGTGTTTTAGCACAAATATAAAATGAAAGAGATAATGAGCAGTCTACTCAGTGTTTATTAGTGTCAGGCACGTCTTGTTGTCCCGTGAAGGAGGACGTTAATCTCCTCAGACTGCACATGTTTGAGTCTTAAAAATCAATCATGCAGATACACAAATTTGTGCCCCAACATATATATAGATACACACATAATTATATATCCATGTAGACACACATTTATCTATATAGCCTACACATCACATATTGTTCAACTGGGAATTTAACAATATGTATAAAGGACTTCGAGAGAAGTCTACTTCTACTTTAACCTTTGCTTGCAGTTAAGGTAAACGGTATTCATGAATATTGTTCTGAAAGTTGTCATATATTCATTTAGCATTAGCTCCTGTCATTTTTCCTGCTCTTTGATATTTCTCCCTCATAGTTAATCACCTGATTCTGTTCACCTGCCTGACCAGCTGCACCCTGTCCCTCATTAGAGCTTCCCAGTTTATATATATATATAGAGAGAGCGGTTTTCAGCCACTGCAGTTTGTTTGTTGTCTGTCAGTACCTGTGTTGCCTGCTCAGGTCACTCATCATGTGTCGGCTCTAATAATCACCAACATCAAAGAATGATGCTGGGTTTGGTGCAACCATCGCTGTGGTTTCTCCAACGTTGAGAAAATGCTGCCGTTCTTTAAATCCGATCAGATTTGAAAGATGACTTTGCACTCCACAAAATGTGATTCACAGCACACAATAGGAGAGAGTGTCAATTGACCATTTGTTTTGAATAGTCTTTCAGTGCAAACAAAGCCTAAGCTTTCCCATCATGCCAGACGTTGAGACAAGCGAGGCGCTCGGGGAGAAGTCACTTTCAACATGTTTATCCTCTTCAGCAAAGCCAAAGAGAAAACAAACGTACGCAGACAGACGCCGGGAAAAAGGAGGCGATTGTTAGAAAGCTGCAGGCATCAGAGCAGCGATCCTCTTCTTCTCATTAGTTGGCAGTAATTATACCAAGGAATCCTAATTAATCGTATTGTCATGTACTGATTTGCTTTAAATGCCACTCAGAACATTGCTCGATATTTTGTCTCTTCCCTCCTCAAGCTTACGTTTTTCATGGTCAACAAAAATACGTTGAACATGTATGAGAAGAGACATAACGGTCCCGATGTCGACCTTCTATCTCAAAGTGACACAAGTCCGTTCTGTGTTCCAGCATTGCCTTCACGCTGCGTGTTCACGAGGATGCTGTGAACCATGCAGCTTCTCCTGTGTCCGGTTTTAATTAAGTATGGACTACTATTAGCTGTTGGAGAGGAAGAAGATTAACCAGCTGGTGGTGGAAAATGGAAGGGCCTCGCACTTTTCGCCTCATCAAATTGCCTTTCTTTGGTGGAGTGTGGTGAATAATAGTCTCCTATAGTCTGGGGACATAATGTTCTCTATCTTGCAAAACATATTGTTTCCCTCAACGCTTTTTTTAAGCATATTTTTGAAAATGTGCAAGTTCTGATCAAGTTTTCTTCTTCACGTCTTTTCTACAATACAGCAGCGTCTCGTCAGCTGGGCTTCATCACCTTAATTATGATTGGGTGCAGGCAGCTCAGAGGTAATCATAGAATGTGACTGATGAGGCTGTGCTTGGTGCCAGCAGGAGGAAATATCAAAGACATCACAGCGACATCCTCATCGCTCATTTCGGTAATCCCTCACGGTGGAGAGCTCGCCGGCCCTGCCAAGAGCCTGGAAATGTTCCCGTCCCCTTAATCCCATGTGGTGAAGAGCTGTAACCCTCAAAAACTATTGTAGTTCAGCTTCATTCATAAAATGGGATGACAAGTTGCTAACCACCACGATTGTTTAATGGACTGGTTCACTCATGAAAACACTTTCTTACTTAAAAAGAATAAGAATGGTGCCACCAAATGCTCAAACCCACCCAATCATCTCCCAGGAAAGTGTTTTGTGTAACCGCAATCAAACTATATTTAAGTATTTCTTCTGGTATATAGGACAACTCCAAACTCCTTGTTGGCAAATCCCAAGTTATATGGAGGGAGTGGGTGAATAAAATCCGTTTTTGAGTTCTTAAAACTGAAACATGCCTGCGGAACATTCAAGCAGAGCAAAAATATTTGGACCTTGATTTCAGTGGATTTCCGCCTGTGGAAATATGTGTTTGACCAATGATATCCTTTTTTTCCAAGTGATGTCATACGTCACTGTATAGCTCAAGGTAGCTTGCTGCCAGAAAGGGGAAAAGTCTTATAAAGTTTGTTTCTCAGCACCCAATATTGTTCAAGAAACACATAAATACCGTAACAACCAAATGAAGGAGATTATATGGCTTGAGATTGCCCAAAAGCTGGAACACGATAAAGGTTGTAAGGTAGCTAATGTGCACGTGCTAACGTTACTTGTTGGTCAAAGAACAGAAGTTGCTGTGTTGTAGCCCAGGTCTATTGGTATGGCGCCAGGGAGTGGCCATAGAGAAAATACATATCAAAGCCACAATTTACTAATTTGTACCACGGAAGATAAAATCCCCTCAAACTGATGAAATCATTCCCATGTATTAATTCGTGGGCACTAATTAAATAATTTTGGTGCACAAGGCCAAGTCATTCATTCAACGGTCCACCTGCCTGAGGCACAGGTCCTTGGTTGTATAGCTGTGGATAGACTATTTACTTAAGCTTTACTTTAGCTTGGGAATTGAGTTATCAAGTTAATAAGACTTGCTTTAAAAGGTTACTGTAGGTAAAAGGCGATTATTGAGGCAGTGTGACTGTGACGTCGCCGCGCAGTGGTGGACCTACCTTGGTCCACCACAGTTTCAAAATGAACCAGAAATATCCCTACACTCCTAAACGAACAAGGTCCGCACAGTCTTGCATTTTGGGTCCCCTTCCTGGTGCTGACTGGCCCTCATCAGGTGGGTTTCCTCCGAGGCGGCATGCGTTGCGACTGGCTCTACGTTGGCTCGGAATAACCCTGAGTGAAGGTGGCTCGCCCGGACTTCATCGCTTCCCAGGGCCTGCTGGTCCCTCTTTCTCTGCAGTAATGGTGAAGGGGCCCCCTGCTCCCAGATTGACTGTCCTCATTACTTCAGGGGTCTACGGCAATGACGGCAACCCACCCGACCTGCCTTGAAACACTGATCCCATCCTGTTTCGCCTACCATGCTTTGTGGGTTTGACTTGTTTGCTGTGTCATCCCCATTCATATCTACAGGCCTACAATTGTGTTTTATCTTTTCTTTTCTTGTTTTTATTGAAGCACAACTTACAGGAGCATAAAGTTCTTTAGAGCTAGTCTCTTAATTGGTCGATGGGAAGGCCCTGGAAAACCTCAAGGTTAGCGGTGGACGGTAGCGGTAGCCTAATTGAAGCTTGTGCACTGAACTTCATGCTTGGAGAAATGCTGGTCTTCATTGATGGCTTTCAGTTTGTACACGTATTGCACACCAATTAACCAGAACGTGGGAGCGATTTCATTTAGTTGAGGCCAGTTCATATATCTCTATGGCCATTCTCATACACTGTATGTCAGAGCGTTGGCAATAGTTCCGAGGGATACTCGATACTATTTCAACTCATCTATTTAATTTTGTCGTTGTGTACAATTTCTCATGTTTTAATTGAGCAGACAAAACACGGGTGAAAAATATGGTTATTGCATTTGTGGGTGTACCGGTCCTTTTTATGTAACGAAACTCATTAAACCAGTCGCACATTTACAACTGCCCAACCGTTTCCATTGGCAACTGAAGGAAAATACCTCCGAGAACCTCCTCTGAGCCTCCGTTCCGCAGACCTCCAGGGAGTGTCAAGCTGTGAGCCTCCCAGTTAAATGTTTCATACTCATTTCCCCATATATGGCTGAAGGACATAGCAATATGGTAGTCGATGGGAACATTTGTATGGTTCAATTATTTGACTCCATTCCTATGATCCATTCGAAGCGCCTTTTTAGAGGTACAATTACTGCCTCAAAATGATATTGGGCGATGAAATTCAAATCTCATTCATAAAGCACTTATAGTTTCTCCACATTTCACAGCCAGCAGGCTCTGTAGAAAATGTGACATCATACTGGCAGGCAGGGAATATTTTCAATTTGGTGTCTGGATATTTTCAATTTGGTGTCTGATTACCTGGGTGAGGGGGAATGGCAGGGCAATCCACTTCTCCCAATGGTTTAAATGACCACTCACCATGCAGTTCAGATTAATATTTTATCAAGGAGCGACTGTATTAAAGCTGAAGACCTTGATGACACAGGAGAATGTACTAGCTACAGAGCACATTAAGGCTGTTATATTCAGTTTATGGTTGTTTTTTCTTCTATAATTTGAGAGGGTTTTGAAAAGAGCCATTTGCATGTTACCCGAGTTTGCACTCTATATGAGAGGGAGGTTTGTTATGTTCTGTCTGGCAAACTCGAGACACTGTAAATGTTGACCTGAAAGCACATGTTAATAATCCCTGCATTTTTGACATTTATCTGAAATATGCATTATAGAATTGCGATACATCCGCCTTAAGCCAAACATGCATTGGAAAAAAAACTGATCTGAGCTCAAAGGTCCATTTCCTTTGTGACACATACTTTCTTCCCAAAGGTCAGTTAAGTTTACATTTGAAAGCCTGTTTTAAATTACAGTCATTTAGCAGACGCTTTTATCCAAAGCAACTTACAATTCAGATCCTATCACACCGTAGGCACAGCTTGTCTTGCTCAAGGACACATCGACATGAGACTAGCAGAGCCGGGGACCGAACCGCCGATCTGATTGAAGGGCGGCCCTGTGCTCCACTACACCACCTTCGCCCCATTTTTTTTATTAGCTTGTTCAAGGCCAATTTAATGATGTATCTCGAAACTAACAAATTGGCCACAGAGGGCTTCACAATCTGTACAGCATATGACATCGTCTAACAATAGACTGTTTGAGGAAAAACTAACGAAGAACACAGACAAAACAAACTCTTTAATGAGAGGAAAAAAGGAGACAATGCATACCATATCTCAAGAGTCAGACGGCCATAACCATAGTACATTTACAATATGGAGAGAAAAGACTTATCACAGTACAGTTTTCTTCACAGTCGTGTCAATTTTGCAACTTCATCTCATCCCCAGTCTTCAAATGTTCCGCTTGGGCAGAAGCAGCCTTTTGCATATCTCTGGCAAACCGAATATCATTTTAGTGGACAAGAGCAGGATGCCGTCATGCAGCCGTCTCACATGGGACACAGCGGTCGTCCCCTGAGTAAAAGGTCCCTTGTTGATCTGACCCATCCACCACCACTTCGCCCTCCCACCCTTATCGGACTTTGTCACTACATTACATCCGTTGCTCTGAACATCTAATAATGACACGGATGGGCTTAAATTAAAGTTAATTGAAATCCCAGTGTGTCTCATACAGAAGCTGAAGGGTGCCTTTTGCTTCAGTATCAAAACGCTGAGGGCCACAGCCCAAGCGTCGACATATGGCTCCCTGAGATTGAGACCAGGATGCAATTTTTATATGGTCATTCGAAGTCTGGCCAGTCATCCAGCACTATAGAAGTTGTAAACTATTATCGATCAAATTTAACTACACCATACAAGCCATCCATCTCCCTGTCAAATCCTCTCTCCTTGGTGAATTCTACAAGTAGGAGTTATTAACACTTACTGAGTGAGAGTGGGAAACATTCCTATCTGAACTACAGCCAATAGGCCTAAAACAAAGGAAAAGGCCTAGAATAGATGTTTTAGCTATAATGGATATAAGGCCTGTGACCCTGCAGTAAACTATCACAAACGGATGACCGAAACATTGAACTTGAGCAGGTGTGAATTGGTTTAGCCCTTTTACAGTATTTGATGATCAAAGGGTCTTGCATTGAGTGAGCAGGTGGGGGTTGACCATCTCTCTCACACTCCAGTCTGACACTTGATGGATCTATACAGTAACCTTCTGTTGCAAGGACTGAGCACATGATCCATCTTTCTTTCATCACCTCAATATATCCATTGGGCTGCTTCAGGCAGGCCCTTGGCAAAGACAGCAAGGCCTGCGTTGGAGAGACATGACTATGGTTTTTCTCATGCAGTTTTCTCTACGGTGGCCCCGAGAGGTCAACGCACTGCAAATGAAGAAATGTCTTCACCAATTTGACATCATCAATTTGCCGTTAATGGCAAAGGCTTGGGACATTCGGAGAAGAGAGGGTGCTGAAAAAGAAGAAAAACTAGGATGCCAAAAAGCGGCCTGATGCTTTTGTTTGGTTAAAAGGCAGGTCAAAAATCTTAGATTTGTCATAAGAAATATGTCAGAGTTATGAAGTACAGGTACACTGATATGGCATCACATAATCTGTCAGTATTTGTGGCATCCATTGTTACTCTATGATATGGACAACTTGTTTGAACGATCAAAAATGTATTTTTCCTCTCATTGTGAAGCAACTTCTGAAACCTCATATTGCATATTCTGTATGAACTTGGAAGTCCAAATCTCCTGCCATTTGTGTCTTTTGATTTTTACTTTCTTTCTTCTCAAAATAAATTGATGAATATAACTATGAAGGCTCATTTGGGCCCTTATATTTAATGTCAGAGTTCCACATCCAAGCTGGGAGGAAGCAGTCGCAGGCCTGCCAAGCATTTGATGCAGCTCTCTGATACATTTTGGAATAATGATATGATTCACAATCCCTAACTCACCAAGAAGTACTCGCATATGAACCTAAATGTTCTGCTGTGTTGGTGTTTGTGTCGGGGGCAGGAACAGCAGGAGCGATAGCCACTGAGCTTCTGAGAATTCTCCACAGGCGCTAATGGAAAACATGTTTTAACTGTGATAGCTATAGTCGGTTGATCGAACTGCCTCCAAGCTGACAAACAGTTGAGGGAAAACATGGCAGAGTAGTGATGCCAAGACAAAAAAAAAACCTAATAAGTATTTTGCAGCCTGATAATTATCTCCGCCAGGGGGATCATGCAATCGGTCGCGTGTGTATGTGCGTTCTCAGCAAAGTGCATTATAATTTAGGTGGATGGTTTTATCGCTGCATGCTCACGGACTTCTCGTGGTTGCGGTGACTAACACTTTCTCAAGAAGACTTTTTTGCCTGTTCTACACTGGCATTGACTGCTTGCTGACGACTCATTCACCACTCTTAACCAGCTCCCGGCCGGTAGGGTCCACCAGTGATAACACAGCTGAGTGCGTTTCCGACTTCCCTCATCCACTACTCTGTGCCTGGAGAGACAATGGGAAGAAAACTGTTTGCAGTATGTTTGGCTAACGGCTAACGAAACAAAAAAGTACACGCACTGCTGTACGTCGCTGCAACTCAGGCGTTGCTTTGCAGGCAGACAGCTTCAGTTTTGTTTTTGGCAAGATTGTGTGACGTCTTATACAACTCCTTCTTGTTTTTGAGTTTCGACGCCTTACAGGCCACTATAGTGTCTAGATGGGGGGGGGGGGGGGGTTACCCAGTTGTGGGTTGTTTTCATTCAATCACACAGAGATTAAAATTCATGGGCAGAAGATGTTTTATAAAATATTGATTCAAGCTGTATAGATTCCAAATATTTATGGTTTGTGTTTATGCTCTTCCTCAGTCTGAAATCAAGACACATGTATTCTGACCACGGAAAATGTCTGAGAAATTGATATTCACTGGCTATTAACCGCGTTAAAGCCTCCAGTTAATGCACCCGAAGCATCTCATGCATATTCTTAATGCTCTGCCTAGTATTTTCTAGCCGGGGGACACTGGTAGACTCCTGGGGAGAGAGCGTCTTCAATTCAATTAAAACTGGAAGTTCGGTGACTCCTGATCCAATCGAGCTCTTGGCTGGGGTCCATGACCATGACATGAATGATAATGCCACTTACGGCAATTGCAGAGACGGCAGAAACATGAGACACTGGTATCTGGCAGGCAGTGATGGAAATTTTAAAGAACTGAGATGGATTATGAAAACTGTGAAACCACTCATTAAGTCATTACGGCATGATTGCAAGATGTCTAGAGACTGCAATGATGATGTTTCAGTTTGAATAGAATTAAATATTTGGGAGGAAGGAAAGCCACCCCCAATGGTGCACTATGTGCTGTACTGCTCCAAAAGGCAGATGGAGAAAAGAACCGCAACAATACCTCAATCAAATTTGAGGTACTTTATTTCTGGGGTTCGAGTGAGTCCAGCGAATATCCTGATCAAGACATTGTTCACGGTCCGATTAGCAGAGTGAAACTCAGTTTCAGAGACGACGTCTAAGACCGGATTGTCACAAGCAGCCACTGAACTTGCTGATTTGAAACCATTAAAACTCTAAATCATCGTCAGACGATGTTGAAGAAAATCATCATAACTTATATTCTGAACACACCACATTTGGTGGAAGAAGAAAATGGTTTATATAACTTGTTATGTTGAACACATTTTCATAAATAAACATTCCTAGAAAGTGATTTGGGTGTGTTATGAGATAAGCCAAGATAGGTCTAACCTTTACAGTATGTTTACCATGGACATATAAAGAGAACTGGACACAGCGTTGGATGCGGAGCCCCGTTCATTCCTATATGAAAGTTGCTTAGTGGCATTAGAACAAAAAAGTTTGAGCTGCAAGTATCACATTACCCGGATCCTCTGCATCTGTGGAGCCTGTAGACCAAGCCCATTATTCACATTTAATCAATGCAGGTGTCTACACCAGCCATAACATTATTTCACTCACGCATCACCTGGTGTTTATAGTGGTGTGCAGAGGTGTAAAAAACATTAAATTAATTACAGTTGATTCTGACAAATGTATATGGAGTTGGCTAACCACTTCCAACACAATCACTTTGCTTCCTCACATATATTGTCTGATCAACAAAGCAGTTCCAGCCATATTGCAAAAAAAGTGGAATTCTCTTCACTGCATCTTGATAAACTGTTGCGGCATTTTGTGCTGCAGCCCAGAGAGAAAATCTTCCTTTGCTGCTGGATGTTATAAGGAGTGGTGTGGTGTCACTGTTTGAGAGAGAGAGGAGCTTTCTGTTAAAGTATTAATGAGATAAATACCTGAGGTTGTGCAGTAACTCTAGTACATTTAGAATTTGTGGAGGAAGCACACGGTACAAAGCTTTGTATTTCTAGTCGCTCTCTAATCTCATACCTTGTGTGACCACCTCCTGCAGCACCGCAGCCTCTGAATCTGCAGTTGTGGGATGTTATACATCCCTGCAGAGGAACCTGACTGAGTCGATGGTCGCAGGCAGGCAGAGGGTCACGTCTCTCGAAATGTTAAGATCCTGGCTCCCTGTTTAAGGTATTACCAACTGCTCATGAAACTGATGAACAGTGGCCTTTCGCTTGCTGTGACATTAAGCTTTCAATTAAGAACTTTGTAAAGGTGAAATGATCAGGCTTTTTTTTTTAAACTGGATCTCATTAGGTACAAGAGCGCCTTTCAGTCTTTACTGGGAATGAAATGTTACAGAACCCCTGGAACAAGCACTATAGGGTTTACAACATGATACTTGACCTTGATGAGAGAGTGCAGTCGCTTTGCTGCTTGCTCTTGCCTCTGCATTTTCTTGCTTCAATTTGCCAGATATATCACATATATCTCACATATATCACTCTTCAACGTTTGAGTGAAGACAAATCCAGAAAGTCGTCGAGCTATTTGGATTGTTAGCTAATGCTAACTAGCAGCTAAGCTAAAGCTATGTAGCAGCAAGATGCCTCCCTTCTCCACGGACGACTACTACAAACTCCTACAGAAGATTGCAGTCTTGGAAACAAAAATCCACCGACTAGAAGTAAACGTGGCGGTAAATGGACTGTGTGGGAATGATACCACTTTACCATGGACTCAAAACACTGGACAAACGCAAGCTAAGACACAGCTAACTAGCACAACCAGGCCTACCAAGAAACAGGAGGAGAGAGCAGATAATTAATCTTCAAATGGTAGTCCTCCCTGGAACTCTCTCGGTGCAAAGCCGAAGAGAAAATATGTGGGAGGACGACTAACAGGCAGAGCCCAGCGCCCTGAGATTTGTTATGCGACTGGCTGGCCTGCATTAGCACACAGGCAGAACTCCTCCTCAACCCCTGCACCCAGACGGACAAAGCCAAGGACAGCTGAGAAAAGCAAAACCTGCAAAACACCTCCACAACAACCAAGCCTACAACTTCAAAACAGATTTGCTCCATTGTCGCAGGATCTTAAATCTCCATCTGATGACCTGGATAAGCAGCTATCTCCTCAAAGCGGGGTAAGAACTGAGAGTCAATGTGAGAGTAAAAGGCCGTAAGGCAAAGCTAATGACTGGGCCTGAGACTCTGATTGTTGGTGACTATGCTGTAAAATATGTCAAACTGTGCAGCAAGAACACCAAAATACTCTGCTTTCCGAAAGATATGGTCTCTGACATGAGAGACAAAATCCTGGACATCGTGGTTGACTATCCCACAGCGAAAAACATCATCGTGCATACAGGAAGCTGTGATATTGTGAAACAACAGTCTGAAGTTCTGAAGCGAGACTTTATTGATCTGTTAAACACAGTCAGCTCTGTCAAGGCTGAGGTGTTCATCAGTGGCCCTCTTCCACCAGTCAGAGAAGGAGATGAAGGATTCAGCAGGCTGTTTGCACTGAACGAATGGCTGTCAACTGCATGTACTGACCATTCAGTACATTTTATCAACAATTTCTACCTTTTCTGGGAGCGCAGACATCTTTTTACAGCGCATGGAGTTTGCCTGAACAAGTCAGCGGTAAAACTGTTTACCTCCAACATATTTTTCTCCCTGCGTCACCCGTCTGTCCCTACTGCCAAGGACAAGACCAGAGAGGAGTCTAAACAAGAGATAACCACACAGCATTGCCATGGAGACCTTACGGGAAGGATGCCCCCACCTAACGACAGCCAAAAGGAGGAGTCTCCAACCTCATCAGGGACCGCCTCCGATCTCCCACTTCCCCCACCCTTCCTAGAAGAGGAGTCTTTACCTCCACCCCCCAAATTCCATCCAGGTCCCTTTCCTCTCTCACACTCTCCCCACCTGGAGTTCACTGACCACATGAAAGAGCTGGTCATTGCTGGAACCAAACACACTCCTCTCCCCACTCCGACGGTTCCACAACCATCCTCTGTCTCCCCTACCTGATAAAGGAAATAATTGATATCTTCTGGGTCCAGGCTACAAGGCTAATGACACCAATGACTTTTCCAGGAAAAGACGGGGCCCTGTATGCAGCTAGCTGTCTCAATTCCTGTCCTGCAAGTTTATAGAAAAAGAAAGGTGAGGCTGCGAAGAAACAATAGTAAACTTGGCCGTAAATAACTGCTTTGATGTTTTCCAGTCAGGCTTTCAACAGCACCACAGCACTGAAACTGCTCTTGTTAAGGTTTTCAACGACATCCACTTAAACATAGACAATGGCAGAAGTTCAGTCTAAAGGTGCGTTCACACCGGTCGCGTTTTTTTTTTTGACGCGCGTCGAGATTACATACAAAGTCTATGCACAGACGCGATGAGACTGGCGCGCCGCGATTTTGCGATTCAGCACCGCTCCCGGCATCATTACGTAGTTATTTCGGAGTCCCTTTTTGTCGGAGAAGACAAGTACAAATCGGCATCATTATGTAGTTATTTCGGAGTCCCTTTTTGTCTGTTTATTTTCCGTTAAATCACAGCCAAATCAGTTTATTTTGTGTTCCTACAGCTGTAGTAAACAGCGACCGGTGGCTTGCTAGACACAGTGAATACAGCTCGATACAATCCACGGAGCTCCTCTGAACAATATTATGAACCAGACATGACGGCGTTTAGTTTCCCGGGATATCTGTGACTTCCACAACACGTAGAAATATAGGTTATTTTTTTCCATGGTTAATGGCGGACAGTTGAACGGATCCAGGTCTATAAACCACGCCCCCTCTCCGGCGCTACGAGATTTTGCGGCGTCTGGTCTGAACACGACCGGCGGCGCTTTGGCCGTGATTTTGCAGTGCGTTGGACGCGATTTTGCAGTGCGTCAAAAAATCAACGCGACCGGTGTGAACGCAGCATTAGTGTTACTGGATCTCAGTGCTGCATTCGACACGGTCGACCATGCCATACTCCTAGAAAGACTAAAAATTTGGGTGGGACTCTCTGGCACAGCACTTAACTGGTTTGAATCCTACTTGAAGGACCGAGAATACTTTGTGTCTGTAGCTGATTACACATCAGAGCTGACTAAAATGACATGTGGTGTTCCCCAAGGTTCAATACTGGGGCCTCTTCTGTTCAACATCTACATGCTTCCACTAGCTCAGATTATGGAACACAACAAAGTGTGTTATTATAATTATGCAGACGACACACAAATCTACATCACTATGTCACCAGGGGACTATAATCCCATACAAGGGCTGGATAACTGCATTGAACAAAACAACTGGATGTGCCAGAATTGTCTTCAATTAAACAAAGATAAAACAGAAGTAATTGTTTTTGGTACCAAGGACGAACAATTGAAAATCACCGCTCAGCTTCAATCACTGATGTTAAAACCCACAAACCAAGCCAGAAATCTAGGTGTAGTTATGGATTCAGACCTCAACCTGAACAGCCATATCAAGACAATTACAAAATCAGCCTACTATCACCTGAAGAATATATCAAGGATTAGAGAACTTATGTCTCAACAGTATTTGGAAAAACTTGTCCACGTATTTATCTTCAACAGACTGGACTACTGTAACGGTGTGTTTACAGGTCTCTGTAAAAAGTCTGTCAGAAAGCTGCAGCTGATTCAGAACGCTGCAGCCCGAGTCCTCACTAAGACCAGGAGGGTGGATCACATCACCCCAGTTCTAATGTCTTTGCACTGGCTTCCTGTCCAACAAAGAATTGACTTTAAAATCCTGCTCTTGGTTTCCAAAGCACTGAATGGTTTAGGGCCAAAATACATCTCTGATCTGCTGCTACCTTATGAACCATCCCGACCCCTCAGGTCGTCTGGGACCGGTCTACTTTCTGTTCCCAGAGTCAGAACTAAACACGGAGAAGCAGCGTTCAGTTTTTCTGGTCCACAGTCCCAGAATGCCTTGCCTTGCCTTGCCTTGCCAAAGTCACGGACCTTTTAACAGCCACTTGCTTAATTTTACACCACACAGGTGTTTTCACTTATTTAGGCTGATTGGACCTCTTCTCATGGTCTGTGTGGGCGTGTACAGGCTGTTCTTGATTGACATTCTCCCTCACTGGCATGTTAATTTGTCCTTTTTTATTGCTTTTTTGAAGCTGGAGACACACTACGTAAAATGCCGTCTATGAGGTCTTAATTTTGTCTTGCCAAGAAGGTCTCTTTGGTTGTTTCATCAATATGTCGTTGCTTGTTTACTGAATGGCAAACAAAAATACCAACGCTCTTCCTCCTGTCACAAAATAGCAGTGGTGTATAAAGTACTCAAAAGCCATACTTACACGAGTAAAAGTAAAGATACCTTACTGGAAAACTACTCAAGTAAAAGTAAAAAGTCACCTTTTAGAATACTACTTGAGTAAAAGTCTTAAAGTATCTGATATTTATTGTACTTAAGTACAAAAGTACTTTTCTGATATTAAATGTACATCATAACCTGAACATTAAATGAACATCATAACCTGTTCATTGAAAGTAAAAGTACAAGTAAATGCTGTTAATAAAAAAGCAAAGGGTCAGAATTTTGAGAATTATGAAGTTTATTCTTTTAAGTGCTGTGGCACCATGACCAAGGACATGGAGCTGTGTTGAACATAATTGGGTTGGCTGTGATCCATCCAGGAGCAACAATGTTCAACATAATATATTGTACATAAGTATACTTTTGCATCTACTATGAACTTATCATCATAATTCTCCGAAAAGCAATATGACACTATGAAGGAGTTGTAACAGTGCGTTTATAAGTATGCTCATTCCGACTAGAGGATGTAGAGGCCAATGCATAATATTATGTTCAGCAAAAAATATCCACTTGATGCATCAGGTCAGTGTTTAGAGAAAGGACACATGCCTTTAAACTCCTATGGGCCTGATTTGAACACAATAGGCAAAGGTTTTGCTCAAGCTGAATCTGCAATTGGGCGACTGCTACCATCATAACTCCATCTGATCATCCACAACATGACTCAAATACCAAAATTGATCTTAAATATGAGGTTTAAAATGTAGCATTCTGGTATATTCTGAGAAGAAAATTAAGTGATGAGACATTTACTTTAAGCAAAAAACGAATATATTATTCAGTCATTAATCAGTATTTCTGCTCCATTATTAATATTAACCTTTATTTAGCCCGAATAAACACCATGGAGCAGCCACCCTGTGGACCCATCACCCGCAGGGACATGCATCGGGGTCGGGTGCTATGCAGATCGGTTTGAATCTTGCTGCAGTCGGAAAGATGACTGAGCACGTGATCTGGCACATGCGCAAAGGGTAGTCCCCCAACTAAACACATTTATTTTGTGTTGATACACACCATCTAACCTAAATAAATCTAATAAATGAAAGTATTCATACATTTTATGTTAGACCCATGAAATATAAATGTGTTCATTTTTTTAATTGATATATTTAAATTAATCAAACACTATTTAAATGTGTCACCTTTTAGAAGGGCTTGAATCGTTTTGTTTTTTTTATCCTTGACCGTGATGTCATCATGAGACCATTCCAGAATGGTCAGCTCACCATTCCAGCTGACCATGGTCAGCTCACCATTCCAGAATGGTCAGCTCACCATTCCAGAATGGAATGGTCTCATGATGACATCACGGTCAAGGATAAAAGGATGTGGTCTCAATTCTGTGGCTTAGTCTGTCCCTGCATTCCCTCACACATTTGAGAGAGTAGAGAGAGTAGACACCACATTGATTAAGATTGATACACGCTACATCAAATTGTTTCAGATACACATCTGACAATTACAATGGCATGCATGAAGAGACTAAGACAGTTCTTCAAGAAGAAACAGAAGAAGCCGGAGTCTGAGGAGATGGAGGTATTTCAGCTCAAGGAGGATCTTGACAAGGCCAGGCAGGAGCTGACAAATGGTCATCTGCAATGGCAAGAGGGGAAGTCTCTCTATCAAGCCAAGGCTCTCTATCAAGCCAAGGCTCTCTCTCAAGCCGAGACTTTCTATAAAGCCCAGCTAGAAGAACAGAGAGCGGAGACAAACAGGATTGCAGCAG
The DNA here is from genome assembly GCA_028022725.1 of Lycodopsis pacificus. NCBI lineage: Eukaryota > Metazoa > Chordata > Actinopteri > Perciformes > Zoarcidae > Lycodopsis > Lycodopsis pacificus. The sequence goes on along the minus strand of CM051692.1, from coordinate 14,816,851 downwards.
CTCTGAAACAAACGCAGGACCTGCTGGAGACTGAGCGTCGCGTTCAAACTACCACCAAGGAGGAGATGGAGATACTTAAGAATCTCTGTCAGGCTACAATTGATGAACAGTTAGGTGTCAACAGTAAGCTCAAGGCAGCCTTTATCAAGGCTGAGAATGAGCTGAAGAATGGACATCTGCTGTGGCAACAGGAGAAGTCTTCCCTCCTAGACCAGAATAAAAAAGCCAGTGGACTTTATCATACTCTGGAGGAGGAAGCTACGCAGATGGTCAAAAAAGACCAGGCGTCCCAAGCCCAGCTGGCCAAGAACAAGCAGAAGAAGAGAAAAAGAAATAAAATCTTAAAATTCTTCTAATGCCCGGCTCCCTACTGTCAAAACATCAGACAGTAAAACACGGTACATTTTACTGCACGGGTACTTCTACTGTGATAAAAACTTCTACTGTGATAGTAGTAGTATTATTAGGACATCTGTTATTAGGACATCTGATAACTTCTACTGTGATAGTAGAAGTTAACAGATGTTCTAGTAATCTAATAAAAAAAAAAAAAAAAATCTGAACACACGACGAGTAAAAGTCCTGCATTCAAAACCTTAGTCAAAAGTAGAAGTACCTGTGCAGTAAATAACCCCACGCCCCTAGGGTTCATTCTGTACACACGACATCATTGCACTTCTGTCCATCCTGGGAGAGGGATCCCTCCTCTATTGCTCTCCCACAGGTTTCTTCCTCTTTTCTCCCCGTTAAAGGGGCTTTTGGGGGAGTTTTTCCTGTTTCGATGCGAGGGTTCTGGGACAAGAGGATGTTGTATGTGTACAGATTGTAAAACCCTCTGAGGCAAATTTTTAAAAAAAATAAAAAATTAATTAATTAAAAAAAAAAAAAAAAAAAAATCTCCTCCGTGAATCGCCACCTTATCGTGGTGGAGGAGTTTGAGTGGCTCAGTGATCCAGGGAGCTATGTTGTCCGGGGCATTAGCCCCTGGTAGCAAACAGGTTTCAGGGGAGAGCCCAGACTAAGAGCGATTCAAAACGACCCCTGTGATAGTTAGCCCACAGACTTTAGCCACCTCGGCCGGACCAGGGAAACCGGGGCACCCTCCGGGAGCCAGACCCAGGAGGGGAGCTCGTAGGCGAGCGTCTGGTGGCCGGGCCTTTGCCCATGGGGCCCGGTCGGGCTCAGCCCGAATAAACACCATGGAGCAGCCACCCTGTGGACCCACCACCCGCAGGGACATGCATCGGGGTCGGGTGCTATGCAGACCGGGCGGCGGGTCGGGCGGGAGGCCTGGGCGGCATGGACTAGCTCTAGGGACGTGGAACGTCACCTCGCTAGCGGGGAAAGAGTCGGAGTTGGTGCAGGAGGTGGAGCGATACCAGCTAGATATAGTTGGACTCACCTCCATTTACCCCTTTTACATTTTGAACTTTTGTTGGAAAAAAAGTTTTCAAACATTTTAATATTCAATATATACAAGACTCCAGTTTAATTCTCCGTGTTGTCTTAGTTAAGTTTGGTCTCCGAAGTTATTCTGGCGATCTAGAAATGGGGTACCGTGTTCTGTGGAAGATGTTTGTGAAGCAAAATTTAACATTGGTCTCTATGGAGCAGAAAGTTGGTTTTCCTCTCAATTAAAGGCTTCTGTGCCAAATGTGTAAGTCTGTGGGATTCCACAGTCATTTGTCTACGACAAGGACAAGATTATCTACTTTTACACCCAGAAATTATGCATAAAGAGTGAAGATTGTGGACACAGTGGCAAAATGCACTCTAAGCTGTGCAATACACACCCATTATAAAGGCAGAAAAGGGCTGAAAAATCATATAAGTTAAATTGCTGCAGTTCAAAAAGTGTAAAATATATCAAAAAGCTGAATCATGTGGCAATAGATCAGGGTTTTCTCAACATTTTAAAGTTGAAATGGTGTCTGTAGCTGAAAGTATGATGAAGTATAAGGATTTGAAAGTTGAAGAGAACGAATATATTATTCAGTCATTAATCAGTATTTCTGCTCTATTATTAATATTAACCTTTATTTAGACAAAATCCATTGAGACCGAGGTCTCATTTTCAAACGTTTTGGTCAAATAAAAACAAAGATAGCAAGAGTAGCGAGAACCATCGCCTGTACAAAGAAAGTGATTCGTTTTCATTGAACCCTGTTACTGTATGGCTTAATATTAACTTCTACTGTTACTGTACATTTGTTAGAATTGTGGCCTATCTTATATTTGCAATTAATATGCATTCAATCCAGTTCAATTATTTAAATTAACCTGCTGAACTGAAGATACAGGCACCTTAACCCTCTCTCATTACTTCAGGGTTCTTGGGAGCAACGTGGGACTGTTGGTACTGTTAGTACACTGGCTGTGGTCAGCACAGTGAACAGTGTGAACAGTGTGATGAGGACATGTGAGCCCTTGTTGCTGTACTTCATCTCCTTGGAGCAGAGGCTGCATTTAGCATACCCTGCCTTATCAATGCATTTAAAACACTGTGACAGTAGGAAGCTGTACTCACGTCTGTTTAGACCTCCACCTTTATCCAGGCCCACCTCCACCTTTATCCAGGCCTAGCTCCACCTTTATCCAGGCCTAGCTCCACTCACAGCTCAGCCCTGCGTCAAGGTGCGCTACAGACAGCCTCCTCTCCCTGAAGCTCTTTGGCCTCATCATCTCATCAGTATCTGGGCCTCATGTTTCGTTATCATAAAAGTTATTCTGACCACGAAGTCGCCTCATTCTACTTTGAGTTAAAACAAACAACCTGCAACCAGATGCGCCGGTGTTCCGGTTTAACGTTAACGAGTGACCGCGTGAACTGAACCGGAACACGGGGGGGGGGGCTGCATGTTTCATCACGTTACGTTTTTTCCTTCTAAATCGCGATTATGAGGAACGTTAACAGGTAACGGAACATAACGTAACTTAAGCTTTAACTGAGGGAAATGAAGACGCTGTACACATCTGAACGCTGATTGGCCGAGACTCGACACATCAAAGATGTTCTATTGCGAAGATCACCACATCACATTTTCTCCTCGTCTCACTCCAATCGGAGAAACGCTGGCTGGCCAGTTGTCACATTGTAGCATGTAGCATCCTGGCATCACTGGGAATCACAACACCGCGGCTTTGAGAGCACTTGTTTGCAATTGTGCATTAACGTGATTAACCAACGATTTAACCACTGATTCACCAAACCTGCTGCTTGCAGTCTGTGTTCCACCACAGTCCCCGACGCTGCTCTCATGATTCATTTTGTTTCTAAAGATAGATTTGATTTTGTAGCGAGTAACGAAGGTTTGAGGGGAAATGTAGTGAAGTAAAAGTATCGGTTTTCTTTGCAAAATGTAGTGAAGTAAAAGTAAAAAGTCACCAGAAATATAAGTAGTAAAGTAAAGTACAGATACCCAAAAAAACTACTTAAGTACAGTTACGAAGTATTTCTACTTCGTTACTATACACCACTGCAAAATAGCGAACATAAAATAGATAAAAACATAAATAAATAACCAATAATAAGAGGACAAAAAAGAGTTGAAAGTCCTGACATCTGCAGCTGGCCCGACATCAGCAGCGAGTACTCCATCACGCCCAGCACTGATGGCATCACATAGGTTCACGGATCCTCGCTCACATTAGCAAACTGGCCTTGACCTACGGGTCAACTTCAATGGCATCTTGTCCGGGCAGGAAATATAACATCGTTTGATTTCCTGGAAGTCTGTTGATTACTCTTCATCTCCCGAGGTGTGACCCTGCTGGGAGGGGGCACAGGGTGGGAGGGAGTGGCAGCCTGAACCAGACAGACATGATTGATGATTTCTAAGCGGAACGTGGCTGGAGATGAGCTGCTTTTATGTCTGGCTGAGTGGAAGCCTATTGGAACTTGTTTGTTAGCATACAGTTTTAGTTGAATTGTTATAAGGCTGATGCTCCTGTGTTTCTTATAATCTCCTTGGCTTTAATTTGTGCAAATGTTCAAAAAATAATCTGAGAAAAGACAGCAGGGGCCATTTTTTGGTTGTTACTTCATCCAAGTGAAGGGTTCAGATCAAAGAATACATGTAAGAAGTGGACATCATCAATGTGACGTCCAAAAGCATTTATTTGTGGACCACGATTTTGAAGCCTCGAGTTTGGCATTTCGTCTGTTGCCATTTTGTTTGTTTTTTAAACCAGAAGTGACACGAGAGGGTGGAGCTAGGTTCAACCGAACGCTGAACAAGACATTTTTAGGTGATGAAAATGTGGTAGACAACTGTCCATCTCACCTCAACTTGTTCTTTTTTGGTTTTCAATTAAAAAAAGTTGTGGATAGTACCTGGTACTTTTTTAGTACAACCTTTACAAGGTTCCAAGCAAGAGAATCATCAGTTAGATGCTGTTGTGTTTTGATATTCAATATCTGCCTTTTTATAGTTTGACTGAAGATATTGAGTTTTGACCAAACATTTGGATTTATTAGAAAAACAGTTTCTTGTTTTTTCTGTCCCTCTTTTTTCGATCAACAAAGCTTGATCAGTTCATTTTTTCCAGCATTGTGCTAAACAACTGCTACATTTTGTGGGATGTGTTGTTTTCAGTGGCGGCTGGTGGAAAATGACCAACCGCCACTGGTTGTTTTCTTTTTCCAATTCTCTCATTTGTCTCTCAGTCCAACAGCTCTTTTTCGAAGACACTGAGAGACAAAACATGGTGTAACAGTATGCTGAAATTATTTGAGGGCGATTGCGCAATAGCCACTGTACATTTTAGATTTGTAGAGCAATCACACCAAAGCCTTGTGTCTGTAGTATAGAGCAAGAAAAGTGGATCTAATTTACAGAGCTGCGTATTAATTTGTGGCCCACAATAACTTGGGTCGATAATATTGATCACTCTGAACTTCCCTAAATGGTTTTAGTTTTCTGCACCTTGTGTTTGCTATTAATTACCGTGGGTGATACAATGTCTTTAAAGAGCCCATTTAAACAGTTCCAACTCTGCCCTCACTGAAATCTGAGATTGAAACAATAAATCATTCGTGTGCTCAGATCCCTGGTTTCAGCTGTGGAGGCTAAACGAGCTCGTCAGTAATAGATGAGAAATGTCTAAATTTTTCTGCTGCTTCTGTGAGAATCAGTCCTTTTAATCACTCACGCTTCATGGGAAATCATCGTGTGGCCTGATGTCACCGTTAATGTCTCCATTGAAATCTGCCGCTGCAATACGTTCTGATACAAATTTCGGTACCGCGGATATGGAGGGCTTGCTCCATGTGTCCATCAAAAACCAGAGTTCTTTCTGCAGCCTGGGCAGCAAATTGATGGTGATTGACAAACAACGCAGACGGTCCCTTGACAATTCACTTGGATGGATAGTGCAAATGCATTTAGCACCTTTCTATTGGGAAATGATAATCATCTGTTGTGCTCAGACGCCCAGGAGAGCGAGGAGGATTGAAAGAACTGGCTGAAACAACAACTTGCAGCGTTTTTAATTGTGCACAGCGACGCTGAATGTCAGATTTACTTTGCTTGCACATTCACTATCTGCACACAAATGCACATTATGCACCTGATTGGCAAACGATCAAGCAATCAGCTATTTAACATTCAGTGTTTTCCAGCATCAACATTGCTGTCCTCCCATGTGAACATTTGCATATCCATGCATCGAATTATGTTTTTTTTTTTTATAGATTCGGAGATCCCCAGAACAAACTTTTATTTGCTCTCTAATTGGTTCCCTTCCACAAATACATTTGATCATCACTGGTACTGCAGCATATCGGCTAAGCTCGAGTGCTTCTTTAGGTATGGTAGAGAGGAAAACATGCTCAATTGCCCATTTTGTTTGTGCCACCGTGATGAGATTAACAAACTTCCTCTAAGGGGTTGCATAGCTCATGCATAAACGTTTTGAAACATTATCATGTCCTCTCTCTGACCCCATTGGGCGCATGCCATGGGTTTCAAGTCCTATTAAGAACCATGTCAAACTTTGGCTTGTTCTTTTGAAGCAGCATCAAGAAAATTGTATGCGTCCACGCCGACGAAAAGCAGGGGCCGGAGGCATTATGTGTTTGGGTCATTGGTCCATTCTCTCGATATCTCAGGATGCCATCAAGAATGACCTGGTATGATTTTTGGTGGTCAAAGGTCACGTTGAAATCAGAAAACGTGTTTTTATGACAATTTAATACAGATGTCTGATGGGATAAAATAATGAAGTGATAACATTTTGGACTGACATGACGTAAACTGCATCTTGACTGGTTGGCAGAGGCATACAACTACGAGGTAGTACTTCTAGTTTGAATTGAAAAGCCATGAAGCTCTTGCCAAGGAGGAAGATGGTCCCTGGGTGCACGGAGGCACTGGCAATATGCAGAACTTCAGTGAGAGCCCTTTACGGACTGATGCAATGGAGCTCTCTCTGAACCCTGCAGTTGAGTAATAAAGTTGCCATGAGTCACTGATCCCACAGAGGAATCTGGGATAAAATTGGCTCCTGGCTTTGGCTCTCTGCCACCATGTAGAAATGAACAAGTGCCTCCTCTTCTTCTGCTATGATTTATGTGTTTGTGTGGAACTTCATTTTCTGACCTCCATTGATCATCGGGTCAACGTAATGGTTTGCTGGTCAATGGCGGCAGCTTTCTGAGTATTTTTTTTTTGGTTTTCTATTTTTGTGTCTCCAACGTTTCTACGCAAAAAAAAAAAGATGAATGTCATGCCAGTTGTTTCCTTTTGATTACCAGTGTCCACCTTGAGGCATTCAGTGACTGATTAATGTTGAGACAAAATAAATGAAATACTTTTCCTATTTCCTCTCCCTCTAGGAATGACAAAACCGTTAATCATTCTGGTAATGGCTTGTGCTGCCATTTGGAACCTTGTGGAGCATGTCTGGCGGGAAAAAAATTAAAGTAAAGGACACAAAATAATCATTGTCAGTCGTCTGTTTTCTGATGGCGACCTTCTTCATCATGGTAAAATGCATGAAAGTGCTCTCTAGAAGCGGCTATACAATTGTCGCTCCAGGTGTTTCAGTTGTCTTCGCAACTGCAAATATTTTCTTCACAAATGTATTTCTTACATAAGGTTTTCATCCTAATATATTCATTTATGTATAACTTCCCTAGAGGGACAGGATGCTGCAGTTGTATCTTTGTTAGCCTTTTCTATTTCAGGCATCAATAACGTGCAACATCAATTGTCACTTCTGTTGTCTGATTTCGCGGGAATGTTGCAGTTGCTGACTCAACAATGGGAGTTGCTTTTTTAATCTACTATGCAGGATTGACACTTGGGAGATTTGAACGGCGTCTGTGGCGAAGATGGAAAAATTCCATTGGAATGCAAATATGCTGAAGTTGTGCATTATAGCCGATAGGAATAGATAATTAGAAATGGCTTGAGATAGAAATTTAAATGATTTTGCATTTGGCTGAGCCCATTTTGAGTTTTGATGTATTGTTTTAACTGGTTTTAAAGATCCTTTTGAACGGCTTACGTCTGGGACGTTAGTGGCAGAAAAATGACACGTGACATGTTAATAATGGAGTTTTAATATATTATATATTAGTTTGTTTCAGAGGATTTATTATATATGATCTAACTGTGTACCAAAAAAAAAAATGTCCGACAACTTTGAAATACCTTTTTTAAAATATGCTCTGTCAATAATATAAAACATCTGAAAGTGGTCTAAATTTTGCCAGCAGTCTGAAGGTAGCCTTGTACTAACTAGTAATGGCTAAATGTCAACACATTGAGAGAAGCTCACCTTTGTGACAATTAGGGCTTTAAGGGTTTAATTGTTTAAACCTGTTGAGACCACCCACATTTTTTTGCCCAGTGTTGTATCTCCCCAAAATAAGAAGTAAGAAGTATCAAAACTCTGTAATTGTGGAATCGTTTATGCAAGGGGAGTTTGGATTTGGTTTGAACTCAGTTTGGGGACACAAACTCTCTGCCTCCTGGCAATTTAACACTCTCCTAATCGCCTCTCACCCACCTACGTGTATTTTCAGCAGCTCAAAGATGGAACATGGTGCTGTGAGCAAGAGACAGGTGTCACAACATTTACCCACTAAAAAGGCTGAGATGTTTACTTCCAAATGTACAATACATGCAGTGTTATTTTTCCAATATGTGTATGTTTATGGAGAACTGCCTCACAAGATGTATCTTTTGGATTTGACCTACTTTACACCGTAGCTCATGGGAAAGGCACAACTGTAGAGTTGTGGCTGTTTACTTAATGTACCTTTTGCAGTGACATGATGAAAAAGTCAGTACTTAAGTGGAAAATTGTATGCGGTATTTATAAAGCAGCATTTCTTTTGATTAAATGATGGTTGCAAAAAGTCTTTCAGACTGCCATAGACCAGCGCTAGTGGACAAATGAGATATATGAGACAATTTTGTTGGGATAAATGCGACAGATGGGACCCAAACCCCTTGCTAAGCCAAAGGGTATCTGAAAATGGAATATAGCAATCCATGGATTCAGCTAACCTTGAAAAACCCCATCATGGATTTCAATCTGAAATGTCAGCATGCCAATCGATACAGTCAAACTCACCCTCAGCTTTTCATAAAGTCATCTCAAGCTCCCTGGTTGAGGATTTGACAAATGGAGAACTATTTCACGGACACATGATGGTCGTTATTTTATTTGTTTGAATCACCATTCCACAGACATAGAAGAAGAACGTCGGGTGGAGTCGATGAACAGATATCACATCGTCAACAAACATTTTTGCAAGATTCAAAGACAAGTATCAAAGTACAGCACAATGGAAATAGAACATTCAGTAGACTATCAACATGTTCATACATTTTCGGTAAAAATAAAAATAAATTGGTTTGTACATTTTGCTCTGGTGATAAATAATACATCTATGATTGGTGTATTTAATGCTTATGCACAATGCCAAAGAATAAGGCAACAAATCAAATTATGATGATAACTTTATTCCCCATGAAATGCTCCCTCATATAATAGAAAACGAATGAGACAGCATAATCAGTCAGTCAGTTAATATTCTATTCCATCATATGCTTATCACAAAAATAGATACATCTATGGTAAATTAATTTTTCAATCTATATCAGGAACTGGATGAACAATCATGGAGGTGAGTTTCCGTTGTGCGCTGCAGCACATGTTAAAGTGCAAATATGGAAACATGGGTATCTTTTAATACATGTTTTTTTGTTTTTGTTTTGAGTGTGTTCCCCACAGAGTTGACACTTTTGATAAATTGCCCGGGTACATCACATAATTGTTGTCCCGCCCTGGCTCTGGGTGATAGAGTCGTCTAATTGTGTTGTCTCTGTGAGGTTCTGGCTCTTGTGAGATCCAAGTTTGGGGAGCTGCCAATAGAGATGATAAAAAGGGATATTCATAAGCTGTGAATTATTTACATCCCTATATTGCAGTATCTTGTTTTCGAGGGCATTTTCAAGGGCCTTTCTTTTTCTTTTGGCTTTCCAAAGACGTCTTGGCCACACATCTTGGTCAAAAATTCCAGATGAGCTACATTTTCTTTTACCTGGTTTCAGGTAAGATTAAATCTTTCCTGATGAAGGTCTACTGATCAGAACACGAGTGACAAGTGACTGTCGGACTTGTGCAGGATTTCTGGTTTTCTTCTCAATAATTCCAATGTTAATTTCATCAGTTGTTTTCTGAGCTTGCTCTCGTTCCCCACTCTCGTTATGTGGCCCCCAGTTCTGCCGTCACCCATCCACCCCCACCCCCCGAAGCTTTGGTTGAACTTGGTTTCTATGTACAATACACATTGATAATGACAGACCTAACACAGATGCATGCACAACCTAAACTACACCCAATGAAATTCATGTGGTGCTTCACAGATAGGTATGTTTTATTGCAAGAGTTGACACCATTTGGCCACTGTCAGATTTCAATGCACTGGGCAGCTTCTGGCACACGCGTCCCCCACTCATCCGTCGGCATCTCACTGAACAAGAGGGCGGTTCCCTCAATGTCTCTGTTGTATTGCCAAATCCTCAATTTGAAAAGTGCTGTAGTAACTTCTCTGACCTCAACAGTTAATAGGTCCATCGGTGCGAACGTTTTTCAAGATTCATGTCCGTCCAAAGCATTGAGAGATGTCTATTTTGCACACATTTATTGCTCTATAGCAATGCATCCAGACAAAAAAACAACAAAAGAAAAGGAACACAATACATTCCTGCACATTTTGCATCCGCACTACTAACCAGATCAGTTTTGATGCATATTCTTTGAATGGTTGAGTGACACACATCTTGAAGTCGTTTGCTTCTTGGGTGGCAGTGGATGGTCGTCAGGCGGCCGGCGAGGCAAAAGGTCCACAGTTTAGCAATCCCGAAAATCTTTTTCTGTTTTTAAGCTCATTCTCTAAAGCAGCCCTTCTTTTTCATGCAGTCGTATGCTTTTGTTGTGATTGCCGATACCCCGCTCCGCACACACAATTGCTCACAGTTGTCATTAAGTAATAAAACAGCTGTTACACAGTCATAATGATTAATACATTGATAACAACTTTTACAAATGTGTCAAGACGACTAAATCCATGCATTTCATGCATAGATGATGGTCATCCTCCGAGGCCCCCAAAAGCACTGCAGTTGAGAGAGAGTCGAGTGTTTGCTGCATCATGTCCAGCCACTTTCCAGCCGGCCTACCTATCCTTTCAGACCTCAACACCGTCCTTCCTGTGAGCTGTTAACCTGCTTCACCCTGCTCAAACTAAAGCCCTGCAGCCTGTGAATGAGCGAAACCATCCACACACAATCGCATGCACCTCCGCGCAAACCCTATTATTTGCTTCTTTAACAAGCTGTTGTCATTCCCAAGTGGTTTTTGAACAAAGTTGCACGGCATACAATATCTCCACAGCACCGTGCACTCCAGACCTCGCACATAACAACACCTTCCAGCCTCAGGAATACATTTTCTCCAGTGTCCCCACAATGTTTCACATATTTCTTTCTACTCGTTTATAATATACCGCATGGTACAATAGACAAATACAGAACTGGACAGTCACTACACTTCTCTTTATAGCTGCCACCACACTGAATGCAACACTGCTCAAATGCACATCGCTAATGGATACTAAATGTTGTATTACGAAGAGAGATATGTATAGTCATCTGTCCATCGGAATCTCAGACTAAGACAAACTCCTCCACATGTAGTGTCCTGTAACTCCAGTTATTTTGCAGTCGTATGCCGGCCTGTTTTACAGCTGTGTGATTGTTGTTGTTGTTTTTTAAGCATGATCTCTTCAGTCATTTATCTGTAAGGCAGCCTTTAGGTGGTGGTCAAGGCTGAAGATACCGCTGCTCCTATTTCATGCCGCTCCGCAGCACCTGATTGGCTGCAATGAGCATGACGCTGATGATGAAAGCAATAGCGAAGGCGCATATCAGGCTCTTGCGCACACAAGTTTGCTTGACATGCTGCGCCGGGCAGGAAGCTGGGAGGGGGAAAAAGAAGAGGTGGGAGGAAAAACATTACCTGAAGGTCTGTTCAATCAGGTGTTATTTAATGCTCGAAAGATATCTCGATTCGAATGAAAGAACTCATCACAAAGCCTTGACAATTACACACGTACAATTATAAAGGGGGAATACTGCCAAGAAAATCAGTTTTAACACCTGTATGCTGCGTTACTGCATCTAGATTGAAATGTCGATTGCAGGTTTGGAACAACAAACGGATGGATTGGCACCTGACAGGCATATTAAAAGATGCCCAAAACACGAGCACTCTGAGAAAAGGTGAGGTATACCTGCAGAATAGTCTGATGCACCATAGGAACAAGGCAAAACAACATTTACAAATAGAAACATTCATATCCACTGTACCGTGTGTTTGTATATACCTTGTATTTTTGCCCAAGATAATGGAAAAAAAACTGTAAAATTGATTTATCTTTGTTTCCAGAGGTCATTTCCAGTCTGAGAAAAACAGCTCATGTCATAAAAAAGTGTTTTTCCAACAGAAAATATATTTCTCTATGTAAACCGTGGAACTGGGTTGGTTATGGTTCCAACACTCCTTAAACGTGCACATTAAATGATCACATAACATGACCAAGAGGGTCCAGTTTTTCATAAGCTGCTGATGAGCGGCTGGAATACATTATGAGCTAATGAGCTGCTGATGTGGGGAATTTTCAAAAGGGGAAATCTGTAATGTGTCAATCGAAAAGACATTATTGTTATTAATATATTGTGTGGTGACAGACTACACACAATGTCTGTTCACTAGGATTCGACGTGCTCTGCTCAACACAGTGCAACTGAGTGTTGATCAGGTTTACCGGGCCTTCATCACCTCCATAAATAATATTTGTAACATATGGTGGCTTGTGGTGGTCATATAATCTTTCAAACACACCAATAAAACCCTATATCATCGTTTGTAGCATCATCGGCAGCACATGAACCGCAGAAGCCTCTGAAAGTATATGAGCTCCTTACTGTCTATATCCACCTGGCAGTCGTCAGGGTTCGCTATGTGGTTCTCCTCAGTCATGATGATGTTCTCGATGTCTTTCATGGAAAGGTGATCACAGAAGGTGTCATAGAGGAGCCTCTTCAGCTCTTCCACCGTTAACTTCTGCATGTCACACTGGAGATGGACACACATAACTGAACATTAACTTAGACACAGGCTGGTGGACACGACATCTACAAACACATGCAGTATGTCGGCACACACGCATAACACATAAAAAGGGTGTGAACAATAACAGCTTAAATAGCAGTGTATGGAAAACGTTGTATACAGTACATTTAATCAGATTATGAAAATATTACTTTATCCGAAAGTTATGTTTTAGACAAATTAAGGAAAAGGAGCTTTTGACCAAGTAGACATCCAATCGAAGTACAAGGCCAAAGTAAAAGGGCACAATTGGAGTATTACTCCTTTTGGTGTCATATTATCATACGATATGTTTTATAATTGGATTACTCCGTAACTACCAATGCATTAGTGTATGATATATGTTAGGGAGTTTAACCTACATTAATAGCAATACATTGTATTTAATACAGTGTATTGTGTTTTATATAAAATCAGTTTCTGCAAAGTGACGATAGCTGTTCATAAATTCAGTGTAAAAAAAAATGCCTCAAAGTTTAAAATAGCTGAATTAAAATATGGAAGTTCAGTTTCTAACTAATCATACTGAAGTATATTCCACCACTGGCATTATGTAAATGTAGATTTAAATAAATTAGAGAATCAGTGAATGACTAACACCAAAACTAACAATAAAATTGCCAATCCAGGGTCTGTGCCTGTTTGGAAAGCTCATCTATGTTTCTCATTTTCTGCTCAGCTTGAGCCACGCTCACCAGTCTGACCGGAGGCTCTGTGCGATCAATCCAGCAGCACATGCTTGATACTACCATTCTGTTATATAATGTGATGTGAGGCAATGCAGCCTTTGCAACAGTCCCTCGGGTTTTCTTGACTCCCCCAGCAGGTGTCTGTGGTTATGATTCTTTTTCCGTTCACTGACTGCACCAAGAATTCCCACAAATCCCCTCTCTTTCACATTCGATTTGGAGCCTCACTTTCTGACAGCCACTCTGGCGCCGTTATCACGTAACTGCAACAAAGGAGGCTTAGACACGAGCTCCATCCCATTAATTTCATCCCGCTGTCAAAGTGAGCAGTCGATTATCTAATGAGGTGTCTGTAAATGAATGAATATCTGTTTTACATAAAAATTGACTTTAATGTTCTAAGTAATAAGACTGTCGCCACACACAGAGGCGGAGATACCAACTCAAAGTCTTGATGAGGGAATCCACATTTCTCCACCATATAAATCATCCCATTAACAACCCAGTGCATGCGGCAATTAAAACTGGTTTTCCTTTAAAGTCGCACTGTGGCAGAGGCTAAATGTTACTGCGCTTGGAGGTTTGCTACAGCTGCTGTCTATCTTCTTACTAATAGGTAGAAAATGAGTGACTGAATAATGAGCACCTTCCAAAAAACGGAGTCAAAGTCAGTGCCGTTGAACTTATCTGGCAACCCAGCTGCCGTCAGCTTTGGGCCCAGAAGAGTGACAAACTCCTCAAAGTCCACCTGGCCATCGCCTGCGAAAAGAGGAACATTTGGTGTTTATTGCCGCTGGTTTTTAACTGCCTACTACAGTCCAGTTTTGTGGGCAAATGGAGAGCAAAGCAAATAAAATCCAAGCTGTTTGTTTGCCTCACCGTCCATGTCCAGTCTCTGAATGATGACTTCTAGCTCCACCTCGTTTGGCATGTAGCCCAGGGAGCGCATGGCCATTCCCAGCTCCTGCTTCGAGATGAACCCATTCCCATCACGGTCAAACACTTTAAAAGCCTCGCGGATCTCTGCAGAGAAGACACACACACACACACACACACACACGAGCTGAAGTCTTACGGCTGAGCAGGATATGAAAGTGGGAAATGTTCCACGCACCAAAGACACATTTGTTATGCCGCATCAGTGCTTGAGTCATAGTTATATGAGGGTTGGCAGCTCAGAAGAACACATTCCACCAGTAAAATGACAAAAGAAAGAGCCAAAATAAGATAAATACCCTTGAACAAAGAGCTGAGATCAGGACATGTTGTATACATTATAAAGTAATGCTCTCTAATGTCCCTGTGTTTTGGGAATGGATCAAACCGATAGTCTTGTTTTCTATACTGCCAAAATCTAAAAGGATTCAGTGCCAAAAATAACCTGACAAGAATATGTAATGCCTTCAAACAAGGTGTGGGAAGTGTAATATTCTGGTGGTTGCATTTCCTATATTCCCATCCGTACTATAACGTCTTAGAAAGGAAGAGAAATGAACGACAAAAAGGATAGATGATACCAAATATTTGAAACAATTACAGTCAATTCAAAATGATTGCTGTAACCAAGAGCTGACACTACAAATCAAATGTGAAAGGATTACTCGTACTGCCATCCACTGAACAGATGATTTTAAGATAGACCAAAAATGAATAACAGAATGTGGATGCTGAAGAATATTTAATGAATGTAACAAAGTGTTCTAGAATATCTAATCGGTCGGTCAAAAAATGAGTACCTTAAGTAAATGATCTGTGTTTTTTAATATGTTAATGTATCAGCTTTGCTGCTGTATGATGGATCACTGAACCAGGCTACCGGGCACAGATCCACGAGGCCCAAAGTGTCAGGGACGCACCTATCCTTCACCTAGAACATGTCAACTCAAAGAGACACGTACCAACCAGGAGGAGACTCACAAAGCAACATTACGTAACAACAAAGAGACCAAAACAACTACAAAGAGACATAAAAAGACACAACATTACTACAGAAACAGAGCAACTGCTAAAAGACACAAAACTACTAGATGTAAAAGAACATTTAAGTCTGTGTGTCTTGCTGGGATGTAGGGGACGTGGTGGGCCCTTTTGCATGTCTTTGCAGGGGCCCATTGTCTCAAACATGCCCATGGCTGTACAGTGTCAGTTGAAGGTGTACTCCACTTATGTTTTCCACAGATCAGCTTTCTAGTCATGAAGAGTACACAGTACCTGTGAGAACAGTTGTGTAATGTCTGCCGGGGTTCTTGAGGGAACTTTTTAAAATCGAACAAATCCTAATGACATCATCAACATCATATTCAAATTTGGCAATTATGTTTAATTGTGTAGCCGGTAATAATAGTGGTTAACAAAAGCATCCAAGTGTGAGATTATTCTGTTCTGGGTTTAGAGCAGCAGATGAATTCTGGGTGTGGGCTGATCAGTGCTTTGGTTTTTATTCATGTGTTATGTAGCTGCTAGCTGCTCTGTCTCCTAACACGCTGCCATGTTGAATCTCACCTCCACTGTCCAGTTCATGCGTTAGTCACACTCCCATACTCCTTCCAAGCTTCTCAGCCTTTACACGAGCTACCTCAACTCACGAATGCACTAAAAAATATCCCCCTCTGCTGCCCTGATATGGACCATTTGACCATGTCTCTTGTGACTTCATGGAAGTGCAACACTAAACAACTGAAGTACCTCTTCAACAAAACATGATGATGACAAACTGGAGGAATGTGCGTCGCGTTACTTGCAGCAGTAACAGAAGAAAAACCAGAGGGCTACAACACCCGAGTAACCAAAGAAACTCAACAAAATAAAATCCAATACAGACGAGTACTGGACACACGGTTCTAACTCCGAGAGCAGAAGATGCCGCCCCCCCCCCCGCTAACACATAGCAACGATCACAACAGGAAATCTTTGAGCAGTTACTTCCTCAGTTCAGCCACACTGCGTATTTCCCCTCGTCCTCTGCTTGTTTACTCTTCATGAGGGACTGAATCCCTTCATTTATATGCAGTAACATCCACAACCGAGTCGCCTACAATTTTAGACTTGCCACATCTTCGTGTCACACGCCTGATTAGCACACAACAGAGCCGGAGATGAATCTTAAGATGGGGATGATGCACGGTGTAAATCACATGTTAAATCTGTAATCCCTCTAATCTGTTGGAATCAGAAGCCTTGAATTGCATCATTAAATAGTCACGCAAGAGTCACGTTTGGCCTGTGTGATGCGGTTCAGAGGTTGGACAGAATAGATCAAATTAAAGACAAGTTTTTAAATGAAGAAAAAAACTAGAGTGGGTTTTGAATGAATAATGAAAACAAATGAGCTGAACGTCTCTGCTATACAATTGACTGACAATCAAAATAACAACCTTCTAGGCGACATAGGAATTCAAATTTGAATTGAAATCACTGTCCCTTCTTAGTTCACAGCCAATTAGCTGTTGTTAAGTCACGGAGGTGCAAAACTAAACAAACTTTATGAATGCAACGCCTTGTGGAAACTGGGAATCGCTGCTCCGGTGATTTTACGGAAGTGTCAGAGCGGCGACCAGCGGCCGAGCCTCGGGGGCCAAAATCAGCAGCATGACGGTCCGAGACAAACATGTCTGCCGCTCAGTGATGGCAGGAAGCGGCGTGTCATTCGAAGGATAATGTGGTTGCCGGGCTTCAGGAACGGGTTTGTTTTAATCAAGCGCAGGATAGAAACCGTGCCACAGGGAGACGAGGGGTAGTTTGCAATCATGGATTACATCTGGACATTTATAAAACCCAGCAAGATGACATTGCAGCAGCTATTCTTCACATTTTTCCCAACAAAATGTCTTCGTTTGAATCATTGAGAGCCTCCAGCTGTGTGTTTTTACCTCCCTTCCCTGGATGTGATCCTCTTGTTTATAGAATAGCAATACCTCAGTATCCATCTGAGGTCCCCGCTCCATCTGTTTACTTTAGGAAGGGGGGCTTTCCATTAGTAAAAAAAAGAAAAACCATGCTGCTGTCACACAGGAGGCAAACACACTCTTAAATAATGTGCCAACACAGTTTTAGTAAGTACTCCGTCTCCCCTGAAAGCTTTATTTATTGATCAAGGGCCAAGGTGAAGCAAAAGCATCCCGACTTGTGAGTGGTTTATAGTATATTTGATATTAAAAGTTAGTATTGGGTTGTCATGAAATACGGGCAGGATTTGTTGAAGGGGGATCGTGTACTTTGTCGAGAACCGTTTACAGAATACAAACGCTTTAGTGCCGGAAATGATTATGAATGGCTTATCAAGTCCAGAGAGATATACAACCGTAAAGCTGGAATATGTGAAGCCATTACAGTTATGTTATCATAAACACTTCATCAGGACAAACAGAGTACTACAAGAATGTACTGACAAGTCTCTAAAGTAAAGCAGACCATACGTCACCTCAACTCCAATTAATCAAAAAGGCTGACTAATCATCCTTTTGACCACACGCCATCCAGATCGAGTGCTGCTATCTCTTTCAGACTTTATCCGCCTTAATTGTCCTCAGAGAGACAAGGATATTCTTCCATTTTCAATTTACTCGATGAGCCCAAATATGGGCCACATCCACGCTAATGTCCCCACAGTGACTCCTTTGTAATTTAAAACTTCCCCTGTCAGAATGACAAATGTTCTCACGCCCTGACTGTGAATAAATGCTCTGGTGAAAAACAACTGAATAGCTCTGATATCGGTGTAGGCCTGAATTATTCTGTCCAATCAAAGAGAGGCAGTTGGCAAAATGTCACCATCAGTTAGTCATGCAGCCTTGAAATAAATGGATCTGAATGCTCGGCACACATAATTAAAGCAACAGTGGGTCAGCCTTCATTGTCCCAAAAAAAAGCAACTGATAAAGCGGTGGACAGAGATCTTTCGGGCTGGCCACAATGACACACTGTTGGCTGAGTCCCCATACTGTGTCGTATATGTTTTCCCATTACACCTGTTCAAATAATCCTCTTGGTTATACCATAAGTTAAAAGATGACATCGTCTAAATCTGCTTATTTTGCTACGATCATCCATCCTCACATTTGAGAGGCTGAAACCGAAGAAAAGTTGTCGTTTTGTATTTGATCTATGATTTAAATGATTAATCCACCAAAAGAGATCTTGATTCATTTTCATTTTCTTGGCCTAATCCATTTATGGCATTTATGGCATTTCAGCATTGATGTGTTTTTTCTTTAGTTTTGTTGTTTTTCAAATTCATTGCTTTCTAAGTAAACCAGATTAATTCAGCCGCTGTGAAACGCTTTCGGATGATGTCATGAACCAAGACACTGTTGGTTTCAACATCTCTGACTTCCACAACATCAAAGCAGCAATAGTGGTTGATGACAGAACGGAATGGCGGAAAGTAAATTTGAAACTTGAATCCACACAAATTATCATGCAGTCAAACTTTGGAAAGTAACGCATGGCCAAACTTTGGCGTGGACACGGCATTATATTCAATCTCCTCTGAGCTCTGTTTTGTTCTCTCTTTTGGTGGATTAGCAGCTCATTTAGTTGCTAAATGCTCCAGCTAGTTGCTAATTTCGTCTGTCTGTCGAGTTTTTAGCTTCTTTGCTTAAAGCAGCTGCTGCTGGAAAATGGGTTGATGAGAGCTGTGAGAATCAACCAAAACAGTAACGGCAACGAGTAATTCTCCATGTCTGTTAAAATCAAATTTGACCTATTTTTTAACCATTTAAACTGGCATAACAGCAGGACATGTGACGAACCTGCATTTTAATTTAAATCATCTAATTTTTCTACTAAATTCCTGCAAATTTTATAATTGCTTCAGTCTTCCTATAATCTCACTTCCGGCTTCAATAACACTCGAGTACCTCATTGACGTACACGTGTTTTTCATGAAATAATTTTTAGAAGATGCTGTTGTTGCATCTTAAACTGAGTCTCTGAGACCGCGGCTCCACTGGGGAAATGTGAATATATATATATATATATATTTGTTGAAAGCATGTGGTATTTGCTTTGATGTAGAGAGGTGCTTGTTGGCCTTCAAAGATGCGATGCCACGCGGTCCCCTGTGGTGTGATCTGACAGAGAATGAAAAGCCCAAGTTAAGATCGTGTACTGCGAGAGCAAGCATCTGAAGCTGAACTCCCACAAGAGAAAGGTGCATCGTGTACTCCAATCGCACTGCTCTCCCCGTCCACTGTTGTGTATCATTGAACTGCATTGGATGCTTGCTGCAGCGCAGAGACGCAGAGCTGTGTGTGAACTGTACGCAGCACCAGACAAAGCCAAGCATCACTTGGAAATGGAGCCGATTCATGCAGACAAATGGAAAGGTGCTTGGATTCATGACGAGGGTGAAGCATCAATGACAAAGGGCATGACATCCACTTTCTTTGCAATAGTTTCCACTAGACACTCAAGGATGCGGCGATAGAGTGAAGAAGATTTTAAGAATGTCATCATCTCTGGGTGTTTTTTAATGAAGAAAAGAGCAAGCATTAGAAAATGGGTGAAATGAACTCTCCTCGTCTTCACAGAACAGCTACGCATCGCATGGGAAATGTTCACTTGGAGCAAAGCTTTACCCCTTTTTCAGGCTAAATTTAGCACCAGTGAAAACTTTTGCTAATTACACGCGTTGCACTTTGAGCAGAACGGGGTAATGCCGGGGCTTTTGTAGCGGTGAAGTGTCTGTGAATGTAATCCAGGGCCTGTTTTTCATGACTAGAGATCCTCTTAGCCACAGACCTGCATCTGCTTTGGATCGGTAATTGCAGCTCACCACTCTTTATGTAAGACCTTATCAGTGTGAGAAAAATACTGTGTGTGTGTCGGTGTATGTGTGAACCTTAGGCAACTATTTTTAAACACCCATAGCAAGCTTAATCCATCTTTAGCTGGATATTGGCCGACTTGGGCACCCGGAAGATTTGGATTTGACCATAACAGGCTTCTAATAAGGCTCTGGAGTATTCATAAGGAGTATATGGCAGAGTGTAAGTCATCTGTGCCTTAAGGAAATAAAAACATATCTGGGTTTGGATAGAACCTCCTCTCATTATGAAATGTGAAGCGCTTAAACCTCGCCAATGCAACACTGCCACGACCACAGGGACAAACTGCAAGAGACAAAAAGTTGGTCCGTCAAATTTTAGCCGGTCTCTGTTGCTCATTTCAGACTTTCGTTCTTTTTTTCCAGCGGGGAGGGGGGAATCATTGATCTGTCTCTGATTTTTTTTCCCTCCCTCGCTCTTGTGTTTTCAAAGCTGGAAGTTCTCATCCTCACACCCGATACCATGCTGAGGCGAGGCCAATATCCACAGTGAGAAAACCCATGAAAAGCACCTCAAACAAAGGTCAGAAGTGAACAATCAAAAGCCTCCGCCCAGCTTCTCCAACGCTCCCTCATCAGTTCCACCACGTTAACCGTACGCACTCGCTGATGGATCTCGCTCTTCTACCGCTGGATTTTGTTATTGTCTGGTGTAGACTTCGCAGTATTGTTCATCAAAGGGAGGAAATATTACCCAGGGGAAAGAGCACTTCACCTTCCATAACTCATCGCAGGTAATTTCACAGGTAATGAAGACTGCTGGATCCACTCCTTCATGGCAATCGATCAAAATGGGAATAAATGACTCAACTTTAACCTACTCGACAGCCGTGATCACAGCACTTCATGATATTCTCCGCTAATCTACACCACATGTTTTCCATCAACTCCCAGCTTTGCAAGGTAGGATCTCATGCCCGATTACAGTAACTGATTAACTGAGAATCTATAGGAGACCCTGGTTGTTGTCGCTATGATCTGGATGTCGGAGAAACTACAAAAGGTCACTATTGAAATCGCACTGAAAATATCAAATGCCCTCTTCAAACTTTTAGCAGATTTTCTATTTCATAGTCTGCATCTGTTTCAAATAAATAAAAAATAACCAGTTTTTATATGAAAGGAACAGTTTTGACATTTTGGGGTAGTACAATTGTTTTCTTTTTGCCGGAGAGTTGGATAAGACACTAAAACAACCCTTAATGTTAATTTTATGTTTTCTACCAACATTCTGGCCATATCTTGCACATTGCACCTTTTTAAGTTATTTAAACTAAATGGATTTCAGTGGTTATTTCCAGAGTACCATTCATTTATAGGTTTAGCTAATAATATAACAAACTGCACAACATTTCCACAAAACCACACTTTTTTATTTTTTAAACCCTTCAGAAGCGGTTTCACAAGGCCGATAAAAACCTTTGGCTCCCCGGCTGTGGTGCTGGGTCCCTTCACCCCTTTAGAAACCAGCCACGCTGCTCTCACACTGTCATCACCATCTATGTCAAGTAGAGCTTCTTCAAATGCCACCCGTCTCATCCAGGCAGGTGATGCAGCCGAGAGAGCCATTTTGAGATCCATTCCTGCCTGTCCGTCTGTTTGGCAGATTGTATTAAACGACTCTCCATCATGCAGGTAGAGCGGCAACAGTTGAGGATTGAGCTGAGTGACGGGAAGACGTAGGCCTACAAAGTGAGATTTATTCTTCTCATCCGGAATATATACGAGCAGGGTGCTTTAATGGGTGGCACGAACTGCGTCCTTTTCCAAAATGGATGAAGTTAATCTTCCTGTCTTGCTTGAGTCCCTTTTTTTATGCCTTTGGTGTTTTTATCTAATGATAATCAGGAAAGCCTCAGAGGCTTTTCAGGGACAACCACCAAGTCAAATTCTGACAACGAACTCTGAATAAGTTGCAGGCTTTATAGGCATTGAACAATTACAGCAGGCAGTTGCTGTTGTTGCCGAACGTCTTTGTTCTTTTAACAAAAAAAACATCCGAGTTATGAACTGATGTTTACGAGACTTGTTACATTATCAAACGGATTTGAAAGGCAGAAAGTGGAAATGTAATGGGGGTTGGCACTTAATTTATTTGCCTGATTCGCTTTTTTGTTTCAATATTATTTCATAGAGAGAATGCTTTGATGAGAAGCTGTTCTTTTTTCCCGTATGAAGGTATCAAAAGCTCTCGTCTATGCAAGAGGAAACAGTTTGTTTCGGGGATCTAATTTAAGGGTAAAACAAGGTGTTTCTGTAAGAGAACAATAATTGAACTAATTCTGGCTCCCAGGGAGAGAGCCTTGCTAATACCAGTCAATAGCTGAAATGAACAGGGGAGGGAAGTAAGTGTTTGGTTTTGGTAAACAAACACATCTGGATCATTTGCACACTCTCCACTCGTGAATATGAGCCGGCGTATCAAACATCATCTTAGCAGCACATGTTTTAAAACGCCGCAGTTGACCCCTTGGAAGCCCACCCCCACAACGCCCACTGATTCTGCACCAGCAATACGTTATGTGCATAATTTCTGTCTTGCCAAGCAGATGCCGGTGTCTTTAAATATCTTCATTTGTATTCATGTAAGTAGTTCCAAAAGGAATGGAAGTCAGTCCTCCACCTCGGGGCGAAAGGGATGAGTCAATGTGTTCTGCTGCAGCTACAGTAGGAGTCGAGCAGAAACATCGAGATCGCCTCACAGCCAGTTTACGCCATTAGCAACACAGTGGTGTCAGTATTGTTTTTGCAGCGGCTGTCAGTCAAAGCGATTTGCAATCTCCAAAACTCTGCCAAAGGAACAACTAAAAATGATGAAAAAGAGCCATGTGTTACATTTTGCAACTATTTATTTAAAAAAAGTCAGAATATCTTGAGGAAATATTGTTAAAGGCATATTTACAACTCAAGGACATAAGGTCAATTATATTGATGTATTCGGGCGACTGTGGCTCAGCGGTAGAGCAGGGTCATCCTTCGATCAGAGGATCGGAGGTTTGAGCCGCGGCTCCGCTAGTCCATGTCGATGTGTCCTTTGGAAAGGCACTTAATCCCAAATTGCTCCCACAGGCTGTTCCTGCGGTGTATGAATGGGTGTGGTAGCAACACCTTGCATGGTAGCCCCTGACATCAGTGTATGAATGACATGTAGTGTTAAAGCGCTTTGAGTGTACAGTACATTCACCAAAGCTTGTCCTACAGTATTGTAGTGTAGCTGGTTGATATTTTGGAAGGTTTCACATTCAACCTTGCATTACTGCCACCCCTGAGCTTTTTCTTTTTCTAACACACTTTAAATTCACCATCAGCTGTGATCCAAATACATTTGTTGAGGAGGTCTGCATGTTGTGATAAATTTATCTAAACAAATATACTCAATGTCCCCTTTGGTGGACGGATTTGAATCACCTATGCCCCATTCTGCTCTGAAGTTGTAGGGAATTGTGTAATGGGCTGAACTCACTCTTAATTAGATGTTGCGGCGAAACTGCCGCTCCCCCATTCATTTGAACTTCATCTCCATTGCAAACCATCTTTTCACTCCATATCAAAATGAATGAAATAACGTAAACTTGCTGATAGTCTCCTATTCAGTAATAAGATGAGGCAGACCTTCCCACCATTGCTTGTATCACAAAGTAGATTAAAGAATGTAAACGCCATCTTTAGGGGTTCAGTTGCTTTGGTTACATTAATCCAATCACTTCCTGTTTCCAACATCTTAGCTTCCTGTCTCCGGGGTGAAGCCCCTTATCGTGCCACGAGCGTGAACAAATGGAGATAACTTTGCAGGCGGCATTGATGTCAATTTCCACAGACGGTTACAACTCGAGCTTGAAATGCTGCTTGAGAGATTTGTCCCTGCTGGGGTTCTGTGACAGGTTTGGCCCGGGAATCACTTTTATGTTTCCTTGACAGTGATGTAAAAGAAGGCATTCATGCCCAACCAAACACAATGTAACTGGAACTGAGTGAGGAAAAAAACAAGTGGCATTACACATATTTATGGATATAAAACCATCATTTTGGCATACATTGACATTGTATTTTG
The DNA here is from genome assembly GCA_028022725.1 of Lycodopsis pacificus. Taxonomy (NCBI): domain Eukaryota; kingdom Metazoa; phylum Chordata; class Actinopteri; order Perciformes; family Zoarcidae; genus Lycodopsis; species Lycodopsis pacificus. Next base: position 14,792,595 of record CM051692.1, on the reverse strand, counting down.
ATGAATGGTTGATATTCTGTTTCCATCTGCAGAAAAAAGGGTGTGTGTTAAATATGACACACGTCGTATGTAAATATAGTCAATTCCCCTGTAATTCCCCTTTTTCTGTTTTTATTTTTGCTGCATTTGTGTAGTGTGAGCAAGAATGCCTAGCATTTAGATTGGGCTGGTTATAATATTAAGCTTTTTATTATGAATTCACATTTGCGACTTCTGCTACTTCCCTAATAAAAGATGTTCCTGTTTTAAAGCATAACATTTGTATTATTAGACAAAAGGCAAATTCCCCTTTTGTTCAATTTCTTCTAGCAGTTCGCTGATGTATGTCGAATGTATTCATTTACCTTAATATCTGCATTTATAGACTATTTATGAATATATTCTGTTTCCACACTTGGTCACAAAAGAAAAAAAGTGTTTTGAGGTTGTCGAGACAACTCTCTTGGGAATCCATGGGAACTAACTTATTAAATAAATTGTTGAAGTTTATTCCCATGAACATAAGGCATAGTGGTTGAACAAGAGGCAGACATTGGTAAATGTATCATTCTTTGAATCTACAACTTTACCAATAACAAAAGTTAGAAACGATAAAAGGAAAGCGAGCAGATTAAAACTGGATTGATAAATAAAATGCTCTGATCATGACCTTCTCGGAAAGATGTAAACATTCTGATCCTGCCTCATCTTTTGCTTTGTTTCTACAGGAAGTGTCTGGCGTCTACTTACGTGAGCCTCACTCTGGGACCTGCTACAAATGCTTTAAGCTCAGCCCTGGGACTATTTTGAGGCGGCTTCCAATAGGGCTGCTGTTAGGCAGTGTGGAAATGGCAACCCACTTAATTCCACCTGCAGTGATATTGACACTGAGCTGTGTGTGTGCGCGTGTTTTAGTGGTGGAGGAGGTCTAAACTATATCAAGCTGCGGTAATGTGACCAACAGTTATTCTATTCGTGTCGGAGGGGAAATGGAGAATGTGGAGCCCAATATGGAGTGTTCAATTTATGCTCGCATTGACACACACACACCTTCTACCTTAGACACATGCACACACACAGGCTTAAAGAGCATCAGAAAACTAGCGTTTTGTTCCAATTATAGCTTTGACAACCTTTACCGCCGCAAAGTATGGTGCTACTGGTCCAATCCCTTGGATGTCCAAGCCAATAATTGAAAATTGCGTCCCTGTCTCTGCGTGCCAATAGGGTTTGAGCCTCCAGTCCCTATACATGCACTCGCACCCACATATTCACTAATGTGCTATTTCGTTTCGTGACCAAGCCCTGTCTCCTTGACGGCCGAGCTGATGTATTGTGACACTTCCAGGCAATTCCCGTCTGTCTCTCAAGAGATGCGAGCGGTGACGAGACACAGACTGGCGCTCAAGATTGATCGATTGATATTATGATTTAAAAATGATCAACCTTTACTGTATCTGCAATCCGGGAAGCACAAGGACATTGTGTGTTCTGTTGAAATTGGCTTTACTTCTTCGTGGTTTAGGGTCTTCGAGATCCTGCTGCTGCATGTGTAAAAATTGCAAAATTAAATTTAAATGTTTCCTTCTGTTCTTCTGACCTTATTAAATACCATTATATCAAAAGAATTGAAGTGGTAACCCTTCCACATTTTGTTACCTTCATTAAATGCGCAGGCCTTGTATACAGCAAAAGAAAGCATTGTTATTATGCAGATCAGTTGGCAAGAAAAGAAATGCTTGCATGGCACGTTTCTACAAACCATAATAACAATTATAAAGAAGGAGAAAGTCCACGATAGTTACCAGGTCACACAGACACAGGACTTTCACCCAGGAGGCCGCTGTGTTAAACCAAAAGTAGACGTTAGGTTTACGCTTGTTACGTAACTGTCTAATAAATGTGGTGCATAAAAAGTACTGTCAGCATCATGGAGCATATAATATCTAGAGTATTTAAACATGTTTGCGGCTGACCCAAAGCAGAAGTAATAGCGGGCTTCTCGGTTCAAAATCATATTGATAAGAAATATGTTATAAATCATGAAGTTAGTTAGAATCATTAAGTATCGAGCCTAAAATGTTTAGTATGTTTTGAACTCTTAAAGGGGGCCTTGGCCACTTAAGAAGTTTCTAAATCATAGCAGAAATAAAAGACGTACAATGAGGTGAATGTATCGTGCAACATGAAATTTCTTTGGAGAAAAATGCATTATGATGCCAGCTGTTCGCTATCAGAAAGCATAAATCTTGGCACAATGTAAATATTCATAGTCACTTTCTTTAGCTTTTATTTAACAAACCAATCAGCCCTGTCTCACTTGTTTTGTTCCCATTGTTTGCTATCTGGCAGCAAAAGCTGTGATCCTCAGAAGGTTGTTGTGTAACTATCTCCTCGGTGACACTGCTTTAGAAAGTCTGCCTCTCTCACAACTTGTAAGACATCCCTCACACGGGATCACTAATGCTCGACAACAGCTGAAGAAGGCACTGTCACTGCTGTTAACCGTGCATTACCTCAGGCTTTCCTATTCACCCCGCAAAGCCTCCATTGCTTCTCCAGTCAAGCTGCCTATAAGTTGAGCTATAAAGCCCAAACGGATCACTTTGTCTTGCGACAATGTGACTGCAGCAAGGCAGCACAAGTGGATTCCACTAACTGAAGCGCTGACTGTAGAATATAGTGGGAGGGTGAAGAGGAAACTGAGATTCCTCAATCTCAACAACCAAAAGCATCTTTTCAAGTCAATAAAAAAAAAGAAAAGATTGAAATATGAGACATCCATCTTTGTTTTTTCTGTGCATCTAATATATTTCTGCCATGCAAGGTCTCTGTACACTGGAAATCAAGTTTGACAATAAAGCGCTGAGTGATGGTATATGCTATAATGGTGGGCATGACATCTTGGAAAGATCGCTTTTGGCGCTGACATGTTGACACTTCTCTTTTTATCACAGGCTCAGTTTGATGGCACAATGGCACCTTAAAGCAGCTTGATCTATATCTTACACCCATTCTTGTTGTTTCTGGTGCTGTGTGCATTCTGAAACAGGTGTCATGTAACAAATACCGAGGCCGTTCATTGAACACCTTTTCAGGAGTTAAAACCAATTCATATTTGGTGTCTTCCGCTCAACGAGTCTAATCATCATCAACCTCTGCACTGAATTTCCCTGCCAACTATATTGCGGATGTAAACCTCTACCATACATGTGAAAAAAAGGAGTGTGTGGCTGTGTAATTGTGTGTATTGCTGGTTAATTTTACAGTTAATTTCTGATTCTTCCCTGGAGTTCTGCACCACAAGAGTTTCCCACAAGGCCCAGCTTGTCTGTAATTCACATATGCACTTTAAAAAAAGAGCAGCTCTCTGAATCTTTACCGCAGACCATTCAGATCCACGTGTCTCAGCATCGTTTCCCTAACGAGGTTTGCATTATTAAGGTAACAAGGATGAGAGTCGCAGTGATCAAATCACTCAGCAGGGATACGTCTGCAGCCGCACGGTGTGACAGCACTGAAGACAACGCAAGAACTTACTCGCTCTGGGACTCGAACAATGTGGCTGCGGGGATGATGATGTGCAGGTGTTGCAGATTCACATCATAAGTGCTACAGGCATGAATATTCTCAGGATCCTTCGAAAAATAATTGGATCGCTCAGAATGGTTGTCATGTGTCAGCAGGCTTGTTGGAGGATGCTCCTTTGGCACACAGGTGCCACTACAGCGCTATAGAAGTGGAGTTTTTCTGTATTGTTGCGGAAAGATTTTTTTAAGGATTTAAGTATATCAAGAGATGTTGGTTGGATCATTTAGCATACCCCCCGCCACCAACAATTTAATGAAATAAAAAATGTATAATATCAGAAAGTCTTAATGAGCCAGTGAAACTGGGCTTGCGTGAACCAAATGTCCACCCAAGAGCTTCTAATTAGAGTCAATGCATCGCCGCTGTCCTGAAGAAGCAACACTTAATGACAGAAATGGTACAGGGATGCCTTGTTTCACTAACCAAATCAGTTCCACACTGGAGCACACAACCATGTAAGCAACCTTCTGAATGAGCTGCAAATCTATAAACCCAATCAATCAAAATTGAAAAAATACAGCTGATCTGAGAGTAACACTGATAACAAAGTGGGTGATTAGTTTTGCTCTCTCTCTCTCTCGTTCATATTATAACATCAGAAAGAGCAGGGGTTTTCAAAATAAATCTAAAACCGTAAAACAGGCCTGTATTTAAGCTGTAAATCTTACTTTTCACATAATCTCTCTCTCCAAGCGCTGTCCAAGGTGCTGAATGAATGAGCTCCACCGATGGTCAGCTCCTGACCACAGCACATACACCGACACTACATCTGCCTACATATGCCTGTCATGAATAAACACCTCTGAACAGCCCCGGGTTATGCGCGAGCAGGAAACAACTCACCTTCAACTTCGTCTTCGGGCAGGTTCACCGGGGTGGTGTAGAGCATGTCGGGGATGGTGCAGATGCCCCGGTACATCAACGTGGAGGTGACTGGATGCATCGGCATGGCTGCGACCTTTGGTGGCCACCTGCGCCCTCGTCATACAGAAATGTCTACAGAAAGGTGCCCAACTTCCCCCCACGGTCACCGAGGGAACGAAGAAGCAAGTCCATGGATGAGGGGTGAGGTGGGAGGCGGTGGATACCGCAGCGTGTCCGCTGAAATCTTGCTTTTGGTCAATGACTGAGGAAATAAAATGTTGGATGTCTTACCTCATTGCAGTTTTATTTGTCTTACAAAATGTCCCGATTGATACACAAAGTCACACAAAACTACCTCAGGCCGAGACAATGCGCGCATATATACATCACCACCAACCAAGACAAGCTCCACATCTGCAGGTTAGATACCGATCAATCGGTACGCAGATTTGTAGCTCATCAATGCACTGGTTGTTTGTGTTTTTAGTCCCGGCGTTTGTTTGATGCGAGCAATTCCATGCATCCACTTGTTGGATACGTGCGCTCACTTGACGCACTCCGTTCTCAGCGTCGAGCAGCCACCTTCACATAATCCACAGAAACGGTGTGCCACGCTTAAAAAGACAGATGAGGGAAAAAGCCTCAAATGTATCTAAACGTGCACTATTAAGCGTTAAAGAGATGTCAGGTACGCGCGCGCGTTCGTTACCTTAAAAGACAACAATTGCTCGCTCGCTCGCTCTTAATTGCTCATGGGTACGGGGGCGCGTTGCGATCCAGTTGTTCCATCCTCAGTTGCGGGCATGAAGGAGTGCTTTTCGCGAAAAGGAGCTGTGATATTTAGACAGTCTCCTCTTTCTCTCCCGTCTCACCCCCGTCACTCTGTCTCTCTCATGCATACGTCTGCACATATGGGTGCAGGCAAACCCTCCCGCATAACGCGCAAACGCACACCCCCTCAGTCAAAACCTCCCCTCCCGTTTCTCTTTCTTTCTTTTTCTGTTCAAATACTCTCCTCGTGCACATTCCGGTTAGTCACCGACGCTACACTGAAAGCATAAAGTGTGTTTGATGATCATGTGTTGTATACGGTTGATTTCCGCCTACTGCGCCGAGGCTATAATAAAACTCAATTGAACGCCACTTGCTTAATGTATAATCCATAAAGCTACAGACGAATTAAGTTTTGCTGTGACGCAAAACTGCATCTACTGCTGATTTAGTTGGCTAGAATGAGGTGTCTTATGAGAGAAAAAAAGAATAAAGGGGGGAACCGAGTTAAAAATTAAATCTGTTTTCCTGTCACACATCATCTCCAGTTGTGCTTTGCTGCACCACTGTCTGTGCAGAGCGACCTTTTGAAATGAACTGTTGTACATTGCAAATGACATGGTTGGCTGATCAGTTGGGGGTGCGATGTAATAGGCCGATGTTGAATGGAGCCACTTGCATTTTTGATAGCTGTCTTTTTCGTAACCCCCTGGAATCTCTCTTTTGGAAGGAGGCTGCATGTCAGGCTGGTTTCAAAAATATCTTTCCTTTTCTCTGTCTTTCATTCCAGTTTCAGGGCCAGCCATGGCTATTGGGGGACCTGCGGTGGGATTTTGCTTTTGGGGCAATCCACTAAGTATCTTTCATGATTTCTACAGTGTTCTTATGGAGAAAAACAACCATTGACCACAGTGTGCTGACAGTATCTTGCCATAACATGTTATTTGACCAGTCTATGGATCTGTTTTTTGAGGAACGTAGCAGTAAAAAGGGATTTATTATTATCACCTGCGTTTACAGCTCAATGTTTAGCCGTCAAACTCCGTTTTTTTTGTTTTGGTTCACTCTGACTGCTCTCACAGCTTGTTTTCAGCCGCAGCTGGCAGCTGTTTTCAGTGAAAACACTCTAGAAACCCATAGGACACTACCTGCTCATAACCAAACAGCGGGCACAGTTAAGTTCTAGTTGCTGAACACAATAGAACATTGTGCAGCTAAAAGGCCTGTTATTTCCCTTAAGAGTTGTCACAGACCAAAAACAGCCATTCGAGGGAATGTTTGTATGTGGCCACAAACGCGACTCCAAATGAACGGTACTGTTGCTTTGTTACTGCTGCTTGTGAAAATAAGCCACTTTCCCAACAAGTTTGCTCACTTACTAGGTGATAATATGCAACTTGTTCTCATTCCCAACTGGTCACATATTGACGCTTGGTCAAGACCCCTTCACGTCACTTTCTGCCCAATTTATGGTGAACCACACCATCAGACACGACCCTGCGTGTGGGGGTCCACGCTGCAGGTTTTGCCTGTCTACTATGTGGACAGGTGGAGAAGATAAAGAACTTTGAGGACTTCATGCTGGTGGTAGAAGTGAGAAATACTAGTTTGCCCCGAGGAGAAATGTTTCCTCGTCACAGTTCTGCTTCAGCTCATGTCAGTGCAACCGTCCATGCGGAAAGCATAACCGAGGCACGCACTGGGTAGCACGTCAGACTTTCACGCTCCACTACGGTGGTAGTAAACACGTGACTAACATTGCAAATTCAAACGAAAACGTTTCCTTAGGTTTCGGCAACAAAACCACTGAGTTAAGTTTTGGAAAAAGAATGTGGTTTGGGTTAAAATAACTGTAAAGTGAAACTCTGAGTGAAACTTTTTTAAATTGTGCAACACCTGGGTGAAAGTCCTGTGTTTGTTTTTCCTTAATTGTACATTTGGGAAAAGAGGATCTCTCCATTCTCTTCACACTTGAACGAGGTTCACATCCCAAAAATACAACCAAGCAGTCTGTAAGAAAGGTTTTAGGACCAAAAATGATAGAAGCATCCAGGTAAAATGATCTTTCACACTACCGAGCAGTAACTAACCGCCTCCAGTAATTTCAAAGAGGAGAAGCGGTTTTGATGACTGCAGCAGGCATATGAAGCGTTTGCCACATGGCTTCTGCCAATGAATTAGAAGGGGGCGGGCTTTGTGGAAATAGAATAGGGTGGAAGAAGACAGCGCCTCGTGGAGGAGCTGGTAATCCTGTCTCTGAACACCGTGCTAGCGACTTGTAAGGACAAATAGAAGCATATTTTCTTGGGGAAATATTTTTTTTTTAATTTCGGGGGGGGGGGGGGACGCTCTTGCAGGTAGGCGGTAGTCAGGGCGGTTGCCATGCGGGGGTGTGAAAGCAGCTTTAGGTCGGTGCCTACTGCAGGAAATTGGCTGGTAAACCTCTGTCATGGGGAGGAACCTGATTAGCTATAAGCTGCAATGTCTGACTTGGTTATATAACCTTTGAAATAAACTTGAAACTTAAACTTGAAACCTTTACTGAGTTGCAACATTCTCCACACATAAAACCATCCACTGTGTTGGCTGGCATTTCCTAATGCTCAACGGTGTCAGTGTGACAGTGTCAGCAGTGTCCAACAACCGCTGGCTGGACGCAAAAGGGCACCAGCAACTTTGTATCCTCGGGTGACATGTGGCACCTTTTTGTTTCCGCAAAAAAACAGGCAACCTAAAGCCCTCTCAACAGGATGAAAGTCTCAAAGGTCAGACCACTTTCAGAATCCGGGAGCTGCAGTGTTCAAACTCCAATACGTCACATGGATATTTTGTCACTGAAAATGTTGAATGAGTGCCCCCTGCTAGGCTCAGGTCTCTCAGGTTCTGGTTATATAAATACAAAAAATCATCCAGAAATAAACATGTTGTCGTTTTCTGCTCACCCTCAAGTAAATCTAAAAAGCTAATTCCAGTGCAGCAGGTACAAGTCTCAATTAGCTGAAGTACCTGAACAAGTTCTTTTTGAGACTTGCATATTTCTCCAAACAGTTCAGCGGCATAATCCAAGTGTTCTGAAGCCAAATGATTGCACTGCGTATTCAAGAGTCCAATCTTTCTCTCATTAAGTCCTAGATTTCTCTCATTCACTATGCGTCCCCCTACAGCAGTCTGGCAGAAGTCTTGCTGCCTTCATCTGCTCATAAGTTTCTCTTTCCAAGATTTAAAGTTGCAAATTTAAGCCTAAAACTTATTGTTTATTCAAGTGCTTAGAGTCTCTGAATAGTAACTGAAACTAGAATCATGCGAGTCATTTTCTACGTGAATAGCTCACCCTATTGCTTCGTCATTAGCCCAACTCTCATCCTCAGATAAGCAAAGAGAAAAGGGTCGACCAGATTGTAACAAGGACGCAGTACAGAGATGAGCTGCCTGATTGAATTGTCGCAGATTAAAGGGAGAAAAAGACTGCAATTCCATGTCAGGCTACCTACCAGAAGTTATTACTTCTGAAGATTTACCATATTTCAAAACAAATAGCTACTGCCAAATTGCCTGGATGACAACAAATAAATAAACAAAGCAATATGTGAGAAATACGAGGATATTTCCATCGTCATTCCTCTGAAAAGGACGCTATAGATTCCATAAGGTGGTGCTGCCCCTGCGGTCAGATCCTGCAGATCTGCACTGGCTCCCTGTAAAATCTAGAATAGAATTTAAAATCCTTTTACTTACCTACAAAGCCCGAATTGGTCAGGCTCCATCATATCTTAAAGAGCTTATAGTACCATACTGCCCTACTAGAGAGCTGCGCTCCATTAATTCAGGGTTACTTGTGGTTCCTAGAGTCTTAAGAAGTAGGATGGGAGCCAGAGCCTTCAGTTATCAAGCACCTCTTTTGTGGAACCAGCTTCCCGTTTCAGTCCGGGGGGCAGACACACTCGCCACATTTAACACTAGGCTTAAGACTTTCCTCTTTGATAGTGCTTATAGTTAGGGCTGGCTCTGGCTTGCCTTGGACCGGCCCTTAGACGAACTGGTATAGGCAAAAACTACAGGGGGACTTCCTTAGGATACACTGAGCACCTCTCTCCTCCTCTTCTTCACCTCTGTCTGTAAGTCTGCCTGTAATGTCCCATGAATGCTCATTACTAACTTTACTTCTTCCCCGGAGTATTTGTGCTTTCTTGCCCCACAGGTTCCCATGACCGCAGTTTTATGTGGACACTGGTTCTTCAACCAGCCATGGCCCTGCTGACACCTACTACGATCTTCATTATTAACATTATTAATCCTATTACCGATACCATTAATGCACAGTACTGATTTTGTCTCTTCCCCGGAGTACTTGTGCTTTCTCTCCTCACAGGTTTCCATGGAGCGTGGTTTTATCTGGACCCTGGTCCTTCCTCCTACCATGGCCCTGCTGACTCCAACTGTTCCTGTGTATCCGGGTTATACCTGGACCAGGTCTTGCCTCCTGCCGTGGTTCTGTCATACATTGAATGTGCTGTAATTACATTGAATGTGTTGTAATTCACTATCCTGTTCTACACATGACATCTATTGCACTTCTGTCCATCCTGGCAGAGGGATCCCTCCTCTATTGCTCTCCCACAGGTTTCTTCCTCTTTCCTCCCCGTTAAAGGGTTTTTTTGGGGAGTTTTTCCTGTTTCGATGTGAGGGTTTCGGGACAAGAGGATGTCAAATGTGTACATATTGTAAAGCCCTCTGAGGAAAATTTGTGATTTTGGGCTATACAAAAATAAATTGAATTGAATTGAAATTGAATAGATCCGTCTGCCCCATGGAACAGATAAACCTTTTCATTTCTGACTACATGCTTGCCTATTGACCAGCACAGAGAAAACGTATTGGAGTGAATAATGGCCCATACTGGGAGCCCATTGAGCGGCTCCAGGATTATAAGCGTGGAGCCAGAGAGAGCTGCAGACTGAAGGGGATCGAGGGAGGAAAAAGCTTTCCCTTTCTGTTGGGGAGAAACAGGAAAGACAAATGTGGTCATTTCACAATCCCCTGAACAGACATGTCATTAAAGCTCGGCACTTGAACTGGGTAATGATGTTAGGTGATGCATTTACAAAATGTCTGCATCACAAAAAGGATCTTTTGGGAGTCTGAAATGCTGACAAATGTCTGCCATTACTGCTCTGCTTTGAGTCACTCAGGCTGTCCTCATTCGTCGTTTGTACTTAGTGCATTACATTTCGTAGGTATGTGCAGGTCTGCCTCTACGGAAGTCAAGCAATGTAGTACAAAGGACGACAATGTCTGCGTAGAGATGAGGTCGGGGTGGACTGTCAAACAAAGTTCAACTAACACAACGGAGGTAAGTTACTGAGCAAGCATGCTTATTTTAAACCAAACCACAATCTTTTCCTAAACCAGGAACGTTGACCGGTCATGTAAAAGTAAAAGACAACTTTTATTATGCTGGGTTGGGTTTTTTGAGCATGGGTGTGGTTAGCTAGGCTATACAGAGCCTGGTGCTGATTTTATTCTTGAAAATATATCTCATAAAACAACATACCAAAAGCCAAAGGATTACGTTCATGTGTCGATGAGAACCATTAATAAATATGTCACGAGAACTAAAGGGTTTGGCTTTAAGTGCATTTGGCATTCTTTGTTGGATAGTTGCACATCCGTTTCCAGATGTGAAAAATGCATTTGCTATTGAGACTAGAAGAACCTAAACTATGTCGGCAGGATGACGATCATTGTTTTGAGGAATACCTTTTGAGTTACCTTGCTATATGTTTTGCCTTCTCTCACAATATATTTTGCATCAGCGCACCCAGCAGTTGATCTCTCACTCTCCCTGAAATGAAATGCATAATAATCCAACAAAATCTTCCAAACAAGATGGTATTTCCTAAAATAGAATTATAAATAAAGGTCAGTGTTCTAAATTAATGCAAAATCCACAGCAATAAATAAACATGTTACACAGGTTTCAACTGAGCAATAGGCCTATATCAGCATGCGCCACTTATAATACAATACAAAGTGTTGCTTGTATTTCAAAAGTGTCACAGAGACTCCAGTCGCCTTCCACAGCATGAAATCGGTCATTTCTGTTTTAGCAAAACTTCCACTTGGAAACCGTCAAAGTCAGGCCAACAGTATTAACTTCTGTAATTAAAAGACCCAGCTGAAATAATTTTTGGCCCCCCCAGAGTTGAAAGCCTCTCTCCTCTACCGGACATGGCTGGCCTGGTGCCGCCATTCTTAAATGGCTTTTCTGTCTGTGGGAAGAGGAGTCCGCCTCTGAATGAAGCTGCAGGATCAACATAAGCTGCACTGTAGGCCCAAACATGTACTCCCTAGGGCCTAGGTGATTTGGCTTGTGTTTATACCCCCCCCCCCTCCCTATCTTTCCTTCCTCCTCCTTTTGCTGGGCAGCCCAGAGCTGGACCCCGTTGATGGTTTTCACGAGGATGTCGGTGCCTGTTTGAAGTACTGCTTTGCTATTTGGGGAGCTTCCGCCGGGAGGAGGCGTAGGTGGAAAAAAATATTGGATTTGGAAGCAAAAAAAAACCCGTTATTTGGGGAAGAAACAAAATAGCAACCCCTGGTGGCAAGCAGATGCAGGCTGGTTGGTCCCTGCAGTAATAGGCCCTTGATCTTCCAAATAAAAACCATGCAAGCCTTTGTAGCAGCTTGAGACTCTGAGGATATTTGAGGTACTGTTGTGAGGGAAGAAAAAAGAGAGATTGTCCTCGTTTGAGTTTGAACAGACAGAATGGCCTCATTCCAAATATGTTATGTCGACTATTTCACCTTGATATGTATTTCTGGCAAAGTATGTATTCTCTTATTAGACATACAGCCTTTGCAACACATGAAGCACATCAATTTATTGATGTTTTATTTGCTGAAAAGATGAACAACCTTTTCTGAAAAATAAATGTTTTTGCAAAATACTAAATGTTCTATTTACAAAATGTTTGACTTTTGTTCAGGTACTGTTCCTGGGCACAATCATGAACCCTGTACCTTTTGAGAGCGCTGACTTGTAAGTGAGGATGATAAAAGTCACCAGAGGGATTCAACAAAATCCTTATTACAACACTGACAGACTTGACAGTTATTGACAGGCAGGAAGATTGTTAAGAATCTCCCAGATGAAATAATTAACATCAACACTGAGCACGTCTGACTTCTGTAAAACACTAAGTTCTCTCTAACCCAGAGTCTGGTTCCGTTGCAGGTTCATTTCAATGGGCCAAGCAACAATTTCAGGATCTCAGGAATGTTGCCTGCATTTCGACTGGAAATATCTTGCTCTTAATTTGTATGCAGTGGGAACACAAACAGATGTGCAGAAAAATGACTATTTGTTGGGTGTTTACTTCCTAGTTAAGATTTTGATTAGGTTCAAAGGTCCCCAAACTTAGTATCCATACCCTGACCATGATCTTTTCCTAACAATAACCTATGCTACCATACACAGAAACTGCAAAAAAACGTTGGCATCGGACATAAGACAAGTGTTGAACTGAACACCATCCAGTTTTGCAGAATCAGTCAATATTGACGGTGTTGTTCTTGGCAGCTGTGTTAAGAAGACACCTCGGGCGTGCAATAATCAGCGGTGTTAGTGTATCGCGTGATCCAAGGAGGCCAAATCATTCCACTGACCCGAGAAAGGTTTCTGCGGTTTGACTAAAGTCTCCTCGACTCGAACATGAAAACAGCTGAAGTTTCCAGTATTTGATCAACCTTTTACTAATTATCGGTTATTGGACAAATGGCACCTCAGCGCTGCAGCTGAGTTGGGGGCAAATGAGCCCAAGCTAACTGCAACATAAAACTGTGCATATATCATGCAGGACACTATTCATCAAAATCAGAAAACCCATGTGCTTCTGGCCAGTGCATGGTTATCCCCCAGCCATTTTATGAAACGTATTGTTCCATTAAGAGGGCATTTATCACATTTTTAATAATTTGGATGCCCGTTAGTCCTTCCAGAGTCACAATACTGAGACCACTTATAATGAACACACGCAGGAGACATCGTCCTTTAAAAAGCTGTCACACATTCGCCCCCCCAGCTTCTCCCACAAATCCCTGTGATGTCAGACTGACCGTGTTACCAACAGCTTGAGGCGTCGCAACAGTAACGGAATAACACGAGAAACACTCAGGGCTTAGAGCAGTACTCCTGGTAGACCTTACTGCTTTAAGCCCCTAGTTTGAGGGATATCTGATGAACACAAGCACCGAGCTCGCTCCAGAATGTTAATGCCATCTCCCAAACATCAAAGTTGAGGAAACTAGGGTAAGAAAGCCTCGTCATGTTTACCTCCTGAGTGAGCTGCCGAGTGTTTACACACCTTTTCTACAGGAACCGTTTCGACACATCAAAAAACGCCCGAGTCTGTTTTTCGCTCTCATGACCCAGAAATGAAAGACAACACTGAAGGCAGTGGGAAAAGCGAAACCACGAGGGAATTTAGCCCTTTTGAAAAAAGTTAAGTAAACTCCAAGTTCAGTGAGCGTGAGGTGAAATCTGATTAGATAACTGTGACACTGGTGAAAATGTTCTTTGCACCAGTGCTCCTGCGGGCAGACCGTATCCCGGCGGAAGTCCTTAAAGATGAAAACGCTCAAGTTTCTTAAGGGGTTCGGGGGGAATGTCATTAAGCATAGTGCATGGGAGGTTGTAGCTCCATGTTACTTTCAATATTTACATCCAAATCAACCTGTGCAGAAAAGAATCATGCAGTTATGCTCAGATTTCTTAATAAAAACTAGGTAATATTTCCCTACTTCCTTAGGGACACATCGTAGACCTACAAATTATACTTTCTCTAACTTTTCCAAAGTGTTGCAAGTATCAGTCAACTATTGAATCACCTCCTGAAGACTCTCCTCTATATGGAAATGGGGGGATGTGAGGGGGGGGGGTCGTGTTTGGAATGCAAACGTCTCCCTGGTTAAAATCAATTATTCACAGTAATCTCTAGGGATGTGCATGCCCTGGAAACTTCCTTAGATGATTCGGAATGTGTGTGTTTGAGTATGTGGAAGGTTCAGGCTAAACCCTTTAGCATAATGTGAGTACAATTCAGGATGTAGAGTGTAACCGGGAACACCCCTCCCTGCTACCACCGCCGCCTCCTCCATGACTGAAGCCCGCTGAGAAAATAGATAGGAAAAGGTTACAGAGTCTCTTTAGTGTAGAGTCTTACTGACAATCCCACTGCTGAGAGGTTGTGAATGTTTTATAAAGAAAGGACGCACTGTGTTCCTCTTCCGCCTTTTGTGACTGGTGTGTGTGTGTGTGCTCATCCTCCTCATATCTTCTTTTCACTTTCCTTTTTCTTGACTATACTTGAAGTCCATATCAGAAGCTATCAGCATGTACTCAACAGCCTGTCAGTTGAAGAGGAGATATGCAAGTATATGTCAAATTGTGTCTTATATTCTATACGAGTACACATTTAACATTGTCCGGGTCGTTGGGTGTCGTAAGCGGCTGCATCTATATTTCACCAGCAAAATAAACAGCATTTATAAGTACAAAAGTACAACTACCATTACAGCTGGCAGAGAAGACATTAATACTTTTTTAGGTCATTAATTGCAGAGTTCTCGCAATTGCCTCAATAAAAAAACATGGGAAAGACACGAGTAAAAAACATGAACACATTAACTGGGGAAACTGCTCTTTAAAATGTTCCCATGTCTTTATTTGTTCGACACGTCCTTGAGGTACAGTTCAGGTTAATGGGCTTCAACAATTGGTCTTGCAAATGAATTGATATTGATATGGCGAATGAAACACATTAACATGAATAAATGTCCCTCAGTTAATTTTACAATGTCTGTAAAAGACACAGAATGCAAAGTCCCCCCCCCCCCCTTCAGCTGATCTTTATCTCTGCCAGGAGAATCATGCAATCATTCGTTGGTGTGTGTGTCTGTGTGCACCTCTTTGTTTGTGAACGGCAAAATCTGACATTCTGCTGCAGCAAAGTGCATAATATTTTGAACAGTTACACAGCTGAGTACATTTCCTACCCTGCACCCAGAGACACAGTGAGGGAAAACAGTTTGCTCACTCTTCGTGTTTTGGATGGTGTGTTTGGCTAACAGCTAACGGAGCTACACACGCACTGCCGTCGGTTGGGGCGGTGTTATTCACTGCAACCGCTGTATGGGAGCACTGAGCGGTGGCCATGAGGTAGACAGCGGGGCCAGCTCACATGCACCAGCCCACTTTTGTAAACAAAGCAGAGAGAAGCTCAACACACACAAAGGGAAAGCAACTTCATTTTATGCTCAGGTAGACTTGGCTGGTTTATTAACACTCTAAATGTTGAACGGAGAACCTTCAACATCCTGTTCTCTCAATCAGCCGACCTCTCCGCTTCACTCCTCAAAGTTTGTGTTTATGTACAGCTTTGAGGTTGATCACAGAAGCCAATAAGGCCTGACGGCCACACGATCACCGGTGGTTGTTTGCTGTCAACAGCTCCTCTCCACTTCACCGCGCCTAGTTTCCTCCAGAATGCCAAACAAGTGATGCTCGATCTTCAGCTCCCTGTGTCCGTATCCTTACAATAACCTACATTGCTGTGTGACCCTGTGGTAAATCTGAGGAAAAGTAGATCTGAATGCTGACCACCTGCCATGCTTTCTTCTTTACCAGCCTCCCCTAGCATGAGATTGATCCACCAGACTGTTACAAAAGAAATGGAAAAGCAGTGCAGGAATTGTTCTGATTTACATCCGGCCCTCGTCTCGGTTTCACTACGCTCGTCATGGAACAGCAAGAAGCTCATGCCATGACTTAATTGCATCATTCTTATCTAAATGTGTTTTTTCTTATTTTCCTTGATGATACTCAACAGGGAAGTGATTCGTTCATTTGACCATCTGAGTAATTTAAATGTCAGTTTTATCCTGATTTTATTAATTCATTGTTTGACGCTGTAAGGGATGTCAATTTTGTAAATAATTAAGTAAAAGCCTTCATCATTGCATGAATACATTATGAAAATGGCGCTTTAAAATGTAAATGAGAAACATATCTCTTTTAGTGTCTTTACGAATTCAAAAATGCGTGAGTAATATTCCATGCCTCCAAGTGCCATGAGCGTGCTTTTTCTGCAGGATTCTGTTTTAGCCTCCTGAATTAGCTTTGTTGAACCGAACCTGCAATGACTGAATGGTACAAAGGTGAAGTCACTCTGCTGGAAACCTTTAAGTGCAGTCACGGGCATGTCAGAGGTGCAGTCAGAAGAAACCAGCTGGTGCCAATCTGTTTTTCCCATTACCCAGGGAGACTGCCACCGTGTCCTTGTCGTGAGTGGATGTGTTGAATCTTATCAATACACCAACTTTTCCATCTCAGCAAAGCATAAACTTTTTGTTTTCAAATTTTCTACGTTTTCTTTTCAGGTCATTTAATGCGTTAATTGAAAACGCACATTAAACAGCTGGATGGAAATGCACATAATACTCACACGTTTGACGGATGGGTGCGGCACACTTAATTCCTGCTCAATATTCAGGGAGCCGCTCAAATGCCCGAAAATGTGCAGATGTGCAGATGCACTGTTGACGGATTGGACTTCTAACAAAGCAGTAGTTCAATGGAACCACTCAATGTGTCCTGCTTGTCCATCAATGTGTCCCTCGAAACCTCACCTCACGACAGCATTTCTCCCAGGTAACAGCCTGTGGTCGATGCTCCCCCACTGTGGAAGACTCGGTTCCCTGTGACACTAGTGTTCTCAGCCAAGTATCGACACAGATGCACCCTGGGTTATTTCCTCTTCCACTGCTTGCTTACAGTCCACTCAATCTGTGCTGGATAGTGACATGCTGCATAACTGTGACACATTCAGCTCTGTGGAAAGATCTGCAATCATTCATTACATCAATGTTTTGGCTTCACAGACAACAAAAAAAAGGTTGTACTGTGAGGAATGTTAAGTTGTTTTTGTGTTGGTGTAGCTGAATTTGTTCATCACATAAAAAGAGGTGACAATGACTTGGTGCATCAACCATAAGAATCCAAAGTGAATTTCAAAGTGAATACCAGTGAATTTCTCCTTTTCTGATGATGGTGACGGCGAGTGCACCAGATCTCAATCCAATTCAACACCAATAGGAGATTTTGGACTTTTTGGACAGCAAGGTCCACAGCAAAAGATTTGCATTTGACTTTCATACGGATCAATCCATTCAGTGATGCTATCTGTCATGTTTGAAAACCTCTTCATTTGTTACATTTTATAGAATAATGATTTTTGCCATTTATTTCTCCCCCATCTGTCTCAGCCTGTGTATTACAATACCAAATGCAACCTGCAGAACTCCTTTGTTGGTAGAGTTATTTTAGTGCCACAGTGTTCAGATTGGGATGAATGATACGAGAGTACATCTTTATGTGTCTGTTGTGAAAAACAATACCAATGTAATGTTTTATGATCCTGCTTTTTTCATTCCATCGTTATCAGTGATGCCCTTGATGCGTCTGAACTTATCTACAAGTATTCATCTGAGCTGCAATATGATGATTAACCCCTCACCCTGCCAACATATTCAACATACGCGGAATACCAAGATCACAGAGGACACCAAGAATAACCTGCAGTAAGAAAAAAACATCCGAGCAAAATGTCAACTTATTTATCCTCACAACATTATTAGTTATGTAATCAATGTCATCTGCAGAAAAAAAATGAACAGATGATTTGCATATTGTGTGTAACGAAAATAGACGGAGCACATGAGGAAGTGTGTGAGTCTGTCTTCTTCAAAATGACTGACAGAGTGCTCCTACTCCCCTGATAGTTGGTGTTAGTGGCAAACATTGCATAAGTGCTTTTGAGTGGCGTTCGCCAGGACCCCAATACATTCGTATTTAAAATTATAAGTGAAAAGAAAATAATGATATTAAGTCACAAGGAACCAATTTATTGCCAAAGACCTGAAAAATTGGAACGATAGAATGAGACACCTTTGAGATAGGACCAAACAAAGTACACCTCTGACCAAACAAAGTACACCTCTGACCAAACAAAGTACACCTCTGACCAAACAAAGTACACCTCTGACCAAACAAAGTACACCTCTGGGATCTGCGGGGACGATCAGTAGGACGAGGGTTCAGGGAGCTGTGAGCTGTGAGCTGTTTATGATGAATGCTTTTAGTAGCACAGACTTCTTCCACTACACAATTATTCGATATTTATTGGCAATCATGGTGAAAGTAACATCGAATTAGACTGATATTGTATATGAAGGATACTACAGTTTGACTTATTTTAGACCATGTGACATTTCCATGGTGGGCTTAATATTTAAGGAATGTATTCATTCATAAATGTTAAAATGCAAAAAAAGAATGCAAAAAAGCAACACATATCCTTTGACAATTACAAAACACAACACTGTACAGCTGTTTCATTCCAATTTAGATATATTGTATATATTCTATACTTTTTTTTGATTGGTTTCTATTTCTATTTTGTATTATCTCTTAATATGTGTATGTGCACCCCAAAGAAAAGCTACAAGGAGATATTTTCACACACTTTATGGACACGCTCACTGTATACAAGCTTGTCTTTTTGGCAGAGGGGTTAAGAGACTGTGGGGGGATGAAGGGTCCACATGACCACGGGCCCTTATCTAGATCAGCTTTACTGCAGCCTCGGTGAGCGGGAGAGATAACAGAGCAGGAACAAGGTCAGCAACAGACTAACTGACACATCACCCGAAGACGAGCTGGAGATCCAAGACAAGAAGTCGCCTCTCTTGTTTTTCTCTGAACAGATCAAATAATCGTTCTTCTGTTTGTAGAGTCTTACGATTAATATTAGTAGTAGTATTGTTGTTATACGTGGTCATATCACAATTTACTAGGTCACAATATACAAAATGTCTAACCGTATTTTCACGAAATAATTCTGACTCAAGGTGCACTTGTTTCCTGAATTCTTTAAAAAGTTTGTTTACCATCTTACAGTGTTTGACGTTCAATATCGCTGCACCCATACGCGTAGTAGTTGACATTATAATTTAGTGCGGCAGTTCTCCGTGAACAGCAGGGAGCGATGAACTGTGAAAGAGAACAGGTCAGACGTACGATACAGTCGTAGGAGAGGGACCCGCTCTTGTAGATGCATTAGCACCAGATAAGCTTGAGCATGAATACACACGGCAACACAAATACACACCTCACACACACACACACACACACACACACACACTCGTCTGGTGTAGCTGCACCGCTATAATAACACAGCTTTGATTGTAACCAGTGAACCAAAAACATTACTTATTCCGCATACCAATATGTTGTGCTGGCTGTTGAATGAATCATAAATCATCCGTTATCCACTGCTGATAAAAATAAATCATTGGCCGTTTTACAGCAAGAACGGGTCGCTGGTATTTTGCTATTCATGTGCTTGTGTTTTGATGTTTGTCAGCATGTGATTTGTTGTGTGCATTACTGGCAGCGGTGACTTTACAGCAAGAGTAAAGTTCCCCCCCACCTCTGCCTGACTGTTTAATTCTGTCAAATGAGAAATGGACAGTCAGAGGCTAATGTATTTCTGCCTGTCGAGGAATATCTAACCGAGTGCCATGCAGGAGGGTGAGGAGCCTTCATTAGAGTGTAAAAAAGTGCCCCGGAGCGTAAACTCCTTCAAACTAATGCTAATACTGTTTGGTTTCTTCTAAATGCCCAAGTACAAGTAGGCCATTGTTTGCTAACAGGTTAGCCACAGAGTTATATTATACCAGATGGGTTTGCTAGCTTGTGCTGAAGATATGCATCTGATGCAAGTTATACTTAATTTGGTGAAGGCAGAAAAGGCCGTATTTGTGGACAAAAAGTTGTTATAAGTTGAGAAATTATTTTGCACAAATTCCCTAGAGAGCGTGTATCCTTGGTTTTGTCCTCCTTTGTGTTTTGCTGTTAACCAGAGTACAATGGCATTATCATGGCGGAAGAGTTTATAATCTTCTTATCTCCAAACCACAAGCAACGATCGATGTTACAAGTAAGCTGGCTTACTACAATACATTGGTCTACTTGTCTTTTATTAAGTGTGTTTCCCCAACAACAGCAAAACACATAATTAGAGTGAACAAAAGCTTTTTTTTACAATTAAGTTATGTGGATGAAGTCATGTCTATGAATACACTTTGGGGCCCAACATAGGGCCTTCACCCTGCGGTCAAGTCAATTCTCCATCTGACAAGTCACCTCACAGCTATGGAGAGACAGGCGGAGCTGGTCATGCCGAAGTGATCTTGATTGATTTTGGTTCTAGCCTGCAGTCAATGTTTCAGTTCCGGCGTCAGTGCCCGATTGAGGCAGCGCTGTCAATCACTGCCTGAGACAAGGCCTTCGCTAAGTTTGGCACCGCAAATCAATATAACATCACTGACTGCTATCATGGGGTGAATGAAGCCCTTGTAAGGAAGTGAATGAGACAGAGCTGAAAATCGTTGATGTGATGCCTTTAGTCCAGAGTTGACAGGGATGTTGCTGGAAGAGGCAAGTGCACATTTTGATATCGGAGGAAACTTGCAATGTTGGTGAATGAGCCAACTTTTAATACCATGAGGACATTATTCAAAACTGAAAAGAAGATATGAAAGTCAAAGCCCTAACATGCATCATGAAGATAGAAGAAGCTTATAAAAGGGCCATCATCATTCCTTGAGAAAGAAGATATGACTTGAAATTCATAACCTGCACATTACAGGTATAACAATCAATGTAGACACTGACACACAGTAAATATAATGTGATAAGCACAACACAAGCAATATGTCTATGCTTAATCATAACATATGACCACACAGAATGGACAGTGGTTTTTCAGGTCTGTTTCTCAAGTGACTCAGAACATATTTAGATGTTTTTGTTTCGATTGGAATCTATACCGCAACACCAACTTCCTTGACCTGAGGTGTCCCCCAGGGGTCGATTTTAGGGCCTTTTTAGAATTCAATTTTTATATTCTCCCACTGGGACAAATCATTAATGACAATATGATTCCTTATCATAGCTATGTGGATCCAGTTTTACCTCCGTCCCCTGGAATATCTCTGTGGATAAATTGACCAAATCAACAACTGGATGTCTCGAAATTTCCTTCACCTGAATGAGGACAAAACCGAAATAATCGTACGTGGGAAAAAGGACGAGAGACTCCAGCAGGGTTGACTACTGCAATGTTCTTTTCACAGGCCTTCCAAAAAATACCATTAAACAGTTTCAGTTTGTACAAAATGCAGCTACAACAGTTCTTATTCAAATCAAAAGAACCAACCACATCACTCTGATACTTAAATCTCCACACTGGTACTATTTTTGATAGACAGAAGGCAGAGCCTAACAAAATCACACTGAATTCTAACTATTTTTATCACGGAGACAAAACTTTAGAAAACTAATGAATAGATAGTGTGAGATATCAGAAAAGTGAAATGCTGACTCTGTGTTTCTGTCAGCAAGTGCATATTTTTAACCGTATCATTTGCATGCTGGGAACGTGAGCATGGTTGGCATTCAGCTGCAGTAGACAGCGGTGTGATGATGGCTCATGAGAGCAGTGCCAGGTGAGCTGATTGCTGACTAATTAGGTTCTCCTTTAAATGCCGTGACTGCCACACACTGTGGGCAGACGGCCACACCGGCCCGTGAGGTACTGTTTGCTGAACTGTGTTAGAAACTCTGAGCGTATAAGAGTTGTGTATTTATGCTAGAAGTGGGTGAGCGGTCGTGTTGATAGAAGAACATTGCCTGTGAACTGTCTGTGTTCCGTGCCGGGGGAACCCACGGTGGCAGCGAGTCTTACTACACATGCAACTTGGCAGAACATGAGTGTCAACCTCTCATTTACGATGATGGATTATCTTTAGGCCACGAGGCTCTGAAACAGGAGTGAGTACACCCTAAGAGATTAAAATCTCTAATCATGGCACTCAAGCAAAATCTAACACAACATTAGGAGCTGAAGTAAATCAGCAAAACTATTAACGAAAGGCAAAATGTAGATGAGCCTCTTTCAACTTACTCCATTTGGCAGCTTACGCAATGATTCTTTGAGATATTATAATAATATTACTGAGACTGCTGCTGAAGAGGTCGCAAATCTAGCAAAGCCGGCAGTATAAAGAACAACTGTATACTAGTTATTTATGTTTCTCACTTCTCCATGCACCTTGGAAGTAGGTGAAGTTGCGCCACACGTCCATACTCTGCTTCTGTTGGTGGTAGATCTCACATTTGATGGCTAGACAAGGCGTGACTGACCCACTTAAAGTAACATGTCAATGACATATAACCCTTTAAAATGTCATGTCTTTTGCGAAAATATTGTCTGACCAGGTTGCAATATTGTCACCAAACGCATACGGCCGTAATCTTGGATGCAACCCTTTATTACTTCAAAATAAGTCATTCCCTACACAGTAGCATTCACCAGCTGGATCGCCTCCACTTTCATTCAGGCAAACGAGTAAGACATCACTTCCAAACTCATTATGATTGGACAGCTGTTCGGTTGGGGACTTTCCAAAATCAACAATCACTTCCTGGACGACCGATGACAGCCACTCCGCATTTCTTAACGCGTCTCAATTTGGCATGCTGCGGCGGTATCTGGCTGCCATAACTGGATGTAGAGAATTGCCAGTTGATGTTTTATGGCAGTCACAGTGGGAAAGTGCCTACGGGAATTTTAAACCAATGCAGCCCTTAATATGTGGTGCTGAAAACTCAAGCAGAGTTTGTTTCCTCGTGGGCTACCTGTGCTGAAAAGAATGCGCATGACCACCTATCCACCAAATGGCACATGTTATATTCTACTGTGAGTTAGCAGCCTCATGTTTATTCTATTGTGCTGCTATGGCATGTCATGAATCAACCACCATTCCTTGAGAACTAAATCTCATTAGAGGTATATTTGTTTGTGTGTGTGTGTGTGTGTGTGTGTGTGTGTGTGTGTGTGTGTGTGTGTGTACATGCACAGTCTAGCTGGAAAGGGATGAGAAAGAGAGAGGTACAGGAAGTTTCTTTCTGGCAGATGTTCACCATCTCAGTTGTCTAAGCCAACAACACCGCAGCCTGATGGGAAATGCTCAGGTGGCGTGACCGGTCCGGGGAGGAAGGGATTGGATGTTATGGCAGACATCCTTTTTCCTGGTTTGGCATAGTTTGGAGTGTGCAAACCTGAGCTCATTAACACACACACACACAACCACTGCATCACAACTCCAGAGTACTATATCTATATATATCTGCAGTGTCTATATGTGGAGCACATGCAGAGCACATGCAGCAGAATTTCGGAACTGTTTAATGGAGCTTCACAATCAAAGACATGCAGACAACTTTAATGTGAGAAATAACAGAGAAAGCAAAAACCCCTACATACAGACAATTGTTACTACCTTATCTTTGCTTGCTGGGTAGTTGTGTTAACTCATCACAACAATGGATTATGAGAAGCACCACCAAAAGCAATGGAATGCACAAGACCTGCTTCATCAAATGTTGCTGCTGCACACAAATCAAATGGAATCATGCACCCGGACGTCCGGACGTGCAAAGTTCTCTTAATTGCTTTGCAATTAGAAATTATCTTGAGGCTCATTGTGAGAGAGAGTGGCATTCCTTCATTAAATCAACACAAGGCACAAAGGATTTTGGTGTACTTTCTAACCGAGGCCTTCAGGAGGCCAAAGTACGTCTGAATAGACGTGTAACATTTTGAGAAGGATCTCTTCAATTCTGACTTGAACGCAGTGCCAAACATCTCAACAGGCGTCCCTCTCTCTCTCCCACTCAACAGCCCGTCGCTAATTCTCGCTTCCCTTTTTCCATGTGAACAACATAATGTGTCATTATGCAAATGTACACTTATAAATATGTTTGCCCAGCAACAGTGTCAGGGGCCCCTAAATTCCAGCAGTCAAGAAGGAAATGCCGGCAAATTCATCATTATGCAGAAGCAGCGTTCAACTTCAGAGGGAGGGAAGCAGCGCTCTCCTTACTACTGTCACTGTCCTGCTTTATTTACAGGAAGCCAAATCCCTCTCTGGCTGTAGTTTTAATGAGGGTATGGCAGGGCACCATCGGCATAAAAAATATTTAAAGCAACTTATATTTCTCAATGCATTTATTGATTGCTCGGTGCTTCAAACAGCAGTTTAAGTTCAAATTCCCGCACCATGTTACTATTTTTAAGTTGCATAAAGGTAGGAACTTGCCGTATACAGCGTTATTAATCATGAAATCTATTGTTATTATACTATGCTGGAGTAGAGTTCACAGAATGAATGTGTAGCAGACAAATCTGCTACATTTGAATCCATGCCATAATAATCTGGGCCGCTCTAATTGCAAATCAAAGATCCCCAACAATGCCAAGTAAATGTGGCCAAGAGAAGAACATTTAATTCGATTCCTTTAGGGAATAGCGTACTAGCAGTAGCATTAGTTGTAGTAGCAGTAGCAGGAACTTCTGCTCCATTTATTTGCCTCGTCGAGACAGAGAGACGGATGGCAAATGACACAACTTTGGTTACATTCTATGTTTAAGTGAGAGAATCTGCTGCCTGCTGATGAAATGGCCCCTTCTTAAAATAAACAAATTACTGTTTGCAGGTTTTGAGCATATTTTTAAATGACTGTTGTTAAAAATAAATACACACAACCTCTATTAACCTCGTCTAATTGCCACAAACAATATAAATAAGAGAAACCAGGAAATTATTTATTACCGTTTCAGACAAATGGAGTGAGAGTCATTTTAGTGATTAACTGACGGCAAATAAATGACGTTTTAAAGTGGAAGGCCTGAAGAGTACGGTAACACGAATCCAAACACTATAAGGCCCAGAGTAAAATATTGCTTTTCTGTCAACGGCTGTGCTTTTGTTATCAATTTAGCATTTAGGAGACAGGCACATGTCAGGACAACTCTCTGAATTATGTATGTGCCTCCACAGTTGATTGCCCGTCTGTTGTAAAGGCAGACCGCGTCACCCCCAGAGTTACTTTTTACTTTTTACTCAAAGCTGTATTTGGTTGTCCGGGCTGTTTAACTTGTGATTTAAGCCTCTATTTTATAAAAACTGCCCTGTTTTCCGCTTTGTGACCATGCATTTTTAATGAGTGATTAAATTGAAGGACTAGAATTCTATAACCCCAAAAACGTATCTGGAAACCTTCTTTGAAAAATGACTATTTGGAAATACGTGGTTTTCACTGTGACGAATTATATAAAACGACGTGCAATTTATCCCCCCCCCACCGCCAAAAACAGTAATTTACTTCTGCAATGTTGCACTGCTCTTTTGAAAATAACAATTTCTACTCCTTTTACATATAATTGGCTGTTTGAAGTAAAATGAGCATTATTCAAATGTATTTCTGCTACTTCAATTTACGTTGTCTGCAGTAGCCTGTTATTCCAAGACAACACATGGAGAAAGAGTCTACAGTGGCGCTTTCTTGTGTGTGTGTGTGTGTGTGTGTGTGTGTGTGTGTGTGTGTGTGTGTGTGTGTGTGTGTGTGTGTGTGTGTGTGTGTGTGTGTGTGTGTGTGTGTGTGTGTATCCAGGCTGAAAAGTAGCTCTTCAGAATCCCTCCACACTCACTGAGTTAGAAGTGGAAGTTTCCCAGAACAACTGCAGTCTCATCGATTGTCCACTTAGCAGTAAGGGGGTTAAACGCCTTGCCACACTCTTCTCTCTGACGTGGTCACTGCTGCCTCCAACAATCCAGGAGTCTGTCCTCACCTCTACATATATAATGACATCATTCATCGAGGATGACAGCTTTTGTCTAAAGTACCTGCTTCAAGCAGGCTGAAGAGTCCGCCGGGCTATGCAGCAGTTAGTCTAAATGACAGCGCAGTAGGGAAAATGAAAAATAACCTCAAACAAGTGAGTCGTCTTATGATTATTGTGCGGGAAGTCTCCCTTTAATAACAATGTTTTTCTGAAGTGAGTAAAATCCCAGATTGATGACAAATGTGCATGCGCGTGTGTTTGTGTATGTAAACAACGTTAAGTACCGACTGATGAATCCCCGTCTGTGCTGGCCACACTGACCCACCAATGGTAATGGCCTATCAGTAGATAATGGGATATTGATTGATGAAATGGCTCATCACAGGTTTCCTCTTGTGTTTTCTGTGCACATGAACACACACTTTGTGGAACACGCTGTGTGCTCCTGGGTGCTTTCCCTCCCTGACTAACTCATTAACGTGTGTGTGTGCGTGTGTGTGTGTGTGTACGTGTCCTCTATGTCTGAGGATTTGAATGGAAAATCCCCAAATCTGACAAGAGAGCCCATTTAAGATTCTGCACAACACGCCGGTTGAGGTTGCACTCGAGGGTGGAGGGGATATTCTCTTGCTTTACACACACACACACACACACACACACACTCTCCTCTCCACATTGCTTCTCTCCCCCCTTTATCAACACACACACCCCAAAAGCACACATAAACACCCACCTGTCATCGCTGCGTCTCTGTTCGACACCTTTCCCACCTTAAGGCTACCGTGCTGCACCCCTTCTCTCTCTCTCTCTCTCTCTCTCTCTCTCTCTCTCTCTCTCTCTCTCTCTCTCTCTCTCTCTCTCTCTCTCTCTCTCTCTCTCTCTCTCTCTCTCTCTCTCTCTCTCTCTCTCTCTCTCTCTCTCTCTCTCTCTCTCTCTCTCTCTCTCTCTCTCTCTCTCTCTCTCTCTGCGCAACATACTTGTTCTGGGAACGACTGCAATGATACTGCGGCACAGTTCACTAAAAAAAAGTCCTCACCTGTAGAGGGGCATATCCCCCTCGCCAAAAAAAAAAGTCTGGCACGACAGCACTGAAGAGAGAAAATAGAAGAACTGAGACTAGAACACGATTAGACGACGATTACAGGTCCTTTCTCTCATTGTCCCATTCTGTTTCATATTCAAGAGGGCAAGAATAAAAGTATGTGCCAATGCATTTCAGAAGCTTTCAGTTTCTTTCCATTTTTGGCATAATCCGTGGTATGGACAGTATCTTGGTGTTTCTAAGGCCTTTTACACTTTATGATCCGTGTCAGAATCACTTTGCGTGTGATTCATTGTTTTAGGCAAATTTGTGATATTTGGCTATGTTAAAATGACCTTAAACCTTGGGTGTTGCATGTGAACGAGGTAACAGCTGCCCCTGACATTATGTGGAAGTGACCCGTGATGGACGAGAAGCCTACTCTTTGTGTGTCACAGAACGGTACAACGCCGCCTCAAATTCATTCCAATGCTATGACATGAAAACCAGCTGTGATAAAACAAAAACGGAATTCAGAGGCAATGCAGGGAAGATAAAACAACTCGGTCACCGGAAAAACATGTTGGCATTGTACGTCTCTGTAAACCACAGGATACCTTGAAAGATTCTGAACCAGAAATTCATTTCATTTCATACGTTACATATCAGCCTTGTATCATGCTTGAAGAAATGCACAAAGCAAGGTCAGAAACAGATCATGGTTTGTGTTTAAATAGTAAGGTGACAACGTAACAACCACAACAACGGAAGTAGAGGAACTACACGACGACCGCCCTGGCAGACTTTGTTACGTAACAAGCGTAATAACTTTACCATTTACTTTTGGAATCTTATCCGTTGAAGACAAATGAATTCTAAATGGGTTCATGGAGCACAGAAGGAAGTCTGCAGAGTGGGAGAGCTGGTTTACCAGTGTACTAGAGGTGTTCGGGGACTGAGGGAAGGCTACCTGGTGACGTAAAGCTAAGCTCCACCTCTGTGCTGAGTGCTACAGATCACACCACTAACGATGTGTGAAGAGACTATTCAGTCCCAGACTAGAACAAATGAGCAGAATTGATTTAAGAATTCCCGTGAAACCATCACGGAGGAATTAAATCAATATTTAACACGTGCAGGTTTTTTTTATTTTAGTCAACAAGTCGTCTTACGTGGATTGTAAGTTTGTGTCACAGCATGCAATGTCTTTGTTACATTGTTATATGAGTAATGTCACTGAGCATCACAGAAACAATAGACAATTGTGAGTGGATTGTCTTCAAAATGAACTCTCATTGCTTCTTATAATTTCGTCTTTATCAATCACGCACTCTCTTTATCCTGCTGCAAGACACTCCGAATGAACAAATCTGCATTTCACAGAGAAAAACACACAGCACTGTGCCCATAATGAATCCGTGTTGAATGCTTTGGCATCTGAGGCAAAAAAAAAAACATATGAGGCAATCATTAAAATGATATCAGTCATTTTGAGGCGTTCGTGAGTTGAATGTTTCAGCAGTTTTAGCCGGGATTCTGTTATTTAAGATGTATCACTTGATCATGCGAAAGTAATTCCCTCTTCTTTCATGATGCTGGATGCTGTGGGTGCTTGTGTGAGAAGCAAATCCACTATCAGAGGATGTTGCCTCCCAGGCCACTCATCATTCTCAGGGACACAGCGCTTTGATATGCATTTTTCAAGTGAGGCCTAACCCCTTGTCGCTTGAGGTTTCATGAAGGGAAATATTTATGGCATTTAAATCGGCAGATAGAGCACTCTAGGGGGCCCATAATTGGTACTAGTGGGTAATAGCTTAGGATCATTTTGGCACTGTATGCTGAGGCACCGTTGTTGGGCCCGATGTCAGAGGATTTCCACAGGGATATAAATAAGGTCTGGTAGTTTGGATAAATAAACAGGATGCGGCCCTAATTAAAAATACATTTGAGAGGGAAGAGCTAAAACTAAGAGTTATTGACTTTTGTGTGCTTCCAACCTCCATTGAATAAGCTGATTGTCATTGTCATGACCCAAATATTTTCACACCTTAATGTTGCTTTTAGTGTTGTCCAGCGCAGCCATTTTTATAGTGAGGGTAGCCTCACTTTACCACATGTAACATAATGCAATGCCCCGTACTAATCCATCTGTCACTGGTGTATTAAGCAGGTTATTGGGAGCTAAAGCTTTTCGAGAGCTTCCCTTCGAGGACGCCCGTTGTGTACCGGGTGACCTTCCTCATAATACTCATACGATTATTCATCCCTGTGTGCACCTCACTGGACAAATTACATTTTCACCAAGCGGCAGCAGCAGAGTTGTTTTAGCTCGACACCTACATCAACTCAAATGACAAGAATGAGCACTCATTCTTCCACACAACATTCTCCGTAAGGTTTGGAGATTACGGTTTAAACACTGTCGTGGTAAATTCAAACAAAACAAAAAAGCAACAAAACGTCTGGATTATGTTTAGTAAAACATGGTTTGCTTTAAATCAATACGTATGTTTCATGATTAAAGTAACGGACGTAAATTCAAGTAAGTGAAAGTTAACTTTTGGTTTCACAGGAGATAACAGTGGTCTCCTGCGTGAAAGTCCTGTTTGTTTAAACCGCTCATCCACCCGACCTCCTCCTTACACACACTTCCAAGAAGTTTGATTAGAAACATATTTGTGAGAAGTGAAAAACATTACTTATTTTTGATGATGTGAGAGCATTTTCGTGAGTCTGCATCCGATTTGTTAAAAACTTCAAGAAAGCCACTAACTCGTTGTCGTGATCACATTAAAGTAACAATGTAGAAAATCTGGATGAATGACAAAAGGGCAAACTGATAACTTGTAATGTATGTTTCTAAAAACCTGAAATAAAGTACTATTTTTATTTAAAAGCCACACTTTGTGGAAAACATTAATCCAACAGAAGGTAGCGGCCGGGAGTTTTTTTTACATGTATTGCCAGTTTCAAGGAGACTAATTAGCAATTTAAAATGATCCATATTGTCTAATTAGGTTTTGAAAATCATCACAAACATTTCCACATTTAGCCAGATATTGTGAGTTTGGAACTTTAAAAGTCATCAAGTGAGTGACAGCGTTGAATGAAAACAATCAAAACTTCAGTCTGATTGCGTAGAATTAATTAGCTTTGCCTCCTCAACGCGGGCCAACAGCTGGAGTGTGAAATAGACACAAACCCCTCTTGATTCCCATTTGATTTAATCGCTTTCATTTTTTTCCCTGTGTGCAGCACATCTTCCCTCAAAAAACACACGTATATTATTTCCTTTTCTTTAAACTAGACATGCGGCATTTAACGTGCAACAGTTGCTTGATTTGGGAGGGAAGTGCAGAAGGACACAGAAGGACACTTTGAGCCTGCAGTCCTTTCCATGAAGAGTCTTTGAAGTGAGGGATCTTCCTTAGCGAGAGGCTGCACATTCGGTGAAAGCTACAGAAAGAGGCGGGTTTCCACAGAACTTATGTAAGTCTCCCAGCTGGCACTGAATGCATTTGATCGATGACAGAGAGGGAAAAATCTGGAAAGAAAGAGGACAAGGGGCTTCATGACTTGAGTGTGAGGAGAACATATATCACCGACAGTATATTTCTAATATTCAGATGCCTTTCTCAATCTGCATAATAATATAATCATATCTACCATATCCACAAGTGCATGCACATGCATACACAACGTCAACAGAGGGGAACATTTCCTCACTTCACTCCCTTATAAAAAAAGGTAACTTCGCACATTTTCTGTTAAAACACTGTTCACCCAATCGTAAAAGCCGGACAGCACGGACTCCTTGTAACACCCCTCTCGGCTTTTTCTATTTCACCACACATTCTCATTTATCTGACCTTGTTTACTTTTTTTCCCACTAGTTCTGAGGGTAATGGAAACAGGCAGGAGAGCCAATTGTATACGACGCCAATGAAATTACCCCTGCAGAACAAGCCACTCGGCCCACAAGCCGACCAGGCCTTGGTATTGATATCCCCCAGATTAAACTGCTTCGCAATTAAATGAATTTGTGTTAAAAAAAAACATAATGTGAGCTAATGCCATCCATTTTGAGAGCCCCGTACAGGCCAGAGCGAGGCTGATTGCAATGTTACCCAATTCACTTTCTTGTGTTTTTTTTACTGAAAGGTGTTAAAATGTAAGCATACGAAAAGTGATTTCCAGAGGACAGAAACAAAGGAAGCCTTAAAGAAAATGTGCAATGTGAAGTAATAATGCAATTAAATAAGCAACAATTGTACAAAATGTGTCCTTTTTATGAATGCAGTTTGTAAGTACTTCATGTTTGCAGCCATTTTTCTTTTACTCCACCTCCATTGCATGCATTGTCTCATTCTTCTATGGAAAATAGTGTTAATATGTTTTGAGACAAGATCTTATCGCCTTTTGTGAATATCGGTCGTCCTTCAGCGCTACATCAACATGGCTCATGGTGACAAAAGATGAAAACAAACAAGTCGTATTTTATTTTGCAGTGATTTATGTGATATTGGCACACATGCTGTGTATTTCATGACTTAACATTACATATTTCAACCAGCCGTCCTGTCTGACGTGTGCTCCGCAAATGCTGGTGAGGAATTAGGCAAATTTAGTTTGCACAATTATACATCGTTGCAGCAATGTAACGGCACAAAGCTGAGACAAATATCTACTACAAACCGTTTCAACCACAAAGTATAAGGAATAATTCAAGTATTTTTCTCTAGAACCATTAAAATCCTTGTAGTTATTCTACACCCAAAGACATTGCCGGCTATAATCCATGGCTCTAGTGAAAGGCTGTCAAATACATAAACAAAAGCAAACATTTACAAGTGTTTTTCATTATTTAGTCAACCAATCTGTGTTCTCCTCTGTGTTGAATTTCTAAAAATGAACAGACTGTAATCATAAATTAGCCTGCGGCACATCTGCTGGAAACGTACACACCCAAACTTCGACACCAGAAATCGTATGGCGTATAGATAACAGGTGTGCTGCAAAAACAAATGTATATAAGCGATGAGCTGACTCAGCGGACAGCTGTTCACCCCGGGGTGTGTGTTTCTACCGGGGATGACTGAGGTCTCCAACAAGGTTGCTCGATGGACTCTGACAGACAGGCCAAGAGGTAAGCAGAATCCTGGAGAGTCGCCCGTGGCATCAAATACACGAGTGGACTCGCAGGCACCTGCTTTGGTGCTCGGTGGGCATGAAATTGAAATCGAGCAGTGGTGACGCGAGAGGTATCATCATGCATCTGTGTGGAATTGTTTTTAAAGTGTCGTCTGCAGTGCCTCTATGATCTTGTAACTTGAGTTTCACTTTGACAAGGTGCCAGCTACATGCAGGGCACTCTGCTGCGGACAGGTGTTTTGCAACAAATGCTCACTTACAGAGGACAAAGTAATAATTGTGCCAATTCCCCATAAATCTGACGCTTTGTTCGGGCTGTTGCTAAATACAAACTCGCTGCTTGTACTTTAATCAATGTAAAAAACACCACTTAATAGTCTAATGTAAAAAGCCTGTACCAAGCATTGAAAATATTTTCAAATTAGGCCTCGCTGGAAGATATAAATTCAGTCAATCTTTTACTTCATGCTCCGTTTCGCCTTGCAAATATCAATAGCTCATCTAATTTCTGTGGTCTTTTATGTCTATCCAATATTTAATAGCCAGAGGACCCCCTTATAAATGAACAACCGTCTTATTAATAAAACGACTGTGCTGGTCCAGCGCTTAGGAAATACAATTTCACTCCACCCTCTCTTTAGTTTCTTTGAATGTATTTATATATATATATATATATGTATCATTTAGTTATTTATATATGTTACGTACTTATTTTATCTTTGTGATTTGTTTTCTGTAATTAGCCCAACCATGATGCTTTTCCCTGAACCTAACTAAGTGGTATGCATGTCATGATAAAATGCTATATATATATATATATATATATATATATATATATATATATATATATATATATATATATGCCTTCCCATGAGATCAGGTTGAAACTGCTTATGTGCGAATGTATGTATGGGGCTAATATATAATTGGCATCAGTACAACAGACTAAATGTGTGTATACACCAACTGTGAATACCAGCCAATTCTGGATGCTGTTTTATATAGAAACCACACAGACTGCATAATAAGTTGTCCTCTGTACTGAGTCAGTGGTGGCAGCAAACAGACGTCTATGCAAATCAATGACTTCTGTGAGAAGCAAAGAGGTGACAGGCTAGAAAATGTTACACTCCCCGGATGCCATCAAATAGGTCACCAAACCACAACCACCAACAGGAGAGGGGAGAAGGATGATGTGATTGCGGGAGCAGACGAACACTAAAAATAAAGCATAACGTGACGAGAAATGGCTACGAAGAGATTCTAAATATTCTACTCTAGTCTAGACATGTCACAATATAGGGAGTCAGTGTTATAAGTTTTTCCTTTTTAGGTTTTGCCTAATTTTCTCCTAAGGTAGCTGAATGAGGCAGAGACGGAGAGAGCTGCAGAGACAAATAAAATCACAGGAAGACAGAGGATATAGATAGAGTATAGGATTTAGGCAAGAGGGAAAATGCATAAAGCAGAACTGAAATGTCGCGTTTCACTGCCAGCCTAAAAATAGGGACTAGACAAGAGCACTTCCAGACCTGAGAGTATTTTGAGTTCTGTTTCTTTAGCTGTTGAGAAACGGAGAAAGGGGGACAGCGAGAGAGTGGAAGCCTCTGCCAAGTTCGTGTGTGAATCCCCTACGCTCAACCGGGGATATCGGGATGTCTGCCACGTGGATGTTAGAAGTATGGCAGCTTGGAGAGAAAGAGAGGCACATGAATGAACAATGCAGCTGACATCACTCCACAGCAAGACAGCCTTCTGTGCTGCATTCTGCCCCAATCTCTGCCTGTTACATAACACTATGTTACATCCAATTTCCCTACAGTACAAATATACCAAGCAAAGAAAGCCTATCTCTCGCTACTTGTCTTCACTGTCTATCAAAGCCTATTCCTTCCTTCTGAAGTAGAAACATTTTCATAAAATATATTTTCTTTTTGTTTTTATTCAAAAGACTAATCATTTCCTTAACAGCTTTAACATTTGTTAGACTATTTGGTGGTGCGATAGTACAATTATGTATCTTCATGTTCATAAAGTGACATGTCACCCAAGGTGATGTGTGTTTAATAGATTTTGGACAACAGCGGTAGTCTATGGCACAGAGGAATAAACTGTGGCTTTGGCACATAGATTATTAGAAAATGTAGTCAAGTTACACAGATACTTAAATGCCACACTTGGGCTAGTTAGTGTGGACAGAACGATGCTGCTGTCAAACATGCTGCCACCGGACTGCTGAAAACCCAAGCATTTTTAGAAGGCAGGAGATGATGGATGGATGGACCGGTCAGCAGCAGACACATGCCAAGAAGAACAGCGGGAGATGCCTAAATTGATACAAAAGATCCTCACAAGACAGAGCGCTCAATCTTACACCAAGCACAGACGCACAAAACCCAAACATATTTCAATATACAGCCGGGAATATTACGGACAGTTTATATAGATTGATGATGCATCTTTCTCCCAATTTCCTCCCAAAGGTGAAGCCAAAACATCCCGGATACAGTGTAGATGCTATCTTGCACATTTGACGTCATTTAAAGCCCGAGTCTGTGCAGTGGTGATGGGGGGGGGGGGTAGCCAATCGTGAGCTGAGCACGGCCACTAGCTTGTTAGCATGACCCACCTAGCTGCTACGTTAGCACCATATTCTTTCTAGTTGTTTGGCTGGAAAGACACCACCTGGCAAATATACGACCAATATCCACTCTCCTTTTAGCCTTGTTTTTGGTATCCAACTCCTTAGGGGCTGACTCTTTAGTTGCTAAATGTTTCTCTATGTTCAGCAGCTATTCGCTAACCCTGTCTACCATTGATTGCTGGACCGGCAGAGTATGGAAGTACAATGGCGACAAATTATTTGAGAGAGCAACAAAAAACATTCAGAGCGCTACTCAGTCTGCAAGTCAAAATTTAAGAGCTCACGAGCAGATTATGATAATTAAGTTCTGCACACCAGAGAGTAATAGGAGTGTTCAATCAAAACGCCTTGCATGCTATCGATCACACTTCATCAACATTTCTTTCAGTCCTTCGTGAGTCTTGAGGACACAGACAACACATGGATAGTGATACATTGGACAACGAAGTAAAATAAAAACAGGAAATTATGGGTTTTTGGATCTCTTAGCAATTTCTTGAAGACTTGGTGTGTCATTACTGCAAGTACAGTCGTGTCTCAAAAGATGCAATCAATATAGATATCAAGTGGAGGGGAGAGAGATGTGCACGTTGCATCATCGTCCCAGAGACACTTCTACTTTGCTGCTGGGTGGAGGCCAATTATAGAGCCACCACTGGGCTGCTGCTGCTCCACCTCTTCAATGTTTGGCCATCCATCGATTGGTTCTTTTGTTTTAACCTGGGGTTGTACAGTTTATATGCAGCTTAGTGAAAAATAAAAAGCTAAAATGTGGGCATATAGAGTACAAACAGGCCACAGGGCACCCACAGCCTGTTTGCCACGTCTGCATGTGCGTTATTGGTCCAGTAGTTTTGTGACTTAATGGCTTCTTCTTCCTTTGTGCTGGATATAATGTGCAAACAAGGGAGACTCAACAGTGAGCTGTTTTTCTCTCCCAAAATGGGTCTCTGATGGGGAAGCAAAGGTACAGGGTGAGGCGATGTGCTTTAAACAACCAAGTACACCGAGAGGCGATGGAAGACAGCATAAAGACCCCAGCAGGGCGGGAGAAAAGCATGCAAATCTCTTCTCCCTCAACACCTCTGATGCAAGATCTACAACACCACAGCAGAAAGGTAGCTGCAGAAGTGGGTCAGTTAAACAGGTCACGATGGATGAACAAATGGAGCATGTTTTCTTCTTACGATCTATTTACTACCTCCAAGACTTTGCCGGAGCTATTTCTCCCTCTCTCTGCTGGTATTTGGATTTTTAACCAGACCGACGCCACCAGGGGCCCAGGTGCTTAGACTGTTAGCCTGATCAATGGAGAAAAGGCTGAGCCCAGTCCACCCCACCACAAGATGATAGGAGTATTAATAATAATAACACTGATTTTCTTTTTCTTTTTATAGGTGTCTTTCAAAGCACTCAAGGACACCTTGCAGGCACAGTTAAAAACAAGCAGCAATGTAATAAAATATAAAAGATTAGATTAGAATGGAGGATTCGTAAAGAGAAACTAATTATACTAAGAGAGAAATTGCAAGGTAAAGATGCACTGAAGAGCCCCTCAGGGTATGTGGATCCATAATAACATTTTGTAATTGATCATTCATGGTCTCACCTGCATTAAATATTCATAAAAAGTGTTCCGTTAGTTAATAATTCACAACTGGCTTCTCGTCATGGAGGCCAATACCAATGTCGGGGTGTATTGACAGTCTAATGCTCTTTGGCAGACATGTTTGTTTTTCCTGTATATATCCTCTGGAGTAAAGTGCGGCAGGGATGATCATGATGACCATTGACTCCCACAGCAGCCCAGGCCCTGAAGACAGACAGACAGAGCAGGAGTAACAACAGATAAAAGAGGAAATAAGTTGTACTGGCGGGCAAAGAAAGAACAGATATTACGACAGATTGATCCATCTCGTGATGAGAGAAACAAGTAGATATTCATATTGTATTTCATAATGGACTGAGACAATTAAAACCGAGCTCATTGTTATCTCATGGCCATTACAAAATCTATTCATAGCCTCTCATCGAGCACCGTAAAACTGGCAGGCAGCAGCACTTCCTTGAGTTTAACAAGCTGATATTTTGAAAAGGCAGACTTTTTGTTTTTGTTCAGCCGAAAATACCAAACTCATTTCCATCCTTGCTAAGTGCGGGAGACATAATGAACCCAATCATGGCGATTTTTCCACAGGTATTTCACTCAGACATCTGCATCCTGGAATGAAAGAAGATACTAATTTGGCTGGAAGAACCGAGAAGGATTTTGTGATTCTGTGTGTGATTCTGTGTGCGTCCTTCAGAGTGTGGGTGTGTGAATTTGAGCGACAAAAAAATACACACGCCAGCGACCTGATGCTTTCCAAACTCTCACATCCTATACACCCCCTGCCACCACACTGAGTCCCCAGGGGACTGGGCAAATGTAATCACGCTAAACACATGTGTAAGGTGACGCACACTATCAATGAAAAGGAGCAGAAAGAAGTAATGTCAAGAGGATTCACAATGAATATGTAGCAAATAAAACACTCCCACGGGAGCATGCACGGCGGCTGCAGCTCACCCCCGCACACGGCGAGGCAAGTGGGGGATTTCACCACTTTGAGGAAGTGTGTCATAATGAAAGAGTCAATGGATCCTCCTGGCAGGGTAGTTCTGTAGGGCATGCTGATAAATGTGCTTATTGCTCACCGAGCATGCAGGTGTAGTCAACATTTGTCCATATAGATGTATTTGTGTTCATGAGCCAAAACTTTAATGTGCTTACATGACTACTAAAACTGAAAAAAGTCCCCTCCCACATAAGGGAGTGTTGAGCTGCAGAGTATTTCATGAATGAAAATGTAGAAATTGTACATGCCACTTGAGTTACACTTATTTGTTTGCTAGTAGTAAAATCCAACGTTTTATTGATTGCAGTGAAGACAGTCCAGTTACTTTGATTGAGTTAGTTCTGATCAATTCTGATTCTGATTCTGGGTTAATTGACACACCAGAGAAAAAAACTGTTTAAGATGCTTTGAGCATACAGGCATGACTTGGCACCAAATTCAGCCACCAAAGCTGGACAACTGAGATCTCCATATGTGTTGTTTTGGACATTACAAATCCCTTTGGCTGTTCCCCACATCAACTATCGTGAAAGAAAAACATTTTTTAAATGAGCAATAAATGTGAGCAGTGCCGTGGAGTGTGAACACAGCCATAGAACCCATGCTTACTGGACAAAGCTTCATGCTACTTATACAGTATTTGAAATAATGAGTGAATCAGCAATGGCGGTTGCCAATCAAAAGCGTTTGTGAAGCTGGTGAGGAATAACTTAGCGGAGTTTCAGACCGATGCTATAAAACAATGCAGGGGGCTCAGCTGGTGGGGGGGGGGTGAGTTGTTTAAAGAAATCGGTTGATCTCGAAATACGATCCAGAAAGTCCGGTTTGCCTAACAGATCAATGCATTTAAAGGTTTAACAAACTCCATACCACTGCACAGCAGCCTACAAAACTCATAAGCAGGACTATACAACTGTCACGGCAGCAGCAATTGGATTTGATTAGCCCATGCTGCGCCTTGCCGGATGAAGTTGTATCGCACTGGCAACCCCACTGTGCCGACAGAGTGGCTTCATTTAAATTAACAGTTGGTGGATAATGGGATACCACCTGCAGTCTCTAGTGTCAAAGTTGCACGCTTTGTACAGCCATCAACCTCGGCTTATGCTGAAGAGGACAGTAATTATTAGGACGACCAAAAAAGGTTGCTCAAAAAGAAGATACAGTACACTTTAAGGGGCCAGACAGGAGCAGTATGAGCTATTTTGAGGCACTGAGGATGCAGAAAGGTAACGATTCAGAGCCAACATTTAAAGTTGCTGATGCTCATATTTGACTCATAAGTACAGTGACCATGACATCGCGGTTTGTCCTGGCTTGTCACAGTTTCAAGCCGGAAGGTTCCGGAGTCCCGGTTTTCACCCCCATTAAAATAATAATATTACATTTGATGGCCAGATAGCAATATACATTAGCACGATACGTTCATGAGCGCATACATGTGTGGTACACTTAAGGGTCCTATGGGGGGGGGGGGTTTCACCCTACTTATAACTAGCAGATGTGGCTCATGACACAGTTCAAAGATGGAACATCAAAGGGACACTATCTACATTTCTAAGAGGTTTTTAAATTCATACAGGCGAGGTTTCAGATAAGGCTCAAAGTATCTGAAGACGTAGCAGAAGTGCACAGTCTCCTTTATCCACATCAAAGTAGTTTAACAGGTAAAGTTGGCACTCGGAGAGAACGGGATCACTTAAAGGGCAATCTTTTATGAAGCAAACTCCCCCAGAGGACGAAATACAGGATGGAGTACCAAGGTGGTGTTGTTCCTCAGACAAAATATTCAGTGGATGGATTTTAAATGTGAAGCCATAAAGAAACTGCTCATGAGATTTGTGGTAAGGAGCAAGACGGATTAAATTAGTGGTGTGCTGTGATATTAGCACATATTGGGATACAAACAGCCATTTAAAACCCCTATACAAATCACTAAACTAAATTGTCAGTCTATAGACGGATGAAATCTCTTCCTGTCCTTCATGTTCAGCTCTATAGTTTGTCCAGGTACGATAAGCCAGGTACCATAAATAATCTACCAGCAAATGGTTAGAAATACATTTTAATATATTGTTGCATTTGTCCATTGTTAAAAAGAAAAGGACTTCTGAGCTGGCATATTTTAGAGCAGGCATGGGTGGGAAGAGATTAGCTCATGGGAGTAGATTTGAGGAAGCGGTTGATAAGCCCACAGGAAATGGCAAGCTCCACCAGAGCTGGTGCAGATAAAACACACAATAGATGGATAAGTCTGTGGAGCTCGCAATGCCACGGGAGGACACAGCTGATGAGGCATGTGAAAGGAAACATAAGGTGGTGTTGGAGATGGAGGGCTGAGGTTGGAGAGTTGGTTGCTAAGAGTTTGTTGAAAAGTTGATCTGGATGTAAACGTAGATCGGTCATTTGTGGGCAGAGCCAACATTAGTAGTGACAACAATGAAGGTAATGATTGTCAATGAAGCATAGGCCTTAGCATTGTTCGTCTTTAGCATTGTTGTTGGCACTGCATTATAGTAGTAGGGGTTGGTTAGGCCTGAAACCTGAATCCAACATGAAAATTTCAGCTTAGAGTTGTGCTGATCATGACATCGCTGTTTTAATGCTCGTTAACAGTTATGGAACAAAGAAACGGCCGTGACCCAGCTAGCTAACTCACAGAGGGGATGCTCTGAACTAGCATACCTCATTGATGATAAAATCCTAAATTGTCACGGCAAGGCAAGGCAAGGCAAGTTTATTTGTATAGCACATTTCAACAACAAGGTAATTCAAAGTGCTTCACATAAAACCATTAAAAGCATCAAAACATAAGACAAAAGAAAAGGAGATTTAAAAGCAATTAAGAACATTCATTCATAAAACCATTAAAAATCGATGTCTCCCAGAGATCATCTACACTGCACTCAAACCTCTACACTGCCAATTCTGTCAACCCACACACAAACCACCTATGGATCTTTGTTTTCTAGTGTGTGCCTGGCACGAGCTTGGTCCCGAAGGAAATACCGTTATAATTGTGCAGTCTCCACTTGTACTCCTTTCACATCAGCGTATTTAAAAACAATTAAGAACATTCATTAAAACATTAAAAAACAGTGTAAGAAATAAAATGCAGTGGTAAAATGCAGAAATGCAGGAAATTGATTAATATATTCATTGAATGTGGTTCAATTAAAGGCAGCAGCAAACAGAAAAGTCTTCAATCTTGATTTAAAGGAGCTGAGGGTCTCAGCAGACCTGCAGCTTTCTGGGACTTTGTTCCAGATATGTGGAGCAGAAACACTGAACGCTGCTTCTCCATGTTTAGTTCTGACTCTGGGAACAGGAAGTAGACCGGTCCCAGACGACCTGAGGGGTCGGGATGGTTCATAAGGTAGCAGCAGATCAGAGATGTATTTTGGCCCTAAACCATTCAGTGCTTTGTAAACCAACAGCAGGATTTTAAAGTCAATTCTTTGTTGGACAGGAAGCCAGTGCAAAGACATCAGAACTGGGGTGATGTGATCCACCCTCCTGGTCTTAGTGAGGACTCGAGCTGCAGCGTTCTGAATCAGCTGCAGCTTTCTGACGGACTTTTTACAGAGACCTGTAAACACACCGTTACAGTAGTCCAGTCTGCTGAAGATAAATGCGTGGACAAGTTTTTCCAAATCCTGTTGAGACATAAGTCCTCTAATCCTTGATATATTCTTCAGGTGATAGTAGGCTGATTTTGTAATTGTCTCATACGGTAGTAGACATTATCTACATGGATCAACGTTGGTAACCATGGTAGTACAAAAGTAGCCTATAGTTAGCATTGCTTGGGTTTAAGAAGTTAATTGCAGCTAAAGCTAATGTATGTGCTGTTATAGCCCATGTAGGCTACATTGGCAGTTCCACATTAAAGCAAGTCAATTTTAAGAGATTATTTGGCATCAATAACTTGTGTCTTATTACAGTTAAACAGGCAAAGCACCAGTCAAGTCAATGACCGGTCCAGTGGGTTGCTAAACTAAGTGTATGAGCTCAGCCAAGGAAAGCTGTTGGGTGGTTACAAATTATAACAATGTTCAATGAAAATACCTGCAGAAAATTAATAAAATGTCTCTTATGCGATTCATAATTTAAAGATTGACAGTTAACATTTAGTTGGTGGCTCACTTGCAAGTCATTCGGGTTCACAGGTACCACCTTCTTACATCTGCGTAGCCAAGCCTTAAAAGCTAATAAGCTTAAGCTAATTTAATTGGCTATTATACTAAGCCAATACAACTGCTACTGCATCATTGTTTTGGTGCCTGAATTGGCACTGAATCACCCCTGATAACCTCTTATGACACTAGGGTTTTTGCTGCCTATTGAGTGCGCTTGTTCTATATTCAAGCCCCTGGCAGGTGCTGTGCAGCCTCTGTTAACTCCCATCACCCCGCAGCAAACTGAGAACCTTTTCCAATCTGCTGCAAGACGAGTGCGTTTGTGTGTACACCAGTGTGTGAGTGCAGGTGTGACGTCAACTGGGATCCCTTGAGAATGGATAAAAGATGTGATTCTTCCCATCACATCCTCTCCCCTGTTTGAGAATACGGTGTCGAGGCGGAGGCAGCAGTGACGGAGAATCTGTGTGGCTGTTGGTTTGCCTGATGCCCCCACAGACCCGCCGCCCCTAGTCTGAGCCCCGGGGCCCCATGGGAGAGTTGAAGACACCTATTTTGTCACAATACTGACAAGCCAAGGGTGCCATTCCCCAACTGCCCAGAGGTGACAGAGCTGACGGAAGCCCCCCGACCTCAGCGCCACTCACTCTGTCAGAGAGCTGTCAGTCCCAACGCCACGGGAAGGGACTCTCATTAAAGGGTTAACACACACCACTCGCCCACGCATCCATCCGTAAGCACACACACAAAGATCGTGTCACTCAAGCAAACAGGGTATGTGATCCGATACAAGATGGAGGGTGCTTACGTAACACTTGAATCATTTCAAAGGTGTAATTGGATGTCTGTTTGGGTCGGGTGGAAGAGGCTCTTGGCACTGGCAATATCAAAGCTGACATTCATCAAAGTCTGCCAAAACACAAAGTTATTTCTGGATGGGGAAAAACTAAAACCTACAACAAAAAAATCAGACCTGATATTAATTTATTTTACATGCAAAACATACATATCTGGTACAATCTCTATGAAAATGTATACGTAGTAATAAAAGGTACTGTAACTTCACCCAAAGTTTCATTTTAAATACTGCTTACTTTCCTTGTTAAATGAAGTCAAGAAGAAATATATATATAAATATATACTTTTTTTCCTTCACATAATAATTCCCAAAAATAAATTGCTTTCAGAGGGAAAGAGCTGAGATAGATGATGGATGTGACACAAGCTCTCATCTGAGAATCAAAGTTCTTTCATCCACTTTGGTGTCTGAGAACAACCTACAAGTGATCGTCTCTTCACTTCCCAGAGCATAGTGCACTCGCTGCATTCAGACTTCTCTGTGCATACAAGATGTAAACGCAAGGCCTCATGTACATCATCTAGTCTACATTCACCAGAAAAAGTTGCATAAAGACACAAATGGACACAAATTCTGAGATAAAAAAAACAAACACTGCTCATATTACGCAAGCAAGACAAATCACTTGTTATAAATCAAAGAAGGGGATTTTTGTGTTGAGAACATCTTTAACATCGTCCAACTATCGGCAATAAATGGCTGTTTAAATTTATTGTGGCCTGTTTTTTCTGCTTGAACCAATTTAAAGTTTAACATTCCATGAAAGAAGAAAACTAAGGCAGCATGTCAGATTATATAAAGACGGATTATATATTGAGGCATTGGCATTACGAGTCAATTGGGCAGTCGAGGCTGCCAATGACGACTAAATATCAAATATTTGAGTCGGGGTAAGGGCAACATATCAGCCATATAATCAGTTCATTCCCTTGTACAACTTCATCCCGTGGTGGTTTATTTCCATTTGAATTTCAAAACAGTTAGAATAATTAACGCCACAGATACTGTCTCATTAGAGCAATAGTGGAACTGGAGCAGTCAAAGACCATTTTCATTTCTTCAAGTCTTTGTTCTTTGACGTGAATAAAACCCACTTAAGTATAAAACAACAACAACACTTTGAGTTCACTTCGAAATATTCACGGAGAATGTCCTGTAAACACACTCACTCACATTTAGTGCAGGAACATTACGAATGCATCCTTCTTCGTGCGCACACATGAGGCCTCTGGAGTTGCAGCAGATGAAGGCAGTGGTCTCTTTTTTTTGTGCGTTTCATAGTGGTTTCCCAGGAAGTGGAGCATACGGTCATGTAGTGTGGCCAATTATTTAAACTGGCCAGGAATGTAGAATCGTGAGGCTCTCTGCGTTTGTGCATCCGCACCATTTACAGGCTTGTAGTTTAAAGTTCCTCAAAGAAGGCCACCCTGGACTTGGTGCTCTGTAGTGTTAGCTGTGGAGGAGACAAGAACGACAGACACGATACGGATTTATATCTGAGTACAGAACGTACAGCAAGCAAGCCAAATCAGTGACCGAAGGGCAACCCTCATTGAAGACTAATTTCACCGAAATCATCACTTGCCCTTCCCCTCAGCATTTCTGCCAGATCCAACTCCTGCTATGCATTTCCAATGCAAACACCGTGGCCACCAAGTGTGCACAAGACCCACCATTTGTGACATCAGCTAAATGTAGCCAATGTGAGGCTGATCAACAAGCTTGCAGGATGAAACGTTACCCAACGTTTGTCATTCAGCACCCGAGATGGGTCTCTGTCGTTCTGGGGAACTGGCTGCACTACAATTC
Source organism: Lycodopsis pacificus (assembly GCA_028022725.1). Taxonomy (NCBI): domain Eukaryota; kingdom Metazoa; phylum Chordata; class Actinopteri; order Perciformes; family Zoarcidae; genus Lycodopsis; species Lycodopsis pacificus. Next base: position 14,748,339 of record CM051692.1, on the reverse strand, counting down.
TTCTTCAAATCATGGACTCTTTCGTGAGAGTCTGTTAAGCTGTTTTGTTTCATTCGTTTTGTGAATTCCATACAATATGCTGGAACATTGTGGAAAATAAACATTTTTGACTGACTATGGTTAGTTTAGCTGCCTCTCCAATGAGGACATAAGCACATGCATGTTTAAGTTTAAGTCATGCCTCTTGACCAATCGAAAGACGATAATATCTGGAGAGTACACCTTTGTGTTTTTAATGAGTACAGATGGTATGTGAAGATATGAAGCTTTATTGATACAATTTACTCTGAACGAAACATCGGGCTCGATCAGAGTTTACAACAAAAATAAATCTGTGGGTTTTTCGAACCCTTTACTACCGCAGAGACGATCAAAGAAGAAGATCAATGCCAGTCGGAAAAAGTTCTGTTAATTGTTTTTCTCCACGTAAAAAAAAAGAAAAGAAATTCAGGACACTGATTGTGTTTGAACTCCTTTAGCACAGCTACGCATAAGTGAGCACTACTACCAATTGACAAGGCAAACTTTTTCCCCTCTTCAACATCTGTAGGGCAGAGGGAATTAAGGTGGCTGCCAAAGTAAATATTAGACACGGGATGATGGAGGACAGTTTGGGGAAATCCAGATTATTTCAAGGGAATGTGTAGATGCAGGGATTTAAGCAAATCCAAACAGACAATGTGTGCGCAAGGGATGGATTTGCAGCTTAATATTTACGGATCACCTTCTATTGTCCCGGCTGACAGGCAGCCTCAACTATACTTGTGAGTGCATGTGTGTGTCTAACTCTGCAGCAGTGTACTCCACACTGCCCACAGTCTGAGCAGGAACTCCAGTGTCACTGTTGTGAATGGCACAACAGCAAGCTATTTTGTAGTTGACCTCCTTCGTGTGCCACTTCACACAGTCTGGATGGACTGCCACATGTAAAAAAAAAAGAAAGAAAGAAAATGCATTTCCTCTCTGTTAAACTTCACACAGAATCACTGCAGCTCTTTGTGATTCGGCTGTTGAGAGTGAGCCAACAAAGCAGAACCTGTGGCCCGGTAAGAGTGCAAAGGCACTGGGTCGTGTTAAGGGGTCATTCATTAATCATCCAGAAGGGGGGAGGGGTCTGGATGGAGAAAACCTTTCCAGAGACTCCTGGTGCTTCTGGCTCAGAGATCTGTGCTTTGTTGCTCTTCTTCTCCTCTTTATTCTTCCCCTCTCTGGTTTCCAGCTTCATACTACATTCTGAGCACCTCTCCGTAACTCAGCCTCCCTCATACGCCTCATGCTTTGAACAATTTTGGTCAGCCTCTTTTGGCAAAGCCGACTCTCGATTCCCCTTCACATCTCCCTGCAATGCCACGTGCCCCCCCCCATCCCATCCCTCACAAGCAACTTGAATGTCGCCCGCCTCTGGTTCAATTAAACCAACACTTCTAACGTCTCCCCCTGCTTGCCAAAATCCATCCAGATGACTAATCACCTAGCAAAAGTAAATTAGTGCTCACTTAACAAGTGTGTTATACAGTGGGAGACGAGGAGGGCGGGGCTTCTTTTTTCTTTCTTTTTTGTCGTGTCATACAATGTGCTGAGGGCATAGCTCACATTTTCATTTGATACTTTTATTAGAATTACAGAGATACTGGAGTGGGAAGATAAAGGAGAATGAGTCTAATCTGCCAGTTCATCAGAGGACAGTGGAAATATAATCTACTTTTCATTACAATTCCATTGCCTCTGACCAATCGATTTAGGAAGATCCCTCTAGCTGAAGGGAGACCGTCACTACTTTGTGTTATTTCATATCGCCAAGGAAAAGGCCCTTGCAGTAATGAAATACTGCAGCTCTTCTTACTGATGGAGTCGACATCAGGTGCACAGATTCCCCTCTCTTTTGATCTGTGAGATCTCTTTTAAAACGTATTTATGAGCGGTAATCACTGTGCGTTTTTAGAGATCATAGTACAAGATGAATGCGGCCTCCATCAAAGGAGAAACTTTAGGCTGAAAAATGAACCCAAGTGAGGAATGTCGCTGTTAAGAGATGCTCAGAGAATCAATACCACTCCTTAAAATAATATGATGGTTAGGCCTGGGTGTTGTACGAGATAGGACTATCTTATTTTTGATAAGATACTTATCCTTGGAAGATTATGTAAGATCAGTATGAAGACCGCATTTACACTTCCTGTCTCTAGCTGATCGGACAGCTGTTGAATAGTTATTTAACCCTTCAAACATGGTGTCACATTAGTCAGCTAGGATTCAATGTGACCATTAACAAAAGGACTAATTATCTGAAAAAATCTGAAGATGGAGCCAATTTCACTTGATGGCCGACATGTTGTTTCTGTGGCTAGCAGATGAGCTTCTCTGAAAATGAAGACTATATTTTTCAACAGTGTATAAAGGAGTTAAAATAAACTCCACGTTAAACATCTGCAGCAGGAATAATGATCCCAAAAATATCCATATGTAATATCCATATATAATAGTAAACAGACGGGGATCATGAGTACTTTTATTACTATCGTTTGCAGTCCAATAACCTCATTTTCTGCAGAGAACCACGGAGACTGGGAGAGGTTCGGATTACAGCACACAGAGAGGAAGAGCCACTTCATTCTCTGCACAAGACGCCATTACTGCACTATATCTTTGCATTACAAACAGCTTTTTGCAGTAATGCTGCCCTGAATCCAATATATAGAATCTTACAGAGGTAGATGTAAGAAGATTTCTGTTCTGCTTAGCGGTGCAACGGATCATAAAACTCACGGTCCGGATCATGTCGAGGATCAGAGTCACAGATCAGATCAAAGATCAGCAGAAGAAGACTAAAACAGCATAAATGCCGATGTCCTGATCGCATATTTTACTGTATTAGTGGCGGATAATGATCGTCAGTAAAACTTTAAACTGTAATTAATCCACGGTTCACGTGCGTGCCGAACCGTGAGGAGGGATCCGTACCGGTCCTGGATCAACCGAGGTCCGTTACACCACTAGTTCTGCTACCTATTGACTTTTTTAAAAACAACTACAAATATTTGACTGCGTGTACACGAGTATGAATGGAGATAATTCGACTCGCACAGTGCATTTTGGAGGAATCCCACGAGGAGTACTTTGTGTTGCAATGTGTGTTGTGTGTCCAGGATGCAAGCAGCCGAGCTGATAGCTACCTTCTTAAAGTTGCTGTGCTTGCTGGTCCCCTGCTCGGCGTTCTGGTTGTGAATGATGTCCAGAGGAGTCTCCCTCTCTTTCATCTTCAGACTTTCAATCTCTGTCTTCAGCTCATTCAGCTGCTCCTGCAGGTGCTTGCTCTTCTCCATGTACTCCACCCTAAACATGATCAAATGGCAGGTTGGGAGACAGTTTAATAGATGCTATGTCCCCATTAGACCTGACTTTAATAGCTGAATCTTTCATAGCCATTATATGGCGTCCTTGTTTTACTCCTCTTAATAGGGACAAAGGCATAGAGCTATAACCATTATTGAGAGTCATGAAGCTCATAATGTTGTATAATACACAATAACACAAACAATCAATGATTTGTAAAAAAAATAAAAACATTTCATTTGGAAAATGATGTCTAAATGAACTTATTGAAAGTCCTTCTCCAGGCCAGCTATAAAAATGAAACCCGCTTTTTCATTAAGAAGAAAAAAAGAAATCACGATAAATGTATGACTTTTAGAATCAGTTTTCTAATATGTGCGAATAATAAAAATGCAATTGTAATACCAGAGAACCTAAAAGAGGTGTGCACAATCAACTACATTAGTAGATGGCGTAAGAGAGATACGATTTTACTAAATAATGGAAGGGAAAGATGGTGACACTTTTCGGAAAAATCCCGCTGGTCACTATTCCGTAAATTCAGTAAATGTATTACATTTTGTATCTCTATATTCCGTCGCAGTCTTTCTTCCTCTTATGAACAGTTACTCACCAATCAATGAGCTGCAATCTCTCTGCTCACCTGCCTTTATTTCAAAAACCTGATCACCTAATTACAGTACACGACAACAAAGACCCAGATAATGTATTCAACTCCACGGCCAGGGTCAGATTTCTGAGTCCAAGTGCTGTTTATTTTCCTGTCTGCAATCACTGATAAAAGCTGGCAGTGACATCAGTGACAGCTAATGCTGAGGGTCAATGGCCTGAACTCCTGAATCAAAATGTGCATCTTAAAAAGTGATTTTGCTCCTGAGTCGAGTTAGATCTTTCTCAAACGCATTTTTTTATGCATTTTAAAATGACTCCAAAATAGATATTCGTTAGAGGTGTGATCCCGTCTGCAGAATAAGAGATCAAATTCTGCTGAGGCCCAAAATATCAGGCAGCATCATGCAGAGCGAGGCCGGCCACTCACTTCTCCTTCTCGATCTCCATGGAGAGGCGTTTCATGTCTGTATCTTTAAAGTCAAAGCTGAGGTTGTCCCTGCTGAAGCTCAGGTCGCGAGGCATGCTGTCAGATTGCAGTCCAGGGCCCTGGGAGGGGAGATGGAATGAGAGATTAGAGGAACGGAGACGATGTAGACGAATTGACAGGAGAAAAAAACAAAAAACTGAAAATGGGGCAGAATAAAGAAGAGGTGGGAGCGATGGAGAAAGGAGAAAGCACAGAGGAAAGGAAAGGAAGGGTAAAATAAGTGCACAAAGGCTGAGATAGATGGCCATCTGATGGTCACAGATCAAGAACATACATATGCTTTCAGATCCTGACCAAATGTCAGAAATGCATTGGCCACATGTCACCTCAGGACTCGGCTGGAAAGGAAGTGAACCTAATGCACAATATCAATGTAAAGTCATTGGTTGGCCTGTGAATCCAAACTCCAGTGTGGATATACTCGACCTCAATACGGTCCGGCCGAGCAGAGAAGGCAGTTTGACCATGTCCGGCGGAAATAGGAACAAAAAGTTATGCGTACTTGTGCGTGTGTGTGTGTGTGTGTGTGTGTGTGTGTGTGTGTGTGTGTGTGTGTGTGTGTGTGTGTGTGTAGATACGTTTTCTTGCACGAGCTGATGAACTGTATTGGGGAGTTCCAGTGGCAGCGTGTCATTTATTTATACGTTAAGGATCTGCATTCATAAGCGTACAAGCTAGTATTTCTCCATCGACGGCCAGAATCTTAATATGTATCTAGGAGTGTGTGTGTGTGTGTGTGTGTGTGTGTGTGTGTGTGTGTGTGTGTGTGTGTGTGTACATCTGTGTAAGCAGCTGAATGTGCAGTGTGTGGGCATTTAGCATGTTGGAAGCTCTTGCGTGGGCTGCCTTATGTGCTGCTTGCTCTTACGCAAGTAACTCGTGTGTGTGTGTGTGTGTGTGTGTGTGTGTGTGTGTGTGTGTGTGTGTGTGTGTGTGTGTGTGTGTGTGTGTGTGTGTGTGTGTGTGTGTGTGTGTGTGTGTGTGTGTGTGTGTGTGTGTGCTATTGGCGGTCAAGCTAAAAAACTATATGGCCATTTCCATACCAGTCGCTGTTTGCAGCTGATGCTCCTGTGGGGTGCTACTGCATGAGCATTCGTGCATGTATTGCATATTCTATGTGTGTTATGCCTGGTCTGTTTCATGCAAGGCTGTTACAACTGTTTACATAGTTGATCTTCTTATTTACTTTGAATTAATCCCTTTATTTGTGTCTTTAAGTATAAAATAATTAAGGAATGTCATAATTTACCACAGCCCATGTGAGAGACGCCTTGAAATTGCACTCTTTGTCTGACCAGCACGATGTCTCTTTGTTCTTATTCTTGGTCCTTTTTATTCGATTGTTCTGGACATATTAAAAACATGTATCCAGAATGTGTGGATGAAAAATGACATTACATTTCCATTAATGTTTATTTAAGAAAAGAAAATCAATTTTTCTGATATTTATCAACATTTAATGGTTCCAGGTTTTCAAATGTGAGAATTTGCAGCTTTCGTTAGTCTTACATAATAGAGAATTTAAGATTTTTGGGGTGTTGCACTGTTTGTTGGAGAAGACAAGACATTTGAAAACATCTCTTTGTGCTGTGGAATATTGTAAAAAGACATTTCTAATGTTTTATAGATGAAATGATTCATTGATGATGAAAGGAATTGTTAGTTGCAGCCCTATTAATATGCACTGCCACTAATTAATCAAGCACTGTGTGTGTGAGTATGTTTTAGGTCCGTTACCGCATAGACGGTCCTGCTGGTAATCTCCAGCAGCTTGTGCTTTGCCCTGCGCTCTGACTCCCTGGCATCCTGCAGGTCCTGTTTCAGCTGCTCAGCCTCCTTGGCCCTGAGGGAAAAAAACAGACAGACATATGCAGTTAATACTTCAATTCACCTCCCAATCCTTCAAAGGGAGTAAGATTTATCTAAATTGAATCCCGAATTATCTCACATAATCGCTACGTCGGTCCTCGACGAACCGGGAATGTCACTTTGTTATTACCCAGGTGATCAATGTGTCGCCTGAGCAGACAATCTTTTCTGACTCCATTATTTCACCATTGAGTTGGCACACAGAGATGTAAGGATGTTCTACGCGGGTGATTACATTTCTTTTGATTGTGTTCCTGAACACTCAGCAGTTCCTCGTTGATGTGGGGGAGCAACGTGCCTCAAGGGTTTGAGTGGACATAGTCATTTACATGTTGAGTGCCACGGGTTTAAATTTCACTGTTTCAGAAAGTGCTCATCCAGAAATTGCAGTTGCTGGCAAGTGGTTAATGGTACCCATTTTAAATGATTGCCTAATAAATTGCAGAGGCTGTGAAGTGATATTTTTAGTATCCGTTTATTCGGTTTTATTCTGGAAACCGCTCAAGTTCTTTTCTACAATGAATTGTTATTTCTCAGGCGTGTCAGAGTGCTGATCAGAGTCACTCATACATCTGGTAAAGAAAAACAAGTCAACAGCAGATATAACTAATAAAAACAGATCAAAAAGTCCCTGCGGAGCTTCAATGTGTAGTAAAAGAGACTGTTTGATAGGGGACTCCCACCAGCAATCGATGCAATTAAATAGCACAAATGAACTGCTGCAGCTCGGAGGAGCAGAGCTGCTGAACAAAAGCTTTCTCCCTTCTCCTTTCGGAGTGCAGCAGTGTGGCTGTAACCGCATGATTACCTGCTGCAGTGCGAGAACAAAGCCTTTCAAATGAAATGTTTTTAAGAAGTTCTTTGATCGAGCTATTAACATGCAGCTGCGTTCCCTAGCTCTATGCATGCAGCATGTCGACCGACGTCTGTTCTGCCGAGCAAACCCAAATGCAGCGGCGTGTCGGTGCACCTTGACATTGAACTTATGAGTGGAGGAGGTTATTTAGGGACAGTGTTTCATGCGTCCTTAGTTTCGAGGGATAAGTTATTTAAGGATTTAAAAAAACTCTGCATGCCGTGCATGTGCGCTCGTGTGGGATGGATGTAAAGAGAATTTGTGTTTGAGCGACAAAGCCACATAGCAGCCAAAGCGGGATCATTCACTGCAGCATGGATGTCACTCTCCATTTCATCCACTACTTCCTCCTCCTCTCCCCACCTCCTTTCTGATTCCTCGGCCATCTTGAGGGCCAGCATCTCTGCCTCCAGCATCTTCTGCTCCATGAGCCGCCGCTCCTCCTGCCCACGGATGGCAGTCACTTTGATGCGCTGCATCTCCGTCTCGGCCTCGGCGGCTTTCTGGGCCAGCAGCTTTGCCTCTTCCTCCGCGATCTGGGCCTTCTCAGCCAGCAGGTCCGCCGTCTGCTCCGAACGCAGCTGGAGAGGACGGTCAAACACGAGAAGGGGGGGGGGGGGGGGGGACAGGACACGGGAAAACAAAGTTGATATGGGAGCGGAGATGGGGAAATTAGGCAAAGAAACAGAGATGGAGTGAGCGACGGATATTTGTACAGAGAAAGAAAGGAAAGAGGGGTGTAGACGGAGGGATGTGCATGAGTAAAGAAGGAGATTGACTGAGGGGAAAAAGGGAACAGTGAGAGACAATAAAGGGGAAGAACGAGCAAATGACATTCAAAACCGGATGGTGTGAGAGGAGCGTAATTTGATCAAATATTTCATTCTGAAACTTGGAGTATATGTGGCGTTGGCAACAAAATGGTGGATTTTAGATGACGCTAACTCCTTGAATCTTACCAGTGCGTCGTTGGCCATGTGAGCCTCGTCCTGCAGCTGAATCAGCCTCCTTTTCAGCTCGTCCCTGGCTCTCTCTGCGTCCCCCCGCAGCTGCTGCTCCCTTTGCAGACGCTGCCTCTCCACCTGGACGACACAGACGGGTGGAGTGTGGACAACGACGAGAGCGTATGGTGGGAAAAATGAGTGGAAAGATGAGAAAAGGAAGAAAAAAAAAAAAAAGATGGATGGCAAACCCCACACAAGTTCAACCCCACCTCCTCCTCTTCGTCTCTCCGTTGAGATCGTACCTGTTTTCGGGCCCTCTCCTCTCTGGCCTGAGATCTCATCTGCTGTACTTCAAGCGAGTCCACCCGGCGGCGGCGAATAAACAGGTCGTGGTTCCCTATACACAGCTGGAGGATCTGCACGGGAGAAACAAACCAAGAATGGTACTGTATTCACATGTCAAAATGTTTGGTTTCCCAAAACCTCTAATTCGTTTGCTACTTCTGGTACTTTTCATCACCTTCACCACGAGAAATGACAAACGTCAATCATCTCGGCTAAACTCACCAGCTTGTTGACTCTTAGCCGAGAGGAGTTGAACTTGAAAACGTTGGTTTTCTTGTCCACAGGTTTGATGGTAAACTAAACATTGAGGAGACGAGAGCACCATATGTTTGATCAAACCACAAAAGAAAAACAATCTCCATATTCAAGTCTTTATTATTGTAATTCTCCCACCTCCTTGTCGCTGTAGGAGATGTTGCGGATCTCATTCCACGGGAAGGAGCACTTGGGTGTCAGCCTGTTGTCCGACTCGTAGATGTGCAGACCCAGGGCGTCCACTCCCAGGAGAAGACCGGTTCCCTTTTTATTCTAAAGCACACGCAGCACAGTCAACAGAGCATCTATCCAGCCAACATTTATCTGAGGTGTCATTGTGGTGGCTCTGCTCGCCAGAACTATTTGTTAGAGTTGAGCTGAACAATAGCCAGTCTGGATTAGTTTACTTGAAAAAAAACATGCCACAGTCAATTACTTCAGCTTTTGGTCGACTTGTCGGTGGTATTACTTAAATGTCTCGGCCTTTACGAGAATGCGCTGATCAAAGCAGAGCCACCAGGTGAGCCTTTGTTTTCTTTACGGGTTGTGACAGGTTGGTTTTCGTTATGACTCACCTGGAAAAAGATCCGGTGCCGAATAGCAGTTAACAACTTACCCCAAAAACATTTCAAATAATACATTCAACTAAGGGACAATTTATAACAGCCTCGGGCTGCTATACCCCCCCCCCCCCCCCCCCACTTCGTTTCATTACACCACAGTGAAATTGACTTGCCTGCTAATCTCCCATATTGGCTGACATTGTAAAGATATAGCAAAGCAGCATTGGCTCACCCTGATTAGAAAGTAATTGACGCCATACATGTCCAGGTCCTGGGCTATTTTTAAATACTCCATCTCGGCTTCATCCCTGATTCAAAGACAGACGTAGAGAATGGAGAAGAGAGGAGGGGAGGGAGGAGGACAAGAGAGGAGGTGCAGAAGTGGAGAGAAAAAGGAGATCAGACCTTGTTTCCTCTGCTTTTGAGTGTAGCATCTGTCACGTTGTGTGATCTGTAAGAACTCTGCCACAGGGTTGTGAGGGTGAAAACATAAGCACAGTACTGACACAAAACACAAGTATAAATCGCTGACAGGCTTCAGGGGTCAGGCTTCAGACTCCAAGACTCTAAATACTGTGAGCGATAAATCAAACGCGGCAAACTCTTTTCTTCCTCTCTTTCTGCCGCCTGGTTGGCAGATCACTTGTGATTTCAGGGTCATCTCAGCAACAAGAAAAAGAGCATTAGCATACTCAAAAATCAGGGCATGCATCCGACTGAACTTTTAATAACTTGCTGTTTGATATGGGTGGTGGGAAATTGATGAGTTAAGCTTCATCAAAGTTTAAACAGGCAAGATTGCATTATGCCAAGTAAACAAATCTAAAGTAGGTTGGAGTACATTCTGACTTTGGAGCGGCTCCGAGGACATTGGAACGGCTTGATTAATGCTGTGCAAAGTGTAAAGCGTTGGAGATGTGATCCATGAAATAGAACATACAGATGCAAGCACGGCAAGTAAGCCAGTTACTTTGATGTTGTGCTGATTCTAAAAATGTATTTCTCATCAAGTTTAGAATAAGAGCCAAAATAAACATTAAATTAATATTTTATTTCATAGTATCAAAAACTGTCGCGTACCAAAACCCACTGCCAAATTTCTCGTCAGATTTTACATTGTGTTTGTCTGTGATGGAATAACCTCTAAGAGCATGAAGAGGCTACAGCCACACCAGAAGCACTGTGAAGCTGTAGTTGGGGACACTGGTGCTTTGAGCTAAATGCTATGCTAACACGCTGATGTTTCCCATTTGCTAGTTAACGTTCAACAGCTGAGGCTGATGGGAATGTTCAACCCAATGACGGCACTAGTTGAAAAGCTATGAGATCACCAAAGTTATTGCACTTCATTCTAAAGAGGGACATGAATGTGTGTACCGAATAATCCATCCCATAGCCGTTCAGACAGGTCACTGTAAATCCCAAATGTGGGAGGAAAAGTCAAGGGATCACTAAAGTCTCTATTATATATCTTCTGGTATATTATTTGGGACATGAATGTATGTCCCAAATAAATGTCATGACAGACAGACATTTCAAAATAAAAGTGCATTTGTTCAATAAAAGTATCTCAAGAGGAAAAGTTATTGTTGGAATTGATACCAAAACGCATGTACTGTATTATATATTATATATAAATATCTTGTAATGATACCCAGTCCTAGTGAAGGCAGCTTCCCTCCTGTGCCCCCGTTACACTGCATCCCTCACTAAACTATTAAAAGGCTGAAGGTGTGAGGACTCCCCTCTCGCTGCTGGGGTTGAAAGGGTTATTGATCAGCACCAGCGAATCAATTATCACTTTCAAAGTGCTGCGGTTCAGTTTGGTTTTAGAGCTCCGCTCTCCAGCTCCAAGACTCCCCAACCCACGGGAGTTATAAAGCACCCCGCATCCCTCACACTTACTCCCGGTCGATAATAGCATGAATTGTGTTTTCTCTTGTGTGAATATTCATGTAATTACACTTTACTGATGAGTTACGGGCACTGGTGCGCCGTGTCGTTTTGATGTATGTTTTTTCAGTGGATTCATCAATGCACCTTTGAAAACCCCCCAACAGAAACAACTTTTTGCTTTTTGCATCTCGTTGCATTAAACATTTCTTGTGAAACCAAGTTTAAAGCCCATCCTATGTGAATTGGAAATTTGCTGATGACTGCGAAACCTCACAGTGCAGTGGTTTTTACCTCGTCCTTCCCCTGTGCTCTGCATAACACGCTGTGATCCTCTCCTCCCACATTTCTGCAGTCATCTGGTACAAGTTGATCACCTGCAATTTTGGAAAGACAAACATCAATATACGTGAATGCGTGCAGAGAATTCTGTGTACAGTGGATCATAATGCAGGTATATGCAAAGACAAATACGCATCTTCACTCATCGACGACATTAAGTAACACCCAGCTGTTACTCACCCTCTTTGGAAGCAGGTCCTCTTCAGCCAAGAAGCCGGGTTTGTGAACATTGGGGTCGTAGTCTCCGTACTGTAGAGCACAAGGGCTGAAAGGATTAAAATCACTCCAAACTAACGGCCGCTATCCAGCTTCCCTCCAATAACAGGCCATGAGTCTCTCCCAGGAGCTGTTCATGAGATGAAGCTACAGCGCCCGTAAGAAAAGGGGTCTCTTGGAGAATGAATGGCAGCTGCTCTGCCATCGCGTCATTAATGTGGATTAATGGGATTACGGCGACTGATCACTTATCATCGCGGAGACGGGATACAAATGATATTGAGCGTGTTTCAGAGAGACATGGATGGATTAGGCCCGACTGAGAGGCGGGGGGGGGGGGGGGTTCCTTTGGGCTACAGTAAAACTGGAGGAAGGATATTCATTTTACATGAAGCTACCGTTTAAAAAGTGGGCTGTGGATTCATGGAAGCAGGTTAACTTGAATGTTTACCGATATATGCTTTTGTGAAAATCTAATTTTATCAACGAGTTTTCACATGTTGTGGAATGCATATGTCCCCACACCTTATGGAGTCACCATGTATGTATGAGATTCGCATGTCAACCTTAGTAAGGGATCGAATATTTTGGTTTTTCCTGCACTGGTTTTACTGAAAGGTTTGTTCACACATCATTCATAGCGTGATTTGTACATTTTATTTCCCAAAACATGGCGAAAATGGTATTTTAAATAGCTGTCAGTATTTGCTGATTGATGGAGTGATAAAAGGAGACATCTAAAGTTCCCTTTGTAACCTTTGTAACCTTTGAGCATAATATGTTCACGAAATGAAACGATCATTTCAAACCTGGCTTTATCCAATGTTCAGATTTGGGTTCGGGAAATGTATGCACGCAGCATATATTTAATAAGATAATGCACAAATTCAAACATACAATTTCAGAAAACTTGTAACACAAAAAAGAATTGTCTGAATGGGAGTAATCAACTGTGGAAGTATCACGATGGCATCTACTGGTACATGTTTACCGTAATCACCCGCAGTGTCTCTCCTTAAAGACTGAATAAATAAATAAAAGGGTTGAGGAGAAGCCTTTGAAGGACTGACACCAAAAAGTGGTACATCCTCCTGATGAATCTCTCCCTCAATGACGATTGCTCTTTTGGTTTCTACCTTGGTAGGAAATAGGAAGTTTCGTTCCCTAAATCATTCTGAGCCTGACACCAAAAAGAAAAAGGTTTCGGGTAGCGTCAAAAAAAAAAAAAACCTTCTGCTGCTGCTCAAAATGCTTTAGTAATTTCACTCAAAATGTCATTGCTGTGCCACCTTCAGTTGGCCCGCTACCTGAAGGAGGAGACAAATATACACAACAAAGAAATAGTCTCAGGAAAGACTGGAAGCGACTGAAACCGTAAACACTTATTCTGATGTGACATGACATTGTGTTTGGAAGGGGGAAAAAAAACACACAATTAACAGATTACAAATGCAACTTTGAGCACATTGATTGCATTATTTAATGGCAAATTTCCACAGTAAATTAGAACCATTCACCACTTGTGTCGCTCTAATCAACTAACTCATTCTATGTTGTTTTGGTTATAGTGCTACTTCTATTATGTGGTGTAATTGGATTTTATTCTTCTGCACGTCAGTCTGAAAACCGTACTTTAATAAGCTCAACACACAGCCTGGACGTCCCGAGTGGGGAAGCCGAGGGCCATTTAATTAGATCCTTTCCCTTAAGTTCTCCATCTTGCAGCTTCGACTCCCTCAGTACCTGTTTGTTTGTAACTGCTGCATAATTGATGACATATAGAGGTAACAAGGGCTTCAGCTCGGGCATTTTGACAGTGACAGCGCTCTAAGATGCTCTCTGACTACACACCTTTCTTCCAATTATTTCAAACAACAAAGGGACGACTGTGTGTCAACAATTATTACCAGCGGTGACCATTGACTAATGGGTATATTCTGTTCAACGGATCCATTTACAGCCTTTAATAGAGAAATAAATCAAGCCATAAAAATACACTCTAAAGCTAAGTCAACTGTGCAAAGCTCTCTGGGTCACTTTGGAAATGCTGTTCATAGCTGATGGTTTTTTTTAGCCACATTAGCGGCATCACTCTTACTTTTCCTCCAGCACCAGCGTGGTTTTGAGGGACATGACTTGACAAGTATTGCATAGATTGCCATGACATTTGGTCCACACATTCATGTCCCCCTCAGGATGAATATTATTGGCGATCCCTTCCTCTTCATTTAGTGCATCATCAAGTCAATGTTCCCAGTTGCCCAAAAACGTTGGTTTATGCCTAAATATCATAAAATTTGCATTTGCTGCATATTCATACCTTCTGTATGTATTCCCAATGTAACCACAGACTGTGTACATACTACATGTATGTACAGTATATTGCGTGTTTTCATATTGACACTTTTCAAAATGTTTCCCCTTCTCAGGTTACACTTCACGCCGAGAAGCTGTGACTGAATTGAAATGTCTGTCCAGCAAGCGGAAAGAAAATGTCTGTATCGTATCATTTCTACCCCTCATTGTGATGCTGGCTCGCCTCGACAGTGTGTCAGTTAAATCAGATGAGCGGTGAAAGATTTACATAATCTCAAGGCAAAGCCGACAAATTCCACAAGTATTAAACAGCATATTGTGCGGGCCAGACTGAAACTGAAAAGTGCCCCTCTGTTAAGCGTTATGCTGTTCACACAGATTGGAAATATATCTCAATTACATCCAATCTGTGTCACATGCTGTGAGGGGACGAAAAGGGAAAAACAGATGGTGACACAGCTACAAAGTCCCAGAAAGCTGCAGGTCTGCTGAGACCCTCAGCTCCTTTAAATCAAGATTGAAGACTTTTCTGTTTGCTGCTGCCTTTAATTGAACCACATTCAATTAATATATTAATCAATTTCCTGCATTTCTGTTTAACTCAAAATAATGGAGCTTTTTGAGATCGTAACATTGATCGTGTCTCTACTCAAATAAGTTGAAATAAGATTCGTTGTTAATTACCCTTATACGTGAATTCTACTAATGCACTTGATAGAATAAGATTCGTCGGTAATAACGTAATACGTGAATTTCAAAACGAGGTTTTTTGAAGTTTTTACCTATGCATAAAGAACCTCAACTTTGCAGTGACGATTGCATTGTACTAAGATAGCGTCGACGCCCACACCAGAAGGAACATGGACGGCAAAAATTCAAAATCACCGGAACCAGAGGGTCCGATTGTAATGCGGCAGAAACACGGAGAGTCATGTTTAGAATGCCTTCCATACTGGTCAGGGGAGTTTGGGTTTCCAGAAAATGGTTCTTTTTTAATTCTCCTTTTCTTTTGTCTTATGTTTTGATGCTTTTAATGGTTTTATGTGAAGCACTTTGAATTACCTTGTTGTTGAAATGTGCTGTACAAATAAACTTGCCTTGCTTTGCCTTACAAAGCTAAACTAAAAATGTATAGTTGAGGTATAACTCTTGTTGAAGCCTCATTTAAACCCCAGTGATTCCCCACCAGTGTCAAACATTCCCATTAGCTTGTCGTGTCCCTCCACGCTCGGCTGGACCGGCGTCTCCACGCCCTCCGTGGCGTTGTGGCTGAGGGAGCCGTCCTCACTCCCTCCTCACCCTCCACGCCAGAGTGACTCTCATTTCTCCAGAGGGGCTGTTTCTTGAACATTCCCCGTCAACACCTCCTTGAAGCTCTGCACCCGCTCTGAATAAAGAGCAGGAGGCGCTGAGACCTCGGCTCAACTGTTGGCTCGCAGAGCGTTCACATGCAATTCCCCACAGAAGAAAAAGTTCAATCTGATGACTTTGAACATCTCATAGATTATCAAAGGGTTTCTCTCATACTGGGAACTTCATGTGCTGTCTGAAAGAGGGTTCAAGTGTGAAGACGTCACCTTGGCCTTTAGGAAACTGCAGTTTTTTCGTCTCTTTATCATTTTATCATCTAAATAACTGTGAGTTGCCCTAAAAAACATATTAAAGCATTTAATAAATATAATGTGGCGAAACATTTTTACTGTTCAATATAATAGGAAAACAAGAATTATGAAGGATTATAATTAACTGTAGATGAACGTTCAATGCTTCGTATATTGTATAATGTTACATACAGTGCAATCACGTCATACACAAGGTTTATAAATTGCAGACTTAATACGAGTGTCTGGTGGACTGAGGTCTTGAGATCCCACTGTTGGTGCACACATCTGTGTTCAAGCTGAAGTAGGTGAAGGAAGTCAGTCAGAGCATTCGTGCTCCACTATTCCTAACTTGTATTGTCGCCTTCATTCATGCACTCTCTGTGAGGTAATGTTAGCCGGCTTTCATGACCCCCGAGTGCGTTTGTTATCACCATTTTTTAAAAATCATAATCATGATTAAATATGAGCCAAAGGTAACAAAGTAGATCCCACTGTGTGTGACATACTCAACTTTACGGGTTACACAGCGGTGCTGCACAATACAAAAAAAGAAAACTCAAGACGAGAGGAAAAGAATAAAGGGAAAGTCTGCCAAACAGCTTTCCGGCAGCTGCACTGCTTAACAAGTACCTATCTCCCTTTTACGATCCCAATTTACTCACGTTGGCTCTAATCAAAGTGGACTGCTGATTAGATGAAAACAGATTGTGGCCCCATATTTTGTGCCGGGTCCCGATCGAGGGCGCTGACAGCAGAGAGGGCTCAAGCTCATTTGCTGATTTTTCTTCATCCACACAGTCTCTTTTTAACCTCGGCCTGTTAAATTGGCAAATCTCTGAGGGCTCCTTGCCAAACCTTTGAGGTAGCGCTGCGGTCTCACTAGACCCTGTCCGCCTGTCAGAAAAGCTGCACCTCTCTCTCTCCTCTTATCCTTTTCTTGGGGATTTCAGAGAGATGGGATCCTTCAACCAAAACGGCTGAGATCGCCGGGGCTTTATTAAAGGAGCTCTTTCCTGTGGAGTGCTTTCCATTCGACTTCAGGTAACTTGTGGTTTGATCCTCAACCAATCAATCAATGAAGGTTTTCATACGGGATAACGCAGCTTCTAGTGCGCATAGAGGAGGCTTAATGCAATGCGTCGTAACCGTGACACAATGTAAACACACAAACTAAAAGACAACCGGACAGAAAAGCAAATATTATAATACAACAAGTACAAACACTCACGTCAACTAACTTATAGGCCAACCTGCCAATCTGAATATTTGTGATCAGATAACTAAATAACCTCAAACCTCAACTGGCTTCTTTCACAGATGTCTTAGTTCTAACACCCTGTATCTGCCTCGTTACCCTACAAGGGAAGCTACTTCTATCTGCATATTTGAGATGATTCACTCACTACCCAGAGCTCAAAGTGAGGAGAGGAACACACTGTATATTGACTGACAACATTACCTAAACAGTCACAGGTACAACTCATATGTTGCAACATCTGCTTAAGGAAAAAACACATTTTACTACATCTGTAGTCTGGTGGAATGGTGGCGGATACTTCTGCATCTCTTGGATGAAGATGAGGGATGACCATGTCAGGTCATTGTGATGCTGGTTCCCGGGTTCATTTGCTCCACCTCTCCTCTATTTAAGGTGTGCATCTTCATATTCTTACTTTTTGAAGTGCTCCTATGGGGCAGCAACTTGCTCCCAACCCAAAGGGAGGGATCGATGCACATTTTCCAGATGTTCTCCAACAAGAAGGTGCTGCCAGCTTCTGCATGTTAGCACAGTTAGTTACTTTAAGAGCACCTGGGCTGCTGGTTTTTTACATTTCATGCGAGGCCCTGCAGCGCTGCAAGAATGTAAAGAAATCAATACTAAACTAGCCAGTGAAGGTGTATTTTAGGTGTACCGTGTACTCCTCTGGTCCTTATCAGGACTCAGACAGCAGAGTTCTGGATCAATTGTGGGTGATTTATGTCTCTCTGTTTGGGATTTTGAAGATTAGAATAGTCAAGCCCGCTGGTGATAAAACATGCAGTCTCTGTGCACAGGTCTAAGAGATAAAAGAGCTGCACTATTTTACAGATGAACAAACAACTGAAAGTATATTGTCCACGGAAAGAATCCGTGTGAAGCAATTTGCTGGGTCAACACTGCTTTTCTTTAAAACCAGAACAGAACAGAACAGCAGCCTGTTGTAGGAAAGTATTCAAAGAAGAGAAGATAAAGATTAATGAACCATTAAAGAATACACGGCCGGATGGACGGATGGACAGAGGATAAAATCCTGAATTCCACAAAGAGCACTTACCTTGGCATGGACGGCGTAGGAGGCTAGCAGCACGGAGGCCTCGGGTGGACAGTGAATATCCTCCTCGAGGATCTTCTTCTTCACCTGAGGACATCGTTTCAGAATTAATCATGCAGCTAATGTATACTCTGTGGCGTTTAGTTGTTTGGTAAATCAGTGGAGAAGCTCTTCACTGTTAAATGGTAACAGTAACGTCACTGGCGACATATTCAGTAAGGTCGGGCTTTGGGAGATCGTTGAAATCGGGACATCTGCTCTTTGTTTCAGTTTGAGTGTTACTTCTCCTTTGTAATGATTCCTGTGAGATGAGGGACCTGAATCGGGTTGACGGATGATCGCAGTGGAATCAAACACAATGAAAAAAAGACTCGACACCTTCGACAGAAGAGTGTCAGTGCCGGGTGGAAAACAACTTTCTGACAACTGTGCTTTTAACTGCCAGAACTTTATTCCCTTAATTTCACTTCAACAAATATAGGAACCCAATGAAGCTAAAACATTTATACGGTCCACTGTGGCCTACCAAGGAGCCACAAAATCAAGTTATTATACGCTGCAAACTGAGTGAATAAGCGACCAGCACTGCGACAGTACACTGGTACTTTTTTTTTCCCCGAGAAGTCTGGAAACAGTACAAACTGTGCCAAATAAATATTGCAACAGTTAAGTATCATAGGCACAAGGGGACCTATTAGACACCGAAGCAGGAACCGTGCGCCGAAGCCAACATTTTTTCATGCGATCATTAAGCTGCTCCAAGAATATCCGCTCGCTAGTCAGCGGAGCGTAACGACATGACAGAAACACGCCAGTCCTACAAATCATCATTAGAGAGCGCCGCCCATTTTTATTATTCATGTCTTTTATGCGCCTCCAGCTACATTCTACACACTCCAGCTAGTAAGAGTGGCGAGTTCAAGGCTTGCTTCTCCATTTTACAGCTCATGGAAAGAGTGTTTTCGTGTTTACAAAGTGTTGACTTAACCCTCACGGATCCCAGTAATAACGTGAATTCTGAAAATGTCTTGCCATCCCCTTTAACAAGCTTCCTCCCGATTTAAAGTGCTTCTGTCTCGTCAGGTGTCACTTCCCCAGCTCCGTCACCTGTCGAACTACTTGAGTCACGAACTTGTAAAACTACACAGAGAGCACAAAACAAGGCAGATTGTAAGGTGAGACGGTGCAGACATATGCTTTGGCCCAGCCAGTCACGCCGTCTCCTCGTGTTTTCAACTGATGAAGGTGTGGAGCCAGAGGTGACCGCCCCTAATCGCAGCGAGGATCTGCTTTACAAATGAGACGACGCTGTTGCGGAGATTGCAGGCCGAGGTGACGTGTGTGTGTGTGTGTGTGTGTGTGTGTGTGTGTGTGTGTGTGTGTGTGTGTGTGTGTGTGTGTGTGTGTGTGTGTGTGGGTCGGTGATCATTTCTGATAAGCACTAATCCAGCTGTCATGCCTGTGACACTATCTAAACAGAGGCCTGCTCCCGACATTACGGTTATTAATGAGAGCAGAGTAAGAAGCAGACAGGCGGTGCCAGGCCCGACGCATTAGTATTCTTCTCCCCTTGTAGCTGGCCACCGCTTTCACTGTTGAGCAATTTGTCGGCTCTGGCCTTTTGTTTCTATTTTTTCAGCAAGGTTTTCCCTCCGAAATAAATAAATCGCTTCAACTATCTCTAAACGGATTAAGGACACAGAGAGACTTTTTTTTATATGCCTTAAGTAGACAAGTGCCTCCATCCAAATGTTGAGGAGCACGCTGCTGTCTCAAGCCACACGACTAAACCAGTACAATGGGCTATGAATGCTATGGGGGATGAGCGTCCCATGGAGAATATGTCATTAACCGGGCCAGTGACTGAGCCCTAAAAGCCTAATTGGTAATTGATGAATGTGCCGTGGGCCGAGGTGCGCGGTAACAAATCTCATGTCTCGGGAGGGGAACGGTGTGGCCGACTCCACGGCAGTTCCCCACGGAGAGTATTTAAGTGGTATGTTGTGCAATGATTCCACATGGCTGCGCACAATCGGACGTTGGGAAAAGTGTATTACAGGTCGGCTCTGCTCAAGCAACCTGTCAGAAACTCTGTGGACGCGCGCGCCCCCTGTTGGCACCGGATCAGAACAGCGAGGACGGATGATAATCATAGGACGATCTCAAACAGAGAGAAATGTCCAGAGAGACCAGAGTCATGAGACTCTGACTGGACAGACTCATAGAGGTGAATTCTTCAAACACTAATTTCTCTTTTTAGAAGATGAGAAAAATACAATATTGTGGATTTTTCACTTCATCCTGAATGAACTGAGTTTAAAGCTGCAGGACAATTCAGTGAAAATAAGTTTTCTAAATTGAATTTCGTTAAGTAATTTATTTTTTAATCCAGCCGTTATTTTACTTGAAATGAGAAGAACATGTATTTCTATGTATTATTTATAATCCATCCAGTTAAATTTGAAAAATGAGAATAATATTTGTTAAAATATAATTGATGTGTACTTTCTTTATTTGATTTGAGTTGTTTACTACTACTAGACTTCTTGAATATAGATATACCCAAATTTTATATATATATATATATATATATATATATATATATATATATATATATATATAAAATTTGGGTAGTGGGTCCCGGCTTGTCATTAAGCTGTGATGGTGGGTCCCGCAGCCAGACCAGTTGAGAACCACTGCGCTAAATGCCTGACGTGCAACAGGGAGAGGGATCATCCTAACCGCACAAAGCATTTTGAAAGCTTTTAAGTGTAGAAGATCTTACACACCTATATTTTTAAAAAGCATTCATTTGAACTCATCTTAAGAAAGATGAAAACCCACTTAAAAGATCCCACTTAAAAGATTTCTTCTTCTTTTAAAGTCAGGAACACAGTGTCTCTCCGAGGAGATTACGATCAAAGAAAGAGAGGCTTTGAAAAAGAAGAGTCTGGCCGCTAGTTAGCCACAAGGCAGGAATCCTCAGCTTCTGCTTTCAGGCATGTTGGATTTCAGGTTTACCTGTAAACCTGCTGCAATGTCAACTTAAGAGAGCAGCAGAGAATGCGTCAGTCAGAACCTTCTCTTCAGGCCCCTTTAATGGCATGACAGGCACAAATGAAAACAGCATATCTGTGCTATTCAAAAGCAATGCTTACACACTGAATCATTTTCAATCTGATTTACCTGAGCGCAGCTACAAAACAGCAGGTTTACACGTATACACAGCTACCTGTAGGAAGAAGAGATGCTGTGTGATATCTTGCACGAGCTCCTCCTCAGCGTTTTCAGGGTAAAACTTGGCCAGAAAGTGAAGGGTGATCGGTTCCTCCTTCGGTACCTCCTGATCCAGAACCTATACGACAGGGAACCGCAGAAATCAACATCTGCACGGCGGAGCCACGCGTTCCCCTTTCCATGCTCACTACGTCTTCATCGACAATGCTCTCATGGCTGTTCAAGGCCAGTATATTCACTCACCTTCTTTTCCATTTTCAGCCAAGCGACTGTGTCCTTGATGTTGTACCGGAGCCCAAAGAACCACGTCTCCCTCAGTCCCAGAGTTCGGCACACCAAGTCAAAAAGGTCTTTTCCTTTCCACTTGACCTGAAACATGACATGTTTTAGTCTTACACAATTTACTTAGTAGAGAAAAAACAAACAAAAAAGATGCATTAGCATAATTGGTTTAATTGGTTTATCCTGCAGCTGAAAATTCTGAGCTAAGCAATGACCGTATATATTTCACATCCTTAGCTGGCTGTCCCTCATGTATATAAACCATACTGCAGCTACTGAATGCATACATACTAGCATCACCTCAGTCTGTGGTTCACAGCCGGGAGCCACACATCCAGCTAAGAGGTGTGAGGCGGGCATATCCAGTTTAGATGGCTTTCATCTCAGGCCTCTGAGCTAACTCTGGGTGGAAGCTTCTGTCAACTGCATTCAAGGTTAGCATAAGTTAAAAAAAAAAAAAAAAAACTGCTAGAAATTAGGAAATCAGCTCCACCGGGGCCAATCAAAAAAACTCTCATGGCTAAAAAAACATTTTGTCTATGTGACCAATACCCGTTTAAAATGGTATTTCCAAAAAAAACATAAGTGGTGCAATTATCATCCAGGCACAGAAAATAGAAACCTGCAACTAGCATTACGCTGCTCTGTGTAATTACCAGCTTTGCAAACTTTGGGTTCCTCCCCTTTAAATACAGAGGGAGTCATTTCGATGCCCTTTTCAGTTCTGGTATATATCATCAACCAAATCATACGCTGAACCAAAGAGCACTTGCAAGTAGACCACAAATACACCCTGAGAGCAGCAGTGTGTTCTTCAAAGGGAGGTGATTCAGCAGCATTGCAGCAAGAAGTCCTATACTGCATTGAGCTTCACCAAAATGTTCATGATTCCACTGCTGCATGAGACACAGATGCATTATAACAGATAGAATAGACACACTGTGCCAACTGCTTTTGTTCAGTTGGTTGCTGCCATCTAGTGTCGGAAAAGTGAAACTCTCAGAGTGGTTTCCATTACAATGCATGACAGGTAGCAGCCCAGTGAGTGGGAGAAGTTAAAAGCACTTTGTGTTGTTGTTGTTGTGGTAAAGGTGAATGAACTCATGCTTTCTGAAACGCATACACACCTCGCAGCTGAACTCCATGTCTGACTCCGCTGTGCATATCCTGACGTTGAAGTTCCTCCTGGATTGTTTTCTCATCAGTGAGTTAAATCCCATTTTCGCTGCTAAGGCACTCGCCATGTTGCGACCAGCTGATAAACTCAGTATTCACGTGTTCAGAAGTGGTTGATTTCTACTGAACTGTCAAGGCATTGTGCAGCAGAGCTGTGCGCGTGCGGCTGTCCAGCTTCACGGTAGCTCCCTCAGCTATGAATGGATAGATGCGTAAAAAGCAACTTCAGTTTTAAAGTTGACATGCGGCGTTCACTGACACATTCTTGGTTTGTGAATGTCACATACACCAAGTGTTTTTATGGTAGTTTTTTTAAAATAATCTCACGTTATCTACAAAACAAAACAAAACATGTAGAATGAGCCGATACATACAATGTGACGTCCTAAAGTCGCTGCTAACGTTAGCTAGGTTCAATAGAAACTACAGTTTAAACTCTTATCTTGCGCTGAAGTTGTGGTCCTCGATGCCGTGAAATCCGTTAAGGTTTTCATCCAGGCGTCCGAGAAATTATAAATCCAAAGTATCCCCTCTGGACGGTTCACAACACTTCGTTGCGTGTGAACGACGCGCTGGGTACCTGCTGCTAACCGTTTGTCAACGATCTGGTCCAAGAAGCAATGCTGCGTTCAAGAGCCGTCCAGAGTGTTGTAGCGCACTTTGAAACATTGTAGCGCAACATTAACGATTTACAAAGGAGCTTCTTTGGGTCCGAGTCAGAGTGCGTGGCATTTTGGTCTGAGATTGTAATACTATATTCTCGGTTAATAATGAGGTTATAAATATTTAAGATAAAATAAAATAAGATCATCCTTTATTAGTCCCGCAGCGAGGAAATTTACAGGATTACAGCAGCATAGTGCAAACAAGAGACGGAATAAAAAAACAAGATTATTATTTATTATAAACAGTAAACAAGTAAAAAATATTAAATAAGTAAAAATCCACAATAAATAAAATATTATATATACAGACTTTATTGATTATATGTATATATATATATACTTTTGGATATTATTATTTATATTGTACAAAGTCGTTAAATGTTTACATCTGTTCTACTTTTTTTCTGTTGTCCTTGTTTTTTTATATATTTTATTTTTTTCTTGTTCATTTGTAAATTATGTGTATGTACTAATTGTAAGTCGCTTTGGATAAAAGCGTCTACTAAATGAATGTAATGTAATGTACGTGGAGAGCAACGAAAAAAATAATCATTGTATGCGTAAGCATACATGGCCAATAAAGCTGCATCTGATTATATATACAGACATAGTTGTTGTATTGATTATATATGCAGACATAGTTGTTGTATTACCAGAGTTATCACATTGTTGTGTATTATGATAGCATAAAATATGTGTAGCCTTAATAACAAATAATTTACCTGTGTTTTCTCTCTTTCACTTTCTGATTACAACCCCAGCCCAAGGAACCAGGTTATGTTAATCTAAACAAATACAAAATTCTAAGTGAGAACGAATCAAATTCTAAGTGGGAAATAGTTTTTGGTGCTGAAATGATTAGTCGACTAATCGATCAATCGTTACTTGACATAAACTTAATCTGCAACTATTTTGAAACATTCCCTAGTTTTAGGGAAGAGTGAGAATTTGCTGCTATTCTTCGTCAATCTGAACATCCTTCTCTTTTGGTCAGGCAAAACAAGCAAACTGATGATGTCACCTTTGGTCTTTGTGAAATTTTCACCTTTTTCTGACATCTTAGAGGCCAAACGATTCATCGAGGATTTAAATTGCAAACCCAATTTTGTTTTACAAGTTATCTGTTCTTTTGAACCCCAAATTCATTAGTCTTTTCTGCAGACATATCTTATTGTCACTGACAGAGGACATCCTCCAAGTTTATTCAAGTACCTTAAAATTAGTTTCTTTTGACAACTGAAACATTTAAAGAGGTTTACCCCCCCCCCCCCCTCCCCCACATACAGTATATACAGTATATATGTACATATATACTGTACAATGGAGTATCCGAGTATTGTGAAGGCAGCATAGTCGCTCTTGACCGAACAACCAATCACACTGCACTACACCTCCTTAGCCCCGCCCCTAGCCAAGCCCCCTGCGCCATAAGTGGGCGGTGCCTGAGCAATGAGGTAATCGGGGTAAACAGTAAAGATGGCGACTTCTGTAGCTGGAGAGGGGCAACACAGTCTAAATGGGATTATATGCGACACACAAGCTAAAAAACTGACTGACCTGCCGACCGAGTTACTCGAACACATCCTGTGCTTCCCCGTCCTCGACCATGTCGACATTTGTAACGTCTCCTGCTGCTGCAAGCGGTTGCACGACGTCTGCCATGGAAGGGGGAAGGTCTGGGGACACCAGTACAAGCTGAGGTGCTACGATTTTTTTCTGTGGTGTTTCGTCGGAGTCGTGGCCTCTGGTGGCTTTTCACCACTATTTACTCAACCCTGTCTGCCTGTCCATTGTTGTGTGTCTCGTGTAGAGCCCTAAATGTAAGGGTTAAGGGTTCCTTAACTGCGAACTCGCAGGCAGCTGTCAGCCGCTGATGCACCAAATTCACCATCACGCCCGGCAACTCTGGAGACGACAGTGGATTTAGTAAATCTCGGCGCTTAAATATTTCAATTGAATGCTGCATTTTCACCCAGAGCTGCCCCAAAATAATGCATTTGTGTGACCGTGAATGCTACATGTAGCCTGTGTGCTGCAGGAGATGCAGCTAATGCCAAAAAGCTAAAGCCCTCCTCGCGACTTACTTGGCTGTTGCTCTCCTGATTCTGTGTGCAAACAGAAAACCACGTCTGCTGACGATACGTGATTTCACAGCCATGTCATATGCTGCTTAGCTGATTCTGAGCATGCCCAAAACGTGTCACTGAAATGTCTTCTTTTTTTTTCCATCAACAGATGGCCAAGACTGCAGATGTTTTACCGTCAGAATGAGTGCTGTGACTGGCTCAGAGAATACAAAACACGGCATAGAGTTGGTATACAAATACGAAGGACCGTGGAATCAATCTCCAAGAGGTTCTTCACAGAAGTCGTAAGTAATCCATTTGTAATCAAGAATACATCCATGTTTGTGCAAGAAAATGTGAGCTTTGTATCTCCCAAACTAACCCCGAGATCTGTAACCCAGCCTTGCGTTGGCCAGGTGCTGGGAGACAGCTTTGCAGAGATCGAGTCACTCGGGATGCCGGAGCACTTCTGCGAAGACGAGCTCCTCTTCATACTCAACTCTGACAAGAGGTTGAGAGCAACAGTGTGCACGCACAGCAACACCTCAACACTTGCCACACACTTCTTGCAATCGTTAATGGGTTTGGGTGTTGGATCTTGTTGATCCGGATTATTAAAATCTCCTGTTGTGTTGCACACCGTGAATGTGTCTCTCTCTTCTGTTTTGCGCCCATCATTAGGAAAAGCTTGACTTTGAAGTACTATGCAAAGAAAATCCTTTACTTCCTGAGACAACAGAACATCCTGAGGAGTTTGAAGACCTTCATGGAGCAGCCTGCAGATCAGCAGTCGTCGTTGGAGGGTGAGGCATGAACACGTGTCAAACAGCTTAAATGTCGACTTACAACAGAATGTGTGTTTTTCCTACTTAGTAATTAGCTAAATGACAGCATCAGATGTTCCCATTTTTTGTGTTTTTCTTTTTTCAAATACTATATGCAGGCAGCATCATCACATGATTCATTCCCTCTCTTGTCTGCCTCTCCAGGTGCTGTACTGGTTGATCAGTATTGTAACCCTCTGGCTGATGTAACACTGAACAGCGTATCAGCCCAGCTGGACGAGATTGCAGAAAAAGTGAAGAAGATGCTGAGAATCAAGAACTCCTCTCACCCCAGCCTGCGCATCGCTCAAGGTGGGCTTTTTAAAATTAGCAAAACTACAAATCATTTTGTTTTGTATTCTATTCCCACTAAATATTTGAAATAAAATATATCAATACCTTTTTATATTTGAGCAAATGTGTCAGCTGCACAATATCCATACTTCTAACGGTCCTCTTCCTGTGTATGATGTAGGTGACTGTTTAGTGGTGGAGGACTTCGAGCTCCAGAGGCAGCTGGTGTCCGCCCTAAACTCTGTCTTATACGAGCAGCTTCAATACAAAGGCAACGAGTTTGACTACTACAACCCTCTTAACTCTTACATCCACCAGGTAGGTCTTCTATGAAATAATGACAAGTCACAAAATGAACAGTATTTTCCCAACTGCTTTATTTTCTTCTAAACTGACCTTTTTCCATTTAGGTGCTACTACGCCGTACAGGCATTCCCATAAGTCTCTCTGTCCTCTACATGAACTTAGCCCGGAAGCTGGGCGTTCAGCTGGAACCGGTCAACTTTCCCAATCACTTCCTGCTGCGCTGGTGCCAAAAACCAACAGTGTACGTTTTTAAATTCACAGCTCTCAAGTTCCTCTAAATGTCGTCTTAATAGTAGAGCTGTCACTCACACAGTTCATGATTACAGGGGGAGAGCAGAGCAGGAACGACTAGTTAACTCGCGCGACTGTCTTCCTTCAATCACATCCATTTGATGCGCTTACAAACGCTTGTGTGATGTAGTAGGTAGTAGAACTTTCAGTTGGTTGCAATCTATAACCTCACCGCTAGATGTCGCCAAATCCTTCACACCTCTAAAACACAATTTGTGACCGATTTATGTTAAATATATTTACATAAAAATATTTGTTTAACTTTGTCCCTGCAGGAGTGAGGACATCTATGACTTTGTCTACATTGATGCCTTTGGTAAAGGCAAGCAGCTGACCGCCAAGGAGTGCGAGTACCTCATTGGCCACCAGGTGACGGCAGACTACTACAGTGCCATCAGCACCACCGAGGTGCTGCTCAGGATGGTGGGAAACCTGCTTAACATCGGCAAAAGAGGGTAAGAGAAACCACATGACTGTCACTGCTGACTCTCTGATGCTGGAGAGATGGGTTGGTGGAGGATTGATACACGGTCAAAGCATGGTATGAATTATTGCAATGCATTTAATGCAAATGACTTTACCTGCACTGTGTGGTCTCTTTCAGGGAGGGCAATGAGAAATCCTACCAGCTGTTGAGAGACTCTCTGGACCTCTACCTCACTATAAACCCAGATAACGTGCAGTACCTGCTGCTGCAGGCACGCCTCTACTTCCATCTGGGCATCTGGCCAGAAAAGGTCCGAACACACAACCTGATGCTCGAATGAGAGTCAGTTCAATCAAATATGAACCGTCTTTCAGCCCACAGCACTTCACCTCACCGCATTGTCCACTGATGTCTGTCCTCTGTTCCAGGTGCTTGACATCCTGCAGCACATTCAGGCGTTGGATCCCTCCCAGCACGGGGCGGTGGGTTACCTGGTGCAGCACACGCTGGAGCACATCCAGCACAAGAAACATCCCGTCACACCCGAGGAGAAGAAGCGCAGCGCTCCAGAACACCTGGAGGTCCAGTATTCCGTCGGCCTCATCATGAAACACAAGAGGTAGGGTCACGCGAAGCATGTTGTACGGCCGTCCTCTTATCTGTGAACGCATCCCATTGCAATCCCCTCACAGTGCGTCTGTCCTGGTCCATCTCCTCCACCAGGTCAGGGTATAACTGTGTGATCTACGGCTGGGACCCAAAGTGCACCATGAGTCAGGAGTGGATCACCACCATGAGGGTCCACCAGCTGTCCAACGGGGCCAACCAGCCTTTCTACAACGTCCTCGTGCAGGACGGAACGTGTCGCTACGCAGCACAAGGTATGGATGGTGTACACCAGTATGGTGATGGAAAGTATCCTCACGGTGAGCAAATGTTTGCCGGTTATGTGATGATGTATGAAATGAAGGGGATAATTGCCCTTGGGAAGGAATGTATCACTGCACCCACCGGTATAATAAATCAAGAGAAATGGCCAGAAAATAAATCATGATTTGCTAAAGTTCCCAATGATGTTTATTTACGCTTGCAAAAGAGCATTGCAAGAATGCATTTATGAGGCCAAAAATGGAAAAACAGAGTACCACTCTAATAATGCAAGCCCACTTTGTTCACATAGTACTGCTAGTTATTTGGGGGAAAATTGCATAAATAGTACAAAATTGGAACATATGACAAACTGATGTGTTATCTACTAAAAAAACATAAAAAGGAAACCGCCTGCTGATAAGACGAGAGGAAGTCGGCAGCACAAACGTATGTCAAACTTCCATGTTCACATAAAAGCATGTAGACAAACTGCTACATGGGGCAACTGAGGGAATCTTTCCTAACTGCAGACGGGACAAATGCATCCCTGTCATATGTACTCGCACATTAGTATGTGGCTTGTTGGACGTGATGGGTGATAGGAACTCTGTTTAACTTGCATTAATAAGAATCGGTCAGTAAGAATGAATAAAACAAAGCCTGCAAGCTGGTTCAATGCACACGCTTTGGTGATGCTGCGTGCTTTTGTACATTTTGCCCTCTTCAGAAAGC
This sequence comes from Lycodopsis pacificus, assembly GCA_028022725.1. Taxonomy (NCBI): domain Eukaryota; kingdom Metazoa; phylum Chordata; class Actinopteri; order Perciformes; family Zoarcidae; genus Lycodopsis; species Lycodopsis pacificus. Next base: position 14,719,222 of record CM051692.1, on the reverse strand, counting down.
CCCTCCCCACGAGGCTGACTCGTGTAATCCCTTGTCCTTACATGCTCCCTCTGCTGCTCGGCCTGCTGATGCTGATGCTGCTGCAACACAGCTTCCATTGTTTGCACGTGTTATCTCTGCCCTCTCCACCACCTCAGCATTCACCTGTAGACTCTGTTCCCTGAGATGCCAAAATACATTTCACCTTTTCTTAATATTTTGATATGCGAACTGTCTGTTTGCCTTGGTGTTGTATGTATGTATATTAATAATGGATGGGACTGTTTTGTATGAATTTCCGCTTTCAACTCCATTTAACTAGTTCATACAATCTCCATTGTCTTTAATCAGACTGTCACTTGTTCGTTGTTGTTCCTCAGAGAACCTGGAGCCCCACTCGGCGCCCCTGGAGATCGGCCACCCGGAGGTGGGACGTTACTTCTCAGAGTTTGCCAACACCTACTACTTTGCCAACGAAGAACTGCAGACGCGATACCCAGAGGACATAGTTGAAACTTTGGGCACGGTGCAGGAGCTTTACCACAGACTGACACCTGGCCTTGGGAACCAGGACCAGGCTTCTGCCACAGACCAAAACAACCACCGAGCCACGCCCATGTAGCAGCGCCGCTGTGACAAACCCGGGATAACCGATTACTGGTCACCCATTCTCAGTTCACAGTCCACTTAGCTGTTGCTTTGTTGCGCATACTCAAGACCAGGACCTTTGTAAAAAAAACAGTCTTCTCAGAAACTGATGAATTCGTGTAACAAGAAATGATTTACAAATGTGATTTTTGTACCACAGTCAGGCTCCAGTGCAGATCAGGAAAGAAATATCTGAAAAAGTCTAGAAACATGCAGCAAAGAGCGTTGGTGTTTGGACACGCGCGTCGAATACCACGGTGTTGTTGTCAAAACAAAGCTCAAACGAAGGAGCGATGCGGCCCAGACGATGGTCGTTATCCAGGATGCAGGATCCTCAAATCCAGTCATGCAGTTGAGTTTGAAAAAAAAACACATGGAAACCCAAAAATAATACGTAATGTAGACTTGAATTTCAGTGGACGAGTAAATTCAGGATGGGTATCCAGGTGTTGTAAATCTTCCTTTACCTAAACCCAAGGAATGCTCCTTTACCCAGAGCTCCCCAACCCTTGACTACAACTCCCTGCACCCAGCACCAGTCAAATAAGCCCCCAGCATATAGTTTCCCCCCCCCCCCCCCCTCCCCCCAGTTACAGTGCCACACAAAAGACTGTACAGAAGACACTTTGTAAATTGACTTCCACCTTTGATTCCCCATCTTTTCATCACGTTTCATGCACTTACGAAAGTTAAACTTTCACATTTGTAGATGACCTCGTTTGTTTTTTCCTGTGTATTTACAAGTGAAATGTGTCATGGCTCCTCAGTGTTGTTGAGCCGTCAATAGAGAAACAGAAGAAGAACCAACAGCGTCCCCATTGACTTGAAACAGAAATGACTCTCAGCTGTGAGGAACGTACAAAAACAATAAAGCGTTTCAAGTTTTAATGTCGCTTCTCGCTGACTTATTTTACTGAGCTCAATGAGCTTGTTCATTGCTTAACGAGTGGAATGCACAAACCGGACGACTGCAGGATAGTGGGACGGTTTGAAAAATGAGGGATCAAATATAAAGAAATATTAGAAAATGTTCTGAATCCGTTCTTTTGATTTACAGAAATAATTGTGTAACTATAGCAATATCAGTAGAGCTTTTGGGGAATTCTCTACAATAGTGGTTATGGTCAAAAATAATGTGAAAAGTCAAATACCTACTTTTCTCAGTGGAGGACCTCCAATCCTACACTCAATTTCACCGTAAAATAACGGTAACGGGATGCCAGTAATTCACTTTTTTTTTCTTTTTTTTACGATGCAGTTACGGTATTTTACCGTATACTGGATTACGGTATGTGATAGTAGGATAACTGGGTTTTACTGTGATTTTACGGTATATGCCAGAATGTTACTGTTTGTTTACAAAGGGTAATACAACCCACAACAGGAAGTGCAAAGATTCAGACTCATTTCTGGGTTTTAGGACTCATTCTTGCTGAATTGTAAACCTGAAATATCTGTAGTTTTAACAGCAGTAGTACTATTAATTGTAGTGGTAATATTTTCTATATAAACAGGGCAGTTTCCTGCTGGGAAATAAGTTAATTTATGATTCAGATTTAAACCTTTTTACATTTTTATGTATTCATTAATTTTGACAATACTCCGTTGCAGCCATGTTTTACACATCTGAAGTCTCTTGTGCTCCTCATCAGGGAGGCTCTAAATCTGTCGTGTCGGACGCCGCCCAGCCGTCGTCTCAGTCCGAATCACTCAGAACACCAACTCGGCCTCGAACAATGTAATTGGTTTCATAAACATCTATTTTTTGCAGACTCCTTCGTTCTGCATTTTCAACATCTTCAAGTCTTTCATTGTCAACCAACTAATCTACTTCGCTTTATATTGATACATGGCATTTTACTTTTTATTAATAATATATTTTTTTATTTCTTTATATATATATACATATTTACAACACGTAACATTAAAACAAACAACAATTTACTATAATACAAGTGTGTGTGTGTATATATAAGTTTAAAAATAAATATATATATATATTTATAATCTTATAAATATCAACTCAAAAATAAATATATTGAATAAAAATATAAAAAGAAATGTATATAAATATACAAGTAAATATATATAAATATATATATCAAAATATAATTTTATAAATATAAAAATATAAAGTCAAAAATAAATATTAAATAAAAATATAAATATAAACTCAAAAATAAATTAAAAAAAAAAAAAAATATATATATATATATATATATATATATATATATATATATATATATATATATATATATATATATATATATTACATTGATACTGAGCCCTTTAATGCAGCTTTTTCCCGGGGACTCACTTTTTAAAAATGACAAAACATTGCAACCCAATTCATTGACAACAGGCCTCTTCTATGAATCATGAGAAGAGCGAATTTGTGCATAAAAGAACATTCCTGAACATTTTTACTGCCACTTGAAGAGATGTATGTTTAAAGTAATCACAACTTTGTTTTATGCATGTGTTATTGAAAACAAACACGTTCAAACTTTATAAATAAGACTCAATTTAGATTAAATGTTATAAGTAGCTACAATTATTATTGCATATTTATTAAAATAAATGCTAAATTACAGTAGTCTGCAGTTATTGTCATTTTACGGCATTAACTGTTAATTTACATGCGAGGGATGAACATTTATGTTACAGTTATTATGAAATACTGTAAGTTAACGTTGAAAATCCACCGTAAATTCACAGCAATTCGTTCCAGTGGATTATATCTCCTCCTAGCTTTTATTCACTGTAGAAATTCAGAATAAGAGTATGGTAATTGTTTTCCCCCGTACTTTACGCACTGGCTGCGTGGATTTAGGACCTTGAGGATACCAGATGTTTCCCGGACGCCAGCAGCAGCAGCCTACAGCGTGATACAGAAGCAGCAGCGCAGAAAAGTTGAGCCAGTCCAACTGGATTTTGCGCACGGAGTCACCGCACCGGTGGATCAGGAGCGATGGGAGCTTCGCAGACGCGCCCCGCGCACAAGTACCAGGACCTGGCGGATAAAACAGGATGTAAGTAGTAAAACACTTCTGTATTAAGACTATTTAGAAGTGCTGATTCAGTGTATGAAGTTGGTGTTAAATCGTTCAGTTTCGAGGTGTAAAAGTCTGGTGTAAGTGACACAATGAAATCAAAGATAATACAGATGAAAGGACAAATGGAAAGCGTGCCATTGTGCCAACCTGTGATATTTACAAAGTCAAATGCTGCTGGCATCAGCAAACGAGGTAACATCATGTAAACGCCACCGGTTGAACAAATACATGTGATTTAGCTTCACATTGATGTAAAGCTGGTAACACCAGTAGTTTTTATTAAAAAGCTAACGTCATATGCTTGCTTATTTAATAGACAATCCAATTACTATTTTTGTACCTCCATTCATTTGTGTTGAAAGAATTCATGGGTGCTATAGCTATAAACTTGTACTTTTAACTGAACTTATTTAAACCCCGCTCTCGTCCTCCCATGCTGTGTGTGAAACAACAAGCAGACAGAAACAGCAGAAGTTTAGATCTATTTTTAGAAAGGACAGGATGGGAAGCCTTTTGCATGCAGTGGCATGCAGAGTTTGAGTAGCAGCGATAAGGTTTTCATCCCAGGCTGAGGCCAACTTTATTGATTCTGCTAAGGGTGAGACTTTGAACTATTTTATTGTCTTCATTTCCTCAAGGTGGGGCTTGGACCCCATTTCATTCTGGACTCAGTGGTCTTATGGTCATGTCTCTTCTTGACGCTCTGATGAAATGTTTAATTGCACTCACACGTCCTGGTGGTAGAGCACAGACCAAGTCTTCTATTGTTGTCTTTTACGCTCTAATAATTGCTCCATGGTATTGTAGTTAATTGTGTGTCGTTCCTGCACATGTAATAGAGACGCCGCCCGCACTCCGAGCAACAAACTTGTTTCTGCATGAGGCCGTTGTTTGTCTCTGCATATTCTTCACCCCACACTCAGCAGCTACAGTTGCTACTGAAAACACCCTCTGAGCAGCCTACTGGGAAAAAAGGTCAAAACAAACACAATGTGTTTACCGAAACAATTGAAAATGCCAAACCCATGTGCAGGAGGAGCCAGATTATGATGTGTGAACCTTTCGTGTGTGCTCACTAGTCCACACAGTGAGTTAATGATTCCAGGAACCCTTTGAAATGGCATAAAAAGACAATGGCAGTACAACAGTTGTTTGCTTTTTGATTAAACTGATAGCAGAGACAGTCTTGGAGAGTACTTGATTCGATTAATACAAACAAGTCCCACTGTTTAATCATAATCCAGTATATTACAATTCAATGAAAATCAAGAAATAATTGAACAACAACCGCGATCTTCTGTTTATTATCATGTTGGACGTCGTTAAAAAGCGATGGAATTTGTGCGGGCCTTCTGTTGGGTGTGGAGTAGTTCTAGGTGTATCATTGGCATACTCTCATGTTGTTGGTGTTTGCTTCTTTGCAGTTTCACTGGAACAGATCAAAAACCTGTCCAAAAGATTCCAGCAGCTGAGTGGAAATGAAGAGACAATAAGGTAGTTTAAAAAAAAAAATAAAAAATACAACATGTGACAAAGCTCTGCTGGTAAGCTGCACGTGGTTTGAATGGAAACCAATCAGCGATTTTCCGTTACCACTAAAGAGGAAATAGTACTTGCATGGCGACTGGAGTTCACCGACACAAACGAGCGACATGTCGATGCATAAAGGACACAGCTGACACACACTGTACACACACACTCACTCATGTATAAACACACACACACACACACACACACACACAGCCAAAGTGGCATGCTGGTAGTTACAGAGCACAAGTTCCTTCCCTTTAAAAGGAAAGCGGGAACAAGCGTTGTACATAGCAGATATTTATTTACAATTTGCCTTCATTTTACTTCCCATAAATAACATTCAGTGTTATTGCAGCATGCTGGTACTGTAGTATCTGTTTCATGATGATGGACTTTCTCTTGTAGTAGAGAGAACTTGGACAGCATCCTCGCCAACAACCCAATCAGAAATGAAATTATTGGAGCATTCTTTGATAAAAGGTGAGTGCAGTCATATTACACCACACTCTCTGTCCACCCTATAGCCATTTCAACTGGTATTGGCACTATCGGGATTTTATTTGGAATGTATTCAAAAAAACGTTCAAAACCAAATTCCTATTATATGATCTGTGAAAAGTAGACCACCAGTCTTCATTATTATTACTTGTAAAAGACTTGTATGGTAAATATGAAATATAAGCTATTAGCCTGATGGAAGGTTCTTCCTGACAACAACTGCATAAACACAAGCTGTAAATGCTGTATTGTTTTATGATTTTTTTTATATGGTGAAAAATAATTCCTAACGTTACCAAATTAAAACCTAATTTGAGAGAATAGCTTCACATTTTGGAAAGTATTCTCATTACCTTTCTTGCCCAGAGTTAGATGAGAAGATCGATACCTGTTAAGACTGAAAATGAAACTTTTCTTACATACGTCGTATTTTCAAATGTCAAGACAAAAAATCTGTCTGCATGTGGTCTATTCACAGCTAGGCCACTTGAGGAAATAGTTGTTGGCGCCACGTTGCTTGAATTCTGTTTCATAATTCCTAAACCTCGATGTCTTCTATGCGTGACCCAGGAACCACCATCAGGATGCGGTGGGCTCCTGCGATGAGATTGGCTTCGAGCAGTTCCTCATGGTCATGTCCCACTTCCGCCCTCCAACCTTGAAGACGACGGTGGAGGAGAAGGAAGCTATGAGGAAAGAGAAGCTTCGCTGTAAGACACTGCACTTTAATAACAGTATTAGACACAACCAGATATACCTGTCGGGTAGGATTCTCAGCCGTTAGTCTACGACAAAAGCTTCAGTCTCCTGTGTCTCCATTTGGCGTGTGCCTCAATTACAAAATACCAGCCTCGAACAGTGTGGCGATGCATGTGTGAGCACCGGATCCCTCACTGCATGTCGGCTATCTCATTGGAGAGGCGTGTAGGTGTTCCCGGCTCGGTTGGGAACAGTACCAGAACAGCAGCTTCACAATCCCACCTGTCACAAGTAGAATGGGATCATTTGTAGCCACCAAGTCAGGACCCCAAATTAGCCTCAGATGTCATAAAACCATTCGATTATACTCTGTTTATGTAGATTCATTCCAGGATGAAGACGTTTACCTTTTGAGGTTTGTCTTCTTCCCCTCAACCTACACTATCTTGTAGAGTTTGTGGCTTCCTACATTTCCCAGAATTACTTTCAGTTAGTTGTTGGCTGGATCAACAACTGGGAAAATTAGCGACAGGGCCAGGTAGCTACTAGGAAGGCACAAGGTTTATGTTTTTGCTAGTTGGTTAGTGGCACGTAAACAAAAATCTGATAATTTAATGACAATATTGTCATAGATTGATCTATTATTGAAATGAATACATTATTGTCTTGTCGAGAGGCCTTGTTGTGTAGAAGGCTTTGTGTAGAAATCTATCCTCAGGGCCCCTTTAGGCTAATGTTGGTATAGATTGCTGAACTGAGATTGTACACATTCCTGAACAAATTTGTTTATTCAAATTAAAACAAATGTACAGACACAGAATGAGGCCATTGTCTCAGGTAAGATATCATTTGGGTATGTCCTCAGCTGACTCTTGCGATTTAGATGCTATTCAAACAAGTTAGAATCTCTTTGTTTCAAGTTGTTTCTCATTGGGACTCGTTGGGACTACCTGACCTATAACTCATATGACAATAGATGAGGGTTGTGCTGTAGTTGATGGGTGCATTAAGAACACAGGATGCATATAAAATGTGCAGAGTGAACAGTGCTAAGTGCAGGTGGCAGGAGGGATAGATTAGGGGGATGAGTGCCAATTTGCAGGTAAATCTTGCAGTGCACAACATCTACTTAGCCGACTAATAGCAGCCACGGCCCTGTCTCACGGTGCAAAATATCTGTAGCGCCATTGGATCGTAGTCTTCTGAGGGAGGAATTCTCTCTTGCTCAATTTCTCTTTTTATTTGTTGTTTAGAAATATTACGACCAAAAAAATAACAGAATGAAATTTTGAGCTTAAAAGAAGCCACAGTTTTTGGCCTATAGGAGGCTGAAATTTGGCATGGAGGTCAAGTGTGTGGGTGGTAATAAAAGAGTTGAGTAAATGTTTTGAATCATCTTACATAAGTACTGTACATAAGTGCAGTTTAGTAGCATTTTGTCACATTTCAGCTTATGAGTTGTCACCAAAAACTGTTTTAAGGCCCAAATAAGTAAAATCACTGAAATCAAAACTTGATCTCAGTACTTTTACTTGCAGTGGATTATGTTTACTTTGTTGTATTGATACTTCAGTGAAGGATCCAAAGACTTCCTCCACTGCCAAACATGTGTTAACTCTGGTATTTCCTTGTTTTCTAATCAGTCTGTGTTGTTTTGCACTGATCAAGACAAAAGGGGGGGAAAAGATAGTATGTTTGGGCTGTACTCTCACAACTTCCTCGTAGAATAAATGGAGGTTTTCAAGGGGCTGAATCTTGTAAATGTCACTGTTATTGAAAGTAGTGGCACTTGAAAGGGGATTTGTTGCCTCGGTGGTGATTCTCATGTGGCCTGAAGGTAACCTGATTTGTTATTCTGCGCCGTATCTCTACATCTTGAACGTTCCTCTAATCACAAGAATAGAATAGAAAAGTACTTTATTCATCCCCAAGGGGAAATTTGTCAAAACATTATGATTAAACACAAGTCTATTAGTAAGATCCTCTCCTCTTAGATTTTATTAGATTTTTAGTTCCTTTGAAATCCGACTAACCTCAAAATTGTTCTGTTCCATCCCAGTCCTATTCAACATGCATGACACAGACAATGATGGCACCATCACTCTGGTGGAGTACAGGAAGGTAAGACAACTTAATCACATGTATCTCAGTCAGAGGCTGGAATGGTTGCGTGCCTTTTTATACTTGAACATGTCTGTGAAAAGAAGTGATTCAAAATTTATTATTTTTTGGTATAGTATGTCCATAGTCATAAAAGTAACTGTATAATATGTTGAAAAGAGTAAAAAATATAATATATAAAAAAGTCATAGTATGTGGGAAAAAAAGTCATCGTATGGTGTGGACGTACTGTAGCATGGCTTTTTTGACAAACATTCATAGTATAGCGGCTAGACAATGACCCTTTGGACTATACTATAGCCTGTCGAAAAGAGGCATAACAAGTATAGTACGCCTAAATAAGTTAAAGTATAGCCTGTCTCAATAACTCAAATATTGTCATAAAAAGCATCATGAAAAAGTCATAAAATTGAATAAAATAGCATAAAAAATGCAATATTATAAGAATCTTTGTCATTTTTATGGCATTGTACACTATGATATATTTTGTGACGGTCATAGTATCTATTCTATATCATGTCATACTAAAGTCAGTGTAATATGACACAGAATACGGTCATTTGAACGTGTCCGCCTCTGAAGTCGCCTCTGAAGGTTTTAAAGACGAACGACGTTCTTCTCGTTCCAGGTGGTAGAAGAGCTTTTGTCAAAAAGTGGCGCCATCGGGCAGGAAACTGCCGAGGCGATAGCGGATGCTGCCATGTTGGAAGTGGCGAGCATAAATGTGCCCCACATGGTAACGGAGCGCTCCACAACTAAACTCTCACAACTAAACTCCCACAGACGCACATCTGCTGCAAGTAACACATTTCTCATTTCAGGCCCCGGACGAGTTCTATGAAGGAATCACGTTTGAGCATTTTGAAGAGGTTTGCACTGACACCATTTTTTTTAATCATCCAAAAAGAATTTGATTCCTTTTTTTCTTTTTTTGTCACTTACTTATGACAGCATTTTATCTGCCCACAGATTTTGAAAGGACTTGAAATGGAGACGAGGATGCACATTCGCTTTTTAGACGTAGACACCGCGACGATGGGTTGCGGGAAATCCACCTCTTGAAATGTTCGAGTCTCTCCAGTCCTTAAATGGGATGGAGCCAAACACTTGATGTGCACTAATATATTTTTGGATTGTGGGAAATAATTCTAGACCAAATACCATACTATGAATACATTTTTTTATACGAATGGAAAGTATTTTGGAGTCAGAGGACATTTTAAGCCTGAAGAATTCATTGTGATCCTACAAGTGTCACATATTTTGAATAGATTTGTTTTCCAGCTCTATGTAACTCCTTTATGTACCCAGCACGCAATGTGAAAGGATGCGTTGTCGTTCAGTCTAAAAGGTTCACATGTTGGATGAAGTCAGACATGCTGTTCAGGCATTCACGGGTCATCTGTTCTGGCTCACGTCCAAAGAGTGAGACAGGCACACACACCGGTCCTCTGCAGCTCCAGAACAGCTCCAGCTTCAATTGATCAGTTCCGCTGAGATGCTGTGGAACCAACTATTGTTGTTTGAGTTAATCGAACCCTTTCCCTGAGATTAATGATCGCAGACTTTGTACCGAGTTGTATTAATGAACAAAATAAATTTAAGAGATTTTGATAAAACAAATGCATGTGTAAGAGTTTTGTTTTTAGAGAATTTTCTAAAAAAAATGCACTCATAAGAAACTAGGTAAAAATGTGACTTTTATTGCTGTAATGTTTCACAGCAGCACTGAATTAAATCAAGAAAACGATGCTATACAAATTCATTAAAGCAATGGTTTATAGGACTGTGATCCTGTGTAACATCTGGGCACACTGTCCATTACAAATACACAGTTACAGATAGTACACATTGAAATATAAAATTCCTAAGAAGCTTGATAAAAGGAAAGTAAATAAATAAAAGGACCCCGCTTGGAGAATCAAACTGATTAACGGTAAACGTGTCTATTGTCCGTTCAGTCACTCACTGAGCTCAGTGTCAGTCTGTAACGCTGCGTGTCAGTGGGATGGATGGCAGCCAGGCAGCTTGTCGTAAGGCACCGCCAGGCCGATGTTGTAGTTGTAGCCGGAGGACTCGATGTAGTCGGACCTGCAGATGGGCAGGATGTGATCCTGTGACAACGCGTCCTCAGAGAAGTCGTAATGGCAGATCACTCCCCTGTGTCTGAAGGATAAACACACAACACAGATTTCACTTGAGTAGGCTATTAAGCAGAGGTGACATCAGTCTAGTTTTAAACCACTGACACATCTGTGGAAGATCAAAATGCAGCTTTATCATTCGTGGTGGTGTCACTTTAAAGCCTGACTTTAATCAGTTCGTTGCGTGCGGCTTTGTAGGCTTCAATAAAAAACTCAGACTGAGAGGAACAGCAGGTAGTCGGGGAGATGTGGTCCCAATTAAATTTTGAGAAAGCAAACTAGCATGAAACAAGCTTCCAGCCATCTTAAACACCATCCCATTCGTAATAACAAAGTGCGCTGTAATTACTTTGACTGTGGCAATATATTGCCATTTAAAGGAATAGTGCCACGTTTTGGGAGATACACTAATTTGCTTCTACAAAATCTAAACGTACAGAAAAGCAGTCAATTCACTGCGTATTTCTGACTGTAATGGGAGGCGGATGTCGAGAAGAGATCCAGGATTTAAAAAAAGAAGAAGAAGAAGAAGAAGAGTGTGGGAGGGAGATCGGTGAACCTGCGGTGAGCGGTGAGGTCATCGTCTGTGATGCAGGCCCCCCTTGGCGACTTGTCATCGGGGATGTTGGCCGTTACCAGGGTGCTGTTGTTGAAGTGGACGTGCCTTACAGGATGCCTGCAGCCAAGGCAGAAAACACCTTCAGTACAAAATATATAAACCGTTTTTCACTTGTGCATGTTAGTGTTTCTGTACAAAGATGTCTGGAACTATATCTAAAAACGTCCAAATTGTGATTGTATTCCTCACATTTGACACAAAAAAAATGCTTCCTAATCAGTGACATCCATTGACATTTCCCTTAATTTGGACCATGTGGATGTAGTACAAAATTGGTTTCAAAATAAAAGCATGCGATTTACATTCGTTAATACAAGCTATGAAGAATTTGTCCGTGCTGCGATGAATTAAACAACATATCATTCTGCTTGGACAATTATCTTATATAATTTGGAGATCAATAAGACACATCAATGCAGCCACTGGGTTAATGGGTTTTGTAAATGCCTTAATTAACTCTAACCTCAAAAGGCACACACCACAACTGTGATGTATTAGAAACAAACACAGAAGCTGGCAACTTAAAGACTTCTTTGAAGACTGTGGATTGGATCAGTGCAGCTGAGAGTTTGGATCTCTGTGGCTCGGGAAGAAAGACAATCCCACCTGTTGTGCATCTCCCACAGCTTCGCTCCCATCCTCATCTCCCACACACACACCAGTCCTTCGCCTCCGCCGCTAACAACCTTCCAGTCGTCCGCCTGCACCGAGGTGACGCCCAGGTGGTGGGCGTACAGGGACGCCACGGAGGAGCCGGCTCGCAGGTCAAACACCCTCACCCTGAATCACAGCAGAGATGAACACGTTCATTTATTTATCATTACTTTATAAATGTAACACCACGTAGGAATATCTCCAACGCTGTAAGTGAGTCCTCTGAAAGAATAAGAAGTGAAGCGAGTACAATAGCATCAGTCATTTACAGTGAAGCGGGGTAATTTGGGATTTCACTTCCTGCTTACTGAGGCGTAGGACTCCAAGACTGCACAAGAGAGAGAGAGAGCACAGTTTGTCAAAGAGTGCATTCATTTACAGACAAAGGGACACTATTCCCACTTATGAAGGAACTTTCAAACATGCAGTCAAGAGACCAAAGACAAATAGATGCTGAAGCACATGTGCCAACGCAAGCTCTTAGTTTCCAGCCTCAACAACGCAACAGTAGAGAATAGTCAACAGAAAATGAATAAAGGAAACAAAAAGAGCCGTGAATAGAGGGTGTGTAAGAGAACAGCAGGTACAGAATATGCAGTGTGGTGGAAAAAGTCTCACATCCCTCCACAAAGTAAACACGAATAAAGAACTCATGAGGATTTTGCTGATCACATTTTTCTTTTTAACTGTTAAATGTGACCAAAAGCAGAAAACCTTCATGTTTTAAATGCAGTTTTGTAGACTTTTAATGATTTTGACCCGACTCTCAGTCATTTGTTTAACGATTGAATTATTTTCTTCTGTTATTTTGTATTGAATGTCCTCACACGATTATGTATTTTAATAAATATTCAGATTTAGATAATGGCTTGTCAGTCCTTTCTACAAAGCACTTTATAAATTCTACTTTCAGAAAAGTGTTATGTGGTCTTCATGATAATATGACTACTATGATGATGATTATCATTGGTATAATCACTATTTTTTATTATAATAACATTATTTGTGTTAGTGTTTATTTGATAAAAAAGGAAACAGCAGGGATTATTGGCTGTCTGGGTTTCATGAGCATCAAAAGCTCAGGGGACCTTCAGCTCCATCTGTCGTCATTGTGGCTTTATTGCAGCTGAAAGCATCCAGGACATGACTCCATCCGGGCTCAACCTTCTTCCAAGACTTCATTACCATAATGAAATTCACTTAAGGGACTCACGCAGATTACATTTCCGCTTCCACTATTTATTTTTTTCCCCCCCAAGAATCAGAGTTAAATGGCTAAATGGGCACCGCAGTCTTGTTGTCTGCAGTTACTTTTGCCTGTTTAGTGGCATTACGTGATGGAAGCACACATTTAAACAATGAGGACTGAGCATTACTGGCAGGCCGCAGGGAGCCATAAATCTAATGTTGGAGGAGGGCTCTGTCTTCAGTGAGCTGTCAGTGGCCAGACTCCTCTTCATTAATCAGGAGCAGCTCAGTGTTGGAAAAGGTTCGGATAACTCCGGTTAGTTTCCTGCAGACTGGGCGAGACATTAATCACTCTTCACGGAGGACTGTGTGCGACGCAAACCTGTGGTTTGGTGATCCCAAGTGGTCTGGTTTGGGGTTCTAGTCTTGTTTGCTTTCTGCTTTAAAGACTTTGCAGTTACAACCTGTGGGTTAAGACCACAGTGGTACTTTGAGCTAAAGACAATGTTAACATGTTGCCGTTGAGCAGGTCAAATGTTTACCATGCTCTTAGCGTAGCGTGTTAGCATGCTAGTATTTGCTAATTACCACAAAAAACAGCAGAGGCTGATGGGAATGTCATCCGTTTGTCAGGCATTGATCAATTTAGAAGGGTGTTTTTAAGTTAGTACATTTCATGGGGATCCATCCAATAGTTGTGGAGACAATGGACCTCATACGAGAGATTTTCTGTCTTCTAATCTTAACTTTCTCGTACTCTTTTTTTTGTTCCACGTCAGATTCTGCAAATGCTTTCTAACTTCATGTAACTGTGGTCGTGACCAGCGTGAACATGATGAATGCCACCCGTTCATACATGAGGGCGCGTTCACGAGAAGCAGCGGAATTAAGGAACCTGCTAAAGCCAAGGAATGGGGGGGAATAATCAGCTGACGGGCACACTGTCACTGAAATAAAGAAGAAATGGTTCAATATGAAAAACGTTTCGCCCCAGCAAGGCGATGGATGACTGCAACGGGATCCAGTTGTTAATTGTGTTATAGAAAATCCAAAATACGAGAAAATTGGTGGACGCTGCAAGTTCTCTTAAATCAATTCTACAAGCCACTTAAGATCGATCAAAGTCATTAGGACTATCTGTCGAGAAAACATGAATGTCTCTACAGTAGTTTGTGCCAAATCATTTAGTATATGTTGCAGTTTTTCCACTGGATAAGGAACACGTTGATCACCAAAGAGAGTAGGACTCAGAGAAGCAAGAAAGTCTGTACAAAATGATATCCATCCCATCACTTTTGAGGGATTACATTCTGGACCAAAGTGGCGGACCCTGCCATCCCTGGAACCATGTTGTTAGTGGGACTACAAACAGAATAGATTTAAAAGAGACAACTTGAAGTCAAATCCTAGCCTTCAAGAGGCTGGACTCAAGAAGTGCAGTCATGCATGGTGATAAGTGACCAATAGCCACATAGGTATGACACTCACTACTTCTTCCCTTCCTCGAACTGCATCCAATTTTGCTCTTAGCCCACATCTTTCCCTGTGTGCACAGATGTGGCCTTCTCCCAAACAGCCCTTATCAAGACCCCTCATTTGCTTCCCGGATCCCACAAAAAAAAAAACAGAGGGACAAAACTCATTTGGACCAAAAGAAGGGATGCATTAGGCTTTGGCCTTAAGCCATCCTGTCAGACGGCCAAGATCGCCGACCGCCTCGCCCATTTGTCTTCGACTGTGCGCTGCATCAGCTGGGGCCAAAGTGGAAGAGCCAAGCTAGTGTGTGTGAATCTAACACCACACACCAGAAAGCAAAGAACAAAAGTAAAGCGGAGAGGAATTGGATAAAGACTCTGGCGAGAAAATAACTATTTCAATTCCTCAATAAAAAAAACAACGTAGAGCGTTTCCTTTTGGCACTTGACAAAAACATCTTTAACAGAGCATTGTGTTTTTGTGCAGTAGGAGTTATAACGAGTAAGAAGACAGATCCTAAACAATATGATGTGGTCTGTCTTTCGCTGGAAGCCAACTACTTTACAGCCAGATGGATGTGGTTGTGAATAGAAACAGCAGGGGCAGCTTTGGACGAGGACGCGCCAGGGATTTTTCTTCTCCTGCCAGCTCATGCACCACAGCGCCCGCTAACAAGTGCAGAATAGATGAATGGCTCTTTTATGTGTCTTTCCTCATCTGGCGAGCCAGGTTAGCGAGAAGACAAGTGTGTGTGTGTGTGTTGTCGCCGGATGGGATCAAGAAGGCCAGATTTTGTTTTTTGTCGTATAGTATCCCAGGTAATGGAGGAGACGTCTCTATTCAACACAGAGAACAAAACGTCTCACATCTAGGTATGTCAACACCCACGACGCTTTGTTTCATCAAGGTGGCAGAGAGAGCGAGAAGCGTGACTAATGCACAAATTGAAAAGAGCCACGTCTTCTCACACACACCTGTTCTCCACTGTGCAAGGACTGAAGGCTCAGCCCCCTGTGAGAAAACGACTTAACAGACACTCCGTTCGTCTTAAGTTCTTGGCTCAGTTTCATCCATTTGTGATGTTTGAGTGTCAGCATTGAGAGACTCTCCATCTGTCTGACAATGTGTGTGTTTTTTATATCTCAGTGTCCTACCTCCTGTCTTTGTTTCCGCACACCAGCAGGTGAGGAGGGCCGTCTCTCAGGTTGATGCAAGTGAAGTCTCCCAGTGAGTCGCCGACGCATGCCACAGGTTTGCCCGTCTCCAGGCTGTAGACGTGGATCTGAACAAGCAAGAACACACAAAAACATCGATCATTTTACATCTGAAATTCAGTCAACCTCCAAATGCACGACCACCAAATGTTTGAGCGAGTACAACATAAGGAGCATGAGTTTAGAGAGTTGACTCTGAGCTTTTGGAGGGTGTTTACATCAATATCTGGTGAGCCGTGTCGGACTTTATGGCCCCTATTTATACAGAGTCAGCACTATTAGACAATGGAGCAGCACAAAAAGCCCTAAACTGAAGTTGAACAAAGAAGTAAGCATGGCTGCATCATCATCGCCATAGACTATAGTGTTATATAGTGTCTATGGGCCGTAGACTTCATGCAGACAGACATGGAAAAGGATTTGCACATCCAAATATTAAAAATGATGATTTCATTTGATTACTTCATGACTTTTTGCCCCCAAAATTGTGTGAAAAAGGGGCTACAATTCTTGCACCGCTCACATTAAAGTCTGTTCTTTTACCCTCATAGTCACCGTTTCATTACAATTCATAATTTAGGATCTGAGATCTTATTAGCAAAGAGATTTGTGTATGTTAGATTCAACAAAAACAATGTTCTTCTTTAACTCACTCAAATAAAAGTTATTGCCTTTCATTAAAACATGAAGCTAATTTAAGTTCACTGTCGGTGATTTTAAAATGGCTCCGCTGATTCTCTGCAAAATTGCACAATTTAAAACTACACACTGAAATATGATTGACAATATTGGATTTGGTATATATCACAAAGAAGACAAACACGGCTGAACCGAAAAGTGAAGCTTTGCCAGTTAATTAAAAGCAAAGCAGGTTTAAATAAATCAACCTATGGGCATTCTTCAACGACTGACAGAGATGCCCTCCATTGCCTCTGGCTCAATGGCTGCAGCAAACTTTCTTCATACAAACTACAATGATGTCATCTGGAGCTGGCCTAATTGGTCAATTAGTGGCTGGTGTTTTCTCATCCAAATGAGACGGAGCAAACAGGATAACCGCCAGGCAAAAATGTCTTTGAATAATTAAAACGATTAAGAAATTAAACCGAGGAGGGAGGGGGAGAGAGAGAGAGAGAGAGAGAGAGAGAGAGAGAGAGAGAGAGAGAGAGAGAGAGAGAGAGAGAGAGAGAGAGAGAGAGAGAGAGAGAGAGAGAGAGAGAGAGAGAGAGAGAGAGAGAGAGAGAGAGAGAGAGAGAGAGAGAGAGAGAGAGAGAGAGAGAGAGAGAGAGAGAGAGGAAGACAAAGGAGTTTGACTGAAGGTAAAAAAAAAGAAAGAAGAAGAGGCATGATGTAAGCCTCGAGGAGGTGCCAGCAGTTTGTGTGTGTCCCTTATTTGAGCCAAGCAGAGCTTTAATTGTGCACCACCCCGGGGCAAAGCCCAAATCACACCGGACTTTGAAATGACAGCTTGATAGGATTTGGACAGCGGAGGAGAGGGGAGGGAGGGGGAGGGGCAGAAATCAAGTTCAGCCTGCTGTTCTCGATGAATCTTCACAGCTTCTGGACGATGTCGTTTATTAAATATCGGTCCACCTCGCTCACTGAAATGACGAAATGTCGCAGAGGGAGGCAAACGGGCGGCTTTGTGATGATAAAGGGGAATGTTTAGAGGTGTATTAATCATGAGCAGGACTGCAGAGGAGCTGTTAGCTTAATGCACTTGCTGGAGCACCAGTGAGGCTGGCAGACAAAGACAACTCTAATGGCGGCTTGTAACTGGACGTTAATGTAATCACTTCCTTTGCTTTCAAAAAGATTAAAACATTCGGCAATCGCCGCTTCACTTTTGAGAAAAACCTTTCAAGTGGAATATCAAACGGCAGGAAGAGGAAGCCATGAGCCACGGAGGGCTCAGAGTTCACCAATGCTCCGTCAAGTAGATGGAGAAACAAACAAGTGAAACACCCAGCTGAGGTGGAAGGTTGGACTGAAATCCGCAGACTGTTGGCTTTCCGTGGCCACGATTCCCCCTCCTTGTCACACACACACACACACACACACACGTCTAAAACAAATATGGATTCAGAGCTACATTGGGTTTAGACACCATGTGGACAAACAGAGATTAGCACATTGGACCAGATATGTGATCATGGCAGGTTTGTGGTTTGAAGTCATTTTGGGGAGCGCATCACCCAACAAGGCAGAGCAGCATCTCAAACTGGCTTAAAGTACAACAGTTGCATTGTTTTGTGTAAAACAAAGTTGTAGAGAAGTTTGTGCCCAGCTGTGTTTGGGACAAAACAAGGAGGAAGGAGTGGGAAAGGTTATGAAGCTGTTGACATCTGGCCCCAAACTAATTCAACAAAGGCAAAATGGATAAATAAAGAAAGTAAACACTTCAGTGTCATCCACAAGACAACTGAAAGCACATACTGGAATTGTAACATCCTGAAACAGCACCGGCCATGTGTCAGAGACTCGTATAGACACTTTCTTTAGGAGGAGACAAGACATCTTTAGGGGGAAATATCCGTCCAACAGTATTAGCCACATAGAAGTCGTGAACATCATCTGAAAGCTGGGAACCTTTTTTTTTTTTTATTTTTTTTTTTTAAATTTGAGCTGCAGCTCAGCACCGTTTATTACACAGAATGTTAATCTTTGCATCAAATAGTTTTTTTCGTCACTCCCGAATATCTGCAGTTCTGATCTTTGTGCATTGTGTCTGTGGGGAGCGACGAGGTCTGAACTTTCTAAGTATTTCATACTCAAACTAGAAAGGTGCGCTCGGTAGAGAGGTGACATTGCTGAGTAAAGCCCATCAGTCGGTGACCCCGTGGAATAATGGTGTGATCCCTGACAATATGTCCACCCATCCTGCTTACTCAACTGCTGCATTGTTCACGTGAAACTCCTACACCTAACCTTCGACATTACCACCGTCACCCCCCAACCTCTGCTGTGCTTTTTCTAGGAAGCAAGCTGTTGGGGGCTTTACTGAGTAAATGATCCTGATGGTCTGATGTCTTGCTCCTGATTTGGGACAATACCTCGATCCATCCTCCGTATCTCTACGCATACCATCTATGAGCCCCATCTACATCAAACCGTTGCATCCAGCCGGCCTTGTGAACTTCAGGCGATGGGAGGATGGCAGGTTTTCTGACAGCACTTGTGCTGTGTGGTGCATCCACTGCAGCGGATGGATTGTTTGCCAGCGGAGATGCCAGCTTGAGTTGACAGCCCAGCCTTGGTGCCCCCCCCCCCCCCGGTCCACTGGCAAGAAGGTGGCGAGTAGTAATGAGGATCTGGAGACTGGCTCCGACCACACACCCACACCCACACACACACCCACACCCACACACACACCCACACACACACACACACCAACAAAAGATGGGATGGGGGGGGGGGGGGCTAGAAGACAAAGCCACAAACTAAACGATAACACGAGCCAAAATATGATAAAGAATCTTCTGAATCAACGACACAAAGCAGCGTTTGTACTTCATGCTGGCAGATTTTTGACAAAAACAAACTCCGCGATCACCGCTGAGCCCGAATCAAGTAAAACAACAACATGACAGGATGGTTGAGTTCATGTAAGTCACAAAGCTGTAAATGAAAATGTCCCACTCTGCTGTGAGACACAGAGGTGTGAGATGACTTTCTAGGAAGTCATATTGACAGATTTTAATGAAGCATATGTTTTGTTACGAAAGGCCACATAACTGACGGTTTGCAGCCAATTCATGCTCCGTCTTCTCTGCGGTGTGAATATTGCTGTTAGGAAGCGTGATGAGAGTGACAAACAGGTTAATTACATTTGTGATATATTTTAATTAGTAAGAGGAGTTTGCTCGTCATTAATTGGCATAAATTAGATGGAAGTTTGGGCTAAGATCACCAAGGAAACAATGAAGTTTGAAAGACTTTCTGGGCTTCTGTGCCGCAGATGAAATGAATCAAATCTAAAATGCAAAGTGTACAATGAAAGGAACTGCTGCGTTTGATCCTTGACTTGGGAGAATTTCAAAGCTGGAGATAAAAATGATGATTTCAGTTGGATGGGAGTCTGAGATTGGTCCAAATTTATTTGCATATGAAAATGAACGTAAAATGTTTAATTGGGTTTTATTAGGCGACGTCAACAACAATTTGAGATGAGGTTTCAAAACGAGGAAAAACTGCGACTGAACTCTTAACTCATAAGAGAAAAGAAAATGGGAAATTTGGAATACAGATTCAGGGACCCCATTATTGATCCATCTGCCAATTATATTTTACAATAATCGAGGCATATTGTCTGTAAAATGTCAGTTAAAAGTTCAACCATCGATCCAAAAACCCAAAGATATTCTGTTTAAATTGATATAAACAGCCACTTCTTACAGAATGCTCTGAATTTCCACTTTAATTAATGGATTATCAAAAGAGTTGCCAGTTGTTGTCTTTTGTCATTGTAATCGATTAATCCACAAATCATTTCAGCTCCAAGTTAAATCTAGTAAATCTAATACAGGCGGTACAATAACATATTTTAAGGAAATACGAACGAAATGTATTTTTCTCTTCTCACTGCGAACCTGAACCTCAAAACCATCTCGCCTACGAGCGTCTGTCTAGTTACATTGAATGGATACCGATAAGATAAATAGTAGATTTCTGCCTCTGCGTCGCAGCGAGACTTTGTTTTGTCATGAGGAGATGCGGCTGACATCTCCCTCACTGCTACTCTCTGCTTGGTCCACTATGTGGAGCTTTAGCGCCGCCTATCACTGCGTCATCTTCTAACAGGGGTGATGTCAGTGGAGAAGCTTTGCCAAAAACCCGTCTCCAACAAACAGATTGCTTTACACACACACGCACGCACACACACACACACACACACACACAGAGACTGCTCGGCCGGTACTTGCTGTTCTAAATCTTCGGCAACTGACATCTGCCTTTTTTGTTTTAAATGAAAAACATCATCTTGGGCTGCAGCAGCTTTCTTTATCCTTTGTTTGATCCGTTATGACAACAAACATCTTGACGAAGCGAGCTTTAAAAGCATGGCGGCTCCTGATCCCGACAGAATGGTTTCGTCTCATGGCTCTTCTGGCGATCTGTGTAAAGGCTCAAGAGTCAATTAGGAGCGCGGGGTCCTTAGTAACACAGTATTATTAGAAGCAAACAGATGCAGCTTGGGGAACAAAAGTTGATCAAAGTGGCCTTAAAGGCTGTGGTAATTAGGAGCAGGGACCAATGAGAGCATGTCGCTATTTACGCACGCTATGTCTACTATAAAGCAATCCCCCACAGGTACATGGCATTCAGGTCTGAGGGGACACAGCGATCACGCTGTCAAGAGACCACGTTTACACCGAGAGGACCATCTTTGTTTGCATTGCATCTAAAATGTAAACCAGACTTAATGTTGCGAAAGAAAGTGTGCTCCATATTCAAAAGGCAGGAGGAAGATTTTCTCTAAAAAGGAGTTTCTTTATCTATAAGCCAGTGATTAAACTCATGATGGCCTGATGCCAAAAACATCTGCCCTCACTGCTCTGCATGAATAGTATTTCTTTTAAAGAAAGCATGCATCATTCCATTTGAGCAAAGCAAACTTTTTACCTTTGTTTTTTCATTAAGCACCTGTTGAGAGCACAAGTGACCTTGTTAACTCTTTTGGAAACCTTTCATGCCAATTAGCAAAGTCTGGGTAGAATTCATTTTTTCATTTTTACAATACATCTAACATCCAGCTGCACGGTTCCATTCACTCAAGGTTGGGTTTCGGGTTATTTGTCTTCCCGGGACTTTTCAATTGCAGAAAGCATAAAAGAGGCCTTGATACAGTTCCATCAATGCCATTAACACACAAACACCAGAGTGCTGTGTTCACAATGGACGCGGTAATCACCACAGTATAAAGTAGCTCACTTTGGTTTGAACTAGTCCCGCCTTCCAAGGCATTCATTTGTGATGGAGGAGCTGCTTCACTTCACATAGTGGTGGATTGGTGAAGCCAGAACTCCACCATGTTTCTACCAAAAATGTCTAAATTGAGAGTTTATGAACCTTGAGGTGCAAATGAAGCAACATGGGGAGCAGACGGGGTCATCAACGCAGACTTATAACTCCTCTTTTAAGTCAAGCTTTTTCTGTTTATGTTTTATGTATGTATTTCTGTACTTCTGGCTTCAAAATCAAATACATTAGTAGTGGTAGTATTTTTAGGACTAATACTGAGATCAACTTAGACCCTTCTTGTATTCGAGTATGCAACATATCTTTCCGGTTAAAATGTTGAACCACAATCTATTCATGTAATTGGAATATATCCTTAACTCTGACTCACTGCACCAACTCAGAAACTGTCAATGTTCAACAAGAACGGTGCAGAGTGACTGAGCCCACCTTGTTTCCCCCGTCGTGCATGGCCCAGCCCGTGCGCTTCACTCCGAATGCAACATGCGAGTCGGCGGCATCCAGACAGGTAACAGGGTGACCGTAGACCGAGTGGAGCGTCCGTGGCTCCTCCTCCCGGGGGTCCAACAGGTGCACGGCATCTCCGGCTGCCAGAGCCGCCAGCGGGCACTGCTGCCCTCTGCCTGGCACCAGAACCAGGCTCTCTACCTGCCAAGCAGACGAGATGGAGGCGCACTTTACACATACAGCGGAAAGAAGTACAGGGTTTCCCTCTCTTACGCAGTTGTGGCTTCGCCTGATGTCCAAATGAATTACGTCTGAAACTTAGCTCAAAAGGATTTTTCTTTGTATTTTTATGAAATAGGTTATTTTTATTCCTCCAAGAATTTCTGTAAACATGTTTTCAGTTTGTCATGAAGTCATATATTCTACCATTTACACAACAATTTGGAACTGAAGATGGTTTTCATAATCAATTAATTGCATAGTTTATAAAAAGAAAGTTTATTTATTTTCCATTTATTTATTTAACAAAACTCCTTTATTCTGCACAACCCGAGGTGATATCTTCAAATGTTTTGTGCAGTTCAAAAGCCAAAGACATTCAAACTACAATCCTATCTGAGAAAAGCAGAAAGTTCTCATATTTGAGAAGCTGGAACCCACGAAATGTTCTGCATTGTGCTTCATAAACAAATTCATCAACTAATTAATTGACTCATCATTTCAGCACTTGGGACAATTTCTTGCCAGAAACTGAAATGCGGTGTTTGAGGGTAACTTCGGTAACATTTTCGACCTGGAGCCTATTTCCCCATGTTTTTGTTTTTGTTGTCTACGCCTGCTCTCCTTCAATACCGGACCAATTAAAAACAAGTGCTGTCCCCGTCAGCCACTTAGAAACAAAAACCTGCAAAACAGAGGGTTGAAAAGGTTGAAAAATATCAAAATCACCCTCTAAATGCTTCCGCCCACACTTCACATGAAAAAGGAGGAAACAAGAGGGAAATGTGTGAGGCACAGCCTGTTAATTAACACATTAACACATGGAGCCCTTCATACATGTGAGGAGTCAAACTGCCTCTCTTACAGTCTTGGGTAGCTGAGCCTGGCAGAGCGTTCTCCAGTAGCCGCGATCGTCTGCGCCGACCAGCCGAACGTCTGGCCCAGCGGCGGAGCCCAGGACGGGACTGTCGGGGCTGAGGGCCAGGGCCTGGATCCCCCCGGGGCTCTGGTAGTGATGGACGGGCTCTCCACCGGTCTCTGTGCTCCACAGGTCCACACAGCCTGTACCCAAAGACGGTGAAACACAATCCCTAAGCACCTTAATAACTGCACTCAGGCAACAAGCTTTCTCAGTCTGATCACTGAAAACTTATTCTGATATGATAAATATATTTCTGATGTGACGTCACACACACCGTCTTCATACGCAGCTGCAGCCACTGCTCTGTTGACCTGGACGTGGCTAACAGGAGGCCTGGGGTTCGAGTTCGCCGACAGGCTGTTAATCTTCAGGTAAGAGGCCGACGAGTCCCAGTGCAGCGTGTCCCACAGCCTCACATCACCTGACGTGTACCTGCAGACACAAACAAGCACATCAGGTCACGCTGAGCGAACATCACTCAAATATTTAGCTCTGCACAAAAAGACTGATGAACAGAGCAGAAGAACTGCTGGCCATTTCTCCATCACGGGCTGACAAGTTTCTCTCCGTGAGAATACCTGACGTCACCCTCTCACCACTGAATCATTTGCCCTCTCACGCCTTCCTCCTCTACTCACTCGCACTTGTTGTTAGTTTGTTTTCTAAAGTCTTTGTTACATGATCTTTCCAGGATTACAGGGGGTGTTGTTTGGGCGGAACAAGGCAGAACATTTCGACCCTTATTTGGGTTGTTTATGGGGGACGCTCTGCAGCAGGAGGTGAAGCGGTGCATTCACTGGGATTAAGTCTGTAGCTTTTTAATATGCAGTCACACAACTTTAAATGTATGACCCTCTTCATTCCCTTACAAATAGATTTAAAGCAAAAACTTGATGAATTATATTTTTTGTATTAATCAGTGCTGCTTTTTATATTAGTGCTGCTTAATTGCTCGATAGTTTGCTTTTTAAAATGTGAAGAGAAAAGTTGAAAAAGCCCATCGTAACTTCCTAAAAACATTGTGGATGAAGACGTAGTGACCATGAAAAAGCGCCGCCCCACCGTGCTCATTTATTCGGTTCACTGTCGTGAAGGGTCGAGTCATATTCTCATATATATTTGCGTGATAAATCCCGACAACAACTGACTGATTGTCGACAGTCGTCAAATCATTTTCTGTTAATCCACAAACTGATTTAATTAATTGTTTCAGCAATAGGTGAGACGGTCAAAAAACAACCGGTTGGTGCTTTAGGGCTGGAACTATCAATTAACCGATGATAATCAGAACTGACTGTTTGATTCATATTTCACGTAAAAATTACAAATTTTATTGTTCCGGTTTCTCCAGTGTGGAGGGTTTGTTGCTCTTCTCTGTTAGACATCACAGTAAAGTGATTTTGCATTGTTTTGCACTGTTGGTCGGGCAAATTTTTTTTTTTTTGGTATTTTCTGAAATTTTCTGAATTTAGAAAATAATCAGCCGATAAATCGATGATGAAAATGATGGTTAATAGCAGCACTAAACTTAAGAAACATTCTCTATTTATATTTGTACGAGCAGTTTGTGTGCCTGAAGCTAAACCAACAGGATCCTCATTAATCCAACCAGTGGCTCACAGTGTGGAGGTCAACAGAAGTCTACTCACTGATTGTGAACTTTGCATCATTCATACAAATGTCTCATAACTTGCGCTCATGATTTACAAATGTTGAATACAACAAGTAGCACAAGTAAAGTCACACAACCCCTTATCCTACTTTTCCCCCCTCACACTCCCATCCTCAAGTATCAGCCCCCCCCCCCCTTCCCTTCGCTCTTCAAGTCAATGAGTTCTCACTGTGGGGGACGACAAACTGCCAGCGCTACCACCTCCACAGATACCATCATGTCTGAGCAAGTATCCGCCTCGCAGCCACAGTGTGTGACACAGTGACAGCTAGTGTGACAGAGGGTGTGTGTGTGTGTGTGTGTGTGTGTGTGTGTGTGTGTGTGTGTGTCTGTGCGCGGCTGGCATCGCGAGGTTTGGCAGGAAGCAAACAATAGGAATACACACTTTGACTTAATTGGTACATCACCTCAACGCCGACGAGCAACAGGATGATGATGCTGAATCTCATCCAAGAAGCACTTTGTCAAAACTTTTAATGCGGCGGAAACTTTAGTGCACGGAAGGATTACTGCGTCCTTCATGCAGGAGCCTCCCCGGGTTCGGCCTCCGTGTCGCCGGGTGACTCCAGGAGTTGCTGGGTTAACGAGACATATTGCCTTTTAAGTGCCAAATCTCATCCCACTCGTGATTACTCTTAACTGCTATGGATTTGTTTCTAGTTAAACTAATTTAGGTACTTTCACTTCGATAAACGATCCTTTAGGTACCAATGATGGGAAAAGTATTGATGTTGTGAATTTGTTAATAGCCGAGCTACAAGAAGAAGGACTTACGGGAACGTCCACATTTTTTGCAAAGAGCTTCGCGGGACTGTTTTGGTACGGTGTGTCCTACATCTGCGAACCCGCAGAGATGCAAACAAAAGCGTGTTCTCCGATGGGACCCGGCAGGACTGAGGGGAATCTAATCACACCGCTCCCTGGAGACGCTGCACATCTCCGTGGGGGCAGTCCATCACGCTGCTCTGGGACGCACAATCTGTCACTGTCCCAGCACAGTCATTTCAGAGCACGTTTGCTTCACACTAACCAACTACTGCTATTAGTAGAGCCGGTAGTAAGACTATATAAATATGTGACAACACGCATCAATGCTCTGAAAACTGGATCAACTAAATGCAATCAATAATAACGTCCAGTGGGTCGTTTTTGGGGGATGTGGTGGAAGGTTGAACTGTCATTTTATGGATTCTTCTGTGGATTTAAAATGTTGAAGACTGTTATTAGATCGTTTCATTCCTTACCAGACTTTCTTTATTCTTCTTTTTACTTTATGTGTATGAAGATCTGCTTGCATGCATTGTTATTGTTCTCATTCACAAGATTATTTATTTAAAAAACCTTCATCAAAACATCCGTTTAAAAGGATGAAACTTGCAAACAGAGTTTTTGCATATTTTTCCATCTTTGTTTAAAAACGCTGTAATGCATCATAACAAGCCATGACCTCACCGACTCATGACACTCCTGAGCCAATAGGGAACGCTCTAAGCTCCTAACTGCTCTGCAGCCGACAGCAGGAGGCTGCTTACAGTGAGCTTTGAAAAGGAACAAACATGTTTCCGTAAGTAAACCTAATCAAAGATCTTCTTTGCCCAATTTAGTGACTTTGTCTCTTGATTTTGTGTTGATGTGTCTGACTTTCTTCAGGTAAAGCCATGTGTTGCTGGCTTGCTATCGCTGCTCACATCAACTACCCAGTTCTTCCTTTTAGATTTCAACAATGTCACTTTTACTACTGTTAGAAATTATAAAATGCATCACTGCCAAGAACGACCTAACTAACGCCAAACGTTCAATCGGCGCCTCGTGTCTAAATGTGACATATTCTTAATTAAACACCATGAATAAGAAGATTTATACTGACAATGATATGAGAAGATGAAGAGTGACGGAGAAAGCGGATGGATTCAGGATATACGAGCTGTCAAAGTTACAGCTGATGTTGGTGAAACTCACCCAGCCAGGACAAAGTTGTCACAGCAGCTGACGTCACAGAGCACCTTCCCCAGCTCGAACTGCAACTGGCTGATGGATCCCACTCGGTTCTGGACAGAAAACACGGTTACATCCAGTACAAATACTGATATTTAAAGCCCTGTCGGTTTAAAAAATACCTCTCTTTTCTTATAGAAAAAAAGAGATATTTTGCCATGATGTTACAATTTGAATGGCGTATATTGTATTATATTCTATTCACAGTTAAAACTGGAGACATACAGTCCACGCTCTACTGGCGATGTACGGTAAATTGTGCACCGATGTCACCAGACAGACTCCAGTGGAGGAGCAGGTGATTCTGCTTCACCTTCCAGTTGGAGCGCACAGCTCTGGCCGAGTTCCTGCAGTCTCGCAGCGTGCTCTTCCAGCAGGGGGAGTCAGACACGCTGGCATCCTGATGGTAGCCCTCCGCCGTGCACATCCTGAACCACAGAACGCCGTCCTCCGCGAGGACTCTCCACGGCCTGCTCACCTGGGGGGAGATCGGGACGGTGCAACGGGTGGATGGAGTCAGCATGAAGTACGAGCTGGCATCACTTAATTTACTTGTGCTTAACGAGCCCGGCTGACTGCCGAGTGGACTCGGGTCAGCCACACAATGAGTAATTAATTAATCTATACCAGTTAAAGTCACACAAGGGAGTAATGCTGCCCTCAGTGATTCTGCATGTTGGGGGAAGTGTAACTGTGATTTAAGGACTCCACAGCGAAGAGCTGAGATCAGCGAGCTGCATGACAATGTGAAAGGTGGACAGCTTATATACGCTTTATGACATAGGACCTCGTGATATTCTGTGTAGGTGTAGGTCTTTTATGTGTAAAATGGGAGGGAAAAAATTGAAGAATTGTAATGAAAGAAGGAGTGATAGCACATAGAAAGCTACCATTGCTGCAATGCTATCATGCATCTCTAACCATAAGTACAAATGAGACATGGTCCCCTCCAAATGAACAAAACGGACAATATGTTGGGGTGTGGCTCCTGTCATTTCACACGGAATAAGGAGAATAAAGCTCAGTCTTCTCTGTTGTTTGTAATGCAAAGGTCTTGCCAAAGGTTTAACCACAGCAGCTTACCTGTGCACATCGGCCCAGCTCGGTACGGTTGAGGTTTTGGAATATCTTCAGGGCTAACTCGTACGGCAACTCAATGTCAAAGAAGGGAATGTCATTGACTTCATTCTGCAAAAGAAACAATTAAAACAGACGTTATCTGTCTGTTTTTATTTGGTCAACCACCATCATCATCATCATCCTCCTCATACCAGATCTTGAATGAGTTGATCCAACAGCTCCTCGTCTTTCTTCATCTTTCTCTTCTGCTGCTGCTGCTGTTGTAGGGATGCCCTGCACACGTTGGTCATGTCCTGATACTGCCTCTTTCTCCTGGTTCTCTCCTCCTGAATCCGGTCCAGCAGTGGACCGGTCCTCCCATCCAGCAAACTACGTGCAATGGACACATATTCAGGCTCATCCTCTGGCTCTGCTGCAGCTTCTCCCCCTCTTCCTCCACCACCTTCAACACACGCTCCGTCCTCGGTGCTGCCACCCTCTTCTTGTTTTGAAGGACTACGAGCCTCGTTGAGATTTTCCAAGTTTTCAAAATACTTATTTTTCAAATCTCTCTGGCCCGACTGACTAGGAACATCCAACGAAGGGGTAGGAGCACAAATAAGTGGTTGCTCGTCTTTACTACTCGTTAATTCTTCTTTCCAACACTCCCTGAACGCAGCAAGCTCGTCTTCGGCCATGTTTCTCAATCATTCTTGACAAAATATAACTTTAAAGTGTTATGAAGCCGCGTTGTAGGCATTTGTTAGCTATACAGACCAAGAAAGGGACGGATAGCTCGGTTCTGAAGCATAAACAAGCACATGCCCTTCACTATTAACAGTCCGAAGAGGAACAACGCACTGCTGTACATTAGTTCCGCTTGTTTTTAATTCCGCAGTTTTATTATACAGGCGGCAATTCTCAAGTGTTATGTGTGTTTTTACTGACAATTGTTCTGATTATAAATGCAGGAATTGTGGGGGTGGTCATATTTTGGGGTGGTCATATTTTAGAACAATACAAACTGCATATGTTACAGTTAAAATATAACAAAAGGGAACACAATGTCCCAGAACACCCTACAACAAAAGACTCGTCAGATCAAACCAGACAGGGGAGATTCAAGAGTTAACCATTGCATCTCTCTTTTGGGAAAAGATGATGTAAACCCCACACCATGTGACACTGTAATGAATAATACAGTAGAGAGAGGGGGAGAGAGAGAGAAAGGGGGGGGGGGGGGAACGCAAACACAGTTAAGGTTTGATGAGAGAAGAGAAGGGGTGTCATATATCCTCAAGACTTCAAGAGAAAAGACTGGTTGTGCTCTCAGAGAAAGATGTGCTGGCTACCGATTGACCAGCCATTGCTCCTGCCCGGTGACTCCACCTGCAGTGGCCACCGACCCTCTCCGTGCTCGGTGGCTCAGTTGCTGGCGTCTCGCCTGCGGAGGATCGGGGACCAGCTGGAGAAAAGCTGGACGGCCGGGGAGACGGAGAGCGGCTTCGGCTGCGGGGGCAGAGGGACGGTGGTGGTGGTGACCGCGCGAGGCCACCTCAAGAGCTTCCTGTGCACTGCAATACACTTGACCGTGCTCGTGCTGGTCGTCGCGAGGCGACACCTGTAGGGCACCACTACGACACCAGCAACAGGTGCGTAAACAGAGTCGCGTGACCTGCATGTTTGATTTGAGTAAAGTACGATCACAAACCTCGAGCTTACATTGTTACAGTTGTTGGAATGGTAAACATGTTGTAAGGTCCATTGTGTAAATATAATTAAAAAAACACAACTATGACAAAAACAGCTTAGGTATGAATACGAATCTGTTTTATTTTCTGTAAAAAAGTGAATGTATGTCGAAATGTATACGCAAAAAGAGTTGTTAAAAATGTCTTTGTCTGCTTAATACAAAGTGAATCGCAGACTACAGGTGTGCTGCTTTAGACAGAAGTTTTCTCTTCGTCTGTAGGTTGAGAAAACGTCTACTTCTTTAAGTATATTGGTCTTTCAGAGTATTGGATACAATGAACAAAAATGTATTTATTTATGTTTTAGTTTCGCAATGTTTCCACGGTAAACTTCATAGTTATCAGGGGGAAAAGACAAACAACATAAAACGTAATCTAGCATAACATGAAACACAACTTCTACAATTAATTTAGTTATTTACCAATGTTGACAACAAAACATGTACTTTTGATTGTTTACATTTTACAATAATCACGCATACGTAATTCAATTGTATGTTAAATGTAACGCCAAACAAAACAGGCTGATTTTGCACACAACGCGCAGACAAACTAATTCTGAATGGCTTTAATTCGCATTTCAATAATTCGTTTGAAGGGGAATAGTAAATGTTTTGAATTGGCAAGTGGATTTGTTTTATCTTTAATATGCTGTATGCCTTAAGCGTCCTAATTTTGTATCTACTTTTGACAAGTTGGCCAGGTTTCTGTTAAGGTATCGCATCTTCCTGGTTTTGAATATGGAAATAAAGACTTAGTGAGGTAGATTCTACAACGACTGTCTTACCTTTAAAAACGTGTATTTTATATATGTTTATCCTAATTAAGTTGATATGATATGTTCCATAGATGGTGCCTTTAGGACCATGCACGAGAAGAGGGCTCACATCATTTGCACTAAAATCGAGGGATGCAGGAGAGTCGGAGGATGCGGTCCATGGTTGGAAAGTGTGCAGCGAGTCCGACAGAGGAAGAAGAGGAGGAGGAGGAGGAGGAGGAGAAAGCGGATTTAAATGAGCGTTTCAGGGTCGTAACTTTGAGTCTGCCTAAACTCGATATGTCATGAAGACTTACTCAGGCCCGATGCAAATGCACTGAGAGTTTCATAACGAGCTAACCCACTGAACCCCAGCAGCCCTGCAGTCAGCCGGCTGCGCGTCCTCCCCCCTTTGCGCCTCTCATCCCAGTTACAAAAACGGTGATGTAATCCTCCCCTGGTACAGTGGAGGGAAAAGCTTACGTATAGGACTCCTTTGAATTTCCACCTCCCACCACGTGAGTGCATTCAAGGCAGAGGGGCTAGACTTGATGTTACCTTTAAATGTATAAGGCTACAATTAGTGCAGCAGTCCTGAAAAAAGAAATGCACTGAAATAGACCAGTTTGTGAGCTTCATAATGCACTGTACTGCTTCACATAAGCTATACTGTAAGTGTAAACATGTGAATACTGAGAGGACGGATGTTTTTTATCGATGTTTTCTACAGTGTTTAGATGATGTTTACACATTCTCCTGTGCTTTACTATTAACTGTTGGGGGCAGTGTTACGCGGTGTTTTCGTCAGATACTGGACCTGCGCATCGGAAGTTATGCTGTCAATGCTGTCTGTGATTTCTGGAAATAAGCTTTTTCTCTGATATATCAAGTGTAATGTGAGCAGAATTACTGAAACTGTCTTTTATAAAAGTCTGTGCTATTTATACTTTATTAAATATTTCATATGGATTTTTAGTAGGTAAAGTAATAAAAATCTTTCTGAAATAAATTCTCTGCAGGTGTCTTTACAATGAGACAAGAAATACGGCTGGCAAAATGAGCTCAAAGTGCTTTAATTTCAAACTGAAGACCACACTTGCAATGCACTCTGCATTTAGTGGTCATTACGCAACTCAAGAATGACTATTCTAAAGGAAGTGATTCATATCAACAATATTCATATGAAATGATTATAACATGGAAGCTTATCAGCCACTCAATGAAAAAGAAATGCAAAGTGAAATCCCACTGACTTCAGCGTCTGACTTAATAAGAATCTATAAAATGACTACGGTGCCTTGCTGACACACACTAGACGTTCATTACTCAATATCTAAATAACCTTACCGCTTACCAAGAACCTTTTGTTACTTACAGACCGACTTTTCTTTCTTTCAAAATAAATATCGCAAAACTTAAAAACTAAATACCAAATAGAAATGTTATTAATTATAAAATATACAAAAGAAATGTGCCAAATTTACCACAAATAGAGACTATTTACATTACCACCACAGCAAATCAAAGGAACATTCTTTATCGTGTGTTGTGTAAAATAAAATGCTGTTTAACATTTGACAATATTGGCTCATTCTACATGCACACAAAAAGGTGACTGATGTCATAACAATATGACAATGACACAATTGTAAAAAGGTTTAAGCTTCTTTTCAGTGATACCATGTTGATACATTAGTTTGTGCACGTGGCCTCTACCACCAATGTGCTCAACTTGTCTGCACTGAAAATAATGATCAACAAATCTCTCTGCTCTGGGGTCTCATTTATAACCGTGGCGTACGCACAAAAAGGGCCTGAAAGAGGTGAACTTCACCTCCAACGCAGAAGTTGTGATATGAAAACAAACTTGACGGGAGAATGTGTGCACCTGTACAGAAACTCTGACCCACAAACATTTTGGAGACACAGGGAAGCTGCCGACGTAGATGGTGAGGGTGGTGAATTGAAGCCGGACTATAGATATTAAATGTGAGAGGCATCATTATACGTATAGTGATTTCACTTCATATCACACGTTACTTTGCAGAACAAAGCATCAACAGTTATCAATAATGTGCATATATCGCCAAGTACGATCTTAGTTTTTGTGTATTTGTGTGTATTTTCGCAAAGTCTGGAAAATAAAACCGGTGACAACTGTCGTACAATCACTCCAGGAGGAACGAGTGTGCAGGGATTTGGGATTCACAAAAGGAAACTGCGCACTGGCAGGCGTACGCAAGGTTTCACGAATCTGATTATTTTTTGGAGTACGTGCATTTCCTCCTTTGAATGTACGGAAACATTTACTGGGGATCCTGCGCAGTGTTTTATAAATGAGACCCCCTGGTCTTTACAATTGCTTCTAAAGTTAAAGTCCCCCTACATATAGTGTGTTACTATGCTTACCCTGATTTAAAGAGTTACCGCACTAAGATAAACAGCGAAAGATGACACCCCATCCTCTAACTCGCAAAACAGCACAATCCCGTCTTCGCATGCGTGTTCGGAGCTCAGTAGATCTGGAAGTGAGCCGAGGTGGTGCCGTCCTTCCAGCATCGCAGGGTCTCAATGACGGTGGAGCGACACAGCGGACACGTTCTCTCCCGGTCGAACCACAAGCACAGGCACTCCTCGCAGAACACGTGCTGCAGAGGGACAGAACGCACACGCCACATTTCTTAAAGAGACGAGGAACATGCACAGCTAAATAAATACATCTCTTTAAATCTCATTCCAAAGAGCAATTTAAAACCAGCCAAAAGTACTTGGTTTTATGAACTTCTGGTGGATTAACTTCTCACCTTCCTCCATTGACACGGAATTGTTCCAGCTGCAACTTAGCACACTTCTGTCCACACCCAACCACACCCATGGGTGATGCTGGCTGTGGTCAGAGGTTCAGCAGTCTCGGACTACTTCACAGAGCCCTTACCTGACAGAGAAGGGCGATGGGGTCTCTGAAATCCGCCTGACAAATGGCACAGACATCGCCCGCCTCGCTGCACTGCTGACCGCCTGCCCTCACTCCATAACTCTGGATGAGACAGAAAAGAGGGAAATTTAACCTCTCCTAGATTTATTTAAATCGCAAAGCAAAAAAACACAAAGTTGAGCATATCTCTGTGTGTTTACTGATACGTGAAAAGAGTAAAAACAGTTTGAATCTCACCTGAGCGCTGCAGAGCATGACCAAGGCCTTGCGGATGGCAGACACTCGTCCACAGATGTCAAAGGACTGTGAAACAATAAAGAAGAAGCACGATCAGATTTTGAGAAAAAACAATTGCAACTGGCCAGAAGCCCTCCTATTTTTAATCATATTATTCACTTATTGCATTGTATTTAAGTTGAATAATTGTCGTTCTTTTATTTATCTAATTTGTATTTCACAGTTTTACTACTATTACAGTTATCATAGCTTTTAAATTCTATTCGATTACATTTTGATCATTTTATTGTCTCGCGTCCAATGGTCTCAAATTGTTTAGTTGCTTTCGTCTTTTCTGTTGGTGTCAGCAGCCACACTTGTTGAGTTTTGGCTCGTCGTTCATCTGTGAAGCACTTTGAACTGCACTGTATGGAAGGTGCTGTACAAATAAAGTTTGATCCATTGATTAACAGCAACAAGTTAGCAAAGTAACATCTCTAATCTCCAGCATTTTATTCAACATAAAGCGATACTCTGCTTCTACTGGTTATGCATTTTCACATTTTTCTCTAAACTTTATCTTACTGTTATCCCGTGTGACACAAACAGCATGACAACGGTGAATCAACCACTGATGCACATCGGCATACTCTAATATTGACGCACTGCTAACATTGCCTGATCTTGGAAAACACCAGAGTGCTGCACCTCAGCACGCACACACACACACACACACACCCAGGAAACTGTCCACCCAGTTTAGCTGAACAATCCCATCATCAACAGCTACATCCGCTGAGTCACTGGTGTATTACCGGTAAAAGAAGTCTCGACTATAATTGTCAACACACTCTACGGAACACATGACGGTGACAACCTCAAACAATTCATCACGCCGTCATTTGGTGTTTCATTCATCCAACAACAAGTTTCACTATTTCAGCTTCCCATTGCGATGTCGTGACAGACTGGAAGCTGACGCATGGCTCTAAAGAGCTCTTTCTCCGGAAGTCTTTTTAAGTTCCCTTATGCCACTGTGCTCAGTGCCTGGCCTTGCTGTGACCTCAGGTTTCTCTTTCAGTTTTACAATCCAGGCCCAAACATCTTTCCAATCCAGGGGAAGAATAACATTGAAGATGATTTCTAATCATTTTGGTGAGCTAACTTTTCATCTATCCTCCCTCTCAAGTCATTTCCCTCTTTTTCTCTGGATCCCCATTCACTTTGTGGGTCCCCAACAGATGAATCAAAAATGTTCCTGATGACCCCTTCAGTTATGCTCCATCACTACAACTTTTGTTTTACAAGTACGCAGTCTGGACCAAAGTGGTGGACCGTCTAACTGACGCTGCCATTTCTAGATCCTCACTTCTAGCGTGACTAAAAATCAGAGGCTCATCTAATTCCTCCTCCCCTAGAGGAGGAACCCTTTTCCTTTTTAACACCCCACGAACTCTACTCTAGTACCACCCAGGAGCCGAAACGTTGACTGTGCACACAACATATCACATAAATCATAGATCTATCATAAATAGTATTGCTATGAGACTTGCTGAAAATATTCATACTCCCAAACTGGGGGAACGCAAAAATTTAAATCGAGAAAATAATCCGCCTATTGATCAATAATGAAAATACATGTCTGTTGCAGCCTTTATGACCTCTTGTCTTCCACCACCATCACTATAGACCTGAGCTCCAGTTAGTCTCTAAGAGTAACAACATTATCAGGATTTTGATTATTCTATAATAATATAATACGTTTCTTAATGTGGGCTGTAAAGAACAATGTAAGCTCTAGAAAAGTGCTAAAGGGGTTTTAGTATTTAAGTAGTAATATTCATAATTTAGGCAGCTTCACTATTTTTCTATGCTGAGCTCTTTTCTTCACAGGAGTTTGTCCTCCATCTGTTGTCGGCCCTTGAACATCTTATTAATTAATTCTGATGCAGGAATTGAATTTTGTGCAGTCTATATGTAATTTATATAAGTTGGAACACCATATTGATCTTTGCTAGATGCTTTGCTACCGGGCACAGATTACCTTGCAGAGGCTGTAGATGATGATGAGTGTGGCTCCCAGGAAGTAGCTGTTGGACGGGTCTTCTCCCATGATGTACTTGTACCACAGCTGGATGGGCACCAGGGCCCGAAACAGCTGGCTGAGCTCCTCTATCAGCAGGTAGAACTTACCCTAGATAACACACACACAAATTAGAAAGTAGAATAGTAGAGGAGGCCTCTCTTGGTGCTTCCATCCAACTTTGTGTCCATATCAGGAAGAAGCCTCCGGGTCTGAAAAGTGAAGCCAATGTGGAAGTGCATTCAACCTGCATTGGAGGGGCGACACCTGCTAGAAGAAGTCAGATTATACAGAAGTCTGTGAGAAAATGACTACTTCTCACTTGATTTATTACCTCAGTAAACATTGTAAACACATGTAAGGTCTCAATCGCTAGTTTCAAGAATTCTTCAATACAGCATAATGTCTATTGAGTAAATTGTGGTCCCATTTAGAGTAAATAGACAATAAAGCAGGGTATGCTTTAGGGCGGGGCTACCTTGTGAATGACAGGTCGCTACCACGGCGTTGTTGGTGTTTTAACCTTTTTCAGTGTGTTTTTAGTTCATAAAAAGGTCAATTGTTATTTTTTTGGTCTCCTAAAAATGTCTTATTCAGAGTTCGATTGTAGCTCCAACCTCTTCAAACCCGTAGTCCACAAACCAATAGGTGACATCACGGTGATGAGGTCCACTTCTTATATGCAGACGATGGTCCAGTAGATGGCAGGGACTGGGAATGTGCCCACCTAATATTTTTCATTTTTAAACTGGCAGTGCCTTCGAAGACAGAACATCAAAAACAAAGGCGACCTTTTTAAGGCTTAAACAAAGTTTGACTGAATGAAAGAAATACTAAAATCGAGACAATATGTATTCTTCCTTTGATCCACTCTTCTACTGTCCAAAAAGCGGAAAAGAGCGGAACAGCTTGGAGGCACTCTTCTATCTAGTCAAGAGCAGTGCGGTATTAAAAGCTTAAAACAGCAGGCCTCCAGCCCAAACATGGCTGCTGTCCAGAGCTCCGCAGTTTCACAGCAGTACAGGCAATGTCCCCACACTGCAAGGGAAACTGGCAGCGGCTCCTTCCACCTGCTACCCAATGCCCACATTAAACCCAGCCCTACGGGGGCTTGCTGCTTTAAAAAAAAAAAGGACCCCTTCCCTAAATAATCACGAAGAACAAATTGAACTTCTGACTGCTACAAAGTGCATTAAGTGAATTGGGTACGGTTAAAAACAGAGGGGACCAAAATGGAGGAGGCAAACTTGATTCCCTAATGGCCCCCGTGGCATCCCAGCTTGCATAATGACTTCCTGGATGTTCGCTGACAAAGATTGATGACTGTGGGTAAAGAGCCACAAGCAGCCAGGTGGGTCGGGGAGGAAGGCCTCCGCTAGTGGCTAATTCATCTTCCTTATTGTCCCCTCAGCCTCGTATCCCACAGTGCCCATCACGCCCACGCACAAACTGTCAAATCTTAAGTTTGGACAGAAGCCAAGGAGTTTGAGTAAGCTCCACTGCAGGCCGTGTTCGAGTAGTTTCCTCCTTTCTGGTTATATTACATCGTCTGATCTCTTTATCCAATCCATAACACAGAAACAGACACATAACTTTACTTTCTAATCTACGAGGCCGTTATTATTACATTGCTATCTATTAACTCTGCGGGTAAGTGGGTGGGGCTTAAAATGTGGTTATGATCTTTTTCTTTGCCGTCTTTGTTTGCACACTGCTATATTGTTTTTAAACAATTAGATATTTGGGCTTTAAGACCTTGGACCTTTGGAGTAATGGTCATATTTTACTCCGAGACCTGTATGAACAATGAAGTCAATTAATATCAATAATATTATTAACATAATTCATCAGTTTAAAAGAAAGAATAGTTACTCGCCCTACTTAACTTGTGACTCATGCTCCTGTTGAACAGCCGCAGAAAGTCTTCAACATTAAATCTTGCTCGAGGCAAACAGAGCAGACAAGTGGAGCAGCACCAACAGAGCAAACAACAAACCACAGATCGATGTTACGACCACCACATTTAGGGAGCAGGAGACTCCGAGACACCTCGTAAACAAGAAGGAAAACACTCACAGCAGCACACAATGAATACGATTCATGCACAAGCAGGAAGACACGAGCCCTTCCTCGTCATGGAACTTCTGTACGCGCTGACGCTGGTGATTATGTCGGATCATTAGTGCATCCGCGTTTGTTCTGCAGTAACGAAGCAGACGGGCTGATTATGTGACTTTATGGAGTTCAGAATAGACGGGACTGTTCGGCCATCACAGTCCGGGTGATGATACAATCTGCGATTCCCTAAAATCCTCAACATGTGTCCCTTAAAGCTGTAAAATGAGATATATATATATATATATATATATATATATATATATATATATATATATATATATATATATATATATATATATATATATATATATATATATATATATATATGTGTGTGTGTGTGTGTGTGTGTGTGTGTAGGGTACAGGTAATGGTCCAGCTCCAGGGAGGGATGACCTCACCCGTGCAATCCCCTCGAGGGCAAATGAGCTCAGTTGCTGGCTGTTGTGGTTCCGATAGGCCGGTCTGTTTATCAGTGGAAAATGTAATCCTAATACTCCCCTCCTCCCCCCTATCCAACACACAAACACACGCACACGGAATATGAGCTGCACCTGTATGAGTCTATCTCTGTGTGTGTGTGTGGTGTGTGTGTGTGGTGTGTGTAATCATAGTCCATTGCCTCAGGCCAGACTAACCACGCACGCAGACCTTATGAATACAGAGCAGTTTCACACTGTGACCCTTCAGCACTTTCTTCACTCAGCGGAGTATTGCATCATAGTTTAGCTGATTTGTTTTTTAAATATTTTCTACCAAGTTCCTCAACTTTGTGAGTGAACTTCCCGTAACTCAATCATTGTTTGTACCGTGTTATGGATGAGCTAAACATGAATATGGCAGTCTATACATTGACACTCAGATTAGATGCCTTTTAAGTGTGTCATACAAGGTTTGCTTGGTCGGTCTATAATGTGTTTAAAAGGACAAATACACTCCTACATGCTCTTATGGTGTTACGGCTTTTGCTGTGAAGCAGCTGCAAGAAGTCGAATAATTAAAAACCTTACGGTTCAAAGTTAGCCTCATTCTTCATTTGGGCCTTTGTTTGCTGTCAACTGATCAAATGCACAAAAGGTTTGCTATAAAGTGTTTAGGGCAAAAAGATGCAAGCATTTATTGCAATTTAAGCAAATGTCAAATGTGCATAATGAGGGCTGCAATTAAGAAATAAATAATGAAAATCATCTTTAAAATGTCTATAAAATGGCAGAAAATACTTGCTACATGTTTACAGAGCACACGGTTGTGTCAGACTGTTACAACCTACAACAGAAATTCTGACAGAAAATAAAAGGAAAGTCTCAAATCCTCACATTAGAAGGGCTGGAACCAGATCATTTGTTATGCTTTTTTGCTTGAAAAACTAAAAAAAGACTAACTTCAGCACTTCAAAGTGCCATTATAACTGCAAATTTACAGTTAAAGTTTCTAGTCATGACTTATGGATATAATGTAAACTGTGTCCCATGAAGAAGATGTAAAAATAATTCACATTTGCTGTAGATCTAAGGGTCAGAGGAATCAATGTGGATTTCTTACCCTGGATTTGAAGGCCAGGAGAATCTTGGGCAAGAAGAGGACAAAGCATTTCAGGCCGATGGTGAAGTACTTAAGGACAAAGTCGGTGATGCCCACAGCCCAGATCAGATCGAAGAAGTCAAAGCTGTTGAGGTTGGGCCTGGCAAATATGAGGCTAGAAGAAAAAGGAAGATGAGTTGTTAATGGGAGGTCTGGTGGTTTCACACAGGATGGAAGAATGACAAGCAACAGAAAGGCAAATGTTTAACAGAACTCAAGAAAACGCTCTCGAAACCAAAACACGAAATAAACACAAAATACTCACAGGACAAGACCAGACAAGAACAGGAACGTTCCCTAAAGGAAATGGAAGTCAAAATGAAATGGCTTACACGACACAAGAAGAATGGGAAAACCTAAAACGTATCAAAAATAAAATCAAAAACATAAGATGGCAGGCGTAGAAAAAACACAAAGCTACTGTTAAAGACCTGCGTGTACGCTACCTGTTCTGCAGCTCCTCCTGACTGAACGTGTAGTAGAGATACACTATATTCCCTGCAAGGAACCCGATGATCCAAAGAGCAACAAATACAGAACGTTCCGCCTGGCAACATAGAAGAGAAACACACAATACATTTCTTTAAATCTAAAACTGTAAATAAACACTTGCAATAATGTCACACATTCTGATTACCGTACATTGTGGTGCGTTATTAGTCCGTCTGACAGTGAGCTTGTGTGTACGCGCTCTCGTGTATTTGCCAAGAACGCTCTGGGGCGTTTCATTTTTCACTTCAGTTTTTGGTTGCATTTTTTTTGTAATTTAGTTTACGCACTGTAGTTTATCTTGAGTCAATCCAATGTACACCATCCCGCTGCTGTAAATACTCACTAGAGCACCCAATGTGTATTCATCCATGGCTGAAAATAGTCCCCAACAAGTGCACTATCGACTCCTGTTTGAGTAATGTTTGATAAAAACCAAAGTGCCCTGTTTTAGAAGGATACTCTGCCTAAACTACACCTACGAGCCATTTAAAAAAGACAAAAATGAACCCTCAAGGTGTTCCTGAGGTATCGCATTCACGAGAATTAGACAGATTACTGATCTTCACCTTCGACCACCAAATTCTAATCAGTTCACCCTTGAGTGGAAGTGGACTTTTGTGCCAAATTTAAAGAAAGTCCTTTTCTGCTTTCTTAAGATATTACGACAATGGACGGGCAGATGGACGGACGAACATCCCGAAAACATTGTTGTCGGGGCAGCGGCATAAACATATGACATAACACCAGCCTTATCCTTTAATAACGGCATGTGCGTAGCCTGACTTTGGTCTCAGACTATGTATGTCTCAGTATTTAAACTAACATTTGAAAAGATGAGATGTTTTACCCGTAATGACACTTGGTGCCTAAACGTGGAATTGGCATAGGCGAATGTGCTGGCCATGCCCACACACACTGCAATACCTGCAGGAGAGAAGTGCAACATCATCACTAAACCACACCTGATGACTCTTTGACACACAAGTAGCGTATTATCTGACACCGTTAGCAGCACTACCTAGCTTATGCTGGAAGCAGACTTTAGCCAGCAGAATGAGGATGAAGGGGAAGCCTCTCTGCAGCCATGTGACTACTGCCTTCAGCTCAGACAGGGCTGGGGCCGGGGTGGACGGGTCTTCCTGGGCCTCCTCCCTGGAGCTGTGCCTCTCTGAGCCGCCCGCCGTAGCGGCCTGCTGGAGCAGAGAGGAGGTCCTGTGCTGCAGGGCCTGGTGGTGGAAGTGGTGGTGGTGGTGATGGTGGTGCGGGGGTGGCCGAGGGAGAAAAGGTCCACCCTCCGTGCGGTGGGGGCCTCCTTCTTCTCTGGACGATGCAGTCATCTGGATAAAAACTTCAGGGGGAGAGCCCAGGACTAAGCCGGCTGCCTGGAATTGGGCAGAGGAGACAGAGCCGGAGGGGACGCCCACCAGGCCGGAGAAGATCTGCTGGGGTGAAGCGGGAGAGTCGGGCTTCAGGCAGTCGAACACACCACCCTCATCTAGGCTGCTCTCTGATCCCAGAGTTTGGCTTCGGCTCCTGAGTGAGGATACAAAAAACATCTCAATCCTAGACAATGGCTATGCTTCATTTTACATATCCTGTATAGTAAAATTCCTCTCTGAGGTTGTGCAGAACATTCAAGTTATTTATGGACCTGGCTTTGAAATATTGCAATTAAACATTGGTTTGGCCCAAGCATTGGTTACTGCAGGGAGATGGTAGACATCTATGGTATCACTAGACAATGAAAGACAGGATGTATGCATGTAGACAGGGGGGGTCCACATACATGTGGCACAAACAAAGGGCTTGTGCTGCTCCTGAGAGCTATTCTTCTCACCTTTCAGAGGGCATGCCATCCGTGTTGCTGCTGTGTCTCCTCTGCATGGCATACCGCTCACCACCACATGGTCCAGCCCTGCAAAAATGCAAATCAACAGATTCTGACAGCTCGTTTCCTCAGCTATTCTGCCTTTGTGTGCGTTTTTATTCGTTAGACAGTAAGCTGAACAACATTGCAGACGACTTTACCTGAGTACGTTCTGTGAATTGCCCCGCAGTTCTTGGCATATTTAGTGTCAGGTTTAGCTTTAGTGTCAGGTTTAGCTAGGTTGTTGATGCTGCAGCAGAGAAGATGCTCCGACAGTGCAGCTCTAAAGACTTCCTGTATGGCGTCATCGACGTCCTCGTATCCACCAATCAGCGTCCTCCTTCCCACCACACCACATCCGTGTTGGAAAATTTGTTTTGCAGATGGTGGATGTCAAGACGTCGCTGGATAAACACAACAGTTGCTGCTCGTTAGTCGTAACGTCGGACGATACACAGCTGTGTTCTTTAAAATAATAGGCTGCGTCATAATATATTGTTTATTGGCATCATTGTGTAGCTTATCTAAAAGAGAAAGCTAATGCTAACGACAGCTAGCTAGCAGGCTAACAAAGCAGGCTTTTATGATGAAGCACAGTTAACTAGCTTGCACACCAGTCAACTGTTTTTGAGCTGTCATCCGTCATCATCTCAAACCTGCAACATGGGTTAGCTATTGTCTTGTTGGTAATGCTAACTGTAACGTTATTTATCACAGTTGCTGTCAGTTAAAGCTAGTTAACGTCAGTTTGCACAGCAGTTTTTAACATTTTTTTTGTGCGAGTCATCCGATCGTTACACAGTACTGACAAATAACGTCAGTCAGGGAATTGATTACCCCCCCTCTGGAGGTTTGATGTGTTGGACCGACACTGGAAAGCCATGCTATGATGGTGCTACGGCGGTTACTGAGGAAGCGCTGGGTGCTGGGAGTTGTCTTCGGACTGTCTCTCATCTACTTTCTCACTAGCACGCTCAAACAGGTACACAAACTCACACTGCACTAAATGGTAGTATCTTCTGCAGCAGTACATTAATACTAAATCAAAGAAGTAACCTGACGGGGATGTCTGTTTTTGATGCAAAATTCCTGCAAACCCAATATTGCCCGAAAGCAGTGCTGCTCATTAACTCAAAATGTTGTCTGCAATGGTTTTAATACATGAGATATCTCCAAATATATGGTACTGCAAAAT
This sequence comes from Lycodopsis pacificus, assembly GCA_028022725.1. Classification (NCBI taxonomy): domain Eukaryota; kingdom Metazoa; phylum Chordata; class Actinopteri; order Perciformes; family Zoarcidae; genus Lycodopsis; species Lycodopsis pacificus. The sequence goes on along the minus strand of CM051692.1, from coordinate 14,676,111 downwards.
CAGTCTATTTGGGGTTGAGTGTCTTGAGGACACAGAGGACAATTCAACATGTGGACGGTCTATCTACTCAACCAGTCACAATTTCTTACACCCCAACCTAACATTTATGTTACTTGTTTTGTCCGATCAATAATCTAAAACCCAAATATATTCAGTTTACTCATACAGATAACAAAAAAAAACTGCAAAAAATTGAACTAGTAAATTCTCTGCATGTTTGCTTAAAAGATTACTAGATTATATTGCCGATCATTTTATTTCTCCACTCCTGATCTCACTTTATATCTCATCATATTGTCTGACCCTCTACTGAACTTTGTCGAGTTTTTTTTTTTCTTTGACGGCATTTCATGGCCTTCTGTGTGAATTGTGCAGGAGGAGCGCACCATACGGGACCGCACGCTCTTAGAGGTTAGAGATTCAGACCATCGCATCCCCTGGAAAGTGCGTTTCAACCTGGGCAACAGCAGCCGGCAGATCACTCAGTGCAGGAACTCCATCCAGGGCAAGACGCTGCTCACAGACGAACTTGGTGAGCAGTGCAGCCGTTACTCACCACCATACAGTGATGATAACACGGCAGCTCCTCTAATCAATGCATGTTCTCCTCCGGGTTAATGTTTTACAGGTTACGTCTGCGAGAGAAACGACTTGCTGGTTAACGGCTGCTGTAACGTCAACGCTCCCAGCTCCAGACAGTACATTTGTAAAAGCTGCTTGGCCAACGGCTGCTGTAGCATCTATGAGTATTGCGTCTCTTGCTGCCTCCAGCCTGATAAGGTAATCTGTCACATCAAGGATGTTCGGGGGCGTTACTGTCATCTAGAAAGTAATGTGTCTACATGCTGCATGCATGCATTTTATATGAACATCCTGAAATGCAAGAATTCAGATGCTAGATCTTTTAAAAGTTGAATATTGAGTTTGCCTTTTAAACACAGCAGTGACCGCGAGGGGAAGAAAGAACAGGTTGAGCAGATTGGAATCTGTGCTCGTGTGTTTTACACACACGCTCACTCTCTCTTATCTGTGTACTCTTCCTCAGCAACTTCTCCTTGAGCGCTTCCTGAATCGTGCAGCGGAAGGTTTCCAGAACCTCTTCACCGCTGTGGAGGATCATTTTGAGCTGTGCCTGGCCAAGTGTCGGACCTCTTCTCAAGTGAGTTACGAGATAAGCGCACATGAAAACGTTCAAACTCTGACAGAACACAATCCTATCTTCATGAATACAGAGTCAGTCTGAAACGCATGATATTCATCAAATACTCATCTGTCTATTCTTTGGACAGTCAAAGTTAGACAGTAGATATGCACTTTGAATGTTTCACTATGATTCATTGCTATTGTCTCATCAATTTCCTGCATGTAAAAAATGGCAACAACAAATTTTGTCTGTTCTCTTTATGAATATTATATTTGTTCACATTCATTCTGCCCCGGCTTTGATCTTTGCCCTCCCTAATATTAAATGTTTACAACTTTTAGAATGTATATTTTGCAAGTTGTTAGTTGCCGTCAATAAAAGCATCAGACAAATTCCTAAAATCAGCATTTTATGGTTTCTGGAGCTGAATGAATGTTTACATTTTATTACCACGCATAAACATTCAAATGCTCTGTTGTTTTAGGTGACAAAAGTTTGACGCTCAATTTTAATCGATTGAATGGGTCCATTCAGCAGCAGACGTTACTTCAATATATTAACATGTTTATTCTTTTTCCTCCTCGTGCAGAGTGTTCAACATGAGAACACCTACCGAAACCCTCAAGCAAAGTACTGCTACGGAGAGAGTCCTCCAGAGCTCCTTCCTGTGTGAGCATTTTGACTTCCCTCTCGGGTTTAGGAAGAGTTCTAACAGCAGCGGGTCAATACAAGCGTCCCTGTTCGGACCCCTAAAGGTGCTTGGAGAGGAGACTCTCTGCAAAGGAACTGCTGTGTTGGACAATTTTGCGTTATAGAGGCAAAGAGATGGAGACGTCTAAGACCAACCTGAAAATGGACACAATCTGTGATTATTTACACTTCATAAGTGCATCGAATGCTCCATACATTCATCCGTGATGATCATCAGGTCTACGTAGCAGGCAGCTCATCCATCAGGACTCGCCTCAAACCGGTTCATGTCATAAAATAGGCTTCATTTTTAGAAGAAGGTAACAGCTGTTTGTTTTTTTATATATTAAATACAGCAAAGAATGTGTCATTACTTCAGTGTGTAGTGCATGCCTATGAAACTATTTAATAAAAGTGACTGTGAAATGAAATGGGTTTCTATTTTATAAATGGTGACAATTAAAATGTATTTGATCATACCGTTGAAATGTTTATGAAGTGTTGCGTTACAGGCGTAAAGAGCAGTTCAACACTGCATAATGTGTGTAGTTTATACAAAATAAGGGTGGTATAAGCATGCTGAACAGTCTGTATTAAAAAATTTGTTGATAAAACTTGCGCAAGATTCAACGGAAAGTAGCAGCACGCACAGCTCCACATCTTGTATTGAGTTCACGGCAGTGCCAAGGCTCAAGGAAACAAAACACCAGCGCTCAGATTATCGGTCTCCTTTAAAACTGAAGGTGTTTCAGCTAGACGAAGCAGTTTTACCCACAATAAAAAAGGCTTTATCGGTGAGGGCCGGCGTTTTGTTTCTTTATTGTGCTTGAGAAAAGGAAATAGGACCGTATGATCTAGCTTTCATTTTATTTGCCAAAAAATTGCATTACATTAATAGAACGTACAGTCAAACCTGTGTTTTGTTGAAATAAAAAAATAGAATTTAAGAATCTCCACAACAGTGGTAGGAAAGTATATGAAATTGTTCTCTCAATTACGTAAAATATGTGGACCTTTGCTGATGATATCCTACATCAGACGCGTTTGAAGCTCATTCAGAACCACGAAACATTGGAACTTCTAATTGAATATTAATTGATCGCTTAATTTGAGGAGGACAGGGCCCACATTAATCTTTCTTACAGTGTTTTTGTCCTCTTGCATTGCTTTGACGGGACTTTGACAGAGTTATCTGCCTCACCGTGCTCTGTCCATCTGTCCACAAATTGCAATACAGTGATTGGAGTCCAAACCGGTGGCTTCCGGTGTAGGTGATTCTTATCAGCCTCTCTTTCTACCTCAGGCAACATAGCCAGCTCACGAGGGATAGATGGCCAGAGCGTAACAATTAATCATTGTGAAGGCCGAGAAAACAAACCGTCGTAATTAGAAAACGTATTAGAGCCCCTTTTAATTTGCCTCTTTGGCAAGTTGATTAATTACGGTCACATGGGAACAATGTCAGTTGCTGAGTTTATTTGAACAAAGCCATTTCTTTTATAGCTTTTTAAAGGAATAGTTTGACATTTTGGGAATCACTAAAATGTTGCGACCTTGCTGAGAGTTTGATGCGAACATTGATTCTGCTCTTCACTGATCCTCTCATCCAACTTTCAGCAAGAAAGCAAATATGCCAACTTTCCAAAATGTCATACTACTTCTGTAAACAGTTGAAAAATAGCTAAAATCGTGACTTTTTCATTTATTTTATCTACCTAAAGGTGCATTGATTTGGCGGTAACTAGCGGTGAACTGAAACTTCTCCCGTGTGCCAAGCCTGGAGGAGAACTACAGCAGCTGACACAGAAAAAATGAAAACGGCACTGGTCCTTTCTAGAGCCAGTGTTTAGTTTGTCTGTTCTGGGCTACTGTAGAAACATGGCCACCGACTCCGCAAAGAGAACCCGCCCCTTTTATTAACGACTCATTCTAAGGTACCGAAAACACAGCGATTCTTATTTTCAAGTGATTAACAACATACAGCTATTCCTCCATTTATTTAAAAATAGTATGAAAAGTGAGACAGACATTTGTTTCAAATGTACCAAATGCATTACAAATAAGCATCAACAAATCCTTCACCATTTAAAAAAAGCTGCCATAAACTGTAACCTTGCCTCCTTGCAAACTGATTACAAGAGGTATCCACTCCCCTCCAAGTACTTCTGAAGTGTCGCCTCAGAAGCTTTACGTTTTATCTTATTCTTCCCTTTGGTCTTGGAAGTTTGGACCCCAGACTTAAGCTCCAGCCAGTTCAGATAGACCCTGGCTGTCTTCAGCAGAGTGTGACTCCACTGCTTCTTCGCAAACGCATGCGTGGGCATTTTGGGTGGGGGAGGCTTCGGGGAGCATTCCCCACTGAGGATATGCTTCGCACACACTGCGAGCATGTTGACCTTAGAGATGGTGTTCTTGAGGTCCTCGTGAAGTGAAACATCTTTGGGATTGAGGTTGTCCCTCTGGTCCTCCAGGACTTCCTTCAGGCCTTGAGCCATGAAGAGGAGGCTGCACTGAACCTTTGGCCCATCGAGAGGAGAGTTCTGGTGGACCTCGAGCTCAGGGAAGCCAGGGGACCAAGTGCCCAGGTGCTCCCCATTGGCTTTGTCCTGGAAGAGAAGACCAACAGTGACTTTAGTTGGAATATTTATGTTAATCATCTCATGAAATATAAAGCCTGCAATCTCTCTGTATCGCAAATGTTCCACCAAACTCTTAAACTATCCGTCTCAGCATGGATCTACACCACACCCACTCAAGAAATGTGTCTGTAGATTAAAATATATGGTTTCAATAGATCGCATTAATCCCTATTGGTGCGTGCCGATGCAGCAAAGTCATTAACAAAAAGACAAATGTTGGAGATCATGTCATTTACTCAGGCAAGAGTGATGAGTAAAGACACAAAGAGGCTCGTCCCACACACTGAAGTGAAAAGCAGATGTACAATTAATATCCTTATAATACAGCTGTATGAAATACATGCTTGAAATATATGTCAGACACCCTCAAATGATCTGCGCCAACTATATCATAAATAGTCTAGGAAAGTAACTCTTACTCAAGTACACCATGCTGTACTTTTACTTCATTATTTTACATGTATCTTTACAGCTATACTAGTTACTTTTCAAAATAAAATATTAATAGCACCACTGTGTTATAGTGGATAAAGAGATGCATCTCTATGACATTTCAAGTAATATTTAACAATTCACCTCCACCAACTGCAACATTAAAACGCTGCTTGCATTGCACTGCATCAGTTTAAGTATTACAACAATATGATAACTCTATTTGCTCTTTTGACACAGACACTGGGTGATTTATAGGTGTTTTGAATATCTTGTACTTTTGATACTTGAAAATTGTTTACCCATAATATTTCTGTAATTATAGTTTTTAATGCAAAATATGTATACATTGTGACATTGATACTTTTGTTTAAACAAAGGTGTGTTACTTACAAAACTTTTCAAGCTTTCGTCAACGAGACTTCTGGTGAGGGCCGTCAGCTCCTTCAGATTGCATGAAACACCAGCAGCGTGTTTCTGTGCTGCAGGTCCTGCATCCAAGCTTTGAATCACAATCACCATCCAGGCGCACGCCACTGTCAGAAATCCTGCAAATGCAAGTGAACGACATTCTAAATCCACTCCCGTAATTCTGAAAGACACACGAAATGAAGAAAGTTTGTGACAACGCATACTGTACCTGCTCTGTATTTCATTCTGACTCCGCTCAAGTTTTCGAATATGACAAGGACTGTTTCCTATAGCGATGATGATCTTTGTTTTATACTTGCGAGCCTCTCGAAGTTGACGTGTGAACGCAGGGCTGAAGATAAATTTCCCCGATCTCTATCTAAGCCATATCCTTTGATGAAAAAAAATAGTAAAAGCAGCATATACCCAAGGCTGGGTTCTTTTGACAACACTGTAAGAAACTTACCGTGAAATTCACAGTTATTAACTGGCAGCAATTGACAAGTTACTTACTTTAAAAAAAAAACACAGTAACTAACTGGCAGCAATTGTCAAGTTACTTACTGTAAAAATAAGTCAACACCTTTCTGTCACTTCCACTTAAGGAAATGCTGCAGACCACTGATGGAGACGATTTGTATTTAACTGTCACGAAGGTTGACTCATGAAAACTTGTGTTTTTGTATTCTGAATAACTTTCCAGTGCAAACACATCCATAAACATTGTAATGATAAAAAATGTATTCATGTATTAAATCAATTTAAGTCAATGATCTGGCAGAGCTTTGGTTTGGACAATGATTTTGGTTAGTTTATAGAGAAGACATAGGTCGTGTTATCACCGGCTTTTATTCACCTTGCACGCTCCGCACACAACAGTTGAAGTTGTATTTTGTACAAGCAATTATTTTCACCCTAAACACAATGTCTTCTTGCATCATTTCAGGTTCAACACAAATAACATTCTTTACACACGTCAGCTGTTTATCACATAATGTTTGTGATGACATATTTAGATCATATGTCTGATCAATTCCTTCTCTGATCCCCCTGACGCAACACTTCCTGTGCGCAGGGGTGATGCTAACCACACTCAACAATATCCTTTGGTGTCAACCCAGCTCAGTTACATTGAACAACTATGGGTCAGACTCTACATTACTGGTTTGATTCGGTTTGCTTGAACTTTAGCTCTTTTTAAGCAAAAGAAACAAACTGATACAGAACAATGCAGAATCTGAATTGCATAGATATATATTTACACACACACACACACATTTATTTACCCTCTGGTTAATTCATGTAAATATGAAATGCTTTGTCGTGTTGCCACCCCATATAAAGGGCAACATATGTTGTGTGGAATTGAAAAATATCATTGAAACAGAAAACTCTGAAATTCAAAAAATAGGTAAATAAATTAGAAGTAAATAAATAAAAAAAAATACAAGGTGAAAAGATAAAAACAACAACAAATAAAATGTGCAACCTCAAGTCAAGCTGCAAATACAGTCAGCAAGAGGCCTTTTACCTTTACCTCGGCCTCACCGAACTGGAGCGTACCACCTGCTCAGGTATGAGCTAAATAGATAGAAGGCATCAAACCATGCAGAATAAGAAACAAAGTATTGATTTAGGATTTCTTAGTTGCTCCTGACATCAAAGCTGACCTATAGGCATACATGCAAACCCATGAGTGCACCATCTTTAACAAAATGCTATTTACTACAGAATGGTTGTACCCTTCCTTCCATAACTGTGTGGCCCAGTCCTTCACTACAGCCTTTCACAGGCTTGTCATGTATCTCCTCTTCACATATTTTAGCCTACTTTTAGATAAGTGTTACATTGTATAAATAAAGTGTTATAGAGTTCTGCAGGCATGACGTATTTAGGCCAACCAGGAAGTTAGCATCGCTCCAGTGGATTTTGGATTGTAGCAGAAAATGAACTCTGTGCCAATAAAATGTATGATACTTACACAAGATAATCCTCACAAATGAACACCATTTTTATATAGGCTAACGTTAGGCAATAAACAACCTACACGGTCACATGACTTCACGTCACCACCGCTAAGCTAAAGGCGGACTAGTGTTCTACTGATGACATTTCCTAATCTCATTTAGCCACTTGTTAGAAACAGTTTCGAGACGCGTAAACGCTTCATAACTTACTGACGTACTTTATGTCATCGAACAAAACTTTTAAAATCTCTTAAGCTCGTGTTAACCACAGACCTTATTTTAGGCATCTCATCAAAAACACACAAAAAACACATCGACTTTGAGACAAGGGAACCGGAAGTGCAAAAATGCTGATCATCATGTTGTGTACGATGACGTGAATACATCAATAATCACAATTTAAGATACATCACAGTTTGACTGCCATTGATTTAATTCACATTAATTCCTGTTTAATTAAAACAAATAAATATCCATAAATAACAATAACAAAATAAAAATTGTGAAAAGCAAGGCCATTATTTCCAATGGGTAGCGTTGCTACACCGACTTTCCACCAAAGATCAACTAAATTAAAGTTTGACCCCAAATACCTAACCATGAAGAAGAATAAAGGGAAAGTACACTATCTGCATCTCTAAATTCCCAGTTATGCAACCCTATACTCTCTGATCATACTGGGGCTTTGGTAAGAAAAATCTTAAGCATGGCAGAATATACCAGAGAGGACGAGGATACCAGGTGACATCATCAGGGTATTTTACCCAGACTTCTCAGAAGTGTCCCGTTAAACGCGTTCAATCCCTGCTGCCTATTTGTCAGACACTTTCGATGCCTCCACAAGTGCCTGCGACACTTGTGGAAGCCAGTCCTTCAGAGCGACTATGACACCCCCTCCATATACTCTTTTGGCATAGTCAAGATCGTGGGACCACTGTGGCGGGGTTGGTGTTGGCGGCAAAGATTTGATGTTGATGAGCGTGGACTTAACTTGAGCAAAATGGTTGAAGAGGTTTCCCTTGACACGTGACAGTGGCTCGAGAACAGATTCGCTGTCGCCCCAAGAACCCTTCTGATATTCTTCTACCTTTGAAATGTGCAGATAAAAAAGCACACCCTTGATGTAGATGTCCTGCAGCTTCTCAGTAATGGTGACGCCAGACATTGATGAGTTAGGAACATCGTCTGGAACGGAAACATCCACGGATCCATGAAAGCCTATCTGTAAAAACAGAATTTGAATGAAAATGTATGTGTATCTATTTTTGTGATTATCTGACACTATGAGCGAGTGGAATGGGCCGATGGCCCTAAAGGCCTGCGCGTTGTGTACAGGACAAATGTCATCCGAAAGAAAATGACAACATGACAGAATCACTGGGTGGTACTTACATATTCCTTCAGCAGCTCATTGGCTTCAAGTATCAGTACAGATGTCAGCAACTTAGTGCTGTCTAAGTCCCAGCTGGTGTTAGCTGGAGTTGGCGCAGGAAACACTGGCCTCCACTGGACCTCCAGGAGCATCAAGACAAGTACTAAGAAAAGATCATGTGGGTACAGGTAAATCAAAATGTAACACAGATTATAAGGTAAAAAGAACTGTAAAAACACTAAATCTTACCAAGTTTATTTGGCTTATTACTAATCAAATGATCTAATAACCCTTAATATAAGACAAAACCACTTAACAAGTACAATTTCAGTGAGTTATAGGGGCTTCAATGCGTCTTGGATATTGTAAGTGGTCTCAAAATAAGTTCTCCCAGCTAACTTTAAGATCTCTCTTTATCATTAAAAGCTAACTATTAGACCCTATTTCAAGAAATCGTGCAAAGCGAATTCTCCGCTGTGCTATTGGCAGATTGTATTTTACTAATTACAAGCAAAACATCTGGAATTCATTGGGGTTTTTAAAAGTATTTTTGAAGTGGCCTTTTTTTTCCAGTGATATGCTCATCAATATTTGGGAAAGGAAGCAGACATTAATTCATTTTAAGGGGTCACAAGCCAAGAATGTTGTGAACCTGAGCTGCAGATAAAGAGAGAAAATGTAACGCATCAAACTGATGTAAGCTCATTGGTTTTTTTTCTCAAGTTTTCAATCAATACATGAAACAGAAAAAAAGCAACATTACTTAACGAAATAAATAAAAAAAACATTTAATTAATTAAATAATGCCTCTAATAGCTCTGTGTTGGATGAATATACTTTCACTCCTTCTGTATTCTCTTAATATCACTGGAAGTATTTCCTTCCACAAGGCTTCTCTTTAGAGTGTAGGGAGGACGAGCCTACAAGACATACTAATACTAATAAATGCACCTGCCGGCACACAGAAGTCTTGACAAAAAGTTGCTTGTAACATAATTCATATAAACATTTGAATTTTGATGTATTGCTATTGTACAAAGTACTACTTTTTGGGTATTAAGTGGCTGTGTTTATTTTTTCTTTTTAAATGTAGCATTAAAGTTATAAAGATATTTACCATAGCGCCTTAGAGATCCATTGAGTTTATAATCCATAGTGAAAGTAGTCAGAGATTTGCTTGATGTCCGGCGGTTCTTGATTCAAACCACATAAAGACAGCAAGGTGCAATTTAGCAAAACACTTTTCACTGGTAATCTGGCCTATATATACACAGTATCTAAAGTGTTTGGTCATCTACATCCCACCCACACACAAGCTCACACGCTCCAAGAAATGACAAAATTCCTTTTCACTCATCTCCCATGTTATGACAGAGTGTGCGGCTTGTATCAGCCCTTTGGTTTTAGCAGGGGTGTGACTTACACTGAAAAAGAGCGGGAAAAAAAAAGAAGTTCGAATGTAAATTTCAGATCTTACACCGATTACAAAGTTCAAATATCAACACATGAAATGATACACTATTTCTACTTTGTATATCGGCATGATAGGAAGGATGGGAAAGAATCAACAACATACTGCTGCACAAAATCATTTTTCAGATTAATTCATAGACCTATGACAAGGGATCGTAAGTAAACATTACTGTGTTGTAAGTGGATGCAAGTCAGAAACGTTGAGAAGTCTCAAGGTATTCATTTATTAATGTCACTTAATACATATTAAGAGTTAAGATTTAGTCCCACTCATCTAAAACCTGTTAACTGTTGAATCACAACCAGTGGATCAAACCTGCAGTGAAACGTTACTTTACCGCTCTGATGGCGTCTGTCCAGATCTGGATCTCGGTCCTCTTCTGTGCCCCAAAGGTTCCATTCCTTTCTTCTCCTTCAGACAGATCGGTTTAAAAAGGAAAATCTCATTTCTATGCAGATGACATTCAATTATACTTTTTAATTTGCAGAATCACAAATAAATTCCATCAAAGACAAAGTCATCCACTGATTTCCTAAAAGGTAAACATGCTGGTTGTAAATTGAGATTTTGCACCACAGCCTCTTTCCAAAGCTGAAGGAATGTATCGAGTTTGTTTAATCTTCAGTTAAGTCCAGCTTCAGGCATTGAGACCAAGTCTTGGCTTTAGACCAGCAAGTGCCTTGTTTGCTCCCGTTGTTACCATTTGAGGAATATCACTAATGTGAGCCCCGCTGTACATTCAAGCTGGGATGGAGATTTTTTTTTTAATGTTTTTTTTCTTGTCATACTCACCCCTGACTCAAAACAAATGGTAATGACACCTTTAAACTGGTGACTCCAACACTTCCTTTTAAGGCAAAAACAGACCAAACACCACAGGGATGGTCCTGGAAAGTCATTATCAGCACTGTATGGAAACCAAAAGCCATAAATAATCCGTCATCCTAACTTCACATCGTTTACTCATGAGTGATGAATGACAGATTTTAAAGACATCGGTCTGTCACAAGGTAGTCAGTATGTAACATGCAGTTTTGCAAATTAACCTGCATTTATGCCTTAAGAATGAAACTGGCTCGTGCCAAGAAGTCAACAAAGAGGAACTCATTTCAACATTTTATTGAATGAAGCAGCACAAAAATGACACATATTTAAAGAATACTTTGAATTGTACAAAAGTTGTACCAAAGAAAACATCTGAGGGATATTAGCTAAGTCAGAAGTATATTGTGCAAATAACAAAAGATAAGACATAGTGTTACTGACCTTGGGTAATACTAGTTAAGAAATGCGGACTTATTAAAAAAAAAAAAAAAAAAGCACTAACGAAGCCTACTGTCCTGCTTGAAGTAGTTTTAATATATATAGAAAAACTACCTGCACATTCCTCTTAAACCAAAATGAGTGAGGCCTGTTGTCAAAAAATAGATATTCTCAGTTTTCTTTTGAAAATTGTTGTAAGATCAACACTCTCACAACTGCCTTGCATTTCAAGATTCACGCTTTCAGTGGAAAGAAAGAAAAATGCAGCAAAATGGCCTTCAATTTGAAAAGAAAGGCCATTTAGACACATGGCATTAGGATACAAACGTTACTGGAAGACTACCGTAAGTTGTGTGTTTATAGCACTGGTGAAATGTATGCAGGTGTGATCTGCTGTTTGCAGCTAAATAATACGAACAATTCAACTTGAGACCACCCGCGAGAGAAAGAGCCCATCATATATCCGACTTTGTGCTTGTGAGTTTGAATGAACGAGTGTCTGGATGCATTTGTGTTTTCGGAGTGTTTGTGTGCATGCGTGAGCTTGTGGGCCCCCTGGGACTCAGTGCATCCTGCCTGAAGATAGGTAAGACAGGAGGCCTCACAGACAAACTGTGTATGCACACCATAGAGAAGCGCTTCTGGTGTTCATGGCGAGTTTGTAGTAGTTAATACTGCTGGCGATGCAGTGCTAGTCTAGGCACAGGGTTAGAATCTTGTCCTGCCGGCCTGCCACCGTTGGCCGCTGGAGCTGGAGTGAGAGGCGGCATATTGAGCCAGGGTCATCCAGCTCAGGCTGGACTTCACAAATCAACTAGCCGCTGGTTCTTTCCTCTGATGCTGGAGCATGTCTATCACGCTCACTATGTCCTCCTCGGGGACCTAGAACATAGAAAAAGAAAGTTAAAAAAAACAAGCGGGTTCACTTTTTGTGATCTCTATTTAAAAAGGAGGTACACATTCTATTTTATCGCCTAATGTTTGCCTGTGAAACAGACTTTGTTGTCATCAAGGGTTTGAGAAATGGTCTTATAATACTGATTTCCAAATGATCGTGATTGTTTCAGTTATTATTCACTGAAATAAGACTTAGACCGGGACCTCCCATCAGCCTATACGCACACGTTCTAGTGACGGCGCTTTGCTCTGTTCAATGTTAGGATATGTCCTCAACCCACTTTCTTAGTGCGGATACTCGTTTAGCTTCCTAAATGTCTTCCATCCTTTTCAATGTACCGCTTTACAAAAATATCACTCAGCTGGCTATTCCAACACAACTCTGCATTATGAAAAGAAGATTAACCAAAAGACTTCAGAGTAACATGGGAAGAGGCAGCAAGGCCGATATCATCACCAACTATGGCGTAATTCTTTTCCGTGTACGATGTGTGGTAAACAGTGACAGCACTAAGGTTCACACGGTTTGGGCACGAATTTAATTCCATGAAAATGATTAAGTGCAATGACGTCGATGACTAAGCACTATGTTAAGCTCAATGACATGCTAGATTGCATTGTACAGCTATACAAAAGTGCATTCTAAAGGTAGGAGTGTAAGAACCATTGAATAATGTAGGGAATACCCAAAGACTCCCATGTTGTTCATTTGAAGTATTTCATACTTTAGACATCTCAGTCACTGCCTGGAATTTTTTTTTTTTTTTTAATCTACCAACTATTCTTGGTAAGATTCCTCCCTTCTTATCTTCTCTTCTACATTTTGTTCGCAGGACTTGTTGTATTGTGTTGTTCCCAAAGTCGGAACTGAATTGGGAGGGAAAGGTTTTAGCTTTATCTTTGAATTAGCTCAATTAAGCGATAATGTGTTTCTAACTGGAGCTGCTGGACCATTTGTGATGTGACCGATCACTTCAATGGTGGGTGGTAGTTTTGAGAGAGGTCATCCTCTTCCCTCTAATCTCAATGGGACAAAAGTAAGTTGATTCACCAGCCAAACTATCTCAGACTTTAAGGTTGTATGAATACTTTGCGATGTGATTGAAAGACGAGGGAGAACGGAAAGATACAGGATGTCTATGAGAAGGCAATTCATCTACGGTGCACAAGGGTTTTATAGTTCACTCCATTGAACCTCATTTATTTGGTAAAACCTTTTAAACCAGCCCACACATTAAGTTGAGGGTTGGGGCCTGACCCTCAACTGAATTTGTGCAATTTCAGCATTACTTATGAGGTACCTTCGTCAATTCACAAACTCTACAAAAACACTGTTTAACAGGGATATACCGAGAGCAAGTTCAGTTAGATCAGGCTGAAAAACATGCTGACATCAGGTGTTGCATTCAAAATGTTTACGCAAACCTAATGTGTTATAACATCGAGGAGAATATTTAATATTGTCTAAATAGTTCAATACATCTTCTCTATACATTCAACGCATACATTGTAATGAATTTAATAATAATAGTTAATAATGTTAAAAGAATGTCGACAATTAAATGCATCTTTAAAGACGCTGTAGTGTTCACACATTAAGCTGGACACATTTTGAGAATATCTAAATAAGGTTGATTTTGTCAGGTCAAGAAATCAGTGTTTTTAAAATCAAATATTTAGAGAATCCTTTGATTCAAATTGTATTTAATTTCTTTCCTCAAATTTAAAAGACATTCACTGATCTCACGCTGATTTGGAATCACCTGCCTCAAGCATTCCTCATGTGTAAACCTCAAAGGAATGCTGGTAAACGTGACATTTTCTCGCTCCTTATCAGTCTACATCTCCCACATTAAGAAACAAGAGCCAAACCTTAAAATATCTGAGCTAAGAATAAATCCATTTTTGAGTCAAAAATGTGTCAAACTTTTGACTTCCATGACAGCGATGGTGTCCTAATTAATGACGCGAGGACGTCGGACTCACCAGAGCATGGTCGAAGCTGAAGGTGCTTATGTAATAGGCAGAGATGTCGCTGTCAGCCAAAGGCTGAGATATCTGGGCAACAATACCGCATTCATCTAGAAACAGAGAGTGGAGGAGAAATACACCGATATTAGCATCACAATCATAAAGCCAGATGTAGCATTGCATGGATGTGATAACCATGTGATAACATGGATTCTCTTATAGAATATCATAAAATAAATGCAATACAATAGAACCGATACTACTGGAAAACTACCCAATAACTGCAGTTTCTATCTAAACTTACACAATAATAGTTTATTACAGAATAAATAAATGAAAGGGGGAAAAAAATAATTCACATTCAGAGTTAGTATAACCTGAAAGATTTCTGACACCAGTCCGACACCAAAATCCCCTGATCAATGCCAGCAGGGGGAGCAGATCCAGAAGCAGGTTGGACTGTACCACCCGACTGACTGACCGACCTGCATGTAGAGTAAATGAATACATATCTGAGGTGTTTGAAAGAAAGTGGCCTTACCAAAGCCCAGCGGTTGTCCCCCTATACGGACCATTCTCCACAGCTCCCCGGATGAGCTCGTGAAGAGGAGATCAGCAGGAAACCTAAAGCACAAAGAACAAGCACTGAATTCCACTCAGTGCAAAGATACACAAGAACGTTTCAGAGACAGAGGAAAACCCTCTCATAGCATCACCAGACAAAAGCTTGCAAATACAGATGCTGAAACACCTGGATTATGGCTGCACAATTAATTAAAAATTGCAATCTGGCTTATTGCAAATTTTAAATCAAAGGAGGTGCAATATTTGTTAAATATCGGTTAAAATACCATTTTATGTTAAACACTGCGATGCTGCAGAGATATACTTAAGAAAACATCTTCGTTCAGCACAGATCAAATGCAATAGCTGTTAAAAATAATCACAATTAGATATTACATTTCAAAATCGTTCAGCCCTCCCGCTGGGTGCCGTTTGCGCCAATGTTTGTGCCATTCCAGCATTTTAAATGTGCATCATTAAGGAGTCATAGGTGGGCTCGGCTAGAGGGTTGCATTAAGAATTCCTACTTTCTCTGAGCCTCGGTGTCCATCACCAGTGAGATGTAGCCATCGATGAGGGAGAAGGAGAAGAACTTGATGCAGTCCAAGTCCTGGCTGGGAGACGACTGTGCATCCTCTTTAGGACTACGGAGGAAAAGAGAACATTTGGCGAGACATTAGAGTGGCAAAGACGGCCACAAAAAGGGATTTATACAAGTCACATTGTAGAATATTTGTCAATACAGACAAAAGAAAACTGTTACAGACAGAAGTCCAGGGTAGGGCAGAAAACTTCTTTCATTTTTCATTTCAAATTTTGTTTAATTTTGCAATTTAGATAATCTCTGTGAAGTTCGTATTGAGTTACCTCACACAAGGCTTGTAAATGTATCTTCTTGGATTAAAAAGAAGAAAAAGAAAGCAAGCAATAAAAGAAAAGAAAAGCCTTTTGTGCACAATAATCTTCTATGTTTACAATATCTGGGTGGGACAAATGGTCAGGGTGTGTCTCATATTCAAGTTTTCACTAATCATGTCATGACTCAGCGCACACTAAACTGATGTGAAACCATTACCTGTGAGGCGATCTGCCATGTTTTAATGTAAAAAGCCAGTGAGCTGATGTCTAGTTTGCATCATGTGCTGCCACCTTGTGTGTTTACGGAGGTACTGCAGCGGTGCGAGTGAAGCGAGCGTCTCACCTGTTGGAATAAAAGAGGACGTCAATGAGCGTGGTGGCGATGGATGGCAGCGTGTCCGGGTCCAGAGACATGACACAGAACTGGTTCTGCGGGATCAGCACCGGGTGAACTGTCGGCTGGATGGCTGGAAGAGCAAAGACAGTGTTCGTCTGTAAGAACAGCTGAGCTAGAACCAGTTCCAGATAAAAGCATTATTAACAGATTGCATATTCTAGGACTATAAAATAAAAAGGACATTATTATAAATGTAAACTGTAACATTGTTCATACTTGTTTACCTTTTGGCAAATTAGCACCACTTAAAGTAGGCTGAAATGCAAAGACCCTGAAATGATGATTATCAGGCAAGTTGCTCTAATAACTCCTGTCAAGTTTCCCCAACTTCATTGGAATCTTCTCGTTCAGTCTTGCAGACGCAAAGCAGTGCCATTAGAGCAGCATTTACATCACTACTGTGCCTACATGTTTGGTCTACGATGTTGACATGAAGCCGGCATTTTAGAGATGAAAAGATATGGAATATTGTGACAGCGTGGACATATTTTTCAGCATGTTCTGGACCACATGGTGGCATGAGAATGACTTCCTGTAAAGGACGCTGCGTGTTTGCATTGTTTCTTTATATGATGTCATGAACTGCAATGTTTGTTTAAGTCAAACATGGCGTTCTTAAGCACAACAGGTGTCCAACAGCAAGTTCCTCTCTCTATAGATACATATTTCACTACACCAGTCATAATGTCACACAGGATGTTAGTCAGACTTGAAGATGATGCAACTAATGTTAAGCACACTCGTTTCTGTAATTTAGTATCCCATGCATATAATGCATTATGTATGACAAAGTTTCCTTTCAGTTTATTTTCTATCATGTAGCTATTTAAAAAAAAAATATACATTTAAAAAACTCTTGTAAAAACAAAACTGTTTCAATTCATTCAAAAATGTCGAGTGTTAATGTTAAAATGATAACACTGCCGTCTTAAGAAGGCAGCTGCAGTTGTGTATTTAATACTATATATAAAATATAAATATGTATATGAAGCATATTTATGTTTAGACTGTCCGATGTTTCTCAAGTAACAAGGTTTTTTTTTTTTTTACTTTTAGTTTTGTAACTCCTTCAATTCTGGAGAAACGGCAATGATGCATGTTTCACTCACGTCCGATTTGTGACCTGCGACTCATTTTTTACATCTTTGCACAAAGAACCTGAAGGTGGTGCTAGAGGATCTTAACTTCATCCTCTGAAGCAAAACTCTGCAAATTGCCAGGCTGAACACCAATGAGCTGAGCCCTTTGTTTACGTGTTATGTTGTTAAGATTTGACAGCGGGACGGCCCTAAACCCTCACGGACTTTACGGGGGCGCGCCTCAAAATCCGTGAGTTCGTGAGTGTGAAGATCGGGATTGGGCCCCGAGTGTGATGTAAGTGAACTCAAACTAAACGGGACAGCGCCCTCTTTACCTTCTTTGCCGTTCTTCTGGAGGCCGTTGGTAACGTCCTGACAAAGCACAGGGACAGACTCTCCTCCCACCTCCTTGTAGATGTTGAACTCCTCCTCCAGCGTGCTGATGACCACGGACAGGTCCTTCTCTCTCACCTACACCACACGGATGTGGAACATTAACGCCACACAGTCTGCAGTGTGTTCATTTCACATACACGGTCAGATTTCATCATGCCGTTTCAGGCTCATGGAAAGGAAACACTCGCGCTCAACCAGCACGTCAACCAGTGGCGGCTGGTCAATAGAGGGCCATGGGGCATGGCCCCACCATGAGCCACAAGAAAAAGAAAAGAAAAAAAAGAAAAAGAAAAAAATTATAATAATCATAAATGATAGAAATTGTCAATATTTGTGTTTTTTAACTATGGAATGTACCCAGTAATGTGTGTACAATATGATATCTGCGCAAAATATATGCTTTTCCTGCTCGTCCTCTCCCCCTGTGTGCTCGTCTGCTCGTGCTCTCTGTCTGTGTGCACAACACGTCTGAGAACGCGCAGCTAAGGGGGCCTGATCGTTTTGGCCCAAAAGAGGCGGGTCTATGAAGCCGTTTAGCCAATTGCTGATTCAAGATATAAATGAGTGACATACAATTTAGCCAATCAGCGCCCTCAAATAGATTCAGCTGTGGGCCAGAACGATCAAGCCCCGGAGCTGCGCGTTCTCGTCAGGAGAAGTCTCTACAGGAGCCCGCGCCAGCGCGAGCACTCCTCCTCCAAGACCCGCTTGAGAGGAGAACTTTGAGGAGATTCTGCAGCCAAAGAGCTGATATCAGATCAGCCTGACCTCACAATCAGACATCAGACTACATGCGACGCTTCACTACTTCGTACAAGTCAGTCAATCAACTTCCTTTCTTCCGAAAACTACGCTGATTACTTCGACATACCATACGTATCCACAGGCAGGGGCGGACTGGCCATCGGGGATACCGGGGGAATCCCCGGTAGGCCGACGGGACTATATTATATGCTTCACAGAACACGTTCAATTTACTCTAATACCGAAAGTCAATAATCAGTGAAAACTGTATCAACAGTATAAACTGACATTATACTACTCCTCGCGATCCGAGGACGTCACAGCACGGCTGGACACTACGGTGCTTTTAAAAACTTTTCTCCATAACCGCGGTCTGCGCCGTGCGGTCGTGCCGGGCGTCTGTCGGGGCGACGCCGGCGGAGGTGCAAATGGCCGCCGTAGACCGGCGAAATACATGCCGTGTATTGAGTGGGCAGCGCGCCGTGTATTGAGTGGGCCGGTCTGACAGTAACTCCCGGGCCACTTTTTCCCCCTAAATTAACAGTGAAAACTCATCATAGCTTAATTTAACATCAGTATTCATAATTACACTTCATGTTTACTTCTCCTGATCTTTACCTCCTATAACAAGGTCCATAGGGGCATCTCAATAAATAAACATGTTATATTATATTGTATTATATTATATTATATTATACAAGTGTTATTTACTGCTTTTTTTCATGTTGGAATAAATGTTAAAGATTTAGTGCCAAGTAATAATGCGTGTTTGATGCAACAATTTTTTTGCATGAAATCATACTGGGATGTTTGCTGAAATTGATAAGATGGCCCTCCCTAGAAAATTTTCCACCAGCCGCCACTGACGTCAACCATTCATTTATTTGCTGACACAAGCGTCTGTCAAGGTGTTATCTATTTTTGCCTACTGAACACTTTCACGTTATACATAAACTAACTTTTTAGTGCCTTCAGCTCTGTTGGGAATTAATTCCTTCACAGCAAAACGAGTGAGCGGGCAAAATGCAGACACCGTGGCTTCTTTTGTCAGGCAGCGCTCGGTAGGCGGAAAGGCTTCACTGTGACTTTAGGAGGTCTTTTATGCAATTTAGAGATTCTGCAAAATTGCTCCAGACGTCTCTGAATTATACAAGAGTGAACAGCTTTACTGCGCCTCGTTCATGTTAACAGGATTCGTGTGACGCGCCGATTGGACTGGAGTGGAACAGAAGTGGAGCAAAGACTGAGGAAGCAAAAAAAGACGGAAGTAGGCGGGACTTCACCAGGATGAAGTCGGTCTGATAGGTGGAGAGCATGAAGACGGAGACGTGCTGCTGGGCCAGAGGGGCGATGACCGACTTGGCGATCTTGGTCACGCCAACGGCCTGCGAGCTGCTGGAGGCGTTGCCATTGGAGACCACGTTGAGCGGCAGCCAGATGGAGCTTTCTACCTTGAGATGCTCGGAGGGCTGGAGCTCTGCGCAGGGACAAGAGGAGAAGACGTTGCTCAGTGAGACGGTGGGCATCGGCACAATATCCACGACTAATGTCTTTAAGTGAACATGACCAACTAGCTGTGATTTACAAGTCAAAACATCTGGCTCAGTTTTATTTCAGACATTTAGGTTTCAACAGCATTTCAATGTGCATCTTTTACACGTGCACAGAGGTCAGTGCTACACCACCAATGCTACTGGGTTGCATCATGGGAATTGTAGGATGTCTTTGAATCTTGACACAGAGCAAAGACAAAAAAAAAAAAAGTCAGGATATCTTGACAATTTTGACAATTGAATTCTTTCACAGCTGCAAACACTAGTGGCGTCAGGTTGACATTATATGTAAGTAATCGGAGCCAATCAAGAAAACAGAGCTTTACAGAAGCCAGAAATGTGTGTGTCACACCCCAAACACAACCAAACTGCACTAGTGGGAACAGGAAGAGGAACAGCAGTTACTCAGCTCAAACAAACCACCAGGTATGTGAAAGACGTACATCCAACCGTCATGCAACCAAACACTTCTGAAGCGATTACAATGACGATTTGGAAACTTCAAAGTAAAACCCCCCCTTTCATTTAAGTGCTAAACGTATTCACAAATTTACGTTACCGGTGATGTATCGTTATGTTCGTGAAGGAGTAAACTATGAGGCAGCTTTAAGTAACACACACACACACACACACACACACTTCCTCTCCCCCACCTCCCGCCCCTTCCTTCACCATGGAGACCTAAAATGCCCCCGCTATTTATACCGCATAGCGACAAGTAAAACCCATGTGTGTGTGTGTGTGTGACCTGATACCGATGCATAAATTAGCTCAGACATTGAGGCTCCTAGTCGGTGGGAGGGAAGGGTCAAAGTTCAAACATGGTAATCCCTCAGACGTAGCTGTGACAACCTGTGAGTCGGTAAAGCAGAATATTTTACTCTTAGTCCCAAAACAAGACTCGGGTGGAAGCCGGCAGCTACCCGGGGAACAGGTGTCTATCCAGGAAGTGAACAAGAAGCTGAAAGAAAGAGATACTGGGGCGATGACTTTGGGAAATGTGCAGCCTCACCCTTTAAGAGTGCTACTTAAATAACAGGTGTAAAAGAAGAAAAGCTAGTTCTCCATACACTGCTCGACTTACAACAACAGAGCACAGAACCTCAGAATGCTGAGGAGGAGAGAAAACGTTCTTTGGAGGTTTGAGATGCGTCTCCAAAATCTCCAGAGGAGGCACAAAAAAAATTGTGGTCATAGCATCATTAAGCAAAACTCAAAAACATTACATTGGTGTCTACCTCCTGCAGTGAACACTTTTTTTTTTTCTCCTTGCTCTTCTTCAAACGAGCCACTGTTCTGGTTGGCATCATTTGTCACAGACGGCCCCTTGTGGCTCCGCTACACCAGCTTTCACCTCTTAAAATAGGCTCTCACTTAGAAGGAGAGCAAAGGAGACTGAGAGAAACGGAGCACCCGGAGGCAATATATGCCTTTAACAGCTACATCTGGGTGAAACCACACAAATGGCCGGACGAAGAGTGGACGGGACTGTAACACGTGCACAGTACATTACACAGTGGACTTTGTCCCAGGAGTGTAGTCAGACAGAGGTCGGGTACATTTTTATTCATATAGCGCAAAATCACAACAGAAGTTATCTCATGACACTTTCCTCATACGCGCTCAATAATTTAAAGAGACCCAACATTTGGGAACCCAGGGTCTAGGCAGCCATTATTATTATTATTATTATTATTATTAGCTCCTCCAACTGTTTGTAATAGCTTTTATTAGCAGATAATTATAATGAATGAAACATTAGGCTATTTAAAGTTTTCTGATCCTGCTCTTTTGATTTGACAGAATATGAGAAGACGCTTGCGTTTGTAAGGTTGCGATGACCCTGATGACATCACAGGGCCACAAAAGAAATGATCCAACCGTTTCCACATAAACCTCCCCATGACTAGTAAGCTGATCTTGAAATGTAACGAGAAAGATTAGGATAGTGTGTGTACTTTATGGTGTACACCTGGGAGTAAAGCGGTCAGAGTGAAGAAGGACAAACCCCCGCTTGATGAAAGATGTGCACACAAGGGGCTCTTTACCTTTGAATCCTTCCTCGTCAAGGACGACGGTGTAGTTCTCCGGCGTCTCCGTCAGGCTGAAAAACTTGCATCTGAAACAGGAGAGGAAGCGCAGATGGGGAGAGGCAAAGATGAGAGAGGCAGGAGATAAAGAGGAGAGAGGGGGGGGGGGGGAAAGAGAGTGGAAGAACAGGGTTATTCATTTGCAACCAACGAAAGGAACGTTCAGATCGTCATTAACAGTTACCGGGAATAAAAGCAAACAGGAGTTCTCCGAAATTCACACTGGTTTCGGGACTGGCTGTCACTCAATAAGCACAAGCCCGGGATCAGCATTATGCCGGCATCGCTCCTTTGTCCGCTGCAAATGGTGGGTAACACAGCAAACAGGGACACTGCTTCAGTTAGCAATGGCTGCATTCAAGGGAAGGGCATCCGCCTTTCTAAATGTGTTGGTATGCTCGCTTCAGAATTCACAGGATCCTCGGGATCCAAGGACTGCTTCTCTACAAGACCGAACCTTCAGATTCCTAGATTCCGACGTGCTATGCTTTTCTCTATCTACTGTGTTGTATTTGCGTAATTCATCAGGCTTGGGGCCAAAAGCATTTGCTTTCAAAGGCTGTTTGCTTGGCCGGGCCACAGTGTTCGGTTCTGTTGAATGTTGCCTTTGTGGAAAAAGTTAAAAGAGGCCCATGGGATTTGATACGGGTTGAGGGAAGAACTGGGCAGTGAAACACGCATTTTCTTGGATAACATCAGCCTTTAAGATGACTATACTTCAAATTAACTTTCTGTACGGGACAAATTCCTCTTGTTGGACACCAAAAACAAATCCCTTTGGTAGGTGTAACACAAAAACATGGAGATTGAATTGAATTATTGGAGCACTCGGTATTTTAGAGCCATCCACCAAGCTCCATACTGTGGGAAAAACAAATGTCAGTAACAGTAGCTTTAGTGTTATTTGATGATCCATGGGACGTTCCTGCTTCTATAATGAGTAACACTGAAAGAAAACTTTGCAGCTGTGAAGGAGTGAGTTAGTGGAATTTTTCAGGATTAGTTTGACCTTTTGAGAAGCCTTTGGTTTCATGTTTGGTAGAGAGAAGACATGAGCAACTTCTACATGGATCACCTCCCTTAGTTTTCTCCGAATCCATTAAAAAGGAAGAGCTGCATGTTCCTGTTTTCCTAAAACATCTCACTGGAGGTACACCTTCCTCTTCCTCTGCTTATCAGTCGGCCGAGGCCTTTACAGTAGAAGCCTGAGTGAGGCCGCAATACTCCTGACTCAGCAAAAAGTAATCCCTGCCAGGAGATGGGACAATCACCCCACAGAGAGACAAAGAGAGAGAACACCAACACTAACTAACAGCTGTGCTAGCGAGCTCATTGTGTTATAATACCACCCCCCCCCCGCTCTCATTTCCTGTTGACCCCTCACCTTCCTTAGCTCGCAGTTTCCTGCAGGTAGCGTGAGCAAAGCATCTACTCCGCCAGAGAGACCGATCGAGTGTGGAGCTTTATCGCATGTGGTGCGACCGTGAGGGGTTCTCACGTTACACCTGCGCGGCCGCCAGACCTCAGCAACGGATTTCGTTGCGTCGAGCAACCTGAGGGAAACCCATCGGTGAGGCAACTGTGCTTCGGTTTCCTGTTTGTGATGTACAGATAAAAGGGCCTCTCCTGAGCGTGTTCTGTATCACTTAGTAGAACTTTGTAGGACAAATGCACATAGTGGTTTGACAAAAATGTAGGTCAAGGAACAGGAAGGTCTACGCTTGCCTTCACATAAAGAGGGGAAAAACAGACAAGTAGAGGACAAATAGATCCCAAAGGAAACGCAGCATGTAAGGATTTGGGTTATGCTCAAACCAAACTACTAGTTTGGAAAACATGTCAAATGTCTTTACACTCTAAAGCAGAGAGAAAGGCAGGTTGTCATCGAGAGAGGGGAGAATTTCAGAAAAAAATAAATTGTCAGCTAATTCTGATGTCTGCGTGCGTTTCTGAATCTATTCCAACATCCGAGAAGAACTTCTGAAGACGCATACGGGAAGCTCAAGCCTGGACCAACCTTAGAAAAACAAGCTCCTTCTATTAAAGCTTGAAGCGACACGAAGTGAAGGAGGAGGGGAAATAACCAAACGGGAGGAGGAAGCAACAGGTAGCGAGGGGAGCGTCCGAGTGGGGAGGATGAAGACCAAGCACACGAGAGTCTGGACTTTGATCCAGCTGCACAAAGCCACGGGCGGTTAGTTTGCCGCTGAGGGAGTGAGGGTTCCTGCAACCGATGCTCCAGCTGAGGAAACATGATAAGAGCGGAGCGAGCCGATGTTGCTGCGAGGTGCGGGGAGTGAGCCCCCCCCTCCCCCGAGCCACCTCAGGCCCCATCAGTCAGAGGACATCCGAGCTGTCTGCTACCTTTGCAGCTTCCCACAAACTGATCTGTAGCGTTCTCACGGCCTCCTCTTTTTTCAGAACAATGGGGATGTTTTTTGTTGTGTTTTTTTTTTTATTGAAATGCCTGCATCATGTTATCGGGCAGCTTTGTGGAAACGAGGGGAGCGAGAGCCCCAACCTTGACAGATCACTGAGGCAGACAAGTGTTTCCCCTTAATGGTAGTATTCATTCAGTGTTTATTTGAAACTCATCATTTTTAAATCAAGAATGCATGAAGATAGACACTCATTCTCTTATATGATCCGTAACACTACAGCACATATTTAGCCTGATTTGTAGTCGGAACCGAAAACCAAATCCAAGACCTGACCTAGATCACATGTCCTCACTTTCGAGGGCACTTTTCCTCACGCCGTAACCCGTCTGATGACACGTAGTCTCTCCGTAACTAAACAGAGCTGACCTTCACAGATTCACAGTGCAGCTGATAGCGGGGGCCCGCTGTACCTCGTCACATGAAGGCCTCTCCTTTCTAGGCGAGGCAAAGTCTCTGAGACGACTTTCATCCTCTGGACCACAGGTGTGCCTCAGTTGTGTTGGATGAAGCAGAAAGACAAATAGAACTTCTTAGAACTTGGGATGAGCCTGGCTCCTATAAGCAGGGAACCTCCTTAAAATTCTGCCCAGGACCCGCTTTTCAAACCACTTCCCGTTCCATTCTTCGGGGAGTTGTTCTCTAATGAATAGCAGGGGCCTGAGAGAGGGAGATCAGAGGCAATCAGGCTTGTTTTCGCTCCATTGTTTTTGAGTTGCTATGAATTCAATCTCCACCACACCTCCTCCTCCCCCCTTGTCTGCATGGTCTATAGTTTGATCGGGGTTGGGGCAAAACTCTGCTATAGAAAAATAACAGGAAAAACAAGCCAAAACACAGCGTGATGACATAACTCCAAAGCAAGCACAACAACACACTGACAAAACAGACAGGCCTGCTAATCCAAAAGGAAGGGCACCGTGCATGCTTTTTTTTCTGGTTCATTCTGGGCTCAGCCTACTTTTCTCCCCCCGGACACTGAAACAACACAGAGTCGGTGGAAATGGAAATGTAGACTTTAAATGAGATAAAACACTGACTTTAAATCTGGGCGGCACAGTTACTGATAATTTAGAATTACACGTTCGGCCCCCGCTGGCCTGTACCTCAGAAATACTGACTCACTCACAGTACACCCTTGTATCATTCACAGGGGACTTATTAATCACTTAGTAGAGTAGTTTGGTGAAATCCTAGCGTGGACGTGTTAAACCCTACTCAACACTCTGAGGCAAATGAGTGCTGATGGTGTGTTTGACAGGACATGATGCAAATCTCATTCCTCTACGTCAGCTGCTCATGATCCACTCGTGCTGCCTGGTAAACAGCTTAATAAAAGGGCCGTTGTGATGCTGATACTCACAGGACGCTCACGATAAGCAAGTCCTTGAGGACGACGAGTTATCGAGACTTCAGGCGAGAGGAGGAAAATCGTCCCTGACATTTGCTCACAACTTCTTTGTAGCTTGACATGAGAGCAGTGGCTGAGCCTGTCCTACACCACGGGCAACTCAAAGACAGATGTTGAGCTTTTTTTCTCCTAGCCATGCATATGTGGGGCAGCCAGAGCAATAAACAATTACATAACAAAGGGAGGATATCCAGGGATTAGCTGAAAACTGGTACTCATGCCAACTCATGGCTCATGGCTTTGGGTAAAGGTCAGAGGTCAAGTTTGTGCTGGAGAAACAAGGTCCCACCAAAATAGAGTGGAGGGGCTCTGCATGCTCTTTAGGATGTTTGAGCAATGCTGGTACCGTTTCTATAGAAGCAGCATGCATTGCCATGCATTTTACAGGACTCCAAAAATATATGCACGTTCACATATGAGCATGCACTGTGCTAACCAAACTGCTGAAGGTTTTTGTGCAAATATAATGAAGGAAAAATAATGAATGCAATCCATTTGAAAAAAAATTACAATCCTAAATAATATATTTTTGCTTGTGCAGTTTCCCAAACGTTAAATATCTGTCACAAACTAATGTAACTCCCCAACAGCTCCATGCATCGCAGTAGATCATGTCTGGAGGCAGAGCAGGACATGCTCAGGCAAATAACCCAGGGACGGCTCGGCCACCCAGTCAATGAAGAGGCGCTGTGGGTTAGCTCATATCCGTGCTGGATTACCCGGTGTGCCACACAAACATCTGACCCCGATCCCATGGAGCTTCTTACCGTGTCCTGTTCCGGAGAAATATCAGCTTAATCAGGGGGTGTGTGAAATGCACCAGCCCATTCTTGGATATGCTGATGACCCGAAGCCTGTGGTCCAATATGTGCAAGTCCATGTTGTCGGGTTGCTAGCAGTGCAGTCTCCTCAAAGTGTGCACGCGGCTCAGAAGAAAAACACGCCTTCCCTAGCTGTGCGCTATCATTTAAATGTTAAATACAGGCCTGGACGATGTGCATTGCCGACGAAAACAACAACAACCCACCACCCGCTGTGCACGTCTCACAAGGCGAAAAACATCCGACGCAATCCGACTCTAGCCCCGCTGAACTACTGTATATTCAAAATAAGGGACAGCCCCAGAAGTGACACGCCCCCTCCTCTTAAAGCTACAGGTCATCATTTCATTTTTAAGGTCATCATTTCACTTTGGTCTTTGCATGGATTAACAAACAATGTATAACGTGTTCATTTGAGTTTGTCATCTTTGGACAGAGCCAGGTCTTCCCCCCTGTCTTTATGCTAAGCTAAGCTAACCAGCTGCTGGCTGTAGCTTCACACTTAACAGATATGAATGAAGTATTGATCTGTTCATTTAACTCTTGGTAAGAAAGCCAATAAGCAAATCTCCCAATTGAATCACAAGGACAGCGTAAAACATTGTTACCCATCAAAACAGTTTAGCTTTCATTCTATTCATGTTTTTCTTTTATAGCAGTTATACTCCCAAGTTTCAGTTTTCCTCTTCAAACATTATTTGTCTTGATAACATTGGTTCTGTGACGACTGAACTGTGTGTTAGTCAACCACCTCATACCAGAAGTCACACATTTGCTCCTGCGAAGCTCTTTCCACAACTTTTTGTAAATTTTAAATCGTTCAAAATGATCAGCTGTTTTAAACGAGTGAGGTCTGACAAGTTTTATTTGATCTAACATGTGTTTCACAGTCACAGCTGTGAAGCTCACTGTGATCTCATTCTGTGTGATTCATATTCAATCATGAAAGGCTGGGTGGAGACTCTTCCTCCTTCATTGTGAAAAAGAAATACACGGGGAGCTTTACCACCACTCATGATACAAAACAAAAAGCAGGAAACATACCGCACCTAGCTCTGCACAATCATGTAGTAATCATGACATGTAATCATGTCATTTTTTTCAATCTAGTGTAAAATACATGCAAGTAATGACATGCATACAATTTGGCATTTCATTGTGCAAGTTTGTCATTACTTACCTAAACTTCAAGACATGTAGGCAAAATCTATGCACACAAATACTGCATTGCTGCTTTTCATGACTATCTGGCCGCTGTGCAAATATAGAATCAGAAAAAAAGGTTTTCTTTACATACTTGAACACAATACGGATCATCCAGCAGATTACAAGAACAAAACGACATGTTGCTCAGGCCGTTGGTGAATGAGTTTTTGTCAGAGAGATGTTCTCAGTTTCAGTCCTCTTCTTATTGCAAAGGTGAACTCTTGGTGGGAATCATTATTCTAGACTCCATGCTTCTGATCAGAGGCACTGAGGACAGACAGAGAGAAACAAAAGTGTTAAAAGAGTTCAACTTAAACTCAAAGAATATGGAATGAAATGTAATTTCCATTTTAACACACACACACACACACACACACACACACACACACACACACACACACGCACGTATAACATTTCCAGTTGCAGCTTCAGACCATTATGATGTAATTCCCATTATTTCCCACAATGTGTCACAGGTCAGCACACGTATTGTGTGCTCATTAGAATGCCGTCATTGCATCATGTTCACTGTTCACTCGTTTTTCCCAGAATATTATGATAATTATGTTGCTCCTTTCCACAGAATATATGCACTGATCTCTGCCTGAACTCTCATCTGATAGTCCAGTAAACTTTATATTTTAATACACAAGTTTGATTTCCATCTTGATTCATTTTGCATACTCTCACATGTAGCTCATAGCTCCTATCTGACTTCCTATTGCTATCATTTTAACAGCAAATGAAGTTAAAGCACAACTTCAGTCATTGATTGATCTAAATCCCTAAACCACCTTTGGCTTAATGGTGCATTTGTTTTCTTGGGAGTATGTGTGTGGTTGGTTTGCATCTCTCCTACCTGTATAATACACATTTGCATCCCATCCCTCCTTCAGCCAGGCAGAGTTCCTGGTCTCCTCGCGGGACAGGAGGCTTTCATAAGCTGTAAACACAGTTGACCAAACCGTATATGACATTAAGTGTGAATAAATTCATGCCATGCTCATACAAAACATTTAGCTTTAACATTCTTAAGAAATTGATTTCAGGCAAACTGTTGTTCTGGCGGCACAAATAATGTTCAACTGGGTTATTAAACCTTAGCTGGAGCCAAAGAAACATGCAAACAAATGTTTCCTTTTTTCAATTTGACGAGACACAGAGGAGGCAAAATAGCTAAAAGCAAACTCATTCTGCAAAGTTATACAAATCCCTTTAAAACTGCCTACATCTAGGTAACACTTTATATCGTTAGCGGTATTTAATTTGCCTATTTTGTGGGTCAGAGGCTGTCATTCGTGAACGGGGCCAGTCATTCTGACACTCATGTAGCACATGTCAACATCAGCATCTAACCGTGCTACTGCGTTTGCTCGATTACAACATCACTGAAACGCGGGTCAAAGAGTGACATGGTTGCATATCACAAAAAAAACAAGTGGCTAAGTGTAAAACTACTTTATCTGGACTATTCACAATTGTCTCAGGTTGTTCTACATTTGTTTTTTTTGACATGGTGAGTCAAGTCAATTTTATTTATTTCACAATTTTGCCTCTAGGGCAGACATGAAACAGATGTCTTGTGACCGGAAAAGGCCAACATGATAAAATTACAGTTCGGACAATCAGCACGACAAAATTATACAAAACCTGCAGAGGACAATGAATGCAGTGTTTCTACGTCACTGTTTCCTGTATTATCACCTTCTTCTAACGATCACCCCCCGAAAACCTTACATAACATCACATGACATCATTTCCAAACTCTGCCTGTAGAGTTGTAGCTTGTTTAGCAACCATTTCCTTTATGAGAGGTAGTGAAGCCACGATATCTCTGAGGCGATGAACAAAATCAACGTGACACTCACCCCACAAATGATGAACAACATAAAGGTCGCCGATCTGTGAGAAGAACCCGCCCACTGCTTCTTGGTTTTCCTGTCTGTACTTGATTGCCCTCGCCCTGTTGCAAGACATTTTATTTTCAGGAGTGTAATGATGACCTGAACACCTGTAATACTTCATGTTTACGATGGAAAATGAAGCTGGTTGAGCCTTACCAGTGGTTTCCCCATTCAATCATAGTTCCTGGCTGAAACACACACAGTCAAATATTGACACAGCTTTGAACTGAAATAGGACATTAAATAAATTACACCACGATCCCTTCACACAGGACACTTATTTTACATGGACACATACAGCCTAATCAGCCAGAGTGCTTGTATATAAACCAGCACAGTCCCACCAACAGCACATTCATATCCTATTTATTTACACAGATCAATCAACTCAATGTGACATATGAGCCCACATGCACACAGATCTTATCAACCACTTTATCAGGTGCGCTGCTCCATTCATGTAAACCTCTTGGCATTAATGTGTGCTGCAATGTCTTGTTTATCAAAAACAATGCATCCAAAAGCCTCGCTGATAAAGAGAGATAAGAGGACAATTGCTTTACTCCTTCTAGACAACAGGCAGCACAACAAGTATGCAAATACATACACATTTATTTTTGAATGCACTAGTTCGTTTTGAGATGCTTTGCTTCCATACATGTCTTCTTTCAGACTACTGGAAAGAAAATATCAAAAATGCACATTGAGGTTGTTTCTTTTACTACTTTGTCTATTTCTCCTGGTCGCACCAAAAGTTATGATTAGCTAATGCCTCATTTGAACATACAATTTCACAAAAAATAACATTTTTTATTGTTCATAAAACATTTTCTTCCTTTTTTGATTGGCTGTTGACGGCATTTTCTGATTCATGGATTGGAAAAACCGTTAAATAATCATGACATGGCTGTAATACAAAAACAATCCTGCTACTCAGAAAGACTACGTTACACATTTTCATTATCAACTTCATTGTGTCCCTTGATTTATACAACAAATAGAGATCTTCAGAAAACATTTACTTTGTAAACCGTTAGTTTAATAAATCTCTGCAACTGTATGTTATCTGTAGTCTTATTATGTAGAGAGGCATTACATCTGTGTTATATTTGTAGTAAAAATACATGTTACACAACTGAGAGAACTGACTGATTAACGGTGTAAAGTCTCTTAGAACTCAAATAAAATCAATGGAGCTATATTCAGAGACTTGTCACGTGTCATGCAGTTGTAATGTGTGTAATCTATGTGGGTACCTTGAGTTTATAGGTTCGCATCTCATAGATGTTGGGTCCTGGTCTGGGCACGGGTTCATTCCAGAAACTGAACTCCAGAAGGAGCTGATTTCGCCTTGAAATTAACATTTTAGCCCTCTCTCTCCGAAACTCTTTGTACTCCTGAAGAGAGATAAAAAAAATATTTTTTTATGATAAGAATATACAAAGATATACTATACAGTGCTTTTTCTATTGCAGTGTGAAATTAAATTCGAAGCTGCACTTAAAATATCAGCCTTTTCTTGAACTTCCTATTCTGTCTGACAATGTAAAATATTAAGAAACAGTTCAGTCAACCTTGTTGTTGTCCAACTTCATCAGACATTCAGTCAACGCTGGGTAGCCTCCTCTGTACCGCCATAGATGCACTGCGAGGAACAAACCAGCAGATGTCACTGTAGCACCGCGTGAGGACAGATGCCACCCACACTAACACAGACACACAGCGCCTCCATCACCATGGGATCACTGCTTGTTGTCACTGAGTGCCGTTAATGTATGGTATACACTGTAAATAATCATATGTACAAGGAGAAGTGTAGGCGGTGAATCATCTGCTATAGTGTCAGTACATTTCTCTGTGATGCTCTGCCAAACTATTTACAGCCAGCTTGAATCAAATGGTGTCGTTCATGAGGCCTTGAGACGGCAAAGCAGAGACAAGAGCAACAAGAAGCGACTCTTCTCACCATCTTTTAGTCATTTTTTCCCGCTTACCAGCTTGGTCCTGTTCGCCGTACCAGGTATTCCAGCTTCCCACCACCTCACATGGGTAATCCTGGTCCTGATGGAGCCTGTTTTGCACCTCGGCCCTAAAGGGGCAGCACGAAAGAAGATGTGAAAATATTTTCACACATTGTGTGACAGCAGCAGTTATAAATATGCTGTTACTTAACGCCCAACTAGAGGGCACCCGGAGAGCATAAAGTCCACAACTCTCCAACTTAGTGTTTCACCCAAAATGACTTCAATTTTATGCAAAATGACTCTGAAGAATATTGTGGAATAATGTCCAGCTTGTGAATGTAGGAAACGTATTAGCTGAGATTGTATGGATGTATATAAAGTTTCTTTTAATATAGTATTGACAGAACTTAACTTGACTGGTGCAGTTAATGCAGGGAATGTTTTAAAGCAGTGAACACACTCACTCCAGACCGTTGTATGCTTCCAGGCACTCTGGTTTGACGTTGTGAACTGAAAAAAAGAAAAAGAGAGACACAGACTTTTCAAAAATGGGAGGTTTTTTTTTCTTCTTCATTTTTAAATACAAGCAACCATCAAATTCTTCAACAAAGTAATTTCACACTCCGATTCAGCGAAGACTTCTATCTACAAAACTGATTCGCTCTCAATAGGTTATAGGCTACGGCTGATGGAGTGCTCAAATTGAAATCCCTACATGGTGTGACGTACGCCACCAAAAAAGATCAAAGCCCCGCAAAGAACGATAGATTTCCCTGCGAGAGACAGACACAGTTATCACCACAGACTCTAAAGAAGAGCAGGAGAAACTAGAAAAAGCATTTCCTGCTGAAAATGCATTGGAATGCTGGAAACTGAAATTAAAACATTGCTGAAAATAGATATCCAATTCAAAAACAAATTGCAAAAAGCTTAATAATTCAAAAAGTTTAAAGATTACAAATATGAAAAGTCATATCACACCTCTCCTGAAAGAGCTGAACATTTTGATATTTGAACAGTTTCTGAAATGGTGTCTGTAGCTGAAAGT
This sequence comes from Lycodopsis pacificus, assembly GCA_028022725.1. NCBI lineage: Eukaryota > Metazoa > Chordata > Actinopteri > Perciformes > Zoarcidae > Lycodopsis > Lycodopsis pacificus. The sequence goes on along the minus strand of CM051692.1, from coordinate 14,643,378 downwards.
ATGAGGAAGTTGAAGGATTTGAAAGTTGAAGCAGGATTTGAAAATCTTCTCCATAGAAACCCATTCAAAAAGAAGTTGCTAAAAGCTTAATAATTCAAAAAGTTTAAAGGTTAGAAATATGAAGAGATATAGCACCCCTCTGCTGAAAGAGCTGAACATTTTGATAGTTGAACGGTTTCTGTAGCTTAAAATATGAAGGAGAAGAAGCGTTTCATTTATTGTTGGAATGCTTAACAGCATTCCAACAATAAATGTGGGATGTCACCTTGAAAACATCACAGACTGTCTACATCACACTAGAATAACTTGTTGCTGCCTGCACGTTTCACATGATAAGGGCGTGTTACATTTGCAGTCCACTGCTTGTTTCTCGTGTTACTTTCAGTTATTCTCTGAGGTCACTGAGGCCATTCCGGATTGAATTTAATGAACATTATTTATTTTGCCCTTTTTTTTCTTCTTCAGGAACAAACGGATGTTCGACTGTCGAGACACGAGACAGAATCCCCTTCATTATAATGTGATGTGACTGCAGCACGTTCACTTGCGCTCAGCCTCCTGCAGCCTCACGCTTTAAAGAACATGCGCTGCCACTTGAACAGCAGAGTAAAAGATCTTGTGCCTACATTGGATTTTGTACAGGTTGCTGGTCTCTCTCTTTGACAGCAGGTTGGAGTGGGCATCTTTCCTGGCATCGACTTTGTGCTCAAATATGGAACGGAGCCAGCCTTTGTCGCCATTCTCTGAAAAACTCCTACACAAGAAACAAGATAAAAGAAAGTTTCACAAAGGCTCAAAGCAACAACGTAAAAGTTGGCGGTATTAAAAAAAGAAAAACTAAAAAGGATCGTGGAGATATGCGTGACATATTGGCTAAAAGATAGTCATGCTAATACCCTTTGATACAAACAAACAAAAAAAAAAAACATGCATACTGTATGAGTGAGTGGGCTGAATGCCGTTGCTTGTGTCTTCAGCATAATAATGTCTTCTCACCCACTCTGGAGTGAAATGAAAGGGGAATATCATTCACTTTAAGAACTATTGTTACAATCTAAGGAGCTCCAATGAGTATTTCAGCGTGAATAACTGTCTGTCAAAGTTAGAGAGCGGAGAAATATGAGTTGAAGGAACTGTCCTGAAGTTAGTGAGCTGGAAAAGACTGTCATAGTGGCACTAAAGCAAACAATGACTAACCCACCGGTTACACTATCCACATTAACATCTACATTACTTATGTATGGCTCATAATCACAAAAACAAATTGATATTAAAATAAGTTAAATATTATATACAGAGCTATATATGCTGTATATAGTGTTAAAAACAGCTCCAACACACTTTTTTTAAATGACCTTCATAGCTACTTATAAACTCGTTCTTTTTTTAAACCATTTTAAAGTTGCGTCAATGTCAACGTTAATCTGAATTTGTGCATTTTTTCACAGGGTGTGAAGTGTTGAACCAAAAGAGAATAGTTGGTACATGCCCAGTTATGGATTTGGGAGCTCTATTGTGTATTTATTTACTTATATTTGTCACTTTCAAGGCCGTCTTTTGATTCACAAACATTTTCCAAGGCTTTATTTATTATTCTAAAATCCACAAACTTCCAAGGTCAGCCAGATTTCTCTTTTTAATATCCTTAAGGGCCAATGACTTTAATTGGGAAGTATAATTAGAAATGCATTTCCCATGGCTCCCTCTCAAAAAAATAACAAAAATAGGCCTGGCATTCAAGCCAGAAATTAGTGTTTTTTGAAAACAGCCAGCCACAGAGGAAATGCATTCAGTGTGGAGGCAGAGATAAGGTCGGTTACATTCACTGTCAGCTTCACGGGACAAAGTTCAGAGGTCCAGCAAAAAAAAAACAAGGCAAACTGCCTGTTTGCTTTGTTATTAATGACCCCAACTCCTCAGAGCACGCACGCACGACTCACCATATCATTTAGACTCACACTGTGATGTGTTACACTTGAGTAAAGACAAATATTAATATGAAGTTAATAAGGTGAGGGCTGAAAAAGCGACAATTACAAAGCGGTTAAAGCTTGGTTAGGCAAACACAGAAAAGTCTGTGTTTAGTTTTTGAGAGTCACATTTAGATATACATTTTTCTCCAAGTTTAAAATGCACTGTCAGCAGCACTGTAACAGCGCTCCTTACTTTAAAGTAAACTTCTTTACCTGGTCGCCAATTGGTTCAGATTCGCAGAATACTTGAACAGCTTCTGTCCTTTAGCCCACACAGAGGTAACCTTAGTCGTCGCCATGTTGCTCTGTGAAGTAAAAGACTTGGTCTGACACGTGAACGTGAACACACACACACACACACACACACACACACACACACACACACACACACACACACACACACACACACACACACACACACACACACACACACACACACACACACACACACACACACACACACAGGGCTGGTTAATGTTTACTCGACCCGTCTGTGATGTATTGCTGGCCAACCCTGACCACAATGGTAAGTAAGTAAGATAGATGTATTTATAATGGTGAGCCTAGTGGAGATTTAAAAACACAGGCGCAGGACAAAGAGATCAATACGCACAATCGATCAGACCTGATTAGTTGAGATAATGAGTAACTTAAAAGGAAAAAAAACTACTTTGTTGCTGAAAGACGTTTTGAAATCTTATACCAGAAACAGCTTAGTGCCTCAGTTGTAGCCTATGAACAACACCTGTGTTTTATTCAACTTTATGATAATTATTCGCATCCTTAATGCTTTGGATACCATATTTATATGCCACCAAACAGCAATACTACTTTAGCAATAACTAAAAAAACCTGCATTCAGCATAAAGTTGAGTCATTTACATCCCTGAACGTATAGTAAACTGTACAAACAAACATGAGTAAAATCATACATTATGTGAGAACACCTTTCAGAGACTTAAACTAGATTACTGAATGTATTATCTGAATAGTTATAACAATAGTTTTGCAACAGGTCCAGTCGCTGCCGTCTTCTTTTATTTTTAACTGGGAAAATATTTTGCATTGAAAATCCTTCCCATGAGCCATGTAGTTGCACAGAACGCAAGTAAAGTAGGCAACATTAAGTACCTCGACATTGCACTTAAAAACATCTTTCAAATACTACAAATAACCCTATCTACGCCATGCAATGTCTATGATGTTATACAAATACATACGCAGCCTTATATCACTCAAGTTGTTTTTTTCTTTAATAATATGCAATGAAACGACTGGGCTCAGTCATGGCAGATCATTTTTGGGTGTATGTGGGAGCGCTACATGTCTCCAAATGACAGCTTACTGCATCTAACACTGTTTGAGTTGTCCCGCTGCAGCAAACGGGTCTCTTATCTAACAGTGGATCATTCTTTCAAAGCGGGTTCTATTAGACTAGTCATGCAGTACTTAAATCCTTTTTGTTCAACCCACTTTCACATCTTTTCATACACAATGCGGTGCTCTCTGATCCCCTCCATCATTCTACCCACTGACATTATATAACATCAAATCAGATCATACCTAAAAAGAATCGTACTCAACACCTGTATTGTATGCCTGTGTTCAATGACTCTAACACTATATTTCAAGCACACACACATGCAGTACTGTGTTATTCAAACTATCCCTGAATAACCTTAAATAAATTGATTGGGTATTTAACGAGTTGTATTTGCTATAAATGCATTTTATTCAGAGGAATATGCTCGGATGGCTTCTTTTAAAAATGATATCCTTGCACGTCGCCATCATTTGGTTCATCCGTCGATGAAAACGTCCACAGGGTTTTGACGAGACTCGTTTCATCTTTCCGGGCATAAAAGTACAGCAATTACAGTAACACTTTTCACGCTTTTGCTTTTCTGAATGCGTCAACTCTGGCCCCATGATTTACTGCAAGCGCGGGGAATATTTCTTTCACTGCCGTATACAAATCTTCGAAATCCTGGTTCACTGTGATGCCCTAGAGAGAGCGAAACAGAAAAGAGCATGAATACGTTTCAAAGGAAGAAGATTCACAGAAAGTCTCTTGGAGATGGAATATGCGAGTTACCAAAAAGTCTAACTCCTCCATGGCTGAATCTGGGTTTTCCTGTAGAGACTTTAGGATCCTATAGCACCCAGCATTCTGGATGGGGTTCCTCCCCATCTGGTCACAGAAACATTATGTGAGAATATGTCCAGACTGCCACAGATTGGGTTCTTTACTTTGGTTGTACTGCTGTTAAAATTGTGATGAAAGACACTGTAAGGATATTATGGAGTTTTAGAATTGATTCCCTCTCATGTCATCTCAAAATAAGCCTCCTATTAGACATAGCCATATTTAATAGTTCAGCATTTTGGGAAACACACTAATGTGCGTTCTGGCAGAGAGTTAATGTAAATAAAGGAAACGGAGGGAAACTGTGAGCCTGGCTCTGTCCATTTGTTGCAAAATCCCCCAAACAAATACAGCTCACAAATAACAAATTCTATTTCCTTTATTTTATGAAAAATGTCAATGTCCATCTTCACCATAACTTATTTTCTATCAGTGGCTTGTTACAGGCAGTTAAGATGAGCCGCTGAGAAACCTGCTAGCGCACTGACATTAACACAAAGTAGAGCGATCCATTTATTCATCCCATTTTATCCACTGATGCCTCCCACTGTCTTTGAAGCTAGAACCAATCTTTCAACATCTTACATTCAGGGATTTCATTGTCTTGTTTACTTTGAGGCCCATGGCTAGGTGGATAGCTCCTTCAGGGGGTATTCGGTTGCTACTGTGGCGAGAAACAAAATGGAGAGAACAAAAAAAAAAACTGTGTTGGAGTGTGAGGGAAGCAATCATAAAGTGTTATCTTTTAAAAGGCATTATTCATCCATGTAGCACAAATGACTGGGAATTTGTGAAGAAAGCTTTGTATTGCTTGAGAAGTTAACAGAGAGGCTGAAGAAACCGACTTGCTTGAACTTTGTTTATGGTAAAGCTTTAAAAAAAACATTGTTGAAGATGTATTAGATTTATTAATTCGTTTTTTCAAACAAGGTAAAACTCTCATTTTCGATTTACGAAAGAATGATCTGAACTTCCAACCTTTGTCCCTTAGCTCAGTGAAAGATAATCTGATTACCAGATACCAAGAGAACAAAGGCTTGTACCTCACATTCAACTCCTCCAAAACAGCATTCTCTTTCAGAGCCTGTCCTAGAGCAATGGCTCCTTCTTTACCAAAGCCATTCAATGTCAGATCCACTGTTCTGAGGGAAATGTTTCCCTAAAACAAAAAAGCAGAAAATAATTAGTCTTTGGTAAAGATTTCTGATGCAAGTCCAACTTGAACACGTTCTCTAAGATGATTAACCGAGGACCAAAGGAAGGCCTTAATTAAAAGTGATGCAATCAGCCTCTCAGACCACAATCAATCAGAACTGTCAGTGCAGCTTACTGATCGGCCTCCCCTTGATCATCTTGGTCATTAAGATAGACTGCTTCTACTCTGTCTCTCCTGCTGTGAGAGGATTAATGAATACCTGACTACTGGGATAAGCAAAATAGCCATGTTATGATATACAATAAACCATCTTCCTCAATCATATTATTGAACTTAATAATATGATTGAGGAAAGTGACAGTTTGGGTAAGACACTTTCCTTATTCAACATGACGACGGCCTCTTCCGCAAAGGCAGTTCCATGAAGAAACGGTTTTCCCAGTTTGCTGTTAAAGGATTTGACCTGCCTGCAAAATAGCCCTGATCTCAACCACATCCGAACATTTGGGAGGAACTGGACTGTGAGCCAGGCGTTATCGGCCAACATCAGTGTCCCCACTGATGATATTGCGGCTGAAGGCGAGCAAATCCCTGCAGCCATGTTCATAAAGCTTGTGGAAAGCCTTCCCAGAAGAGTGGAGGGTGTAGCAGGATATTCATGCCCATAAATAATGAAGTGATGGGGTTTACATAACTGATACAACAAGATGTATGGCCACATTTGGTTTTAAAAAGTGCTATTCAATCTGACATAAGCAATGTTCTAGATTTGACTTGTATGATTCTGTCATTTATTTCCTTTCACTGTATATTACCTTGGTTCCTCTTTTGTCTTCCCCGAGTTAAAAAAGTAATTTAATATTTTCAAACATTGATTTCAGGGTGTATTACCCCGAGGCCATTGGCCAACATCACAGCTCCTCTCCCTCGAATGCAGTTCCAGGCCAGACGTAGTGATCTCAGCCCTGTGTTCTCTGACAGAGAGTCTCCCAGGTTTTTGCCTTGGGATGGAAACAAATAAGGACAATTTATGATTATTTCATTGTTAAACCAAAAAGATCTTGCTCAACAAAATGAGTATAAACCATTATTATGAGTTTGTAAGCGATTGTGTCAATTTCTCAAATAGTAGAAATCTGATTTTGGAAAATCCTTCACAGTCAGACTGGTGCCAGGGAAGCAAATCTCAAATGAAAGATATTTTAGTGGTAAGAAAGTCTGATAAGAAGTATTTATTAAAATCAAATACCCACTTCTGCACTCTCTGGGACCAATGTGTCTCATCCACAGTAGATTTCACTGAGATGGTGTATGTGTGTGTCATCACAGCCTAAAAGCACAAGTGAGTGAGGGCCGTAGAGACAGAAGACCTAAAGAGAACCATCCCCGTCATCATCTCACCCACTTTATCCCAAGGATAAGAATGTGCACAGCACTCAGCGGTTCATAATAATAGAAGAAAAAAAAAAAACACACCATAGCATGAATGTCAGAGTGTTCGATTGTTATACTTTCTCTCTACTGTATGGAAGAGTGCGCTCAACAAGCACTAGGATGTCCTTTGATATTTCAACAGTGGAGGAAATAAAATTGAATATGAGCGGATGAATCATAGCCGCACGCACGACACAGACACGGCGGTGTCCCCTTTCCCACAGACAGTTATTTTGAATTACCACATCAGATGCTCATTGTATCCGGGTTTGCCATTCTTCCGCAAGGTGCCTGTTGGAAAGCTCATCCACATGATAATTGAAAGAGGTTTTAATGAAGGCGAAATGCTCTTGACCTTTGAATGCCACTGTCTGCTGCTGCCTGCTGTCCTGTGACTGCTTAGCGATAAGGCTAATGGTTTTCCCAAATTCTAATAGTAGATACCGGTAATCACATATAGTAAATTATACTGCACTCATAACAGCATTTGCTCAGTTTTAGAGGGCTTTAATGCATATTCATTAATCATCATTTATCATTTAATATGGCAGAAAAGATAACTTTGCATTCACTCACACAGCTGCTTTTAGCAACTACTTACTATCTGTCCAAATAGGTTTGTGCTCTAAGGGGAATTCATGGAAATCTTAATGCTGCAGGATACAATTGTATTTTAGACAATAACGTGCTTCCGAATTTGTTGACAGTCTGAAGTTGAATGGTGCTAAATTTGAAATTCAGAGCAGCAAACAACCAACTGCAATGTAAAATGTGCTTTGATTACATAGCCGGGCCGTCCATGCCTGCATATAGTGCATGCGAGTATCTCTGTTGTGCCCCATCGGTTAACTAATGGTTGCCGCTCTGCACTATGCTCATAGGGCGGTTATTGCTAATAACGCACAACGAGAGAGAGAGAGAGAGAGAGAGAGAGAGAGAGAGAGAGAGAGAGAGCGCAAAACTAATGACTCACTTTATCAGTTCTGATCTGTAGAAAGAAACATGACTCACTGTCATCTCATTCCTCACATCTCTAATTATCTGGTGCTGCTCATGCAAAGTATGTGAAAATATGTACCGGTATCTCCAGAGTAAATCTTTAATATCAGCCTAATACAAATGGTAGCCAGGGGTACTGTTCCATACTTTGAAAGGGCAAGGCCTCACAGAAAATAAGTGACCATTACTACACTGTAACAAATTGCTTTGCTACCTGCGCGCTCTCCCAGAGCGTTGTGGCTGAGGTCGAGGTGCTGTAGCTTGGAGTTGGCAATCAGCGCTGGGCCGAGGTGCTCAGCCGACCGGTCCGTGAAGTTGTTTCCTGACAGATTGAGGCTCACCAGGCTGCTGTTCTCCTTAAGCATGCCGGCGACGGCTCTGGCCCCATAATCCCCAAGATTGTTGTTGGATAAATCCACTTCTGGGATTAACACACAGGTACACAGGTAACGTTTGGATGAAAAAAGGCCGGTTAAATGAACAATTTGTGGCAGGAGAAGCTGATGCGTTTCCCATCACAAAGAGGGTCCAAAAAGAAGAAGTGCAGTCGAGTTTAAAAAAAGACAGAAGTTTTACTTTGACTTTTTTTAGGCCTGACTACTGAAGTGAGTGTTTCACAATAAAGTTAGTATTGGTCGCTCCTTCCCTTCCGTTTGGCTTCGTTGGTAAATTGTGAATATTTGTAATCATATAACTCTCACATGCTATTTTCCCTGTTTTGAGGAAATGCCCTCTGGGAAGAGATACAGAGCACTTCATCTTAAATCTGAGTGGTTCAAAAGCTTTTCATTAAGCACCATCATCTGCTCGGAACTTTTTGTTTTGTCCAATATGCAAAACTAATGACGACTCATCTCTAACTTTTCATTTTTGTTTATCTATTCATTTGAAAAATAGGCTTCCATTAAAATGCTGTGTCGGCTAATGTCTGCTGCAGCATCAGCTAAAACATACGTCGGCTAATAATCTGTTATATTGCATTATATTCATAAAATTGGATTATCCCTAAAAGTTGAACAGTGGTGCATGACAAAGGCAGTATAAAGCCCGCATGACTCACAGGAGTCATTCTCCATAGATCCCTCCAACTGCACTAATATTAAACGTGGACCCCAGATATATGTGACGTATAATTGGGGTGAGAGTGGCGTACGTGTGGGAGTGGGGAGGGCACTTTTGCGGGGGAAAAAGTGAAACGGCGTGAGGGAAAAGGAAGAGAAAATGTGTGCATGCTTGAGAGGCCAGGAAAACCACCTGTAATGTAACAATTTGCTTTTAACATCTCGGCTACAGCAGCTCCGCCCATTCCTTCCATCCAATTATCTCGCAGGTTCAGCCTGAGTATTGAAGTGTTGGTTACCAGGGGAACTGCCAGTGCTTTGGTGCCCTGCAAACACACAACCAAAAGTGAATTTCTTTTGTTTTGTTCACTGCAGTACATTTTCTTATCTGTATTCCAGTTAAAAAGAGTAGATGCACTGATGCAGGTGGGCAGAGAGCGAGCGAGAGAGAGGGAGAGGGAGCGAGGGGGATATTAACTGCGTGAGACAAATGAAGCAGAAGGGAGCTGTGTGGAGGCGTGGGTCAGAAATGAAGCTCGCAGAACATGAAAATTATAGTTTCTAGCACGGCTAATGAGAAAGTTGGCTGCATGAAGCCTTATGCTAGCTTGATCTTCAAAAAGAAGAAGGAAAGCAAAAGAATATGGTGCGTTTAAATGCCTGCCGAGATGCGAGAAGCCCATCAATCTGCAAGACATTATACAAATAACCTTTGGCAGCTGCACTTTGTTACTTCACTTTTACTCCCCGTGATTTACATGAGAAGACTTATTTAAAACCCAATTGCATCTGTGTGAATGATTTTACTGAGGCTGAAACCTCGGGAAATGGCTTGTTAAAGGAATGGATTTACTTTATCAACTTTCACTTGCGGCGTTATGGAACGGCGTTAGTGGAAGCCTGTAAAAACCTCACGCTGTGGTTGCTAAGAGCTCCGGGCAATTCATTTTCACATTTGCAGAAGATGTAGTCTTCACTCAGTCAGCGATGTACATCCACAGAGCAATTTTACACTGATTTATTGTGGAATAGACAGATAATTGTAATTGAATTGTGGGCTAAAATGAAGCTATATAGTATATAATTTAGTTTTTCTGGAGTATGTGGTAACAAGTAAATAAAGCATCGTTGTGTACACATGCACTTAGTAAGATCCATTAGTTCAATTCAACATGTAGTAATGGATTTCCTGTTTGTCTAAACCTGCCAAAAGAACCTTTGATCACGTCTTTGTAGATCCGAGTGTGTGTGTGTGTGTGTGTGTGTATATATTCTGGGTTGTATGAGAGCTAAAACATGTGGACACAATGATGATGTTGGTCACAAGGTGAAACGCATTCGCTCTCATTTAGGATCAAAAATAAGGACGTTGCCCCCAGAGGTAAATTAAAATTCAGATTAGCCTAATGAGCTCTCACTGAGTCCAGATCAATGCCAGCAGTGCTACCTCTCTTCAAAGGGGCGAACGTCTCTCCACTTGATTGTGCACTGCCAAGATCTATAACGGACTCGACTTCTGCAATTTCATATGTAAAGTGTAGTGCAAAGATATGAAAAAACACTGGAAACTCCTTGAAGCTCGGCTGCATTGGATTTGACACAGTGCGCCATAGACTTTATCATGATCAGTGCAGTCCCTTGGAGGGGAATGTGACTTTGAGTTAATGAGTCATTCACTGAACATATAGGTGGGTGTGTGTGTGAGAGTGAGTGAGTGAGAGAGTGAGAGAGTAAATATTTGTAGATCTTTTTCAAGAAGGCCGGTTGAATTGGAATACCTTCACAATAAGGTGAATTCCTCACACACTCGCCTATTTTACAAAGCCAACAGTTACAGAGCAACTTTATAATTATTTTTGGAGTCAGGTTTCTCGCCACCTGGCAAAAGTCAACCTGATCTCCTCAACATTGAGGTCACGTAGTGGAACTAAATTGCCAATTACATTTCAGGGGAAACTTATTTTCTCCCAGGTTTGTTTGTGACACGCTTCTAATCTTGGTCGGCAGGGAGACGCGTGTAAGGTCAGAGTGGTTGGGTGGGTCAACACAGGAGTCAACATTGACTCAATTTCTTCCTTCAAATTGTAATTCTGGGAGCCGTTCAGTGTGTTCACCAGGTAGTTGCTAACTTTATCGTTCCGTTGTGCGGCGCTGAGCAGATTGTGTATAGTCGTTTGTGCTTTTTCACTGACACAAATGTGACAGTCAGACTATACCCTCCCTTCAGCAAAAAGAAAACATACCTAACACTCCCCCAATCCTCACCCTCTACTCATTTTCATACAATCCCGAACTCTTGATTAAAGTACCTGAGGCCCCAGACCACGATGCATCATGGACAGCTCGCTGCTTTGCATGTGCTGCAGGAAGTAAGAGGCAGGTGCCACCTGTAACGCTTCACACGCCTCCATGTAGCACGTCTGCCCCGCGGGGTCACACGCCTCCTCCTCATCATCTGCAATATGAACAAAGACAATAGCTGTCTGAATTGTTCGCCATCAATACATCTTTGGAAAAGGAGAGATGTGGCCAATCTCCCCCCGGGGGAGGACCTTTTGAGTGTGATATTGAAAACTCCCTGGTGGCTGATTTCACCCCGTCAGGGAGTCAGGGGGAGCTCATTCATACCAGATGGTTTTCACTTCTGGTGAAAACGAAGCCCGACACAAAAGACCTGGATGAAATCATTAAGATGCAGAACAGGGCTTCACATGTGTGGGCAGGCGTACGTAGGAGTTACTGTTTTTTTCTGAAATCACTTAGAGATTGAGAAGATGGAAACGATTAACACATGGGGCGACGGGATGCATGTCTTGTGTGCATGTTCTGCTCAAGATCAAATTAGGATTCAATGTCAAAGTACTAAAAAAAAAAAAATCACTGCTGGAGCCTGGTATGGAATATTATTTCAGACAGAAAAGAACAGAATCAACTGACTCAATTTCAAACATAAGAGGGAACATCACATCCTTTGTCATGTTTTTTTTAATCTCTCCTTTTTACCTCCGAGCTCCAAGTCTGTATCGTAGTTCTCATCAGAGATCACACGCTCTTCTCCTCCGCGCTCCTCTTCATTCTCTTCCTCCTCCTCTTCACCCTCGCTTTCACCTCCGTCTAGCACATTCCCGTCAGGACTCGAGCGTTGGTCCTTTGGCCCACGCACATCGACCCCTGTCCGGCTCACTCTTCGCTGGATGGAGAATGGGAAAGCAAGACATCGTGACTCCTCAAAGCCGGCGGTTGCTGGCAGCCGGAGCGAGGAGATTGGATGGATTTGCTACCAGGAGAATAAAACAGATACCTACACGTTGGACAAGCGAGTCCATCAATGCGTCTTTCAGCTCGCATCCCTCCGTCCTTTGTAACTACTTACTTTCCCTCCTACTCCTTTCTTCACACCTCCCTTTAACCTCTTTCTCCATCTTTTGCCGTCTCTCACTCCCCTTTATTTCTAGGCCTATGGCATGTTCTCTTCATTTCTCAGTCGGCAATGCCATTTATTGTTATTTTCAGGACATGCTTTCACAATGTATTCCTGACACTTACTGTAGAGCGTGCAGCCCTGTGATTAGACTAAATAAAAGGGTAATTGGGGAAAGACTGCAGGGTGACACTCTGAGTCCCGTCTATTTAATAAATTCATGCACGTACACCGGTCTAAAGAGCGATCTATGAAAAGAAAATAGGTCTTTTTTTTCCCCCCCTTTCTCAAGGAAAGTGCTGAGATGTGTCTAGAGATGGTGTTATGTCTTGATGTCTCTTAATATACTCTTGCAGGTCAAGAACATACTTTGGATTCTCACCAAGTCCCTCTCCTACGTCTTAATCAATGTCAGACTTCATGAAAATCGAAAAATCTGCCCGACGAGTCCGACAAGGCTCCAGCTGCCTACCTGGTTGTTCACACTTCCCTTGCTCAAGCGTTTGCAGAACTTGGCCGGACGGTCAGCTTCCTACCTCTCCCAGCTGCAGCTTCTCACTCTCTGCGTCATCGTCCTCCAGCACAGAAGGCAGCAGCGTGTCCATGGCCAACTTCTTCCCATGCACCGGGACTGTGACGCTGAGCAAAATATACTTTCCTGCCTTTTACAAACGTGTTTGTTTGCAGACTCGATGTATGCGCTCTGAGGGAAATCACTGCACTTGAGCAGCGTGGCATGTGTTCATGCAACCCATCACGTTCAATGGGAGGGTCAAACTCTTTGGGTTCATTAGAAAGGCCGATGCTTCTCTCCCCGATAGCAGATCACCAATCAGAGTCCTTGCGTAAAGTTTGGATGTCTTGGTATGTTGACACGTTTCCATGGCGCTGAGAGTGCAGACTAAACAGACACTTGCAGAGGAAGGAAGGGGGAGGGTTGGCAAATGGTTTGTTTGCCGCAACTGTGTTTGTCAGGAGGGGATTTAAAAAAAACTTTTTATCAACATCGAAATCTGACCTTAAAACTGAGACACGCTCGGACCCTATAGAGGTTAAACGAGCCCTGCTGCAGGAATAAACCTTTCAGGCTTCTTCCTTACACAAACAAGAACAACAAAACCAAGCAAATGTGTTGACATATTCTGTAAATGTTTCTCTTTATTTGTAAGTAAATGCAAAGTCCTTGCAGTTGATGCATTAAAATGGAATATCCTCAATCAATTACAACAAAGGTCATTATAGCAGAGGCTGATCGGATCAGAGTTGTTCATAGCAGCAGCGATACGCAAACACAGAAAAAGAAACTCCTCCAAGAATGTGTTTTTTTGTTACCATCCAAAAGCCCTGTGAGAAAGGCTGGAGAACCTCACAATACAGTCTCACTGACTGACACAGTGCTGGTAAATAGAGCCGTTTAAAATATGAACAGGAAGAAGATCACCATGCATGTATATAATGCCGCTGCTCTTTTATCCCCATACCTAAAGGATATGAGAGACACCGTAGAACAGGCCTTTTTTTGTTCTTTTTAAATCAAGCAGAATCATAGTGCTCATTTACATAATCAAAATACATTCTTAGAAAAGATCGAAGTGGTATTCTTTTATATCGTATACTTTGTCTTTGAATATATATCTATAGAAGCTATATATATATATAGAAGCTGTGTCTTGTATCAATTGCTTTCCTGCTGCACATTTTACATCACAAACGTTTTCTTGCTCTCATTCCAATTAAACTGAATCTTGTTTAGGCAAATTATACAGTGGCGACATTCATCCAGAATGAACAACAGTGGGGGCATCCACATTTCTCCCCCAGCAGTAAAAATAGTTGATTCAGAAAGAAACAAAAAAACACCCCCAAAAAATAAATATATATTCTCGGCAGCTGTGAGGAACGTTTGAAAATCACATTGAGATCCGTTAATCATGCTAACAGTTATCTTTCATTTTGAATCAAAGACAGAGAAAGGGAAACAAACAGGACTCAGAAGCTGACGAGCAAAGCCACAGGTTACTGCAGAGGGGGTGATCAATAAACAACATGGTCCCCTGCACAATATATTCAAATTACAACCCTGACGCATTGGAAAGCATCAAATGACCACCGCGGCAGCCTCTCGTCCCTGAATGAAAAACTTCACTGCAACTTATTACGATAGAACTGAACTGCCGAGATCAAAAACTAAAAAACGCCACGTGGGCAGTTTCCTGTTACCAAAACACCATCTGTAAGACTACATTTTCAGGCTTGTGTGACTCACAGAGCAACGAATTCATGCTTATTTTAAAATCTGACCAGTTTGACAAGGTAACAGACGACAAGCAGAGTAATCATGTAGAGACACGGAGCTACACCTGAGCACATGCATGTTTTACACCCACGCATATAGAGAGGCGCACACTTATGATGATTTCTATGGCACACGGACACGCGTGTGCGCGCAAACACGCATGCAATGCTGATGCTACTGAGCAGGTGTCAGGTCACAGTGAGAGGGTGGCGTGTGAGCCGTGGGGTTGCGCACAATCATGCAGACACAAGAAAGAACGAACGTGCTGTGTGTGGGCAGAGGCAGAGGAGTTAATGTAAGGCAAGAGGCAGAGGAGTTATGACAAATGCAAATTTAAAAAGCTCAATAGCTGTCAGATGAGATCTGGGCAGCACAGGGTGCTAAAGGCAGTTATTTTTATTTTGCGTCACTTCGTGTTTTGTAACAGAGATATGTCATTTTTAAAGGAATAGTTTGACAGAATAAGGTGAGATAATCAATAGTGCTTTCGTTTGTATGGTATGACGCTAAAGCCAAGCCCTCGCTTAGCTTAGCTTAGCATAAAGACCGGAAAAGGGGGAAACAGTTAGCTTGGTTCTATCCAATTAGAACTAAATCTTCCTACCAGCACCTCTGAAGCTCATTAATTAAAGAAAGACTGAGCGATTTTTTCACTTTGGTTTGTGTGCGGCTTAAACAAATGAGGTATAACGTGTTAATATTCAGTAAGCATATATAATTACTATAATACATTTCAATTTTATTAGTAGGGAGGTATTGTTGAATTTCCCTCTTTTTCTAGTTTTTATGCTAAGCTAAGGTTGCGTTCAGACAGATACCTGAAACACGCCCCCCACCAATGCAACACTTTCCTTTTTCATTCTGAATGCCGGCTAATCGGCGCCAACTTTTTCAAAACAATGTCCCTCCACAGTGATTATATGATTTGACACATCGAATTCCCCCTCCGTTATAGTCAACACACCAATACTAAGATATATTAAAATCCGAGAGCCACGAGGAAGTTTAAAGTTATTATATTTGTCATTACTTAAGAGTTTATTTAAATATGTACCGACTCTGGTTCAGACTTCTTCCTCAATGGCTGCCCTGCACATCCCTACCCAGCTGCTGTGGGTTGGGCAAGCACCAGCTGGGACACATGACAACATTATGATGTAAGGGAGAGTATGGCCAGGCCACTACAAAGAGAGCTGGCACAGAGGCGTATGCATTGTGATGAACTGCCAGTGACGAGATAGATAATATGTTAGTTCAGGCTGTGACAGAATCACTGGTTTTCATAATTCAGGGCGACCTGTCAACGCGGCAAATTTGCGTGCAGAAAATCTGTTATTTTCGCATGCCTGTACATCTTTCAATTATGTTTCCCCTTTGAACTTTCCTGGAAACCACAGCCTTAGATGATTAAAAAAAAAAAAAAGGTACACCCCGAATATATTCAACCAGCCACGATTCTTTTCCGAAACGTAAAGTCGATTTAATTCGTACTTCAGAAATGTCTGAGTTTGTCATCAATGCCACACTTTTCCTCGTCAATATATGAAACCTCAATGAAAGCCTTTTCACTAACAATAACACAGTATATTATATATTTCTTGAGTATATTCTCGTCTTGGTCATGCATTCACAATGAGGCAGGTCATTACACTAGGTGCACACATTATGAATCGAAATGATCAATTTATAATTTTTGGAAGTATCATCAACAGGAGAACAGAACATTTGCTACAGACGAAATCGCGGAGCCCAACAGAAACAATAAAGTGGTATAAAAAAAAGAAAGAAAGAAACACTTTTCTTTTTTTACAGTACAAAAATTGGCACAGTATTTTTTAACCAGCGTTGCCGTGTCCTCCAGAGTGGTCGTTGTCAGAAAGCCCCCCCCCGATTCACAGACCTACGAGCAGAAAACCCTGAGAGCGAAGACAGAAGGAGAGACAGAAAGACGGAGCGACAGAGACATGGAAATAGAGATGTTACAGTCATTACTCATGGGGGCTTTGATGGCCAAATGTGAAATTCAAGTGACAATCCACGCAGGAGTCTTCGTCTGTGATGCATTATGCTGGCGCTTAATGAGCCATAGTGGATATGTAGGGCCCTTGTTTTGCTCTCGTGGCAATATATGAAGTGTCTAATCTTGAATGTGCACAATTGACGACGGAAACAGAACAGACCCACTTGCTTTCACTCTAATCCTGTTAGTTTAGAGGCTCTTCTCCTCGGGTTTCTATGGTTACCCACCCTGTTTTCATCTGAAACGAGGAGCGATAACACGTCGGCAACAACTACAGGTTGCAGATGAGAGTTACTTGTAAAAATGTCTCTCTGAGATAGAGCTGCTCTTGTAATCTCACCGGCTGAGATAAATCTAAACGGGCTGTGCCTCTAAAATATGAGCTCGCCAGCTGGCGGGTACAAAAAAAAAAAAAAAAAAGAAAAAAGGATGAATAAATAAGAAAACACATCATAGATCTTTAGCATCCCACGCAGTTCAGAGCTGTTGCAGACGAGTCAAGTGAGTGATCCTAGTTGTATGTGTTGTGTGTACAGACTAGACATTACCATGCCTCATCAAATCCACGCCGACACAAAGGGACTAACAATGAACCGAGGAAGGAGGAAATAAATTATGTATGAATGAAGAAAGGAATAAATGAATGCGGGTTATTTTCTGGTTTCATTCAAATGCTATGCAAATTTTATTTTATTTTTTTAAAGGAGACATATGTTCGTTTTCAGGTTCATATTTGTATTTTTTGGTTTCTATTAGAACTTATTTAAAAGCTTCAATGTTCAAAAAACACTTTTTTCCTCATACCGTCTATCTGAATATACCTGTATTCCCCCTCCGTTGGAAACGCCCTGTTTTAAACACCTGTCTCTTTAAGACCCCCACCCAAAAAAGCCCAGTCTGCTCTTAATGGTCAGGGTTTCCAGTCTTCCGTCTTCAAAGTGTCGCTGTCGCCGTGTACCTACTGTTGTGTGTCAGCTACACAGAGTTAAGCGGCACTTCTTTCCGGCGTTTGTTTATTTGTAACATCACAACTTTACGGAAGTCCTGGCGGCTCGTTTAAAGCCCCAGTGAAACAGAAGTTGGAGCATCTTTAGCCTCCGTATTGTGACGTATTCCCCAGTGAATAAGGAATATTTGAGCTGTGTTTTAGCAGACGTTAAAGCTTTCACATTTGATTGGGCTGCTTAAAAGTGGGCGGGCCTCGAACGTAGCGCAATAAGGAGCTCATGCCTTCACTAGAAGTTGCAGATTGATATTACTGGTTGAAATTAGTTAGTACTAGCTTGTGTAAGCGCACTCCTTATTTAAAATGAAGCCCATAAACCAAAGCTGGTCTGTGTCCTAAAACATAAAAATGATAAATGTTGCACTGTTAGGTGAAGCTTGTGGAATGAAGAGCCAAACTTAATGCTCTTCCTATTAATTCTGGTGGCTGAGGTGACTTCTACGTATCTAGCACCACCACCCTATAAAATGATAACATGATCCATAATTTATGGCAATAACTAATGGGAGAATTCCAATAGAAATTGATGCTGATGACTCATCGAGGATGAATCCCATTGCTGAACATTACTATACAATTTAGCTGTGGCTGTTTTTTTGTTGCACGCCAAAGCCAAATTGTTAACGCACACAAGATATCTCCTAATCCGGGGTGTTCTGAAACTTTTTGGAGGCCGCTTACAAGGGAGAACTTTTTTGCAAGGACCCCTTTATAATCCTAACGCTGATTACGCATATATATCCTTACTACTTTCATTTCTACTCTTATCGCAATTTAAACCAGTCGCATTCTAAAACTTTTCAGGCAAAATACTGTAGAGCTGTTGGTGATAAACAAAACAGAAATACGCGCTCAGTGTGCCCTGAGTGAAGTGGCAGATTGATGAATGATGTGTCACACAATCATGTCTGAGGTTCTATTGGCCCAAAGCTAGCGTGGGTGGTAGTAATGGACACAATATGCTTGTAATATTGGCGCTCATGGTCCCCATCTGCAGATACGGCACAATTTTATGATTTGTAGTAAAATACTTTGTAAAATCACTAATCTACTTAGATTGTTGCACACCAATATTGGCAATAGGAATAACCTTTAGGAAAATTTAAAAAAATGGTGGAAAAAAGATGTAAACAACTTACTCATCCGTTTCCTTTTTGCTCTCCTCAATGTAGGCTATGGACTCTGAACGAAGCCGGTTGGTGACCTCATAGGTGCGCAGGGTGACCCCAAAGATGTCCTCGTGGTAGCGGTTCTCATCCTGGATGCGGTGGAATGGTGGGCGAGAGAAGGGGAACAAAATATGAGAAGGATATCGTTTAACAGTGAATGACAGAAAGAAACAAGTGAATTTAGTCAAATCTTAATAACGGCCTGAGTCCACGATCGCTTTGCTCACTGTGGAGATCTTACCAGATAGTATTTAGAATTTTTTGTCAATGTTTCCGAGTTACTTTACATCATGATAAAACCAGTCGATGCCTGCAGT
The DNA here is from genome assembly GCA_028022725.1 of Lycodopsis pacificus. Classification (NCBI taxonomy): domain Eukaryota; kingdom Metazoa; phylum Chordata; class Actinopteri; order Perciformes; family Zoarcidae; genus Lycodopsis; species Lycodopsis pacificus. The sequence goes on along the minus strand of CM051692.1, from coordinate 14,624,380 downwards.
CGTTGCATTTGACGGAGTCACTGAAAAACAACTCTTCAGTCCATTTGTATTCGACACAGCTAAGTTTGTGAATATAGTTTGCTTGGTGACACGTGTCGTTCTTTTTTAGCCTTTTTACCCTCGAGTTCACAAATGAAAATAAGCCAGTGGGGGTGGTTTTTTTTTTTAACCTTGTTTTTCACAGGAAATAGTGACTCAACACGCCTTCTGTTGTTCAGCAGCTCCATGCATTCATGGGAAGAAGCTGCCCTGTAGAACTTCACTTGTTCAACTGGGTGTTGATTGCATTGCTCAAAAGGGCACCTCTGCAATGGTGGACAGCACTTCATATTCACTCTTTTCAAAGCTCATGATCCCCTCTTCACTGACACTACCATCACTCCAAGCTGTTCAGTGGGGTTTTATGAAAGGCGACCATCACGTTTCCCTCTCTCTTACCCGCAGCTTGCTGATGAAGAAGCCGGCGTCCTCGTGCGTCATGTTGGCCTGCTGCTTGATGATAGCCTGGATGGTCTTGAGAACGTCCCCAGCCATGGTTACATCCCCACACACGTAGATGTGTCCCCCCTCCTCCCTCAGGCACTGGTACACCATCTCCGCCAGCTGCTCGCGCAGTACATCCTGTACATATTTCTGACAGAGAGGCAGAGGAGGAATGATGAGTGCGCATGAGGAAGTCAAGTGCGAGAAAGGTAGGAGAGGAAACAATGTGGAAAAACAGCCAGGAGACCAGTGACGGAACGGGAAAGTAAAAATAAAGTAGAATTGGCAAAATGCAAGACTGTTGGATACATACAATTATTCTTTTACACTCTGTATACTTTGTTCTTTTTGTTCGCAACAGCAGAAAAAAAAAAATGCTAATAATTTTACCCGAGGACAGTAACAGCAGTTTGCATTCTGCCATTTCTCTCCGCCGATTGTATTTCAAACAGACACAGCAGACAAAAGAGAGTTGTGAGAAGCCGACTGCCCCGCAGCTGTGGACAGTTCAGCGCTCCTACCTTTGGTTTGTCGGGTTCTCTGGAATAGGCCGTGTAGAGCTCCTTGAACACTTCTTTGTTCTTGGCCTGCATGGTCTCCTCCTTGTAGATGTGGTCCATCTCAGACTGCCGACAACCAAACACCAGGGTCATGGGGCACGACTTGATTCCTAGAAGGTGACAGGCGGAGTTGCTTTGTTGCTCTAAATGGTGATTGTAGAAGTGACAGTCTGGATATTATTATAATCCTGGATATTATAATAATCGGTCTCTCTGCAGGTTCATGTTCGGCAGTGAAAATCCACTGCAAAGCCTCTCGATATAAAGTAGTAATAAATATATCCATAAGGAAATAGAACAAAGCAACAACCAACCGTTGTGTTCCAGGTCATGTAGTCTCTGTTGCCAGAAGCTTCTGAACGGGGCGATACCTGTACCTGGTCCCACCAGGATACAAGGCGCTTGGTTGTCTTTGGGAAGGTGGAATGATGCTGCACTAAAGCATGGCAATAGACAAGAAAATATTAATTAAAAAAGTTTAAATGTCCTAAAAGTGACCACAAAGTCATTTTAATTTTAAAGACGCATTTTGACATTTTTGGAAATATGCTTTTTTGCCAAAAGTTATATTGAGAAGATTTGTAGTCTGTATGCACAATATGAGGCTATACAGCCTGCAGCTGGCTAACTTGGCTTAGTGCAGAGACTGAAATCAGTGACCAACAGTAACAAACAGAAGTCTAAGCTCACTAATCAACATATGTTTTGTTTGTTTAGTGTAAAAATTATAAATCGCTGTTTTAATGGGGTTATGTGGGAACATTCTCCATAATCAAGGACGTTACTGGTCCCAACTGAGGAATAGCTGGACCCATAATTCCCTTTTAGGTCGTTTAGATTAAAGGAATATTTAATCCACAAAACAACGATTTGTGTTCCCTTGAATTCTTGAAGAAAGCATTTTTCTTGCATGCCTCCACGGTGAACGAAGATTTAAAATGATTAAAAAAGTAAATACTTTAATTACTAGATTGGGGCAGCAAAACTATATTAAAACACCTGATAAACACTCACGCTTGTTGTGCAGTGTAATCCAAGTCTCAGAAATCATATGCTCACTACTTTCCAAACACACGCATCTTCGCATAAAAACTAAAAGCTAAGCTAGCCAGCTGCCGGTGGAAGCTTCATATTTAGCATTGCAGACATTAGAGCGGTAGAAAGCAGGTTTAGCTTATTTCCCCAAGATGTCAAACTTTCTTGCCACATGACGTGGTTTTAAAAAGTTCCTTAAAAAAAACATTGGGATATTTACCCCCGGACAAAACACGGCACCATCTCCCCCTTCTCTATCCTGTTGAGCCACGACGAACACACTCCATGGTGGACAGGGCCCTCTCCATCTGAAAGGCAGGATTATTACCAAGCGGGCACTTTCTTTTTCTCTTCGCCTCCCACTCTCTTTAAGTGCACAAACTAACAGGAGAATAGTGGCCCTAACACATTTTCCAAGGCTAAGGCCGTGTCTCTCTCTCCCTCTCCCCCCCACCACACTCTCTCTAAAGGAAAATTACAGTAATCCAAACGTTGCCTTTACAATCATAGTAATACGTTTGCACAGGGACACATTACAAGTGCGAGAGAAAATAGTAGCGTTACCAACTGGTAATGTTTGCCGACTACTTGACAGGCTGAGCGCATAGATGCTAATTACAAAGTAAAGAGATATAAGAGCCTTGTGATGTACAATGCACAAACACTTCAATTGAAACATAGTAGCAGAATAATGTTATTTGCTCTCAGACAGACTGGTATACCTGCAGTGTTCCGAGTCATCTGTGTCCATATCTCTAAATAGAATCAGTTTGCAGATATAGAATCTTCCCGACGTGTTTCTAAATCTACGTTTCTTGTAATTACAGTCATGGTCTGGTTGCCCTATGAAGCAGACTGGCTCTCCGAGATAACTTGCGATCAATTTTTTTTTTGGAGCCATCGGAGGGTTCTCAGAGAGGCTGAGTCATTTGACTTCTTTGCAGCAACCTTGAAAGAGCCACAGCACAGTCCTTTTTCATCCACGGCATACACTGAACCGAAGCAAAATATATGCGCGCGCGCGCACGCGCACACACACACACACACACACACACACACACACAGGTTCTTTCTGAGTAATAAATAACTTACTGCTAGATGCAGTTTACTGGAAACCACAGGGTATGAGTTTATTTTCTGAAAGGTCAAGAAAGGCTTCTGCCAACCAGTCATGTTGCAGTCGATCCAAAACGTCACTTTAGATACACACAGACATTTTATGTGTAAAATTGTGTTTCATGAGATTACAGAGACCTTGACCCTAACCTTTGGCCACCAAATTTCAATCAGTTCATGCTTGAATCCAAGTGGACGTTTGAGCCGAATTTGATGAAATGCAATGCAGGCGTTGCTGAGATATTACGTTCACAAGGAAGGACGGACCACGAAACAAAATGCCTCCGCGCCGGTGCCAGAAAAAGACCAATTTCCCACCCTCAAAATCATAAAAGGGAGCATAAAAGTTCATCCTCACTGTCGGCAGAAAAATACCAAAGCACCTGCAGCTACACCCACACAGCCCTAAGATCCTTTGAGAGGCATTAACTAATGCCCAGAGAGCCACCAAGTGATTTGTAGGTCCTTACTTCTGGCACGGTAAGAGACCACAGCGACGGTGAGGTGGATCTCTGCTGGGTGCATGTCTGGAGAGGAGCTGATGGAGTAGTAGCGGGGCTGCAGCAGGGGCAGCTGGGTGAGCAGCAGAGTGGAGGGCATCTGGATGGAGGGGAACTCCTCCAGCACCTCCACCACGGTCGGATTGTTGTACCACTTCCACTCTTCATACTCCTGCAAGCCCTGTGATGTCACACAGAGAGAGAGAAGGTTGGGATAAAAATGCAGGTGGAGATTTATTGGATTGAATCGGGGGGGGGGGGGGGGGGGGCAGTCTCCATTCACTGCCCAACCCCAAGATTGCTCCTGTAGCTGTGCCTGTTGATGGTGATGATTAGACAGTCAGAGAAACCCCACATTGGTCCTGAAGAGTGTGAAATCTCAATATGTATATAGATATTATATAATATGGTCTGCAGTGCCGTTTCTTTTTCTGAACTCAGAAGCCTGCCATCTTTTCCTCTTGCTTTGGTGACAATAATTCGATGTATGAGCATATGAGTCACTGCTTGGCCTCAGCCAGCCTCTTCCACACATTGACAAAAATGGAGAGTGAGTTGTGGGAGGCACTGCAAGGGGGAATGGCTCTGGGTTAGAGCGATCAGCGGCTTTAATTTGGCGCCAGCTCACTCCTGCTGTACATATTTCAGTGCAAAGTGCATCGAATCGGCTTCCAGCAACAGAAAACTATCTCCCATAAATCGATGGCAAACATGATGAATGTGTTGGTTATTGTTGCGCCTTAAACACATGGTGATTTTTTATAGAACTGTGCTGTGAACAGTGTTCTAATAAAAAGTGAAAGCACAGCTGCATACGTTTGGCTCGTAAATGGCACACACAAAAAAAAGAGAGTATTTTTAGATATAACCTACGCACATCCCATATGCGTATTTTTGGATATAACCTACGCACATCCCATATGCGTCTAGTCACGAACTAAGCCGAGCGCTCAGTGCAGCAGCAGCTCAATAATTCTAAAAAAAAAAAAAAAAAAAAAAATCAGTGTTGGTGGCAACGCCAAAGTCTAAATTAATTTACCTTACTGAGGACCTCTAGTTTCTTTTTCTGTTTGTCATTGGTTGCCAGAGCGGCAAACTGCTGCAGTAGCACAGGGCTCGGTGGGGTGGTGAAATCCAGGAAGTACTGGAAGGCCTGGTAGATGGTGCAGGGAGGGATGCGGGTCTCATTTGTCCAGTTACTGATGACACCTGCAGAAAGGAAGACGGTTCAAGCTGCATTCATTCTTGTTTTATATTAACAGTGGATCAAAAGACTACGTGTAACATGAAAGATCATGGAAATAACAAATCCACAGATTAACTTCACCAAACTCTACAGTTCCCCTCAAGTCTACAGAGCTTTGAAGCTTCTTAGCTTGAGTTTGATTCGGCTCACATACTCTGTTGAAGAAACACCTCGCTTCACAGTGAAAATCACACTTCTATCACCCAGTGCCACCACAACTGTTTACCAATATGCATCTTCACTGAAACATTTCTGGGCATACAGTAGAAACCTCCCTAAAGTGTGACTTCATGTTGTCTGCTGTGGCGAGAGACAACGTTTCTTATTCATGTTTTGGTCCTGGTTGCACGCCGACCGTATTCCTAAAGTAGCGCGGCGTTGCTAATCGCATCACCCACCTAGGGCAGTGTTCCTCTCCTCCAGGAACTCCACTTTCACAATTTGGTTGACAGGTGGAGCGTCCTCCAGTTTATCTATGAGAGCTGTCACAAGGTCCTCGTGGTTGCCAGGGAAGATGCCCAGATGGTCGCCGGGCTGGTAGCTCAGCCTGTCGTGGTCGTTTGTGTGGAGCCGCACAAATATGGTGGAGCGACTGAAAAAGAGATCAGAGATTTAGAGAACACAACGCTGCACAATTTTCAGTCTGTTCCATTTCGTTCACACACGCACCACAGTAAACTGAATGAAGGAGTTGGACACCAGAAGAGTGAATTCGATCAATTACATAATTTCACAAGTTGACCAAAACAGACAAATACGCGACTAATTATTTTCCCGTTTCGTGTGTCTGTCATACTTACTTGGATTTGGAACTTTGCAGGTTTTGAGATTCTAGCATCTTTGCTCCGTAAACCTTCTTCTTGTGAACACTGTTGAATGCTATTGGCAGACAGAAACACAATGACATCGTCTACATTTCCTGTATTTAGGGACTGATCAAAGGTAATCTATGGATAGGATTTTATTAAAAGGAACAATTTAATATTTTGGAAAATCCAATATAGTTGATTTCTTACAGGTGCTATTATGTTGTCTACCCCGTGTAAATCAATGAGGGAAGACTATATAACAGAAACACCTCCGTGTATAGCGCATTACTGTTCAACAGCACCACAAACTGCCCAAAATGACCACATCTTAGCTCCAGGGCATATAATGGATGAGTCACTGCTCTTCATCGATAACCTTATCACCCCTCTGCAGATACATCACTGACACTTTGTGCTGCAGTGCATATTGGCCCTCATTTTCCCCTTTAAGATCAAGACACCGTCTACAGCTCACCACTCCGCTCCCCACAGGATGATCATTTACCTTCTATGAGGGCCGGGGCCTCGGCCGTGTACATCAAGCGGAACTTGCTCTTCTTCCAGCTGCGGTCGTTGCTGATCAAGGAGTCGTTGGCCTTCTCGATGTTCACATCATCGCCAACACAGAACACGTCACAGGCAGCCTTGAGACAGGCAACAACAAGGACCGTTAATCAAAGTGTCCCTTTCACACAGGAGTAACAAAAGGATTTGGAAAAGTATCTCTTGAACTCTCAAGTGATGAGAGGCCCTTCTGTTTTGATTCATGAAAACGGAAAACCAAGCCTTGACAAGTAACCAACATGCCAATCATGAATTAAAGGTTCTCTGGTCGACATTCAGAGCGTTAATATAGCAGCAAACAGCTATTTTCTATGTAAATATATAGTGGAGTAGAGAATGAAGTCGCTCTCCCTCCGTGTGTTAATTCGTGCTTGTCTGTGCTTTGTTAACAGATCCTTGCGTGGTAATTAGTGCATGTTCGTGCATGCGAGCGTACCCCCCTGGCTAGCTCAAGGCTGCCACTCTGCACTGTGCTAATACGGCCATTACAGCTAATGATGCCGTCCAGAGACCGTGACGGAAGCATAGCGCCCACTCTTCCTGTTCCCCCCTCAGGTAAACGCTCTGTCAGCACTTTTGTATTTGTTTGCACTGTTATCGCGTGTTAGCACTGTTAGTTTCTAGTCGCCCGCTCGGCCTACGCCGCATTAAGAGCCGCGTGGAGGCAACACATTTGAATTTCAAAAGAAGCCGCATTTAAAATCAAAAACGGTGTGCCCATTCCAAGAACGCAGCACTGTTTTGATCGGCAAAATGAACTAAAGCAAGCCAAAACAGACCTTAAAAACCTTCTTTGCCCAGGTTCTGAACGACTCCTCCTGGCCACACAGCTCGTCTCCTTCCCCCATGCGTAGGATGCGCTCCCCCCCAAGCTCTTCAAACAGCGTGTCCACAGCGTGGGCAAAGGCGCAGAAGTGTGGGTAGGCCCTGGAGCCAAGGCCAAACACTGAAAACCTAAAAAAACACACACACACACACACGCGCACGGAGACAGAGACAGTGTAAAAGGCAGGTAGTGGTAACAATGCAAAACACAAAGAGATAGTCGCAAAGCACCGCCACCGAGTCCACGTAAGCAGCTTGGCCCTTCTTCCCTCTCAAAAAGCATCAAAAATCGGACATGTTCAAGATTTGTTGAACCATCAGGTTTTTGTTTTCGCGGATTCGCTGCGAAGCGCTCAACTCACTTCAGCTTTGATAGATTTGGTGGCTCCTTCTTCACCAGGTCAGCAAACTCTCCACTGCAATAAGATTTGTCATTCCAAAAATGTTTAACAAAGGAAATTGAACTACTGTAGATAGTAAAAGAATAACCTGGGTAAGGAGTTAAATTAAAGATAAGTTACATTTACGATGATTTCAGCATTTAAGATGATTGAAAGAATCTCATTCATGTCCAGCAGACTATCGGTGGAGGCTTTTTTCTTTTTCCCCTTTGCAATGCCATAAATGTTGTGCAAGACACAAACACACCTGATTTTAAGTATTGAATTTGTCATTTGGTAAATAGGTTGTTTTAGTTTACTGAATTTACTTGAAAAGTGAATGTTTTTCAGACATCAAGGGTCCGTATAACCATTATATCAGCAGCCTTTCAAGGACCAAGATGACTTCAATGTTATTGACATATACAGCATCACCTGCAGCTTATTTTGATGTCCAGAGATCCTTTAAACAGCAAATCCACAGTATTTTTTTGTTATGTAGCATAGTATTCATCAGACAAGTGTAATCACAGAGTGTTATGTTACGTCTCTTTGGTTTGGTTTACCTGACGTTAGCGAGCGGTCCGGTGCTCTCAAAGTTAATCTTAACCTCTGGCTCGTCGCTGGAGGACTTGCGAGTGTCAGAGTAGGAGGACACGCTGTTGAAACGGACCTTGTAGCTCCTGGACAAGAGGCGAAAGCAGAGAGATTAGACGCATATACGCATAACTCAAAGGGTAACGATGGGAACTGACATGCAGGAATACAAACGCAGGCAGGTCGCTCACTTCCTGTCTTCTGTGTTGGATGTTGGGTGGCGAATCTCCATTAAGGCAGCTCCAAATTTCTGCGGTAGCCAGAGAAAAGGCCGTCAGTAACCTGTCATGTAATTAACTTAATGAACTGTGGTTTACTTCCAACATACCTCTCCATTTTCTGGTGGATCACCATTGCCGAATGTGCTGGTGACCATTAGCACCAGCGTCTCGTGCTCCAGGTCCACCACATCATATTCGTCCATTGACATGACCTGCAGATATCACAGAAGAAAGCGCATCGGGAGCCTTAGCTTCCATTTACATGGTCTTTTATCTCGCTCTCGTCTCTTGGACGCACACTCCACACGACAGATGACCCGAGCGTGTAAAGCGAGGCTGAACACACTGCCCGTTGGCAGGGGAAGAGGTTGTAATGACCACTCTGTCCTCGCCTCTAACGAGATGATAGCATGCTGCTGCCGCACGACGAGCATCCATGAGGAATACCACTCAGCATGAATGCGTTCGTCTGCCACAGGACTTGTATGTATATTTTTCTCACACACACACACACACACACACACACACACACACACACACACACACACACACACACACACACACACACACACACACACACACACACACACACACACACACACACACACACACACACACACACACACACACAGGCTCTAGCCCCACGACAACAGAGATTTGCCCCGGGCACTCGCATCTGCCCTGCGATCCATCTACAGACACCCACTCTCAGTGACACACACAGCCACACACTTGTATGCAGGGATCTCTTCTTGTGTGATTGATCACACTAAGGGAAACAGGAAGGGAACACAAGATATGACCTGGAAGGAGCGCACACAGTGTATGATTGAGAGCAGCATGTTTTCTCTCTCTATTTTTCTAAAGAGATTTGCGCAGCCAGGGGTGCTTCGGGATCTTGTCTTAAACTACTGCACCGCTCAACGCTTCGGTGGTTGAATCTTGCCTCCAACCTGCGGCACTTTACTGCATGAGAGAAGAAGAAAATGTGACAAAAAGACACACTTTCTTCTTCTTATACCCTCTCATCGCCTGTACTCAGCTGGCATCCGCCTGGCTTCGTCAGCCGCTGAGCGAGAGGGGTGAGGTGAGGAGGTAGAGGAATGACGTCTTTTCAATTCTTCCTTTGTCAAGCTCGTGTCCAACTTTCGGATAAGATGATGCAAGGTAGGAGCAAGCGTACCTTTGCGTCGAAAGCGTGCTGGAAGATTTCACAGAGAGTTTTGGCATAATCTTGCGATTTGCCCGTCTCTGTGGCAAACAGTATGGTGGCTTTCACCCTCTTGGCCATGGCCTGGCCCATGAGCTTGGCCGAAAACTTCACAGCCCTGCAGAGGTAAAGAAAGAAAGAAAGAAAGAAAGAAAGAAAGAAAGAAAGAAAGAAAGAAAGAAAGAAAGAAAGAACGAACGAAAGAACGAAAGAACGAAAGAAAGAACGAAAGAACGAAAGAACGAAAGAGATGTGGAAAAGCACAGGGACCAATTGTTGAAACCAAAGACCATTGATTTGAGGGCACAGTTTGCAACGTTTAATCCTGTGCCATGACCAGAACACTCCCTCATGTCTGATAAAACATTTGTTATCCAGGTCTCTGAAAAATCTTCCATTTCAAAATACTTTTCCAGGCTCAGATTTCTATTTGGTATATTTTTTTTAGACCAGTGAGTCCAAATAGCTAGATGTTTAATATACAGTCTGTGGAATTATGTTGCCAAATAATTGCAAGATGATTGTTGGTCAACACCAAACCAAGTTCAATGCACAGCTGTTTTTTCAAGTTGCAGTGCTAAAACAGTGTTGTGTAAATTCAAACAACTGTCTACCTTTAAATCCTACAGTAACAATAGATATGTTCATGTGCAATTCACCAGGGAACTAAAAGAGAAATAAAGTCTATTTAGCGTCACACACCCCACTTCTTGCTGTGCCTTTGGCTCTGGCCGGCCCTCTCACACACAGTGCTAAACTTTTGGCAGCGCTTGCTCTGCTTGTTTTATCAATTTAGTTTTAGAAATTTGGAATTATATATTTCAGAAAAACAGAATGGGGCAATAGTCCGGAAACACAATTTCTTTCCATACTGTCTTTTCTTCATACTTATCCGTGAAATGACTAAAATCGAATTCCTTACATTTCAGCACTTTTCTTTAGGTGATAAGAACCCTGGAGGATCGAGTGGTTGTGTGGACACTATAGGTAGGGCAGTGGTTCTCAAACTGTGGGGTGCGGTGGTATTACAGGTGGGGCGCAGGGGGAAATGCAGAATTTTTGTATTTAAAAATAAATAAAAAATATTTTATTTATTAATTTTTTTAAGTAATTAATAAATACATGGCGAAATGCCTGTACTTTCGTGTAAATGTTTACGTTAACAGGTTACGCTTGCGCATGCGCGACGGCCATGATCCTTGGCGACTCACATGTGTGGCTTAGTGTTCCAAATGAAGAGACATTTGGCGGGAACAGAAAAGCAACCGCAAGCGATGCAACAGAGACCAACAGCAAGCAGCCAAGAAGAACATATGATGACGCCATCTTGCTCTGGGTTTCACAGTGAATGCGGAGATGAGGAGAGACCAGTCTGTGTTTTATGTCTGAAAAATAGCTGCGGATAGTATGAAGCTTGTTTTGTTTTTCCACAGGTTGCACTTTATAGTTATCTTGAAAAGATGTTTCGTGCAAAACAGGTTAATTGCAATAAGCTATTTTTTGCCAAATTGTAGTTCTTTTTTGCACAGATATAACTTTATTTGCATTGTTCTAACCAAGTGATTGCACATTTTATTTGTTTTTGTCTGATGGAGCAATCTGGTTTACTTAAAAGTGATTGCAATTTTCTTTATTCTATTATTTGAAAAAGCACAGACGGAGGAGTCACAAAATGTTGTTTCAATAAAAATTCAACATCGACCGTTTTGTTACAATTTTGTTGGGGCATGAACATTTTTCTTCCTCCAAAGTGGGCCGCGACAGAAAAAGTTTGAGAACCACTGAGGTAGGGGATGGATGACAATTGTTTACCTAGCTTGTCAAATCCTCGAGGCAATCACATTAACAGAGCAGAGCGTGCGCGAGTGCACGCATTCACAGACAAAGCTTTGATTACTCCCTCAGGGGTCGATTGAATGAATTTCACCGCTGAGTACACCAGCTTCCTTCCCGTGTGTCTAACTTTTGTCTTTGGAAAGCGATTACTCGTTTGGCCTTAGATTATCATGCACACACCCTACAGTGAATTATCTTTGACATTTAAGGCTGCAATTTAACTTCGACTCTATAAAAGCAGGATGAGGACAAGAAGAAAACCAAATCACAAATCTAACAAAACAGTGTTTCCTTCTAATATGCCTGCACACTCACTTGGCAAGCTTCTTGAATCCGATGGCTCTTTTCTTAGTGGGCGTCCCATTGACTCCTTTCCACACATGGGTATTCCAGGGATCAGACTTTTGCATATGGGACAAGAAATTAAAGTTCAGAGGTTGTCTTTGTTTAACTTTCAAATCCACTCCAAGACACCGAGACATCGTCTGTGATATTCAGTGCTTTTGCGCAGCGGCTTGGTATAAAGAAGCTGCAATTTACAATTTGCTGTACAAACTTTCCTTTTAACGTGCTGTACCAGCAGGTAATGAGTTCCAACTTTAATCTACCTTAATGCCTTCCTTAATATAGCTCTGCAGCCAACCGGGTTGTAAACATAAGTGCATTTCTATAATTGTGGTGGCGCCCCCTGACAAGCATCCTGTGAATTGCGTTACAGACTATTTAAGTTAATGTAAGTGCAGATATCATTATCACCGACTGTTTTATGGTGAATTCAACCGGAGGCAAAAAAGGTAAAGCTCTAACGCACTATAAGCACTAGATGTTTTCTGTATACCGCCCTCTTACCTGGTACTCAAAGGACGGGGTGAGGTGGTAGTTGAGCATTTCTTGGTGGAAAACCGGTGTGATGCTTCCCGACATGGGCGGCACAATCCACACCCAGTCCCCGGGACAGCCACCTCGCACCCGGTACTCATTCTCCATGTGCTTCATGAAGGACTCTGTGGCCGAGTGGTGGTCTACTATGGTCACTTTGCATGCCTAGAAATGGACACAGACGTTGACGCACTTATTTTCTCTGATGATTCAGTAACTACAATAGTTAAGATACTAAAGTTGCAAAAGGTAGTTTTTTTAAATCAAAATTGGCGTCGTTTCACATCCAAATGTTTTCAATTGATTACATTAAAGTGAATCTTTTATGCCTGCTTACATTGGACGAAACTCATGAGTGTCTAACTGCACTAGAGACAAACTCTGCATATTTTGGCATCAATATGAGTGTTTGGAACCTATTGACTATGCAAATGGACGGGAGTCCCAGCAGACATTGGTGAGACGGTGAGGTTGTGTCTCTTGCCAAAAAAGGTCCCGGTTGGATGCCAAAAACTGCAATGTGCTTATGAGGTGGAAGCACCAGATCGTTGTTTCCACGTCAAATAATGTTTCAGTCAGACATTCTCTTACAAAGCAGGAAATATTGACTGTATTGTTATGAAAAAAGCTAATGCAAGCGTTTGTGTCGATTTTGTGATCAGACGTCCACACTGTGACATTAGCTCGACATCCTCTTTTAAAACATAAAAACACTTTTATGCCATTTATGTAGCCTATTTCTACATGTAAATTATATTTCTGTTTCATCGTCTTAAGCCTCTGGTTTTTTCAAAAGCCAAAAGCTGTCTTTGATCACACGTGGGAGAAATCTGCCGTCAGGTGACGGAATATAAATTGTGACGAAGTCCATGTTGAGAGGAGTTGCTTTGGCGGATGAATGGACAGGTGTTTGAGTCCCATGTGAAACCAAAAGTCAACGTTACTATTACTCCTACAACGATTTAGTGTTTGACATTCAAAACATCTGTTTTTGGTGAAGTATTCCTTTAAAAATACCGCCGCATAAAGATGTTCCTACCTGGAAGCTGTAGAGAACAGCAATGTTGATCTCTACCAGTGCCTGGTCTTTCCAAAGGGAGGAAGTCTTCCTGGTGTCTAAGGACATCCTGTTAGCAACTTCCTACATGATATAGAAGGAACATTGAATATGACAGCACTGCAATGAAACGTCTCTGTGACATTCAGGTTTGTTTCATGCATCCAAATCGTTTTCTGCACGGTCAACATCTGTAACATCTTCTAACTTGTTGAAGTTCGATTTCGTTTTGTGCCTCGGGGGCCGGGAATGATCTTAACATTTGGGTCACTCTGGTCTTCACTGAGATCTTACTCTTTGACTTGTCTTTTGGCAAAATAGCTCAATTCCATTTGCCTATCCAAATACACACGCATAGTATATGATTGCACAAATAAATAATTTATGTTAAGAGCGTTTGTGATAAAGCACAAGGCGGCTTTAAGTGCTGTTCATCTGTTTTTTTTTCTCAGTGTGCACAGACAGAAGAAGAAGGGCATTCTGATTGGATCATTTTGGTGGCGTCCGTTTCCAAGGGAGCATGACTCTGTACTTTGGCACAACGCACTACCTCCAGCATGTTGTAGCGTGAGCTGTCGCAGAAGTCCCTCACGCCAATCTCTGTGCCCATGTACCAGCCACTGAAGGGGCAGCAAGTGAACTCCAGACCACCGATCTCCAGCAGCATGTTGGAGACAGCCGGGAGGGCGTACCACTTCAGGTCCAGGTCCTTGAACCACTCGTACCTGGGCAGAGCAAGCAGGGGAATGACCCGTGGGATCTGAAACTATATTTCAACTTCCCTATGCTCCCTACTGAAGTCAGGGGAACGTCCAACATTTACAATATTCACAGTCATTAACTATAACAATGTGGAGCTGTCTGTTTGAGCGCAAATGTTTATTCCTGAGACACGCATCATAAAAAAGAGAAGCGCAGCCAAAACCAACATTAACACAAACACACAGCTTTTCAGTGCTGGACAGAGCAGACAGGACCTCAATCTACCTCCCAGCACTCAGTCCTCACACCCTCGAGAGGGGTTGATAACATCGCTTTCAGTGTGTTGTTTGCAGACGGGTCTGATCTCGTAATGATGAAGTGCTGTTGGTGGCCGCGGCCTGTGCCAAGCTGCTGCCAGAGCTGAGGACCGGTTGATGCAGGGTGCGGAGCAAGAGATGCCAATATATTTTGTTTTGGGGGGGGCATCTGGCAGTGAGATCAGTGAGTCACGGGATTCTGAAGCGATAGTGCTGCGTGCATCTGTGTAGCTGTTGTAACCGACTCTTTACCGTGATTACGGGTATTAGATGCAGCAGCTTAATGCTTAAGATCTCAAGGGCATTGTAGCTTTATTAAGCGTCAACCAATGTGAGAACGGTTTTCTTAGAAGTAAAGTGAACCTCACTAACAAGCCCCATGGTTACCACAAAGAGCCGACATAGCAACAGATAAAGCATGGCTAGCTGTGCTTTCTGGGAACATGCAGCACAGTTGGAATGTGACAATAATCCAATCAGACTTCTTGGCTGAAAAGTACCCCATTGTTTAAGAAGTGTTGTTAAGAGATGTGTGAGTGGGTGGATGGCATTTCTTTTTGTTGTGCGTCGCCCCCACTGTTCTTGTTTTTTTTTTCTCCATTCCGTATATTTTTTGCACACTTAAGAGGGAAGGCATCACTCACTTTGGGTGTGTGAACGGCACCTCCAGGATGAGGTCTTGGGACAATTCAAACAGCTCAGGGTCGTTCCCACTGGCTTGAAGCAGGAGGGGCAGGACATCGAAGCGACCCTTCGGAGCTTTCCATCCGAGCTTCAGGCAGATCTGGAGACAAAAGGCAACACGCAAGCTGAGCGCAAATAGGACACCTGATTTGTTCTTTGCAGGTTTACCACGCAGACTTAAGAATAATAATCCTCTTTCGTACTTCAGTGAATTCAACATTAGCGGGGTCTCCGTGGATGTTGTCATCAGGCTGTCTGTAGCCAGCATAACGAATCAGCTGATTGTTCCACACTCGAAAGTCATGCTTGCCATCTGTCCTCTGAGGAAATATGGTGATGGCTGACCTACAAAAAAAAAAAAAAAAAGACAAAAAAAAAGTATCTCAATAATGTGTAATGTAGATATTAATAACAATTAATAATCTCATATCTGGGAAAAATCATTGGGATTGACATAATTAGAACCACAGCAAATTCTTAGATCAATAGCATGTTGATATCTGCACTGTTTAAGGTGAGCCACACAGAGTTTTTCATGCACTGATCAATTGAAATTTTTAGCTATTTGTTGTCCGTAAAATGTCTTCTTTATAAATAAATAAATAAAATAAATAAATAATACTTTGTATATTTAACCAGGTCGTTTTCTCAAAATGAGTTTTTTCTCTGACGCAGAAATCTCCACCTCAGTAGCTCTTACATACTCTAAACTTCCCAGTTTCATTCATATCTATATGAAGGTTTTTACAGAGGGGCTTGTTCATATATCAATGACAATTTTGAGTGATAGTAAAAAAAAAAAAAGAAAAAAAAAAAAAAAAAGAACTTTGACAATAATATTTTAGGAAAATGGAAGAAGAATATTGAGCCTGGCTTAATCCAATGTTCAGAGTTCTGCTGTGGAAATGTATGCAAATTAGCAGACATTTAATAAGATAATGGCTCATTTGCATATTCAAGCATTACATTTCGGGAAAACTAATTTATGTAATTATCTATTAGTTCAAATGTGTTCCCTGTTCACCTGGAGTGTATCCCCTGAAGGAGTAAGCTGCTGTGCGACAAAGCATTAGAGCCAGAGTATGAATATCTAAAGTACATCAATCAACAAGTTCGCTAACAGATGGCTGGTACTGTACCCTGTAATCCGCCCAAAGGCATTTTCAATCATGCTATGTCAGAGGACTCATGGCTTCTACCTTTAGTCTGTTCTACATCTCAGTGGTGTTTTAATGCCATGACCGGGTAAAAAAGAAAAATAAAGCGTTAATACTGCTAAGCTGGTTGTAAGTCACTGAGGAGGGAGAGCAGCTGGTGTGAATCTGGGCCAGTTGTGCCAGCAGTCTACATCCGCAGGGAACAGTCTGCTGGGGGAATTGGTCAAACCAATAGTCATAGTCTGTACGATCAGACATTTCATTTCACTATTAGCACTTGTGGACAACATATACAGTGAGGTAATCAATGTCCAAACGAAGCAGGACATATTGTATTCAGCAAGCTAAATGTATTCATTTTTCCAGATGCAGATAAAACTTTGTTGTACGTGAGTCAAATACTTTTGACAGATGATTTATTAGCACATGCAATCACTTAAAGATAGAGAAGTAAAAAGAGAAGATTTTATGAAGTAAAATCACATCCTGTACTGCAGTATTTGATATTTGTGTAGTAATAAGTTGTAACCAATGGCTTTGTTAAGGTTTAGTAAATCATTTACTAATGAGTCATAGATATATATTACAACATATATTTTCTTTTAGTTCAAGTGAAACCTATTAAAAAGGGAAATCGAACATTTTACGCGATAATCTCCCACTTGCTACGGATATTTACTGCACAATTTTTCCCACTTGAAATCAACAGACTCATTTGTTTTGTGCGTCATTTTAGGTCCCTTCCTTACATTATATTCATATTTTGTCAAAAACTGTTTTTGTAACATTGACGGGTGATTTGGAATAAGCTAAAGGATTCCAGAAAGTATTACAAACATGTTGCAATATCTGTATTTATATGCCCGTGTTTATTTATGTTAAAACCAGCCAGACAGAGAGGATGTTCTGCTGGCTTTCATCAACATGTGTATCCGGGCTGTCCATCCGAAGGCCACGGTAAGAGTAGTAATGAGTCAGACGCTATCCATCTTCCTAGAAGTAAATACCAGGTGTCGCATGTGATTAGGACTTGGCAGAACGCGAGAGAGCGCCGCGCAGGTCTGACAAATTGTTAGCCAGGTCTGCCGCCTCGCCAACGAGGGCAGCGATTGGTGCCGAGACGCTGACGGATAGACAGGCAGCAGATCGTGTCAGATACAGTGTGAAGAGACAGAGCGCCTCGCTGACAGACGGGACAGTGGGTCAAAGATGGCGAGAGGGGGGGGGGGGGGGGGGGTGATGAGAGGCACCGAGCAACAGATGGTGGAGGCAAACATGTGTAGGAATACAAGCGGGAGTTGAAGACTAGAAAACATGATAAGGAAACCAGACAAATAGTTGAGCTGTGTGTGCGTTTGTACTTGTTTTTACCTCAGGTTGCCTTTGTTGGTGGCGTACTTGAGGTGGTTGCAGATGTAGTTGTACATTCCATGAGTTGTTGTGCAGTCTCTAGCATCAAAAACCTAGGAAGCAAACGTGAAAGTGAAACCTCAGGGAGCAGGTTTTACGCACAGCGAAGTGCTTTGAATCCACAAATCATATAAAAACAGCACTTTTTTGTGTGTAAGCTGACGTGTTACAGTAAAATGACTGAACCCAAACAACAGCTATAGATCTCTGAGCATCTTCGATATGCAGAATCCATATTGAGCCACATTAGCTTTCAGAATGTCCGAAACAACATGTAAAGAGTGGAATGCAGCGACAGCCCCATGTCTATTATGGGCTCCCTGTCTAGTACCTGTAGTTTGGACCACTGGATCCTCCCGACGCATCGGGAAGCGTTCCTCCAGGCGTGCTTGGCCCCATAAATCAGTTCGGTGTCTTTCAGCTGGTAAGTTCCTGAAGCTTCAATCTCCTTGGTCACCTCCTCCAGCCTGTCCACATGGGCCTTAGAGCCAAACCTGCAGGCAGGACAGATGCACAGCAGAATAAGAGAACATGTAGGCCGACGTACAGTACGGGTGAAAAAAGCATCAGCTTCAAAATTCAGCAAAGCAGAAATGGTGAGTTCTAATAGCTTTTTTTACAAATACGTTAAAAAATGATTTGTTTTTTGGGGAAGAACAAAAGCCACGAGCTGGTGTTCCTCATATAACTGAGCACAATGGGTATTTATGCTCCACCTGCTTGTGCAGATGTGACAGGAAGACAATAGAGAGTGGAAGGCAGCCGGATAGATTCATTGCTATATAACAAAAAGACAATGCAGAGAGTAGAAGCGTAATAAGCAACGCAAATAAAAAAACATATGAAGTATTAACATTAATTATTGCCCATCCATGGCAGAAATTAACTTAACTCTCAACTCTGCAGATGTTAGAGGCCGGGCTCACCTTTTGATGGAGGTGTAGTACTGGTCTATGAAGTCAGTGGCCAGTGGAAGAAGCTCCTCTTCGGTTCGGACCTCCTCTGGTCTACGGACGTGCATCATCACAGAGCCATTGCACACAGTTTCAGAGCAGATTGGCAGCTGAAAAAGACAAACACCGTGGCAGATGAGGGAGGCTTTATCGGGGATTAATTCAGCTTGTTGGCTTTTCTTCATTGCCAAATTGCAACTGAAGAGCCAGGTGATCATGGCGTATGGTACAGCTCTCTGGTAATGTATCTGCAAATATCAACAATGTTTCCTCTCCAGCGAAGAATGACACCAACAGAAGCTACCACGCCGGCTCCCCGTGTGTTCAGGCCTTCAGGATTCACTCACAAGAGACTGTGATCTGCATCCATCTCTGTGTTGTGATTGAATGCAAAATGAAAGAGGCACGGCAAACTCTTACTTTTCAAAAGCCAGAGCTATCACATTACCATTCCTTCTGTATTCATTTTGGATTAACTGGCCAAGTCTTGGTTCTGCTTCATATGAAACAGACGGAAATGCTTCAATTAAACGTCATGCAAAATAGAATCGCTCAAAAGAAAAAGAAAACCAATCTAAGTTCACTTTTTTTGGCTGCTCTTCTAGCTGTTGTGTGAACCAGAATCAGTACGGCTTTTTTGGGTGCTGTGGAAAAATATGTTCACCTGAAATATTTTACCAGACAACGTACTGCTACGTTCAGAGAAATGAAGATATGGAATGGTTTGCCATCAGACAAAAAGAGCTTAAAGAAATACTTGACGGCACAGAACACCCGCCCCTTACTATATCTGCTTTTTATTTAAATTGTGTTTTCTTTCCTCAGTCACTGCATACACTTTGTTGCTTTTAGTGGCACTACAACTTTATTTTACAGCTGTATCAAATGTTTTACTACTCGCATATATTTTGTTTGTTTATTCTGTCTTCTTTTGTAGTTTGCTTGTTTTTATTTAGTTTTTTGTGTCCTTTTGGACACACAAACTAGACTGTCTTGCTAACCCTTCACTACTTTTTCCCCCAAATAAAAAGGCATCAATATGATTTAGACCACAAAAGAACTGCAACTGTATTTCGGTATGCAAGGCCAACAGACCATTGGTAGATCACATCCATCCACGCCAAAAGGTTTTCATATTCCAGTTGCATCATAACATGTTTCACTTGGTTCTGCTAAAAGGCCAGTTCTTATTGTAAGTTCCGGACTCTGAATGCACACGAGGGATCATAATAACAGTTAGACAATCTCTTTCATTACATGGCTGGCACGCATGTTAATGAATGAGCAAGTCAGTGAGTCACGGATTGCTTATCTTTCTATTAAGCGGAGACAGGAAGAGCGAGGAGGAACCACAGAAAACAGACAGATGCAGAGGGAAAATTGCTCATCGCTGAGAGCAACCTTGTGTGGTCAGTTTAATATGATTGGAGTTGAAGTCAGCTGTCACTTTGGTTTGCCTAAATGCCTTCACCAGCTTAGAGAGATCGAATGAGCAAGCGAGCGCGGACGACAGGAACGACGGCGGAGAGGAAATTTGACACTGACCCCTAGCGCTGCTAAAATTGGCTCGTTAGGCTGAACCACACACTTGCACTGTCCAAACACCAAAGACGTGGACCGGCAGTCCGCCAAAAATAAACTTCCCTTCGTGTCCCTTCCAACAAATCCAACCCCTCGCTCGACAAAAAGGATGAGAAAGTAAATTGCAGTAAGAATATGTGAATGGAAAGACTAAAATAAAAAGCTGGGAAAGGGTAATTGACAACAAGAGAGGACAACAATGCGGACACAAAACAACATGACGAGTAAGAGGTGACAGAGTGAAAGAGGGGAAATGGATGAGTAGGGAGTGTTAAAAATAAAACAAAGCAATCACTCGTGCTCCAGCACGTCCGCTCATCATACCGCTCTGGGCATTCATGCCAGCCAGCTGTCCTTTTCGAGAAAGACGGATCATCCTCGAATACAGCAGCGTCTGTGATATATAATAAATCTGAAGATGCTATTACGGGCCATTCATTGGAATGCACCGCCTGTGTCCGATAAGTCACAGACGTAATTAGGCTGCCGGTTGCTGTTTACGAATGGCGGCTGTGTTTTGGGGGGTGAATGCTGAAGCAGCGGCGCTCACCTTGTGCTCGGTAGACTGGCTTACTAACTAGAAGGAGAAGCCCTTGGCTGCATGATCAAATGGAAAGATGAACGGGGCTCTATCACAGAGAAACCTTTTCTTAGCATGCAGCTTTTTGTTTTTTCACTGTCAAACTAAGTTTTATGTGAGTTTTGAGCTTTTTGAAGCCACCATGATTGGAGACTGTCCTCTTAAGTCATTTGCCCAAAAATTGCATTGTTTAACGTTCTAAACAGCACATTAACACTCAACAAAACCCTCTAGTGGCCATTTAATGTAGAGAACTCGAGGCCTTTTCCCACAGAAGTCGTGAGAAATAAGCAACATGAAAATGCTAAATTCTCGCCTGAGAATATTATAGGTTGAGGGCTTTTGTTTTGAAAGGTACGAACAAAAGGAGTGGATCAGGTCTGTCCTAGAGTCAACACACAAACAACCAAAATGTGCTCAACAGAACTCTAAATGAAGTCGTTTTTGCACAGCTGCTGTGATGCATTACATCACAATTGCATCATTCAGGTGTTTCTATTTCTCTGGTCACTTGGCGCCAGTAGTTTACTTCACTTTCCCCCGTAGTGAAGGGTGTCAGGGCATAGAAACCATAGCACCTCACAGCCTTCTTAAGAGTTAAACTGGCATAAGAACCTTAGCTACAGAGATGACTTGAATCACAACATCAAAATCTTTCTCATCTTTGCCAGGACAGCTGCCTCAGCGTCAAATACGGCAGACGGCTTCATCCAACCATTAACTGAGCTGATTTCCATGTGCCTCACCTTGCTGGAGCTGTGGTGGAGCGTGTCGCTGTAGACGGTGCCAGTCTCCCAGTTTTTGATCTTGATGAAGCGGGGGCATTTGGAGGGGCTGCCGTTCTGCAGTGACCTAGTGGGCGAGGTCCTGTCCTCAGCCGGCGGCTAGAAAGAGCACAGAAGACAATTACTCATCAGTCTTTACGTCATGTCTTTGTGCCGTGTCCGGCTAAGCGGTGCTGACATCTCAGACACCTTTCGTGCAAGCCGGGGAAGTCGTTTATGGCTTGGAGTCATACTGTGGTGGGCCTTTGATTGCGGGGAAGTGGATACGACTACCACACAGGGACATTGATTGTCAATTGTAAAATGGGGATATCAAAAGCAATATCAAGAGGAACTTTAACAGGAGTTATTGAGCTCTCTCTCTCTCTCTGTGTGTGGAATAACGACTATTTGTTCTCAAGGAAAGTCAGTTCGTCATTGTCCTCAAGTGTCTCTAGCACAGGAATATAGACAGAAACTACTTACATTGTCTCCGCTCTCAGTTTTACATCCCGCTCCAGGATAAAGGCAATCAACATTTAACAGCAGGTTGATGGCACGCCAACTCTAGGCTCGCTGGGTTTTCCAATAGCTATTGACTTGTGAATGCCTGCAATTTAACCCCAAAGCCGCCTGCAAGTGTTCCTGTAGAAAATGGCACGGAGTAATCAATGCCGCACCTTGGACGCTCTTTCATCGTCTCCCAGAGCATTGTTAACCGCACAGTGGAGCATCTTCTGAACGACAGCGCCACAATCATCATCCTCGCCGGGGAGACGAATACCAACAGAGTCACGCCAGTCGGGTCTCATTGTCACTTCGCATCTTCTCAAACAGCAGAGAGGAATGAGGTGGATTGAATTGAACTTTGATTTTGCACACACCGAGGATAAGAGCTTAGTTCCCGTGTGTTCATGCTCCAACAGCAGTAAACCCCCACTGTGCGGCTCAGATATGACACAGGAAGAAAGATCATTGTACCGGAAAGAGCTCTCAAAGAAAACCAGATGCAAGGAGTTAAAGGTTGTTGACAGAAGAAGCAGAGCAGTGGCGTAGTTGAATATGAATGCATGTCTTGTCGCTCATTGACCAGAAGCTTAGAGTCATTTTTTCTATTAATGCCACATGCAGGTTTCAGAGAAGCCCGTTTATATGAACAGCTCGTAAATGTCACTTTACTTTTGTTCTTTATTCATACACGTGTACTGACGTACATTTTAAATGTCAGTCACTGTGGAAGGATGACGGCTTTTTTGCTCCTGAAAAAAAAAGAAAATGGACTTAAGAGCGAGGTCAGCTATTAAATGATGCATGTCCAATTGACCTTTCGCTAAACCCCTCCCCCGAACAGAGATTGCCCAATCACAGCTTCGCCAATGCAGCTAGGATTGGCAGGTCCTACAAGGTCTGTGACCGAAATCACTCCCTCGTCCACTAAACCCTCAATTATCAGCAGTAATTTGCGATTTGTACTGATCCTCATCATTTCACATTACCACCGACTGCTGTAGAGTTGCTCAATGGCAGTTTTCACATTTGTGAAATGCAGCTGAATTCACATCTTTATTTGGATTTTGGGAAGGTGAAGCTAAAGAAAAAGTCAGCCATAAAACATTTTCCAACCGAGTCATGGAGCCGCCGTTGGCGTACTGTAATTAACTCACTAGCTACAGCTGATAAAACGTTCTACCAACATTTTAGTCTGCAATAGACGGTCACCAGCAACAAATTTCAGCTTGTTTTTATCCAACTCTGAAATCAAGAACACATCTTTTTGTAAATTAGTACAAATTCCAAGTGTAAATCTGCCCCGTTAATGTTATAAAGTAAACTTGAGCAGAAAGCTGCCGGGCATAGCAACAGTCTTAGCAATTACAAGGTACAACACCGACGGAAAAACAATCGTATAGAGGGACAACGTTGAGCAGATCACGCTTCCTTATCTTCTTGTTTGCTAATGCACAAACTAAGTCTGTTTTAATGACACAGACCTCCCTCTTGTAGTCCATGTTACTGGGATAAATTTCTGGACCACACATACACTTACTTGTAAATCCCATCATGCCACATTTACGAGGCCTAAATGTCAGGAATGAGGTGTGGATGTAACAGAAGGGATAATTGAAGCTAATCTGATGATTTCATAACAGGCTGTAATGACCAAAGACTCTCGGGTGAATGAGAAACTTTTTCTGTGTAACTGCATTTACCAATCAATTAAAACTTCTGACGGAGAAAGGAGATAATGAGCGCAAGACGTGTGTACTGATGGGAAAAGATCAAAATAAGAAAGCGAGACAGACAGCCTCAGAAGTGGAAATAGATAGTCGTTAAATATTTATATGGTTTAGTCATGCACATTTATGGTTTGACATCTGGTACCTTATTCAGTGGTGATTAAGCCATTGAGTGTAAAAAAAACACAAGAAGGCGCCGGAGGGATATCTTCGCATTCAACGGCTCATCAAACAGGTGGTGTCTCCAGAGCACTATGCTGGTGGAATTTGACAGAACATTCCGTCACCTTTCCTTTGCGACAGGCATTTAAACATTAAATTAGAGGCAAGAGTGGAAGCTCAAACTGAACGCGCTTGGGAAATCCTTCCCCAAATTGAGAAAAAACTAATTTGCAGGCCATCAACATGTCGCTTGAAGTCCGTGTATTTAAATTGTACAAAGTTTTCTTAAGTGTCTGACTAGAGCCTATCGAATTAAACACTTAGTGATGAGCCATCAAAGTTAGCATCAGTGTCGAGTAAAATGCCTGCAGGGGAACTTTTTGTTAATGAGTCGGTACACACACACACACACACACACACACACACACACACACACAC
Organism: Lycodopsis pacificus; assembly: GCA_028022725.1. Classification (NCBI taxonomy): domain Eukaryota; kingdom Metazoa; phylum Chordata; class Actinopteri; order Perciformes; family Zoarcidae; genus Lycodopsis; species Lycodopsis pacificus. The sequence continues at coordinate 14,600,077 of CM051692.1, read as the reverse complement.
ACACACACACACACACACACACACACACACACACACACACACACACACACACACACACACACACACACACACACACACAGGAAAGAGATCTGGCTCCTTACCACATCATACATATCCTCTCTTACCGCCATCAAGAATGCACCCCCCCCCCCCCCCACCCCTCTTTCAACCACTCACACAGATATTCTCACAAACGCGCACATTAACACGCCCTCTTCTCTGCAGGTCTGAGGGGGCTGCATCATTTCTACAGGGGCCACGTTTGATGGAGAGAGACGGATCAGCAGCTGCACGTATTCATTAGGCCTCCAGGAATCATTTCGCCCCATCCGGTCCCACTGACGGGGGCTGGAGCAACATCACAAGTGGGTGGATAACGTGGACCATGTGCAGATTACGACGCTATCCCTGTCACAGACTCTCCGACCTGTGACCAGACCCTTCTGTGTGGAGGGCATAAGCTGGATTTAATGCAGCATCAGCGTCCCCCCCCCCCCCCGGAAGGATCTAATGCCTAGGTGATGGGATCTTAAGCAAAGGCTTTTCTACTATGTGCAAAGAAGCAACACAGACGAGCGTGCTCAGTATCTAAAAGCATGAAAAGTGTCAACAGTGTGGATTATTGTACGAGGCTATAAAGCCACAGAGGCAAAAGCATCCATGGATGCACATGCATTATACAGCTGCAGGTTCACTCAGCAGGCCTGCTCATGCACATTTGCAAACACATGCACGCACAGACACAAGGATTTGGAGTTATTGATCTAAGAGGGTAGAGGACCACCAACACATGCTCACACATGATTTCTTCTGTCGCTAAATAATTTCAAGGGCTGAACATTTCTTTCGTCTTACCTCGTCAGTGTCAGTGTTGTGGAGCTCCACCGGCATGTTTTCCAGCATTCTGTTATCTGACACCAGCTGGGGAGACGTGCCATTTCCCACGCCAAGGTCCCTGGAGATCATACACAATTTTCTGTCAGGTGTGTGTGCGCTCACATCTGGTGCAAAAATAGCGCTTTCATTTGTTAAAAGCCAGACATGCAAACACACACACAGGCAGTAAACCAGACGCCTTTCTTCCATCTTTACAAATAAATAAACCACGGACTTGTACACTCTCCAAAATGCTCTTAAATCAGGAATCCCTGCACAATTTCTAAAGGGTCTGCACACCCACACAGGTGTTTTCTCTGTTCGGGCCTTCGTGGGTGTGTAGACGGAGCTTGGCTTGTGTTTTTTCAGTGTTTCCCGTTTGCACCCCTTGCGGTGCTGCAGTGGGACAGCTTGCTCTTCCATGTCAGCCTCAGTGAGATTGTTGGATGGTGGGCCATAATAACTCATAAGAAGGAAATAAGACAACCTTGTGAGTGACAAGGGTAAGTCAGGTACCTAAAAATGAATGACAAAAGATGTTTGAATATACAGCAGCTGCCACTCAACAACAGGATATGAAGTGTGAGCGGCGTCACTCTGGGCTGTAACGAAACAATCCTAAGAGTCTAAAGGAGAAGGGGGGGGGGGGGGGGGGCATGGCCGTGCTGCTGAATGCATAAACACGGCAAACTCATCGGCGTGTGATTTCAAGTATGCGTTCCTGCAATCGAAAAACGCCCACACACATATCGCCATCGACCGACTTTCACACTCCCCCGCTGCCCAATGTCTCTCATGAGCACGTGCCAATTGTAAATCCTCACAGCATCCCTTGTCCCCTTCACACTCCCTGTCACGGGTGTATCTCTTTACTGCCGCAATCTGCGCGAGCATATTTATCCCCACAATTCAGAGGTGGAGTTCAGAGACGCAGCAACACAGAGAGAAGTTGCATGAGTCGTTTGTCATTAGCTGTGATGCAGCGCGTCATCAGCCTCATGCTGGATTGTGAAATCGTAACCGCTTCTGCTCTGAAAACAAGCCGACAGTTATGATTAATAGTCACCAAGAAATAATTTGAGAGATGTCATTTCATAAACGTCCCCAGGAAGAAAGAAAACACATTATTGGCTATTCTTTTCACAGTAACCTGTCTCATTAGCTTTTACTTTGAGCTCTTCAGAAAACCGTCTTCCAAAGTTATAACACAGGATAAAATGAAGTTAGCTCCAGCCTGGTGCCGACCAAATGTCAACATGGTCTTGAATGTTGTATGATTAAACGTTATTAAGAAAAGCCATTTCAGTAAGACTTCACCTTTCATGCTTTTCTAAGCACACGTCTTTCTAGAATTCAATGAATATCCGAAAGTGCATTCGTGAACAAGGTCAAGAATCACATATCGAGTCGGGGAGACGGTGGCCTCAATATGATTTCAATTGGTCGGGGTGTACAACAGCAGATAACTGAGACGCCAATATCAACAGTACACTGTGCAGACCATTTAGAGTCGGGGATGGAATATTGGCACAGACTGACGCCTTATGAAAAGCTGTGTCCGGGGTTGAGACTTAAAACAAACTTAAAGCACTCTGAGTGCAACATTTGTCAGTCTCCCTCGTTAAATGTTGAAAAGGAAACATGCTGAATGCAGAATTGTTGCCAATTTCACGCGTCTCAACGACTTGCTTGCTGAAACACTGCTGCACCCGACCTCCACAACCAAGAGGGACAGTTTCGCTCTCTTGCAAGCTGATAATAAATGGTCTCATGACAAGTGTGAGATAAGCTTTGTGTGGCAGACTGCTAATTGGAGTCTACTGTGTCACATTATTATGGGAATTGACATCAACGCTAATGCAGCGAATATAATCCTATGTCTATCCCAACATATTTGTAGGGGAACTGTAGTGTCAAACTAAGTCAGATTGCAATAACATTCCGATATGTGCAAACTATTTTTCGGAGTTTATGTAAACCTGAATAAGGACAGTTGTCCCAGTAATTGAAGAATGTCACCCGAAATCGTCATGAATGTTGTGACAGTAATTACTTGGCACTGAACACCGAGTCATATTAGGTGACCGAGAGCCTGTCTGACAGCTGCTAGTACAATGCAGCTGGTTCAGGGACAGCAGGGCAAAGCGAGTGGGGAGACTTCCTTTCAATCAGAGGACCAGGTGTAGGCTCTTCTGTGAGCCACTAACCACAATGTTGGCGAGCCCTCGACTTAAATTGTGATTCTATTGCTACAAAGGCTCCCACTCCGACTTGCACTCTGGAGGGGTACGAACACAAAGACACTAACTGAGGGTTCAGTAACTATCACATGACGAGTTACCAGGCCGCTTGGATCTCAGCATCTCTTCTCCCCGCATTCCTCTGGCCTTCTATGTTGATCTCGTTTTTGCTGTTTTTGATGAGGCGCAGCACTGGTTCGATCTCCTTCAGCAGCGCGTTGTTCTCCTCCATCCCGTTGCACAGGAGACCTCCGCGGCTCCCGTCCTGGGCCTGCACGCCTCCCTTCTGCAGGAGGGACTGGGTGATGGACGGAGATGACAGGTTCTCGATGGCCCTGAGCTGGGGCTCCTTGTTGACCTGCTGCCCGGGGCTGAATGGGCTGAGAGAGGAGCAGTGATCGTAGGACTTTGAAGGTGGGAAGGCAGGACGTGTGACCCTCACTGTGCGTTGGCGGCCGTCTCCAGACAGGGTGGTCTCCAAGTGGGTGGTGAAGCCCTCGGGCCCACGGAGGATCAGCACGGCGTGGCTCTCGGGTGACACGTTCTTCAGCGTCTCCAGGGCCCGTTCATAGGACAGGTCCACCAGGGGCTTGTTGTTGACAGCCAAGACTATGTCGCCCACCTGCACAAGGCCGCACTCCTCTGCAGCGCCGCCGCGGATCAGGTCGGACACGATGACAGGCGGCTTGGACACCCTCTGCTTCACCAGAAAGCCCAGACCGCCGACCTTCCTCTTGAAAAGACGCACCGAGATGATGTTGGGCTGCAGCTGGCAGACTGTGGGCTCTGACTCCTGCATGGTGCCGGCGCGTGTGTGTGTCCGATTGTGTGTGTGCGAGTGAGAATATGTGTGTCCCCAGGGATGTTTCTGAAAAGCAACACAAGGAAGAGGGGAAATAGGAAGTTCTATTAGTTTTAGAGGAAATTACCAATGTGTTGATTTAAAATAAGCCAAAGAGGGTGCATGAGTCATTCAAGCAGAGTGTCATATTACACAGATCATTAAGTGCAGTTGAGCTGCGGATGCAAAATATCGCCATCGCCATGGACATGAACAATTCTATTTTCCCAATTGATCAGACCTGCTCGTGTGATCCTCAATATTAGCATCACGGTGACTAAACACTGTGTCAAAGTGTAATGTTCTAAATGCAAATATTGGCTACAGTAAATGAAACCGCAAGACTCAATGTTAACAGGTTCATGGGATTTGGACCCCAGCACAGAGTACAATTGTATGCTACTTTTGTGGTATTTCCATTTTAAGCTACTATATATGAAATAGTGCACTTTTAACAGCTACATATTTTAAATGGTCAGTTTATAGAATACATTATTGTAGATTAGACTACCCAACAGTATAGAGAACATGTAAATGCATCCATGATATCTATTCAATCGCCTAAAATCATTGGTGCATTCTGCATGTGTATTTTGCTGGTTTGAGTGATGGACTTTTATCATAAAAAGAGTATTTTTACTAGGATTGCTACTTTAATTTCTTCATGGACAAGAGAACTGAAAGTGCCAGACGCTATAAGAAACGTTTTTGATGCACAACAAGCGTGTTAGCAGTTTTTTGGAATGTACAGTAGTCTACGTAAAAAATACATAAACTGTAATACAGTTCCAGACTTTGAGAAATGTTATGTAATACAAATGAAAGAAAGTTTCATTCATAAAGACATTGAGTGAGTGAGTGAGTGAGTGAGTGAGTGAGTGAGTGAGTGAGTGAGTGAGTGAGTGAGTGAGTGAGTGAGTGAGTGAGTGAGTGGCTTCAGTTTACAAAAGCAGTAAATGTCAAGCTCTGAAATCAAATTATCTTAATTAACTGGGAACAAATCAAAGACAGAAGAGTAAAAGCTGTTTATTTGAAGCTTAGTGTATTTGTGCTTTATCAAAAAGACATCTGATCTCCCCATCATCTGTTTTCTCGGTGCAACACTTGACACACCCGATGCGAACATTCCGTTCAGCTGAAGCTGCTCGGCGCAGTCGGTCAGTACAAGGGGGCAGGCACGCGGCGGAGCGAGAGCGATTCAGCACCAAGGTCAGCGCTCCGCTCTTTACAACAGCCTCTCTGAATGCTGCCCGTTCCCACACTTTCCGCTTTGTGTCATTCTCTCTGCTACCCCGCAACAGTTCGCTCACTTTTATCGGTTTGATTTTCTTTCCAGCAGAGGAAGGGGATGCCCTTGAATGTGTGATGTCGCTGCAATATGAAACCAACTTCCACAGAGCCCAATGAGCGAGGCGCTGACTTGTACGTGCAACCGATTTAACTCCACTTTGCATATCAGTAAAAAGAATATCACACATTGAAGGGGTGAGGTTTTTGGTCCGTGGCGCGCGTTCATAAATACTGACTGAACTGTCCCGGGGCACAGGAATAACTTAAGTACGCGGCACTTCAATCCACACTCTGTAGCGGTACCCTACGAAGATCTGGAATTGCCAATATGAGACTATTGATTGAAATGCGCTCCGATCTTGAATATTAAAATCTTCTTTTGCTAGGTGTCTGACCTGGGTATAGGATGAACTTCTATTATAATGTCATAATTAAAAGACTTAATAAAAGCCGGTAACGATGAATTATTGGTGATTCGGAGCTAAATAAACGTTTCATCAAAGAAAATCGTACTTCTATGAAGATGTTAAATTATAATTATTTGTACATGAACACATTATATGTCTGTCAAGTACATCATTACATACGGTGGTACAGAAACCGTGTCAGCTATTCATTAACTGGCAGTTAATTCCCGGTTCGTTTCTCTGGTCTTTCCCTTTTTTGTAAAGTTTGAACTAGTTTTAGTCGTTTGTGAAAAGAGCTTCTTTGCATTTAAACGTTTAGCATATTTTCAAATGGAGACAAACGCATACCAACAACATAGCATGGACGTCTTGTCTTGCAACATGTGTGGTTGATAATCCTGCAGCGAGCAGCCGTGCAGGGGCCAAGGGTTGGGGTCCCGTTGTTGTGTTCATGTCAGAGGGGCTAAATCGAGTTTTAACAGCCTTATTATTATTAAACTGTGCTCACGTGGTGCATTTTCCAAAAAGAAATTATTATTTTTTTTTTTTTGTATACGTCGGTATGCACTGCACTAACGGGTTTGTCTCAAAACATCGACCAAAGAGCTGGGCCACGTTTTGTCGTATATCATTATTCAACAGCAGTAAAACAAATGTGGACTGCATGTTGCCAACATAAGTCCACACACATCATATGAGCTACAATTGTGCGTGTTGCTACCGATAGAAAAAAACACACCATTAACCAATCACAAAATGCAAAGAAAACCGATTGACATCATTTCAATCTCATGAATACACAACTGTGGAACACATCAGAACTCCACACGCATGCAAGGGGCCTCGCTGCACTGCTCTCCTCAATACAATCGACACAAATTGCGCAAGATGTTCCCGTCAAGATTAAGTCTCATTGGTATTTCCCATAGCAACAAGTTGTGCCGACTTTTGGCAAAAATACAAATAGCATTGCCAATAAGGCTAAACACATCTGAGCCACAGGTATGCACACTAGTTCAGGAACACTCCTGCCACCCTCAACAATCTCAGCTGCACAAACGGGGACGTTGAAAGTAACATGGGTGATAATCGATCTGAACGTCTAAGACGTCTTTTTGTACTCTTTTTTTTTTTCTTTTTTTTTTTTAAACAGCTAAAATACGATTACAACATAAATTTGTCTGAAAAAGCTGGGAACTTGTTCAGTTGGGGGTTGAAAGAGCAGATATTTATTGAATGAATATCTCCAAAGTCATAATGCATTTGTTGGTGAAATGTGGTCGACTCAAAAACTTAATTTCAACACATTTAATGTTTTATATTTAAAAAGGCATAGGCCTACATATGGAACTATATAGACTGTGTGCTGCCAACAAGAAGCTTCCAGGACATCGTTATGGGAGAATTTACATACAATAATGTAAAATAAGTGGGCTTACTGCAGTAATGCGCATGCGCAAGACTGGTTCGACTTCGAAGGCAACACCTGCCAGAACGTGCAGGACTTGCTGAGCAAGATGACCGAGCTAATGATGACCAGGCCAACTACATACTCTGTAATGAATTGTACTACTGCATTACAATAAAGCATTCAGGAATGACCACATTTTGTTTAATTTCATGCTGTTCTCGATGCGCTCTAGGCTATAGCTTTTAGCGTTAGCATCTGAGCTTGTAGGATACTGCACCGTGGTCCTGGACCAACAGTAAACATAGCTTAACATGCTGCCAGACTATTTTTTAACAACACTCTAGTGTGTACTGTTGGCTTGCTTATGTGACTGGCTTCATGGGCTGTGGTTGTAGTCTATAACATTTAATTTATTTAAATTTTCAGGCCATTTGGCAAAATACATAACGAGTGGGGCTACAGGCAGTTTAGATGAGGAGGGACTGAATACGACAAAGTGATGTACAGACAAGAAGTTGTGTAAAACATTGATGTTTGGCATACAGAAACACACAAACCACGTAGAGCATGATACTGTGTAACAGAGAGAGGCTACCATATCATTAGTTGTACATGTCAAAGTTCAATTGCAGTTTTGCTCAAAAGGTATAGTATCTATATAAAAAAGGTATAGGTATCTGAAAAAGGCTCTTGGCTTTGAAAAGAAAAAACATTTAAAGAAGGAAAGGGGGGGGGGGGGATTTGTTTATTTTTTGCACTGTCAATAATCATGTCATTTTCTATTTCATTGTAGCTAAATAGCACTGTTTATGTTAAACTTAAGTTGTTGCTTGATGAATACAAATTAATTGTAGCCTGTGTCACATGGGTTTATTTGTCCTTAATTGGAAACTGTGGATGTGTTTATAAATTACTACTTTTACAGTGAACATTTCTAAGGTTAAAAATGCGTTAAAAACTGGATTAAAATTGACTTTGTCTTGTCACCGAATGTGTGTAGAGGTTGATTAAACGTTCACATTTGGACCAGATTTCACTGGTTTGCAAGGCTTTTAACGGAGCAATTTGGATGTGGTTTCTTAGTTAAGCTCCAAAACGATGCTATTATTAGCACAATATAGAGGATGCAAAATGCCACTATTGCAAATACAATGTGATAATGCTCTGAATGTAAATGTTAATGCAACCTCTTCAAAAAGTCGATAAAAAAAAAATAAAAATGAATAAAACAAACTTTTACTGTTGAACAATTTTGAGCGTCTTTTGACCGGTTACATGGTCGTTTTTTAACGTCTTTTCAAACGGAAAGGGCAGCTCTTCTACATCCACATCCACCAGTGGAATGCGCATCTTAATTTTCCTCAGAAACAAAATAATACATATACAAAGGGAGCAGAGTGGATTAAAGGGAACAACTCACCCCCCTGAGAACAAGGTCGCTGTCACAACGACCTGCTGCTGCAACTTGGGATAAAACTCCTGCGCTCCTGCGTCTCTTCCTCAGCAGCGGCTGCACGAGTCTGTCATCCAAACCAACAAAAAAAACGTCTCCAAGCCGCAACCACGCGCTCTGCCTCTCTGGAGACGAGGCACGCTTGTGCCTTTTCTCGCGCACCGGGGCGCCTTATAAATGCAGAGCAGCGGGCGGCACGGTGACGAGCAGGGAGAGAGAGCCGTGCGCGGGCATTTAAATGTAACGGGGGTGGGTTTAGTTGTGTCGGATATCGTCATCACTCAGCATGCAACAGACTCTCCTCATAGTCACAATCCTCCTGGAGCCCGCTGTAGGCCTTGTGAGTGGGGCAAGGGAGGGCGCGATGTGTCCCTTCTCGCTTTTGATTGTGATCTCTTGCAGTATAGCAGTGAGTGAGCATTCTTCAAGTACTTATAAAGTATGTTCAGGTGGAGACACTTTAAAACTGGAAGCACAGGTGTGGCTCATTAGTATATGGGTATCGTTTGGGTTTTTTCCGGTACCGGTGCTAAAACGGTGCCTGAACTGATACTTTTTTCTTCAAATTGAACAATATATTAACTGTTTGAAGTATACTATTAATATAAATAAATACAAAACACTTGGCTTCAAACTACAGCTTCAAACTTTTTAACTATGAACAATATGTTCACTGTTAACAGTTTACAGTATACTTAAATAAATATAAATAAATACAAAACACACACTCTGTACACACACTGCAGCTTCAAACTTCAGCAATTATTTTGCAGAAATATGAGCATATTTTCCTTCTCTGGCAAAATACGACACGTCTCATGACTTATTTTATTTGACCAGTTGGTGGCGGTAATTCGTCGTTTGCCAACCGCCAGTACACCTCAAAGGAGAAGAAGAAGCTTTCGCGTGCCTGTGTTGTTGTGCTTATGAGCGGCAGCGCTAAGTACCCCGTTGTAGTAATACTATGAGAGGAGCGGAGGACCGAGTCCTGCTGCCAGGACGGAGTCATCAGATTAGTGTCAAAAAAGTATTTCAATCGGCCCAGGCACCGAAATCTGCGTTACGTTTCGGTCTGGTAGATACCGGACGTATAGGAACCGGTTCCATCCGGCACCGTTTTTCGGTACCCAAACCTACTCATTAGGTGACGATCAACATCCTGAAAGACAGCACACAGGACACAGACCCCTAGTGGAAGGGACGGGTCATAACACATGAGAACGTAAAACAATATTATAATAATATGTAGGCTACCATTGTGGCTATTTATTTGAACTTTTTACTCCCTGATTTGGACGTATTCCAGGCTCTTTCCTCACAACACGAGAGGTCTTTTTCTACTTGTTTTTGTCAAAACAGCTTCAATGACAAAATGAAATGTTCGATGAATAAATCGGTGTAATATAATCGGTGTATCTCTGCTTCAATTCCTCTGATTTCATGTGTTTTTATGTTCCATCTTTAATCCTTAATGTTTCTGAGGAAATATAAAATGCCTGGCTGAACACCCACACTGCCAGAAATTGTGGATAATTCCTTTGGGCAAAGTCTGCAGAAATGCAGATTTACGGAAAGGGTTCATAAAGGGTGTGGGGCAGTGGCGGCTGGTGGAAAACTTTCTAGGTAGGGCCAGCCTATCAATTTCAGCAAACATCCCAGTATGATTTCATGCAAAAACAATTTAGCATCAAACACACATTATTACTTGGCAGTTAAATATTTAACATTTATTCCAACATGAAAAAAAACAGTAAATAACACTTATATAATATAATACAATATAATATAACATGTTTATTTATTGAGATGCCCCTATGGACCTTGTTAGGAGGTAAAGATCAGGAGAAGTAAACATGAAGTGTAATTATGAATACTGATGTTAAATTAAGCTATGATGAGTTTTCACTGTTAATTTAACATCTGTAGGAGCCAAATTCAATGTGATGTTAAATATTCACTTGTATTTACATGTTTAACTGTAATCACTTCTGTTTCTACTTTGAATGTTACAAGGATGTCGTTATAATTTGTTGTAGTAAGAAATACATGTAAGAACTAGAAAAAGCATTTCCTGCTGAAAATGCGTTGGAATGCTGAAAACTGAAATGAATTGCAAAAACATTGCTGAAAATAGATATCCAATTCAAAAACAAGTGCAAAAAGCTTAATAATTCAAAAGGTTTAAAGATTACAAATATGAAAAGTCATATCACACCTCTCCTGAAAGAGCTGAACATTTTGATATTTGAACTGTTTCTGTGGCTTAAAATAATTCCATCGGTAGTGATATTTGTTGTAGTAGTAGTAGAAGTTGTCGTCGAAGTATCAGTAATTAGAAGAAGAAGTAGTGGAATGAACTGTATATATAACTATATATATGCTGGTACACACAACCAGACAATAAATGTTCGATGTTCAAGTCTTTTTCAACTTTTGCTGTTGCTACTATTACTACTACTGCCATCACTGCTATCAAATTTTATTACTACCACTACTGCTATTACTACCACTACTGCTATTATTATTACTTATACCACAACTGCTACTACTGCTATTCCTGCGACTACCAGTACTAATACTACTACAGCTATTAGTACGACTGCTACTAGTACTACTACTACTGCCTAGTACTACTACTACTGCTACTTCAAAAACTGACTTTACTATTACTACTACTACTTATTCTACTACTACTTCTGTTATATTAAATACTACGACCACTATTACAGCTATTACTACGACTACTGATAGTACTACTTCCACTACTTCTTCTTCTAATTACTGATACTTCGACTACAACTTCTACTACTACTACAACAAATATCACTACCGATGGAATTATTTTAAGCCACAGAAACAGTTCAAATATCAAAATGTTCAGCTCTTTCAGGAGAGGTGTGATATGACTTTTCATATTTGTAATCTTTAAACTTTTTGAATTATTAAGCTTTTTGCACTTGTTTTTGAATTGGATATCTATTTTCAGCAATGTTTTTGCAATTCATTTCAGTTTTCAGCATTCCAACGCATTTTCAGCAGGGAAACAGCTCCATCTCAGCTCTATGTGAGGGCTCACTGTGGACTAATAATGGATTATCTAATGTCTCTGTATACTGAATATATAAAGTCATGTTCCTATAGGGCCTGCATTATATTAGTGGATTACTACAGAACGATACTATCAGCATTATATGAACAAAGGTTATTTGTACATTAAGGTCTAATTCAAGATCACAAAGCGTGTGTATTATCATGTCTATTGGTCACTTTCTGTTACAGATTTACACATTGACACATAAAGTGGCCAGAATAATAATTGAACAGCTTTAGCTGCTGGTAAAACTAACAAACAGTTATAAAACACTCTGACTGTAATGTTACCACAGCAAACATATTGTTGTCAGGATAGTTTGATGAAAAAGACTCGTTTTACATTAGAAATAACCTGTTAATTAGCTTAGTGGTTTATTGTCAGTTTAATAGAGAGATGAAGTCACGCCCTTTACAGTGTCCTGTGGGACTTTACTTTAACGGCGAGAGATAAATGTTTATTTCATCCAGTTTGAATTGTGCTATGAATTACACATATGTTTGTGAATTTAATATTTATTTTGCAAGTCAAGAAAGTCTCAGATTGTCAGACATTTGTCGTATGGTTTAGCTTTGTGTGAAACCGATCAGTGAACTAATCTCTGGTCTAGCATCATGCACGTCAGCTGCACAGCCGTTACATGACTTCATTCTTCACTCGTCTTTTTAATTCTTCACAGTTCATTTCGTTTTTTCGCCCTCTGGCATTTCTGAGAATAATGCAGCGCACAGCACATAGAGTATAATTGGCTCCGTTCATGCTACGAGCTCGCACTACAACACGAAGCGAGACTATGAACAGTTTATAGTACTAAACCGGAAGGAGCCGTATGACGAACGTTAGCAGCTATGCTAACAACAATACAGTTTGTCTTTGGTTCACCGGGAAAATGTTTACTCTTCTTGCTTATTGTGAACCCTGTTTGCGTTAGAAACCACTTGTAACGCAATTGTAAAATGTGGAAGCTTCATTTTTAAAGTTGAGTATAGAAGCACATTGTGCTACTTACCGGTCAATGACTCAGATAACAATGTGGGGAGGCCTGGTTTGTTCCGTAGTGAAGGTAAGATGAGGCGTTTAAGGATACTCGGAAATTCAAGCACTCTAAGCTGCGCAATACACACCCATTATAAAGTCAGAAAAGGGCTGAAAAATCATAAAAGTTAAATTGCTGCAGTTCAAAAAGTTTAAAAGATATCAGAAAGCTGTATGTCCCGCGAATAGTTCAGGGCTTTCTCAACATTTGAAAGTTGAAATGGTGTCTGTAGCTGAAAGTATGAGGAAGTTGAAGGATTTGAAAGTTGAAGCAGTTTAAGAGGATTTGAAAATCTTCTCCATTGAAACCCATTCAAAAAAAAGTTGCTCAAAGCTTAATAATTCAAAAAGTTTAAAGGTTAGAAATATGAAGAGATATAGCACCCCTCTGCTGAAAAAGCTGAACATTTTGAGAGTTGAACGGTTTCTGTAGCTTAAAATATGAAGGAGAAGAAGCGTGCCGACGAAACGGGGGACGGAAGAAATAGTGGAACTAGAAAAAGCATTTCCTGCTGAAAATGCGTTGGAATGCTGAAAACTGAAATGAATTGCAAAAACATTGCTGAAAATAGATATCCAATTCAAAAACAAGTGCAAAAAGCTTAATAATTCAAAAAGTTTAAAGATTACAAATATGAAAAGTCATATCACACCTCTCCTGAAAGAGCTGAACATTTTGATATTTGAACTGTTTCTGTGGCTTAAAATAATTCCATCGGTAGTGATATTTGTTGTAGTAGTAGTAGAAGTTGTAGTCGAAGTATCAGTATCGAAGTATCGGGTTATTTGTTGGAATGCTTAACAGCATTCCAACAAATACATGTAAGTGACAGACAACTGTCACTTTAAGGACACTGTGACAGTTACTGACAGTGGTGAGTAATATCTGAGGCAGTATGGAGCCGCACAGTTTTCCGACCGTGTTAGGAAATGTGTTATGAAACGTGTTAAATGGAACGATCTACGTGGATTAAGTTGTGGATAACCTGTGGATACGTATGGTATGTCGAAGTAATCAGCGTACTTTTAGGAAGAAAGGAAGTTGATTGACTGACTTGTACGAAGTAGTGAAGCTTCGCATGTAGTCTGCTGTCTGATTGTGAGGTCAGGCTGATCTGATATCAGCTCTTTGGCTGCAGAATCTCCGCCAAAGTTCTCCTCTCAAACGGGTCTTGGAGGAGGAGTGCTCGCCTGTAGAGACTTCTCCTGACGAGAACGCGCAGCTCCGGGGCCTGATCGTTCTTGCCCACAGCTGAATCTATTTGAGGGCGCTGATTGGCTAAATTGTATGTCACTCATTTATATCTTGAATCAGCAATTGGCTAAACTGCTTCATAGACCCGTCTCTTTTGGGCCAAAACGATCAAGCCCCCCTCGCTGCGCATTCTCAGAGTGTCGTGCACACAGATGCAGAGGACGAGCAGGAAAAGCATATATTTTGCGCAGATATCATATTGTACACACATTACTGGGTACATTCCATAGTTAAAAAACACAAATATTGACAATTTGTATAATTTATGATTATTATAATTTTTTTTTTTCTTTTCTTTTTTTCGTGTGGCTCATGGTGGGGCCATGCCCCATGGCCCTCTATTGACCAGCCGCCACTGGGTGTGGGGATTTGGCCTCTGAGTACCTGCGCATGTGTGTTCGAGCAGTAAGCACACCCACTTGTTTTATATGAATGTACAGACTTATAATGTACACTGCTCTCATTACGATGTCCTGGGAGCTTCTTGTTGGCAGCGCGTCTATAGTTCCTTGTTCATGACATTTTATATGAAGCATTAAATACCTTTAAATTAATGAATGAATGAATGAATTTAATTTATATATTTATATATTTTAAGAGCAGGTCTAGGACATGCGTTAGCTTTTTACACAAACGCCAGCCTAAAAAGGTGGGTTTTGAGCTGGTTTTTAAAAGTATCCACAGTGTCTGCGAGGCGTAGAGTTGCAGGCAGAGCATTCCAGAGCCTCGGGGCCACTGCCTCAAAGGCTCGGTCACCACGGGTCTTAAATCGTGTGCGTGGGACTGACAGAAGACCTAAAACACGTCTTTGTGTCGACTACATTTCACCGACCGGTTACTTTGGAGAAATACGTTCAAAGTAACCAATATCATCTCTCTTTTAACCTACAACTGAAAAACATCATCAGCATTTTCAAACATTGGTGTTTTGTGATGTAACCGCATTTTAGTCGGTTGAAAAGACGACGAAAATAGGTCTTAGACGTTCAGACCAAATATAATCCAGTTTTCAACAAGAAATCATCGTTGAAATCCCGGTTGGTGCTCACTGGGGTATTAGGAACTGTAATGGAAAAGGCTGAAGAGCATGAGATTTGACTAAAAGTGCAACTCAGGGTTTAAAAGAAAAACCCTCTTGATTTACGTCACACCAAACACCTCTTCTTACATCACAAATGCAAGTAATAAAACACAGGCATGGTATTTATGAGAAGAGTCCAAAACTCCTGTTCCCAGCAGGGAGAAACAAATGAGCACCAGAAGACCTTAAACTGACAGAGAGACTAAAAGCAAATGTAATCAAGCTGCCAGCCTTTTTAGAGATTGTATTCATTTTATTTAGCCTTCATCTTTCCAAGAGCATCGCATTAAGATTGATATCCTTCTTCAAAAGACCATGTGCGGATAAAAAACAACAACAACTGAAACCAATAGCCTAAAAAAGAAGACAGTTTACTTAGTTTAGTATTGAGCGTTTACCTTTACAGGGTTTTTGAATTGTGCCCTAAGGTGATCCCTTGTTAAATAATTATGCATGCAGGGAGCCTGAAATAGGAGATAAGTTAGCTCTTTAACTCAACTATATTCAACAATCGAAACAAGTCACGTCAAAAGGCAGTTTCACCAGGCTTCTGACACGTAGAATGGCAATAAAAGAAGAAAGGATGAATATATAAATGAAACTGAGCAACAGTGGTCGAGGGAGAAGAGAGACGACCAGACTGCTTTGGCACACTGAATTCAAGGCTTCAGTTTACAAAAGCTCTTTCAAGCTCTGTAATCAAATCTTCAAAATGAACAGGGAATAAATTACGAAATGAATTCACAACAGTTGTGTATTTGAGGGTGACGACAGAGATCTAGTGGAGCTGTATCAAAAGACTGGGATCATTAGATAGTTGAAATAGTAGTTTCATTTTTGTAGGTTTTGTCTTTTTATGTCTCAACAGACTAAACACTTCTCCCCTGTGTGTCACAATGACCCTTGTCAAACACAAACCACAGGTCATATCTCTTACTTTAGAGCCAGTGGCGGCTGGTGGAAAATTTTCTAGGGAGGGCCATCCTATCAATTTCAGCAAACATCCCAGTATGATTTCATGCAAAAAAAATTTTGCATCAAACACGCATTATTACTTGGCAGTTAAATATTTAACATTTATTCCAACATGAAAAAAAGCAGTAAATAACACTTATATAATATAATACAATATAATATAACATGTTTATTTATTGAGATGCCCCTATGGACCTTGTTATAGGAGGTAAAGATCAGGAGAAGTAAACATGAAGTGTAATTATGAATACTGATGTTAAATTAAGCTATGATGAGTTTTCACTGTTAATTTAGGGGGAAAAAGTGGCCCGGGAGTTACTGTCAGACCGGCCCACTCAATACACGGCGCGCTGCCCACTCAATACACGGCATGTATTTCGCCGGTCTACGGCGGCCATTTGCACCTCCGCCGGCGTCGCCCCGACAGACGTGATCGTTCTGGCCCACAGCTGAATCTATTTGAGGGCGCTGATTGGCTAAATTGTATGTCACTCATTTATATCTTGAATCAGCAATTGGCTAAACGGCTTCATAGACCCGTCTCTTTTGGGCTAAAACGATCAGGCCCCCTTAGCTGCGCGTTCTCAGACGTGTCGTGCACACAGGCAGAGAGCACGAGCAGACGAGCACACGGGGAGAGGACGAGCAGGAAAAGCATATATTTTGCGCAGATATCATATTGTACACACATTACTGGGTACATTCCATAGTTAAAAAACATAAATATTGACAATTTGTATAATTTATGATTATTATAATTTTTTTATTTTTTTTTTATTTTTTTTTCGTGTGGCTCATGGTGGGGCCATGCCCCATTGCCCTCTCTTGACCAGCCGCCACTGTTTAGAGCTCAGTGCAACACTTGACACACCTGATCTGAACATTCTTTCTTTGGGTTGAGTCTGTTTTTTTGCGCTGAATTTGCTGCTTGTCTTGTTTTTTTCAAAGAAAAGAAAACAGTTGAAACACAACATTCTCCTGCAGTATGTCATCCATTCCTCTTTTACTAAGGCCGACAACCCGGTCAGCTTTAAACCATTCACTTATTATTCCTTTTGTAAGAAGTTTTTACTTTCCTTGTTGCTTGCTGGAAGGGGTGGTGACCTGTGCTGAGACTATTTTGGAACATCTGTCATGTTAGAGGCAAATGTATCAGTAGCAGTTAGTTGTTAATGTGAAGAGCCACTTAAACAGTTCAAAAGAACAAATAACATCATTTAGTTGAGACAAAACCTCCAAGTTGTCCTTGTGTTCAGTGTAATTTTACTAGCAGGGCTGCAAAATTCAAATGATCTATCTGAAACCTTTTTTTCTCATAATGACAGCACTTTATTATGATATAAAAATAACCTGAGCTCTGATTATAAAATCTTATTATTTCGTCTTATCATTTGTTTCACTTTGATGTGTGTATAATAAGCAGCCATCTCCAGTATCATAGAAATAATGAAGACACATTTGATGGTAACTGGTTATCTTGACAATATTAACTCTAAATGTGCACTCAGAGTATACTGATCTGAACCAGGTGTGTCTGCAACCACCATTGCTGTATTGTGTGATTGAATGAATTTAACCCACAATTGGCAAAAACAAAAAAAAACTTCACCAAGCTGTCTGCCCACATATCAACGGCTCAGTGGCAGCGAGGTACAGCAGTGTGTGAGTTATACTATCTGTTAGCCAAACACACCGTCCAAATTAATAAAAGTGAGCAGACTGTTTTCCCCGCGTTGTGTCTTTTGCCGCAGAGTATCAGCTGGGGATCGGCGATGCACTCAGCTGTAATATCACCCTGAGGTACTGCACAGTTTGCTAAAGAGCGGTGGGACACGTCGTCAATAGAAACAGAAACAAAATCAGATTCATCAAATAACAACAAACCCACTTCAGAGCCATCTCAGATATACTAACCCAGTGCTGCTGCGTCTCAATCAAAGTTTGGTGTTCAACTGTAAAAAAGCTACTCTTAAGTCTGGCGGTTCACCAGCATCAATCGTTCATGTGTCACCCTAATATGCACAATTCCAGAATTGTGATGGCGTCTAGAACCTGACTGAAACTGTTCATAAATGTTGTTTAGTCTCAACTCTTGGAGGAGTTGGAGGGAGACTGTCTTCTTTGCAATAAAAGGTAATTTTGAATTGCTGCATTCTGATGGATCGAGGCCGGATTTCTAAATGAGTGGTTGAACACCGACAATGTTCAAATATTGTGGGACGCAGCCAGAGGATAAAGAACTGTTAATTAGTGAGAGCAACCAAAGCGCAGTCACATCCATTACTTCATAGAGACATTTAGGAGGCATTTTATCTGTCTATCATGAGCTCATTTGAAAAGACTTGCATAAAACATTGCACGTTTGGAGCAGAGGACATCAACATATGAGTCAGGGGTCTGATTGTATTCAGTGGATTTTATATTTTAAAAGGGTTAAACATGTAAGATATTCCTCACTAGATAATTTACACTGATTTAAACCGATTTAAATGAAGGTCCACAGTGTTATGTCCAGATGTGTTCAACAGTAATCTTGTAAAGTTTATGTTATATGAAAATTGAATAACACAGTTGTTTGAAGGAGATGTTTTCAGAGCAATATAAAATAGATATTAGAGTATTTTGACATATTTTGTTTTCCTCGACTGGCATCAGTTTGGTACTCTGGTATCAGCGGAGACGCAAGTTCAGGTATCGGAATCGATATTGGGAAAGAATAAGAAAATTGTATCAAAACATCTCTTATAAAAATGCACTGACTGAGGGAGGGAGGAGGGGCTGTATGTCATGCTCAATGGCACTCAGACATGTAGCTGCTGATGGACACACTTCAGGCCCTTTCAGGAATCAATCACGTGACCTTTTGGCTGCAGAACACTTTGTGTAACCCCTGTAAGGGGTGAAGCCTCCCTCTTGACTTAATCACCAAGTATGAAAATTTGGCTCAAGTCTCCATTACGGTGCCCTCCCCACTTTGGTACCCAAGTGATAACAAATGATGCCACTCTGGGCATTACAGCCCCGCTTCTCTGCATGCGCCCGCCTAGTGAGCCTTCTTTTCCCCAGCGGTTCTTAAGGTTCTCCCCAGAATAGAAAGAAAAATAATTACCTCCATTTATCATAACGCCTGAGAGTGGCGTCCTCCTCCTTGTGACAGACATTTAGGTAGTTACAGATGGGAGGCCCGCTATAGAACAAGTGAATTGAACTGTTTAAGTTGATTACAGCTGTACGGTGAGATGTAGCCCGGTAGAGTTCAAAGTGTGTGTGGTTATTCATGCGTGATCAGTGAGACGAGACTGGCCTTTGCCTTGCATCAGCTTTCACTTGATGTGTCGACATGCAGACAAAACAGAGTGCAATTTCTGTACATCACACACACACACACACACACACACACACACACACACACACACACACACACACACGTACTCACAAAAATAGCAGGGTTGAATGAAAAAAAAAAAGAGAGAGATTTCTTCGAATCCACTTCAAGGATGTATCTTTAGACACACGCATACACTCGTTCAGTACACACACATACACCCACATTCCACGGTCGGCCATGTCATTATGTCAATCACTTCCTGCTTGAGTGGTACCATCTGCCCTCTCAGAAAGCCACACACCATGTGGATCACTGTGCAAAGCCCCTGCTTAGCCCCGTTACATTGCACATTGCCCAGAGTTAAGGCTCCCTGTTTCCCCGTCTGTTTCTTTGTATACTTCTTCCCCACTTTGACTTTTAGCCCTTTGTATTCACATTAAAGGAACAGTATTGTATCTCATGCATGTGTGTATGTAGGAGACGTTTGGTTTGCGTGACTGTATTTTCATGCCTGTATGAATACATATGCCAATGACTCCTCCACATGCGTAATCCAGAACGACCACAATTCACATCACGTCTTTTGCGTGTGACGTTCTCCGTTACATCAGCCTGTTGAAGCGACAGCCAGTCCTTGACCAGATAATTGTACAGTGGCGCATGTAGTGGGCTGAGGATCTGTATTTGCAATGTATTTGGAGGAACTACTAGCATTAACACAGCAGGAGTGCAGGCATATCTGTGAATAGTGAATATGAAGTATGACAGCTCAGTTTTACAGATCCTGCTCATAACAGTAAGATATGCCTTGACTTGTCACTACAGTGCTTTCACAGCTTACCTTTTTCCCAACAGTTTTAAGCCCTCTTATTAGTCATGTCTGGAAATAGTGATTTGTTTTTTTGTTTCTATGGTAACTTTTAATTAAATATTTTTCATGTTTCATGTTCCAGCTTCTCGGTGGATCCCATGAGACTATTTAACAGCATTTTAAAAACCAGCCTGCTCAATGAATGGATCATAAATTAAAATAACTGTGTTTATAGCCAATATTTGCACAGTTTGATTGTACAGAATCACTTTGCAGTGTCGATTGTGGGATTAATTGACCGATATGAATAGATGTATGATTGAAAACAAAACACTCAATTGAAATACCTGTGTGAAGTGATTGCATGTAGGACTGAGTGAAGTCCTACATGATTACTGATTAGATCTGTGCACCTTTAAGAGCTAATACACAGAAATTAAATAATCATCAACACTAATGACTCTCCCCATCATCATCTGTTGTACTTTGTGTTTGAATCTCATTTGCAAATTGTAGCATGCTAAATTACACAAATGTGGGTTACGGTGGATCTACACGCACAACCTCTCTTCAAAGCAGGCATCCATCTCTTATCTTCTCCTCCTTCTTGGCAAACCAGCTAGAGGTGCATATACACACCAACTGGACTGGAGTGTGGAACGAAACTGGAGCATGCTCAGTACGTCACGCGGACACTCGCGGACACATGGACATGAAAGTATGACGTGGCCTTAAACCTCACAGAGCCAGTCAGTCTTATTTGCCCAAAGCCATCAGGTTTGTGTCTCTCCTCATTATTTTAATGGATTGTTTGTTGAAAAAAAAAAGTGAAGTACTACCAAAGGAACGAAGAAAAAAATGACGATGACAACAACTTGAAAGAACAGGAAATGTCTGCCACGAACGACAGTTTTGCGTCTGTCATTTTCAGATGTACTTTATGCCTATACCCCTATACACACAAGAGAAATCATGAGTTGATTACATTTTTGCGGGACTTGACAGGTTTCTTGCTCGAGGCAGATGTACCTCACACTCTCTGTACTTCAGTTCTGTATGCTTATCAATGTTGAATTGTTGAAACCGAAGAGACTGAAATGGCAGATGCCCTCTTCAATGTTTTTAACCAATCTCATAATTTAGCCTCAAGCTGCCCTAAAACATACTGCAGGTTGTGGGCAGGAAAAGCTTTGTATCAAATAGTTCATGCTTCCTAAAGTGTCAAAGAGCATCACCAAAGAAAAGAAAGAAAAGGAAAAAGGTAGTCCATTCTGAAATTCAGGGTGTGGTTTTATGACATTATATGAAGCATACTTCAATTTCATGCACAACGGTCTGTTTTTATATTCTGTTCATGGTGTGTCTTGTCTCGTATACTTGTGTGGATGTTTTAAGTTGGTTTGCATCCAACCATGAAACATAAAAGGGGTGCCAGAAATTACAACTTTTAAACTTTTTGAACTTGACTTTTGTTTGTTCATACATCATACTGAAGTCCAGATTTAGTGGACTATCCGGGCGATTTGGCATATTATTGTGCCTCAGCTGGGGTACGTACAAGCTTCCAAAAAGAGCAGCTGCGTGAACTAATCCATCAAAGCTGACACCCTTGTTGAACAAAGGCCACTTATAATAGCCGTGTTTAAGCATTTGAAACATTCACTTACTTGTCTGAATGATGTGTAGATTCATGTTGGTATTTGTAAGTATTTGCTTTGCATGCATGGCTTAGTGAAACTTACATTCACGTGCTGTATACATGACAGGTGAAAGATAAACATGACTCGGCATATTTCCACTAATGTCAGTGTTCTAAATTGTTCATTTGTTTCATTTAAAAAAATAAACCATTACTTTTTCAAATACATTTTATTTGTACAATTTGATACAATTTTTAAAATGCATGCGCAGTCCTAAGACTCACTCTCCAAAAAACAAAACAATCCTTTTAGATTTTTGCCACTCTCAACTCCCAGAGAGGACCTAGAATATATTCTCTCCCCACGCCCAGCATGAGGGTGTAGGGGGCTCAGAAGTTATCAGCTTTACGGCTCGTGTAGCAGTCCTGGGGAATTGAAAATGAGGTGGGCAGTGCATGCACAATGGTGATAAAATGTGATGGTCTGGAAATATATGCAACACAAGGCCAGCAGTTTCCCACAGGCTATGATGTGGAGAACTTGTTCCTTTTGATGTGATCCGAAACATAACATCAATGTTGATTCCCCGTAGCCCCATAGGTGAAACTGAAAATCTGTAAAGACCAGCGGGCCAGTGCGAGGCAGGAACACAGCCAGGGTATTTTATGCAGAAGCTCTCACTTGAAAAGAAAACTCCCACTCTTTGTTGGCATTGAGATCGTCTTGTAACCAACAAATTGAGCACAGCTAAAAGGGTCAACGCCACAGAGCTAAAGACAGAGTACAAGAGCCAAGAGCAACACTGCACATGGAAATATGCTGGTTGCACTTTGTCAAAGTCATTGGGCAAAATCATCATCAACACAGATGAGCTCCACTTTTTTTTCTCAGCTTCACAACAGACTGTTGAGGATGATAACAGCAGCATGTGTGGTGTCAGCCCCGAAATGCTCGTGGGTGGTATGCAAGGCCTTGCAGTGTTTAAGAGGTCGGAAGCCTTTTATCCAAACTAGATCATATATTACTGTACTTCTCTTGAGATTTTTGGATTTTTTTATTATAGGCAGTAGGAGTCTTAATCTGCAGCACAAATAATTGAATCATAAATGTTCTGTATTTGACAACCATTTTACTTTACAACACGTCAATCTACATCCTGGAGCGTTGGGTTGTTGTTACGACCCCTTTCTTTTAGTCTGCACTTTAACCTGTCTCCTCCAGATGGCGTATCTGGCCCTGCACTACCCCCCGCCCCCCGCTGCTACTCAGTGGTGTATAGTAACGAAGTAGAAATACTTCGTTACTGTACTTAAGTCGTTTTTTTGGGTATCTGTACTTTACTTTACTACTTATATTTCTGGTGACTTTTTACTTTTACTTCACTACATTTTGCAAAGAAAACCGATACTTTTACTTCACTACATTTCCCCTGAAACCTTCGTTACTCGCTACAAAATCAAATCTATCTTCAGAAACAAAATGAATCATGAGAGCAGCGTCGGGGACTGTGGTGGAACACAGACTGCAAGCAGCAGGTTTGTGAATCAGTGGTCCTAGCAGCAAGTTAAATCGTTGGTTAATCACGTTAATGCACAATTGCAAACAAGTGCTCTCAAAGCCGCGGTGTTGTGAGTCCCAGTGATGCCCAGGATGCTATATGCTAAATGTGACAACTGGCCAGCCAGCATTTCTCCGATTGGAGTGAGACGAGGAGAAAATGTGATGTGGTGATCTTCGTAATAGAACATCTTTGATGTGTCGAGTCTCGGCCAATCAGCGTTCAGATGTGTACAGCGTCTTCATTTCCCTCCGTTAAAGTTTAAGTTACGTTATGTTCCGTTACCTGTTAACGTTCCTCATAATCGCGATTTAGAAGGAAAAAACGTAACGTGATGAAACATGCAGCCCCCCCCTGTGTTCCGGTTCAGTTCACGCGGTCACTCGTTAACGTTAAACCGGAACACCGGCGCATCTGGTTGCAGGTTGTTTGTTTTAACTCAAAGTAGAATGAGGCGACTTCGTGGTCAGAATAACTTTTATGACAACGAAACATGAGGCCCAGATACTGATGACATGATGAGGCCAAAGAGCTTCAGGGAGAGGAGGCTGTCTGTAGCGCACCTTGACGCAGGGCTGAGCTGTGAGTGGAGCTGGGCCTGGATAAAGGTGGAGGTGGGCCTGGATAAAGGTGGAGCTGGGCCTGGATAAAGGTGGAGCTGGGCCTGGATAAAGGTGGAGGTCTAAACAGACGTGAGTACAGCTTCCTACTGTCACAGTGTTTTAAATACATTGATAAGGCAGGGTATGCTAAATGCAGCCTCTGCTCCAAGGAGATGAAGTACAGCAACAAGGGCTCACATGTCCTCTCATCACACTGTTCACACTGTTCACTGTGCTGACCACAGCCAGTGGACTAACAGGCCCAACAGTCCCACGTTGCTCCCAAGAACCCTGAAGTAATGAGAGAGGGTTAAGGTGCCTGTATCTTCATTTCAGCGGGTTAATTTAAATAATTGAACTGGATTGAATGCATATTAATTGCAAATATAAGATAGGCCACAATTCTGACAAATGTACAGTAACAGTAGAAGTTAATATTAAGCCAACTAATCACTTTCTTTGTACAGGCGATGGTTCTCGCTACTCTTGCTATCTTCGTTTTTATTTGACCAAAATGTTTGAAAATGAGACCTCGGTCTCAATGGATTTTGTCTAAATAAAGGTTAATATTAATAATAGAGCAGAAATACTGATTAATGACTGAATAATATATTCGTTTTTTGCTTAAAGTAAATGTCTCATCACTTAATTTTCTTCTCAGAATACACCAGAATGCTACATTTTAAACCTCATATTTAAGATCAATTTTGATATTTGAGTCATGTTGTGGATGATCAGATGGAGTTATGATGGTAGCAGTCGCCCAATTGCAGATTCAGCTTGAGCAAAACCTTTGCCTATTGTGTTCAAATCAGGCCCATAGGAGTTTACAAGGCAGGCGTCCTTTCTCTAAACACTGACCTGATGCATCAAGTGGATATTTTTTGCTGAACATAATATTATGCATTTGTCCTCTACATCCTCTAGTCTAATGAGCATACTTATAAACGCACTGTTACAACTCCTTCATTGTGTCATATTGCTTTTCGGAGAATTATGATGATAAGTTCACAGTAGATGCAAAAGTATACTTATGTACAATATATTATGGTGAACATTGTTGCTCCTGAATGGATCACAGCCAACCCAATTATTATCAACACAGCTCCATGTCCTTGGTCATGGTGCCACAGCACTTAAAAGAATAAACTTCATAATTCTCAAAATTCTGACCCTTTGCTTTTTTATTAACAGCATTTACTTGTACTTTTACTTTCAATACTTAAGTACATTTAATATCAGAAAATTACTTTTGATACTTAAGTACAATAAATATCAGATACTTTAAGACTTTTACTCAAGTAGTATTCTAAAAGGTGACTTTTTACTTTTACTTGAGTAGTTTTCCAGTAAGGTATCTTTACTTTTACTCAAGTATGGCTTTTGAGTACTTTATACACCACTGCTGCTACTCCATCAAGCTGTTAGAGCTATCATGGAGCCCACACTGTCACTAACTACACTCCCTGATGAAAAACGATCTAATGTTAGAAAAAAAAAAAGAAAGGTCTGCAATATGCGTTTGAAGGATATCAAACTGATTAAGCAGTGAAAACATGTTAAAATATAAAGATAGAAGCTAAAGTCTACAGATCACCGTGTAAAAGCGATACACATCACCTGGCAATCAAAAGGACAATTCGACTAAAGAACAACGTCGTTCCTCTATAAGCCACGTAGTTACAAAAAACACTAAAAAGCAAAAGCAGCATGTGTAGACATTCAGTGTTCCTTCAGTAGCTAGCGTAGCATAGAA
Source organism: Lycodopsis pacificus (assembly GCA_028022725.1). Lineage (NCBI taxonomy): Eukaryota > Metazoa > Chordata > Actinopteri > Perciformes > Zoarcidae > Lycodopsis > Lycodopsis pacificus. Next base: position 14,574,427 of record CM051692.1, on the reverse strand, counting down.
GTGCTAGCATAGATCTGCTAACGTACTCTGCTAATTTCAGCTCCACAGGTTTTTATGTAGAAATGTAACGTTTGAAATCCACAAAACAAGCCTGAAAATGAAAGAAATCAGAAACAATTGCTCAAGAGTCTATGAATGAATGAATGAATGAATTTTATTTATGTAGCGCTTTTCACAGACAGTAATATCACAAAGTGTTTAAACAGAGAAGACATTTAAAAGCATAAAAAACACAATGTGACCCTAGGGTCAATAAATTATCTACAAAGGGAAAATTAAAAAATTTAAAATAAAATAAAAAATAATAGAAAATAAAATAAAATAAAAATGTAAAACATATTTGGAGCAGAGCCGGTGAGTGATTGGCCAGTCTATGTTCGAGGGGAGGGAATTGACTGAAGGTAAATTAAAGGAGCGGCAGTCAAACCTCAAACTGTGAAAAACAATGTCAAAAATTGCATGTAAATATGCCATTTCTGTTTGTGTCATGTAATAATGTGAGGACGGTTACATGGAAATAGGGAGGAACTATGTTCATGGTATTAGTGACACCTGAGCATTTACTATGAGTCAGAATGTCCGTCAGCAGATTGTTAAATGTGTCACAGGCTTAACATGAAATCTGAGGAAGATTAATAAAGGTGAATAAATGATTGTCCAAAGAAGATTTGAAATGTTTGAAATAGTTGAAAACCTGCTCAATGAATGTGACAAGGAAGTAAGACCAGTCAAGTGCCAATTAAGCATTTGCTTACAAATTCTGACAGTGAGACTGCTACTGCCGGAAGACGTTACAATATATACGCCAACATTACCCAGAAGTAAGACGTATCATTGAGGTACATTTGAGACATCACTTCTCTCATCTCTGCATTTGAGAGTCATACTCGTGTGCGTAGGTGTCACTGGTTACCATGGTGATTGGGGCACCAGGGTGAAGATGCAGACTAGATCTCAAGTCTGGGAGTGGATTTTCTACCAAAAATATATTCACCAACAGAGAGGAAAGCCGAACGCGTCGATATAACTTTCATGTTTGCTCCGAAAATGTCTCCTGTGGGAAGAGTCCTGTACTAGAACCCCAAAACTGTAGCAGCAAAATAAATTGCATCCATCCATCCGTTATTGGGATTAAATTATCACTGAACCAGAAATGGTTCATTTGATTGGTCGATGCTTCACCGCGTCATTGGAGCAGTGAGAAAAGTTGAGGCCAACGCAGCTTTCGTAGTATGCAACTATGTATCTTCATATAGTTAATAAGTGCTCCAGCCTTTCTTCAACTTATTTGCCTCTTGAGCCCTTTTACAAATTCAACATAATGAGTCTGAGCAAAGAATGTGAAATCCTCTTGAAATTGCCGGACACGATGACAATGTAGGATGGAAACCTTTCACTGCGGTCTCTGATGTCTAGTGAGATTGAGGTCCCAATACTGGGGCCTCTTCTGTTCAACATCTACATGCTTCCACTAGCTCAGATTATGGAAAACAACAAAGTGTGTTATCATAATTATGCAGACGACACACAAATCTACATAACTATGTCACCAGGGGACTATAATCCCATACAAGGGCTGGGTAACTGCATTGAACAAATCAACAACTGGATGTGCCAGAATTTTCTTCAATTAAACAAAGATAAAACAGAAGTAATTGTTTTTGGTACCAAGGACGAACAATTGAAAATCACCGCTCAGCTTCAATCACTGATGTTAAAACCCAGAAACCAAGCCAGAAATCTAGGTGTAGTTATGGATTCAGACCTCAACCTGAACAGCCATATCAAGACAATTACAAAATCAGCCTACTATCACCTGAAGAATATATCAAGGATTAGAGGATTTATGTCTCAACAGGATTTGGAAAAACTTGTCCACGCATTTATCTTCAGCAGACTGGACTACTGTAATGGTGTGTTTACAGGTCTCTGTAAAAAGTCCGTCAGAAAGCTGCAGCTGATTCAGAACGCTGCAGCCCGAGTCCTCACTAAGACCAGGAGGGTGGATCACATCACCCCAGTTCTGATGTCTTTGCACTGGCTTCCTGTCCAACAAAGAATTGACTTTAAAATCCTGCTGTTGGTTTACAAAGCACTGAATGGTTTAGGGCCAAAATACATCTCTGATCTGCTGCTACCTTATGAACCATCCCGACCCCTCAGGTCGTCTGGGACCGGTCTACTTTCTGTTCCCAGAGTCAGAACTAAACATGGAGAAGCAGCGTTCAGTTTTTCTGCTCCACATATCTGGAACAAAGTCCCAGAAAGCTGCAGGTCTGCTGAGACCCTCAGCTCCTTTAAATCAAGATTGAAGACTTTTCTGTTTGCTGCTGCCTTTAATTGAACCACATTCAATTAATATATTAATCAATTTCCTGCATTTCTGCATTTTACTATGAAACTGTTTACACTGTGTTTTAATGAATGTTCTTAATTGTTTTTAAATCTCCTTTTCTTTTGTCTTATGTTTTGATGCTTTTAATGGTTTTATGTGAAGCACTTTGAATTACCTTGCTGTTGAAATGTGCGATACAAATAAACTTGCCTTGCCTTGCCTTGCCAAATTCCACTGAAGCGCAATAATGTGCTCCATGGGAGTGGCAAACAATTTCAAATTCATAATCTATAAATCAGAGGATGAGCCCACTGGTGCTATTGATCTCTGGAACTATGAATTAGTTTTCCACCAAACGAGCGCGGGTATGAATGTTTTGCTGTGTTGGAATGGTCGTAAACAATTGATGTGGTCATAGCAAGCAACCATAATGGCTCCTGCAAACATTTATAAAGATGTAGAATCTCTACGGGAAAACAACAATAACAATGCAAATTATTTAGAGAATGAGAGCCGGCTCATGCCATTTTCCAGTGAATGCTTCACATTATCATCATATTTTGAATGCTGTACTTCTTGACAGCTTGCTCAGAGCCACATTCATTTCCACCCCACCAACAACCTCGCATCGAAAAAGAAAGCTCACTGAAATGGCCTCATTTTTCCATGTTAATGTGGATAATTAACAGGATGTTTTTGTGCCTGTGTATTTTAGCATGTTCCCATCTGCTGCTGCCGTCCTTTAAAAGTTTTTTGCCAGGAAGAACGTAGACTCCCGTTGCTTCCTCGCCCCGAAAGGTCAAACTCGTCATTAGCTGTGGAGCTTTTTCACTGCTTCGTCTCACACGATTCAGAAGATCTCTGCAAAGTAATTGTCGCACCCCAGGTTCAGTAAGCTGCGCAATATCACAGAACACGATGTCTTGTCTGAATTTCGTATATTTTAAAATGGGTTGCAGGAACTTGAAAGAAGATTTGACTGTGTCTCAACAGCTTGAGCAGTGTTGGAGTCTTTTTTATTAAACAGTGTGAGTCAGAGCTCTCTCTTCTATACTTAATTGATCGATATATTGCTTTAATATCTGATAGATTGCTCAACGATGTGTGTCAAATTCAATCATACAGGTATCACTCCGCTGACACACTACTTATTCTGTTAATAAGGTTTACTAACCATTGAATTAGTTGTTTTTTTAAATGCCACCTATCAAAAAAACAATGTATTATCTTTCCAAATGCAAAACAATTTTGCTCTCTGTCGATTTAAAAGTGCACAGAAAGTGTTTGAACTGGTATGAGTCACTATCAGATTAAATAATCGGGAGTCGGGAGTCCTGCTGGTTCTCATCAGGGAGTGATGTACACAAGGTGACCCCAAGGTGAACCCAAATAACTGCAATTAACTGTAATTAACTGTAATTAAGTGAGTGGAAGGACAGAAAACCAGCAGTAATCAGGGACAGTTTTGAAAGCTGCTTTCTACTCGTTTAATCTCAGAAACAGAAGCTCAGCCGATCCACACAGAAATACAGTTTTATCATCATTGCATTTGTTGCAAACTACAACTTTTAAACCTCAACCCTTTGGATTGATTTCCATCAGACGTTGTTTTGCTGCTTTTTCAATTAGTAGACACGTGGGAGGGAAGTGCAGTTTCTTAGTATTGATTTTCTCATCATTTACACAGAATGGATGCTGATACAGACAACAGATTACAACTATACAAGCACTAGGAGAATTCAGCATACAGAACTGCAGAGCAGAATATCTAATGGCCTCTGCTAGTTGCTTACAAATAAAGGAATATTATATTTTTGAGTATAGAGCCGAAGAGTAAGGTGGATGCAGTTGTATCAGCCTAATGCACACACTACAGGTGTTTAAAGTCCAGATTGTCATCATTTACAGGCCACAATGTTAAATCCAAGATGTTGCCTGGCATTGCAATTCTGTTTACCTGGTCTGTGTGTCATTGATACAATGCTAAGAATGTTTTTTGAGAATAACAAAAGGTGTGGTTTCCAAGAAGATGACACACTTTTAGGCGAGCCAGGAAGTTGGCATGATTTATACCAGAAAGTGAAACGCCTAAAACGTTTTTAACAAACTACATTCTTGTTGCATGAGTATACACAAGGAAGCGAACAAGTCGGCGTGATGACATTCCTTTGTTTCATTTCGCCACTTGACAGAAAGCGCATCTTTAAGACTCAAGAGGCTTCAAAATTCATGAGAAGGGTATTTATTTTATATCACAGAAAAAAAGGGTAGCATTTCTTCAGCTTGTATTAACCAAAGATTTTATTTCATGTAACCAAAAATAGATTAAAACAAAAACACTGACTTTGAGACAAGGGAACTGAAAGTGCATGAGGCCACGAAGGGCTTTTACCCTGCTTCGTCTTACATGATTCAGAAGATCTCTGCAAAGTAATTGTCGCACCCCAGGTTCAGTAAGCTGCGCAATATCACAGAACACGATGTCTTGTCTGAATTTCGTACATTTTAAAATGGGTTGCAGGAACTTGAAAGAAGATTTGACTGTGTCTCAACAGCTTGTACAGTGTTAGAGTATTTTTTTTATTAAACAGTGTGAGTCAGAGCTCTCTCTTCTATACTTAATTGATCGATATATTGCTTTAATATCTGATATATTGCTCAACGATATGTGTCAAATTCAATCATACAGGTATCACTCCGCTGACACACTACTTATTCTGTTAATAAGGTTTACTAACCATTGAATTAGTTGTTTTTTTAAATGCCACCTATCAAAAAAACGATGCATTATCTTTCCAAATACAAAACAATGTTGCTCTCTGTCGATTTAAAAGTGCACAGAAAGTGTTTGAACTGGTATGAGTCACTATCGGATTAAATAATCGGGAGTCGGGAGTCCTGCTGGTTCTCATCAGGGAGTGATGTACACAAGGTGACCCCAAGGTGAACCCAAATAACTGCAATTAACTGTAATTAACTGTAATTAAGTGAGTGGAAGGACAGAAAACCAGCAGTAATCAGGGACAGTTTTGAAAGCTGCTTTCTACTCGTTTAATCTGAGAAACAGAAGCTCAGCCGATCCACACAGAAATACAGTTTTATCATCATTGCATTTGTTGCAAACTACAACTTTTAAACCTCAACCCTTTGGATTGATTTCCATCAGACGTTGTTTTGCTGCTTTTTCAATTAGTAGACACGTGGGAGGGAAGTGCAGTTTCTTAGTATTGATTTTCTCATCATTTACACAGAATGGATGCTGATACAGACAACAGATTACAACTATACAAGCACTAGGAGAATTCAGCATACAGAACTGCAGAGCAGAATATCTAATGGCCTCTGCTAGTTGCTTACAAATAAAGGAATATTATATTTTTGAGTATAGAGCCTTATGCTGCGGTCACATCGGTCGCGTTGATTTTTTGACGCACTGCAAAATCACGTCCAACGCGCCGCCGGTCGTGTTCAGACCAAACGCCGCAAAATCTCGTAGCGCCGGAGAGGGGGCGTGGTTTATAGACCTGGATCCGTTCAACTGTCCGCCATTAACCATGGAAAGAATAACCTATATTCCTACGTGTTGTGGAAGTCACAGATATCCCGGGAAACTAAACGCCGTCATGTCTGGTTCATAATATTGTTCAGAGGAGCTCCGTGGATTGTATCGAGCTGTATTCACTGTGTCTAGCAAGCCGCCGGTCGCTGTTTACACAGACGGCTACAGGATTTATTTGTCCTCCATTGTTGTTTGCGATTCAGCACCGGCCGGAGCTACGGCACTGATGACGGGGGCAGCAACTCAACGCTGATAGGTTATGTCGCAGAAGTTGAAAAATTTCAACTCGCGCGTTGGCGATTTTGCGGCGTCCAACGCGTCCAACGCGTCCACCGCGTCCACCGCACTGCTATAACTCGTCCAACGCGCCGCGCAATCGCAAAATCGCGGCACGCCAGTCTCATCGCGTCTGTGCATAGACTTTGTATGTAATCTCGACGCGCGTCAAAAAAAAACCGCGACCGGTGTGACCGCAGCATTGCACTGCAGTAAGGTGGATGCAGTTGTATCAGCCTAATGCACACACTACAGGTGTTTAAAGTCCAGATTGTCATCATTTACAGGCCACAATGTTAAATCCAAGATGTTGCCTGGCATTGCAATTCTGTTTACCTGGTCTGTGTGTCATTGATACAATGCTAAGAATGTTTTTTGAGAATAACAAAAGGTGTGGTTTCCAAGAAGATGACACACTTTTAGGCGAGCCAGGAAGTTGGCATGATTTATACCAGAAAGTGAAACGCCTAAAACGTTTTTAACAAACTACATTCTTGTTGCATGAGTATACACAAGGAAGCGAACAAGTCGGCGTGATGACATTCCTTTGTTTCATTTCGCCACTTGACAGAAAGCGCATCTTTAAGACTCAAGAGGCTTCAAAATTCATGAGAAGGGTATTTATTTTATATCATAGAAAAAAAGGGTAGCATTTCTTAAGCTTGTATTAACCAAAGATTTTATTTCATGTAACCAAAAATAGATTAAAACAAAAACACTGACTTTGAGACAAGGGAACTGAAAGTGCATGAAGCCACGAAGTGCTTTTACCCTGCTTCGTCTCACACGATTCAGAAGATCTCTGCAAAGTAATTGTCGCACCCCAGGTTCAGTAAGCTGCGCAATATCACAGAACACGATGTTTGTCTGAATTTCGTATATTTTAAAATGGGTTGCAGGAACTTGAAAGAAGATTTGACTGTGTCTCAACAGCTTGCGCAGTGTTGGAGTCTTTTTTATTAAACAGTGTGAGTCAGAGCTCTCTCTTCTATACTTAATTGATCGATATATTGCTTTAATATCTGATATATTGCTCAACGATGTGTGTCAAATTCAATCATACAGGTATCACTCCGCTGACACACTACTTATTCTGTTAATAAGGTTTACTAACCATTGAATTAGTTGTTTTGTTAAATGCCACCTATCAAAAAAACGATGCATTATCTTTCCAAATACAAAGCAATGTTGCTCTCTGTCGATTTAAAAGTGCACAGAAAGTGTTTGAACTGGTATGAGTCACTATCAGATTAAATAATCGGGAGTCGGGAGTCCTGCTGGTTCTCATCAGGGAGTGATGTACACAAGGTGACCCCAAGGTGAACCCAAATAACTGCAATTAACTGTAATTAACGGTAATTAAGTGAGTGGAAGGACAGAAAACCAGCAGTAATCAGGGACAGTTTTGAAAGCTGCTTTCTACTCGTTTAATCTGAGAAACAGAAGCTCAGCCGATCCACACAGAAATACAGTTTTATCATCATTGCATTTGTTGCAAACTACAACTTTTAAACCTCAACCCTTTGGATTGATTTTCATCAGACGTTGTTTTGCTGCTTTTTCAATTAGTAGACACGTGGGAGGGAAGTGCAGTTTCTTAGTATTGATTTTCTCATCATTTACACAGAATGGATGCTGATACAGACAACAGATTACAACTATACGAGCACTAGGAGAATTCAGCATACAGAACTGCAGAGCAGAATATCTAATGGCCTCTGCTAGTTGCTTACAAATAAAGGAATATTATATTTTTGAGTATAGAGCCTAATGCTGCGGTCACACCGGTCGCGTTGATTTTTTGACGCACTGCAAAATCGCGTCCAACGCGCCGCCGGTCGTGTTCAGACCAAACGCCGCAAAATCTCGTAGCGCCGGAGAGGGGGCGTGGTTTATAGACCTGGATCCGTTCAACTGTCCGCCATTAACCATGGAAAGAATAACCTATATTCCTACGTGTTGTGGAAGTCACAGATATCCCGGGAAACTAAACGCCGTCATGTCTGGTTCATAATATTGTTCAGAGGAGCTCCGTGGATTGTATCGAGCTGTATTCACTGTGTCTAGCAAGCCGCCGGTCGCTGTTTACACAGACGGCTACAGGATTTATTTGTCCTCCATTGTTGTTTGCGATTCAGCACGGGCAGGAGGTACGGCACTGATGACGGGGGCAGCAACTCAACGCTGATAGGCTATCGCGCCCCAGCGTCACGCGATTATGTCGCAGAAGTTGAAAAATTTCAACTCGCGCGTTGCCGATTTTGCGCCGTCCACCGCACTGCTATAACTCGTCCAACGCGCCGCGCAATCGCAAAATCGCGGCGCGCCAGTCTCATCGCGTCTGTGCATAGACTTTGTATGTAATCTCGACGCGCGCCAAAAAAAACGCGACCGGTGTGACCGCAGCATAAGAGTAAGGTGGATGCAGTTGTATCAGCCTAATGCACACACTACAGGTGTTTAAAGTCCAGATTGTCATCATTTACAGGCCACAATGTTAAATCCAAGATGTTGCCTGGCATTGCAATTCTGTTTACCTGGTCTGTGTGTCATTGATACAATACTAAGAACGTTTTTTGAGAATAACAAAAGGTGTGGTTCCCAAGTAGAGGACACACTTTTAGGCGAGCCAAGAAGTTGGCCTCCACTGGATCCCTCCCTGTACAAGAAGACAATGGATTTATACCAGAAAGTGAAACGCCTAAAACGTTTTTAACAAACTACACCCTTGTTGCATGAGTATACACAAGAAAGCAAACAAGTCGGCGTGATGACATTCCTTTGTTTCATTTCGCCACTTGACAGAAAGCGCATCTTTAAGACTCAAGAGGCTTCAAAATTCATGAGAAGGGTATTTATTTTATATCATAGAAAAAAAGGGTAGCATTTCTTAAGCTTGTATTAACCAAAGATTTTATTTCATGTAACCAAAAATAGATTAAAACAAAAACACTGACTTTGAGACAAGGGAACTGAAAGTGCATGAAGCCATGAAGGTGAGGTACGTGTGTGTGTGTGTGTGTACGTGTGTGTGTGTGTGTGTGTGTACTCAAACACAGTTGCATGTGGGGGGTGTGGAAGAGGAAGTGTGTCCATCTGATGAACGGGCATGCGCCTGTACTCAATTGTATACACTAATAGTAGTCTCACCCATTCAAATTCTAACGACCGGTCATTTTTGTCCGGGTACACCACAGGTGTGTACGAAAGTTAAATGAAACGTCCAAAATTCGACAGCAACACAACAGAAGGGTTAATAAGCCCGTAAGCCATCAGGGTATGCAAAACTCAACCAGAATATATAAAAATATGAAAATCAATTTCTTTCCGTTATTCAGTAAAACAAGTAAGCAAACTGAACCGTCAGTTGCTGGTTGTCAGACGGCAAATAGAGTTCTACTTAAGCAGGGAGGCTGTCTCCATCTTTTTCTATTATGTCCGCTGATTTGCATTCCGCCTCCGAGGTCTGAAATTACACTGATTGTATCCAACATGGAGTTTCATGAGCCAAACACATCTCCAGCTGACACATTCTCGTGTGCCATTCCCATAAGTGGGATGGTGCCCACCAGTTTCTGACCGAGGTTAAATGATCCAGCTGAAACCTGCAGCGCTTTATTATACAGAGTGGCACCCGGGCTCTGGGGATAATTAAAGATTTGCTGAAAGTATGTTTAATCATTGAAGACTGGGGTAAAAGGCAAATTGAGAAAACCATGTGAAAAACCATCTTTTTCGTCTAACAAGGTGGTTTTGTTTTTGGACCTGTAGCACTAAAAGCTGGATTCTGTGGTCCAATGTATCCACATAGACCATGGTCATATGGATACATACAAAATTTGCACACAGATTCTTTTTTTAACATCCTTTCTGATTCCTGTAGATTGTCCACTGTGGGTCAGTGGTAGAGCAGGGTCGTCCTTCCGTCAGAGGATCGGCGGTTCGATCCCCAGCTCCGCCAGTCCATGTCGATGTGTCTGTGTCTGCGGTGTATGAATGGGTACGAATGGTTGGTTGGAGTCCTGATGGGCAGGTGGCACCTTGCATGGTAGCCCCTGTCATTAGTGTATGAATGGGTGAAAGACATGTCGTGTTGAAGTGCTTTGAGAGAAAGGTTCTATATAAGTACGAGACCATTACCATTCAAAATGTAAACCCTGGATTTGCTCCTATAAATATGCAAAGAAGTTTGGTTAAGCAGGACTAAAACGTGTGTTATATTAAATAATTATACAAGTGCAATTGCTTACCTTTTAAATATGATTTAAGTCAATTATAAATACATCGAGAATCACTTCCTTATTCAAGTACGAAGACAAAGCATCTACAGAGACTTTGTGAGACACAAAAGGAATCGATGTATTCAGTTCTGACATTACACAGCGGTTAGTCGCCTCACAGCAGTCATGGTCATGGTTTCAATGCCTGCAGCCTTTCTGTGTGTCGTTCCTCTCGCTGTTAGATTACAGTGGGCTACCGGGAGACTCTGAATTGCCTGCACATGTGATGAGTGAGAACGGTTGTCTTTTCCCCCAGCCATGCGATCGCCTGGCAACCTGCGCATGGGTGTACTGAGCCTCTTTTCCAACGGAGCTTCGCGATTTACCAACATTGGAAAGTTACCTTCAAATTGTACAAGTTCAACAGATGATTATCATGCTTAACAAACACATGTGCAGCTTGCAAAATGCCCTGATTTAGAATTGAGACACAGTGTGTGCTGTCCTTTAAATTACTGCCATGAGCTTTAATAGATTAGCATCAATTGAGTTCAGTTGGTCAATATCAAGAGAATAATAAATTAGCTTTCTAAATTGAATGTCAAGCCAACGTAAGCTGCATTAACAGCAACGTCAATGATGTCTTGGGGCACAATATGAGTCAGACTGTTTGCCATGACATCAATCATAACATGACTGCAGTACACTGCAAGAGGTCAATATGCTGTTGTGTCCTCTGTTACGTTTCTAGATCTATTGTTTGGGTCAGACCATTTGGAGTACACAAAAATAATAGAGGGGTCACAAGCTTCACACAAACAACATGAAGTATCACTTAAAGTTTTTTTTATTGACAATTGTTCGTCTCTTTTGGACAGTAGAACAAACCCAAGTGTTGCACAAAAAAAACACAAACTTTATAACAAGGCCTGCAAATAGTAATTCATTGACATTCAGTTGAACAGCAGAAACTAAATCATTTCTGGAAGGGTAGAAAACTTTTTTATAAACTTTACTGTACAAATTATACAAATGAAGATCCATTACAAGCTTGAATGACATGGTAATATGCTCCTTGGAGCATGGACAGCATTATGTGTGTTTGATGTTATTATGAGGATGCTGATGCTCATGAAGAAGTGATTTTGCTAATGATCGGGGGGGGGGGGGGGGGTTGCGGTTTAGTGAAAACAAAGTGAGGAACCCTGGTGGGGGGCAAAGCATCATGGTGTTGAATATGACTGTGTTGCAGCAAAAGCATTTTAGGTACAAAATGACAACAACGGAGGAGAAAAAAACTGACATGATTAACAAAGGGATGAGCCCTGGACAAAAATAGTTCCCCTACACAGCACACAGTCCCCGGGATGAAAGCAGATTCAGAGCACATTTGAATCAGCAATATGACCGTGAATCGAAATACAGACCAGTTGTGAGCGGTTGTCACCAGAAAGGAGGATATACTGTAAATTTCGGCTAATCTGTTTACATTGGATCAACTCTTCCCTTTTTAGAAAAAAGCTGCTTGTATTTGACATCATCCTGTACATTCTCAAGTTTTCACGATTATGATTTGATGACAGCGTCACCTTTTAAACCTTTCCAAACAAAACTCTGAAAAAAAATCATACTGTTACACATAGTGACAAAACTGTTGTGAGAAGCCCTTTCGGTGCGCTCCCTTGTTTAACAGTCTAAACTATTTGTTTCTTAGTGCCACATGGCACGACAGACTTCACTGTAGTAGCTGAATCTCTGGCTTCATAGGAACAGATTGATGTTTTGGAAAATAGATACGCTTATTCTCTTTTTCTGAGAGTTAGATGGGAAGATACCACTCTCTTGTCTGTGCAGTACATTTGAAGCTAACAGTTAGCTGTCAAGCAGCTGGTTAGCTTATCCTGGAAAAAAAGAGGAAACCGCTAGCGTAACTCTGTCCGACGGTAATAAAACCGAACTTCCAGCACCTCTAAACTTAGTTAATAAACAAATGATATCTTATTTGTTCAATTCGCAGAAAGACTGAAGTGTACAAATGATAATTAGTGAGCAGATTGTTTGTAAACTTATGCTAAGCTAACTGACTGCTGGCTCCAGCTGATATAGAGTGCTGTGGGGATGATGTATTTTTGTAGGCCAACCAGGAAGTTAGCGTCGCACTTGTTCCCTCGACAAAATGACAACCGGATTTTTCCGTTGGATTTTGGATTATTGTATTGTTATAAAATAAACTCTGTGTCAAACAAGCATTCATGATTCTCACATGTTTTGCTCAGCAAGATAATCTTCACCAATGAACACCACTTTCATCCTTTTTGAAGTCTAAATGCAACCACCACCAGCAAAAAGCTAATGTTAGGCTATCAACGAACTACACCACGGTCACATGACTTCAAGTCACCACCACTAAGCTAAAGGCGGACTAGTCGCTGTGATGATGTTTTGTTGTCAAATTTGTTTTAACTTTTACTTACATTTTAAAGATTTAAAGAAAGAGGGGTATTTACTGACGTATATTTGAAACAAAACGTTAAAATATCTTAATCTTTTATTAACCACAGACATTATTTCACTCATCCAACCAAAAACATTGACGAGGGAACGGTAAGTGCAGAAATGCTAATTTCCGTGTTTTAGGACTCCTGCAGGGCTCTATTTAGCGTGAGTGGCATCGACCTTCTCATGTAATTTCAGCAAAAAGGCTAAAATATGTATTTACCAAAACGTCATACTATCGCTGTGAAGCTAATACAAATGCACGATATTCAAACTGTATCGTTTAAAACATTTTGTCTTTATGATGTACTTTGTTTAGTAATTGAAGTCAGTTACATGGGACCAGGTTGTACATTTTTCTATAAAAGGAAAGGCTTTCGAAAAATTCATATAGCTTATGCATCAAGCTCATAAGTATCCATACAATTCCTGCAGCCTGGCATGTGTGCTGCTGTATTGTTGCTGTCAACAATGAGCCGTGAAGATCTCTAAGTAGGAAAATAAACATCTTTGCAGCCACTCATCTGCATGGAATCTTATGAATTTGTCATGGAAAGCTGGTTTCCCACGGACGACTGCGGTACAATCCTTGTGTCACCTGAAAATATCTTGAGCTAGAGGGAATTAGGCGAGCAGGGGAGCTGAGGACAGCTCATTTTGCAGTCTAGAGCTGCCTTTCTTCTTCTGTAGATTTTGCTTATTTCATGTCCTGCCACTGTGTTTGATCTCAACAGGGCCCTAATAGCCAAGTGCATGTTGGAAGGTTAAGAGGAATTGCAGAGAAATAGGTCTAACAGGGGTTGTCCCCTGCCCACACTGTGTTTACTCTTAGGATGCAGAGCTTCCTTTTAAATCAGCAGGAGCTGGGAGGGAAAATACTTTCAAACAGTTACCTGTAGGGTGGGCGACAACTTCAACTTATATTGTGTGCCATAATCCAAATGATTAAGCAGTCTAGACAAAAGACAAGTTTCCTTTCCTTTCCTTTCCTTTCCACCACAAACATAATGCACACTTTTTATATGCACATCAAAAATGTGGATAGGAAATGTATACGTGCAGGAAAAAGTCCTTAAATACAATACTCCAACATAACACCATGACATCCAAATCCCAAGAAAAGACCAAAACCAGCAATGCATGTATCCTTCTGCTAAGTATTGATATGTCTTATTCCTCTGTGCCAGCATAGACTAATCAGTGAGCCACACCTTGCTGTTGACATGTTCATAGCTTGTTTTTAAAGATGTATGTCTTCAGCAGGTACCAGCTGGCGTGTGGCCACACAGAGAGACGGATAAACACATTGTTAACTTCTGTATTTTAGTGGGATTTGTTGACAGGAAGGAAAATATAGAATATCATCAGCCTTATCCTTATCATGCCAGCAACACATGTGAAGCATGCGTTGTAGTTTTTTCTAAGTGGTCAGGCTGCAGTTTTAAAGCCAGGGCGGTATGTAGCAGGAGTCTGTACAGCTGCAGGCAGAGCACACCGTGTAAACATCTTCTATGTTTGGATTTCTGCGCTCTGCCTGGAGCGTTTAAATATTGGGCATACTAGAAGAAGAAGTACCTACTTCCATGTAGAAATTCAGAATTAGTTTTTTTGAAATTGAATAGCTGAAAGACAAAGTGAACATTTGGCGAAGAAAATCCCTCCTCGATCCTTTAAGAATGAAAAACATGGCATCGCTCAGGAAAATGGTAATATTAATTAAAGGGAGCTGTCACAGTATGAAACCACACAAATGGTTTATTCAGACTCCTGCTTTACTCACATTATTGGTCATAGTTGCATTATTGTGTGCATGTAAGAGTAGCCATTCTTAGAAAAGGACGAAGGGCAATGACAAACCAAAGCTTTTTCCGATTCACTATGTTCATGCACTGACATGTTTACATTGAATTGTTTTGCAAAGTGTACAGTGAAGATGTTATACACCATACGTGGTGACTGTAAATTGAGTGCTGCAGACCAACCCTGAAACGCCATCAAGTAACTTTCTTTGAAGACCGTTGTCAACTTTACAGGAGCGAAGCGCCAATGAATGTACAGGGAGGTTGAATATGCCGATTCTTGATTATCACATCAGAGTTTTATTGGAAAATGTGTTTCCTAAACAAATCAAAAGATGCCTTGAATTTGTGTATAAGTCGCAGGTGCATTCAAAGAGAAAAAAAAAGGACTCGCTTAATTGTTATTTTTATACTCAAAACTGTCAAGTCTAATTCAAATTGCCACTTTAGCAAAAAATCTTTTCGAAATATTGAACTGTATGTTGTCTTTATCTTAATTGCATAGCCTTGAGGTCATTAGACACTTAATCGTCGGGGGAAGCGTTTGAATAACCTATTAGCTCACTGTCTCTCACAAACACACATGTAGATAAACTGTCCAATTATCTGTATTTTAATGCCCGTGTAATTTGCTCAAACGGCATGCACACTGTGATTCACATAGAAATCTCTCGTTACCTGGAGATTTAATATTTTGGAAGCAAATTCCTCAGAGAAAAAAAAAAAAAAAAAGAAGTCACATCCACTCCACTGGATGTGGATATCAATGGAGATATTTAAACATTCGTCTGGCGGGTACAAGGTTTTGGGAATTAATTTCATCTTCCTCACTCACTGGGATGAGAACAATTTGCCATTCCAGACAAATACATTGCTGTGCAGATTTCTAAGTTAGCAGAGCATGTAATAGAATCAGTTTAACTGTGATGTTCTCATTGGGAGGTTTTACTTCCTCAACCAGCATTTGATACTCCATCTTCTCTCACTTGTGCCGCTGAGACGCTCGTTTCAGAGTATAAAGTATAGACGAGAGATAAACGGCTTTGTTTCAGTCAAACTATTTGTCTTTGCAAGAAAAACAAAATCACTGACTGACTTTCAGTGTGCAACACAAAAGTGTTCTTTTTTCTTGTATCAATTGGGAGCATTGTGGAAGCAGAACAATCGGTTTGCGTTCAGAAAAAGAAAAAATCAAGTCAAATGACAAAAGTAAAGAATCCCTTTGTCTTCAATAACGGCTGCTGCTGAAGTGCCCATGAACAAGGCACTTAACCTCCTGACTGCACAGACACAGCTGCTTAGCGGCCACCAGTAGAAGTATGTGCTGGATGTGAAGCATTCACAATTGCACAACTTTCATAGTTTTGGGTCTTGTTCACCTTGCCCTCTAGAAATTACTTGTATGTACTATTAGCTCCTTTTCCCCAATTATGTTGTCGTGTGAAACCAGGCAGCAACCTCCGGCTCTGCAAACTGAAGCCATACATTTTGTTTCATTTATCTTAAATTGCATTCTCTCTACCGGCCAGCAGGGGGCGGCTCCTCTAGTTGCAAAAAAAGTCAGATTGTATAGAAGTCAATGAGAAAATGAGCCTACTTCAGCACTTGATTTACTACCTCAGCAAACATTGTAAACATGAGTTTATGGTCTCAATCACTCGTTCCAAGTCTTCTTTAATACAGCATGATGTACATTTAGTAAATTATAGTTTCATTTAGAGTGAAATAGACCATAAAGCAGAGTATGCTTTAGGAGGTGGCTACCCTGTTATTGACAGGTTGCCACCACAGCATTGTCTGGTCTCGGAGTTGTCCCTGTTTTCGTCTTACAACTTTAAACCTTTCACAAGTGTGTTCACAGGCGTTGAAAGGTCGGGTAAAATTTATTTTTCGGCCTTCGGTTGTACTGAACTCAACAGTTTTGAATCTGGTTCTAAAAATCAAAGAATCCGACGGCCAAAAACCAAGATGGCGTCAGCCAAACCAATGTATCACCGTAACTACGTCCACTTCTTATTACAGTGTATGAAACGTGAACGCCACCTTGTCTGGATTGTGTTCACAGGCAATGTTAATTTACGCCAATAAAGCGCTACATTTTTCTACCACGCAGAAGTCGTAGGCAGGCGCATCGCGGTTGATTGTTGGCATACAGAGTGCAGAACTGTGATGCCGGAGTTTGCGTCTTGAGTCCCGCTTGTGGTGAGGTTTAGGCAACAAAAGCACTTTGGTTAAAGGTTCATTAAGGAAGGATTTACTTTTCGTTCTTCGTGTTTCGAGTCACTTTGGTGTTTTCAAAACTGAGACCAATACTAAGACCACAGTCTTTGCCTAACCTTGATAGAGTTCTGCTTAACATAACCATAAATGTTGTGCTTGTTGATACGAGCAGATACTGAATTGCAAAGGTGCCAAAACATTCATTAAAATCACTAGGTGCAGTTTGTCTAACTGTGTCTCCAAACTACTGTTGAAAATGAGCTGTACATTATCGGAATTTCTAGGAGGCAGGGTTACATGTGTGGGACTTGTTTTTTGGTTCCAGGCACACAAAAAAGAAAAAGGAAAGAAAGACAGAACAAAAAGCAGTGGTACAGCTATCACAGAAATACAAAAGTTGAAGCACAGTGGCCATGCTTTGCTGTCCAATGCAAAAACAATGAATCTCCATATTTGGCGACTTTTACGATTTTGAATGAACTAAAAAATAAAATGTTGCTCTCCGGGTTGAAAGAAAGTTCCCTATACTTCTCAGGCCGATAAAACCCGTAAAAATAAAATGTGGATAACGTCAATATTCCAAATGCATTGTGACAGAACCTAATACGAGTTTTCTCCTCAAATCACCATAAGTCAACCTTGTGGAGAAATGAGGCGACCAAATTAACTTCATGACCTCAAAATGTGCTAAATGACTCCTTTGCATAATTTGCACACTCCCGATGTTGTATTAACAGTTTCTAAGCTGTTGTGAAAATGTCTCTCAGGGGCTCCTTTAAAAAGCGGAGAATGATATGTTGCACAATCATGGTATTAAAAAACACAATTGCAGCTTAAGATGACTTGCAGCATGGCATGAATGGTGCTGAATGCATGTTGAAATTATTCAACAGAAAGACTAGGGTTTCGTTTTTTGGGGAAGGGCTTCAGGCATAGAGCGGAGAAAGGCCTCTCTGTTTCAAAGTCTGCGGTGTGTTTGTCACCCACTCTGGCAAAGTGGGCCAATACCGACCGCTAAAGGGTCCAACCGGGCTTTAGGGGAAACGTATGTGTCAGAGCTGGAACGAGAAGGAAGAGCAGGAAAGGTGGGGGTTGTGGAAGCAGGGTGGGGCAAGAGAGGGTGGGTGGGTGGGTGGTGGGGCAGGCGGGCGGGCGGTGGAGCAGATGTGAGCTGAGCTGAGGACGAGCTTCACGCAAAGACACAGTAGTCCCATCGATGCCTCCGTTACAGCCTGGAGCAGGAAGGGGGAGGGAAGGAAAACAGAAACAACATTAAATTGGAAGCCATCTTGACACACGGCCCTGCAGGAAACCACACTGTTAACAGGCTATGTTCCGACGGCTGACAATGCAGAGCACAGACTAAACACATACCGGAAATTGTATTTCAGGTGTTTAATTTTGCCAATCCAAGAATGAAACGAGCAGCAGTGATGAGAAAGGACAGTCTGGAAATGAATGCATTAATATGCTCTGCACTGTGAGTGGAATATGTTGTGAAACTGTCAGGATGGATTACAAAAAAAAATAAGCAATTCGATCCGTCAACATTTTCCGTCATAGTTTCTGCCCCGCCAAGGGGGTTATGTTTGTCTGATGTCAGCAGGATTACACAAAGACTACTGGCTCGATCTTCATGACACTTGGTGTAAGGGTGTAGCATGGGACAAGGAAGAACCCATTAAATATTGGAGCGGATCCAAATCCAACCGTCTCCTACTGAATGAAGTTCCCATACAACTAGGCTGCACTCTCAGTTGTGTTTTGAGGGATTTATTGGTATTTTCTGCATTATTACCGTTGCTGTTTTAGACAGTTTGAGACACGTGGTTACTATTGTCAAAAAAAGAAATGCTCCAAAACTACTTTGTTAGATTTAGGCAACACAACTACTTGGTTGGGTTTAGAAAAAACACAATTGTTTGGCAAAAGATTACTGCGAAACTGATGTTTGCCTTTGTTGTCGTCACTGTCAGTCAAAGCTGCGCAGGCACAGCAACCCCCTGGCGACACCGCGCTGGTTGCCTGGCAACTTTGTGGTGCTGAAGAGACACACCAGGTGTGACTTGTTGATTAGTGAGTTTTACAGGTGCTGGTAGCCGGATTTGTTTCCATCTGCTCATTTCAATAAATGGGGAACCAAGCTATCCGTCCTGATCATATCCGACTATAATCGACCCTACTCTCGTAAGGAATGAACACAAGTGTGCTTTTGTACAGTGCGCACACGCACACGCACACACACACACACACACACACGCTTTACATTATTTTATCTATTTTATGTTTCTGCCTGATTTATGTTGCCTATACTTTGTTTGCTTTTTTCTTTTGTTGATTATATGACTTTTTTTGTATGTTTATAATGTTTGCTGACGTGAAGACCTGACAAGTTTTTTGGAACTATTAATAAACTAAAAACAAGATTTGTTTTTCCCGATGGGAACTTTTACGAATAATAAATAGTTTTTGCTCGTTGACTGAACGTAGCCATATTGGAACATAGACCCCTGCAGCACTAAGTCACACACCACAGGAAAACTCAATTGCATATATGACTATGACACATTCAAGATCTAGAATGGCTTTGAAAAGGCCTACAGTATCTATTGTCACATGGTGCAGACCACATTCTTTGCATCCAGGAACACCACAATGGATCTCGGCGAGTCTGAATGGCACTGTTGTTGCACATTATCTGCCAGATGGGCCAGCATAGGGCCTGCTGGAGGGGAAGACAGGGTCACATCCTCCCCCCTCTTGCATTATGTAAGATTTATTTTTGGGACGTACAGTTCAAACCAGTGTGGGTTTGCTAAGTGGTTGTCAGACAGTCAACCACTCTCAGGCTCTTGAGCATGAAGTGAAATCAGCACAGTTTGACCGCCAAAAACTTTGTCCCCTTAATATGTCAGACAGGCTGCCTCGTTGTAATTATTCACTCAGTAAGACATTTCCACATGATTTCATAGCGAGAGTATTTCTGGCATTAGTGTTACATTTATTTGCTCACCGAATCAGGCCAACAGCTGCGTGGGATTTATTGCGATGTACATACAGGTGTTGCCAGCATGTTTCTTAGTCTCCCGGCTTAATGAGCGTTTCCTTACTGGCACGGCTTTGGGCTCAGTAAAGCTTAACCTGTCGGACATCCCCCTTATAGGACACACTTTGGGGTACTTATGATCTCTCTTTCTCTCTGTCTGTCTTCCAAACCCCTGGGTTTAATGAAATACATCTCCAGCATAATAAGCCACGTGGGTGTTTTTAAAAGAATAAAAAGAACCCCACAGTCCTTAGAGGCTATGTGGCAGAGCTAATCTGCTGCTCTAAATTGGCTATTTTCAAAGACATATACAGCGTGCGCTTTTGCAGACCTGCATCATGTTTGTGAAGGTGAACACTGGCTTGATCTAATTTGCCTCATTGATCTAATCGAGGTCCTAGAGGAAGGAGAAACTCCCCTGAGATTCTTACGTCCGCAATGTGTGATGTTTGACGTACACTAGGACTTATTCACCGATATGATTCGATTTTTTTTTTTAGCTGTCTTGCGTACTTCGACATCACTTAGTGATTTCCTACATTTCCCAAAATACCGAATTAAAAATCTTGTGAAGAACTGGTTGCACACCGTTACAGGACATGTAGGTGGAGAGAACAACGAACGTAGCACAGCAAGAGCATGACAGATACGCATCACATCAATGGGTGTATCAGGGTGTATCAGCTTGGCCTTGCTACCATTTTGACCCAGTGGCCAAACACAGTACTGCAACTAAAAGTTCACCAGTATCTAATATTACTAAAACAAAGGCTATGGCTCGGCTAGCATACTATTTGTACTAAATATGGGTTAAGATGGAGTATGGTGTGTTGAAATTGCATAGCATTTGGATTTTGTGCTTGCGAGAAAGGCCCAGATGTAGACAACATCAGCAAGAATTTCTGAGTATGAAAGGTGAGCTAGCTGCAAGTCCTCAACTGCCCCGAAATGCATTGCATCTGGGTGCCATGGGCCCGGCTAAAAGCTGTTATCTTCCTTTATTAAGTTTTAATATGTTTTTTGAAGAGAAACTTATCCAAATAGCGGCTGTTTGGAAATGTCTTGCAGCGTTTTCGGAGATGTGACGGAGCTGCTAGCTAGCGGGGCGCCTTGAGACCGGCCCGGCAGTCAGTCACGTGATACATCTGGCTTGAGCATACATTATTGTTGGAATGCTGTTAAGCATTCCAACAATAATGTATGTAATGTAATAATGTATGCTCATTGTTATCCTCCTGTTTCTTTATTCCAGTATTTCTTCCGTCCCCCCTTTTTTGCAACGCTTCTTCTTCTTCATTTTTTAAGCTACAGAAACCGTTCAACTATGAAAATGTTCAGCTCCTTCAGCTCATCTCTGCTATGACTTTTTCTATTTCTAACCTTGAAACTTTTTGAATTATTAAGCTTTTAGCAACTTTTTTTTGAATGGGTTTCTATGGAGAAGATCCTCTTAAATCCTCAAATCCTCTTAAACTTCAACTTTCAAATCCTTCAACTTCCTCATACTTTCAGCTAAAGACACCATTTCAACTTTCAAATGTTGAGAAAACTCTGAACTATTGCCGCATAATTCAGCTTTCCGATATCTTTTAAAATTTTTGAACTGCAGCAATTTAACTTTTATGATTTTTCAGCCCTTTTCTGACTTTATAATGGGTGTGTATTGCGCAGCTTAGAGTGCGTGATGTCACCGCTAGAGTGAAGAGCAGCTTGAGATTCTTGTGAAAAAAACATTTGTGTTTTGCCACTGTGTCCACAATCTTCACTCTTCATGCATAATTTCTGGATGTAAAAGTAGCTAATATTGTCCTTGTCGTAGAAACATTACTGTGGAATCCCACAGATTTCCACATTTGACACAGAAGCCATTAATTGAGAGGAAAACCAACTTTCTGCTCCATAGAGACCAATGTTAAATTTTGCTTCAAAAACATCTTCCACAGAACACGGTACCCCATTTCTAGATCGCCAGTTAAGCCACATTTTTTAAACTACAGACACAATTTTTAGAGGATCTGTTCGTCAACTCAGCCTCCCTCTCAATTATTAATATCGGAGCAATAGGAGCTACGGTTATGGGAGTTTTGATGATTTGTTTGAGAGGCGTCTCCCTGTGTTATCTCCATGAAATGGCTTCAGGCACACAGGTGTTCACGATTGAGCCAGTAATCAGTGATGTTTATAAACACACAGACTCACGCGCACATACACTCCTCTCCCTCTATCTCTCTCTGTGTCTCTCTCTCATGCAGTCATTCAGGTCTTAGGACTCTTTAGAGGTCTTTCCACCCTCCTCCACCCCCCCCCCCCACACACACACACGCCATTTTAAAATAAAAGCCCCACAGAATGAATCCTAACTGAAATGCTTGTGATGAGCCTGTCATTTAATAACCGGTTTGTGTTTATCTAACATTATGATTCTGTCTCCTCTCCCCTTCTCCCCCACACCCCACACCCCATTTCAAAATAAAAGCCCCAGAGAGTGAATTCTAACTGAACTGCTTGTGATGAAGCCTGTCATTTAATAACCTCTGTTTATGTGTGTCAAACATTATGATTATGTCTCCTCTCCTCCTCCCTCCCCCACCCAGTCCCACCCTTTCAAAATAAAAGCCCCATGGATTAACTGTATTTAAACAAGCTCAAAATTAGGCTTTTTTGTTCAAAAAATGAATGCTCTAACTACTACTGCTGCTGCTAATATAGTATCACTACTACTGCTACTACTACTTCTACTATAACTTTTGCTGTTGCTACGATTACTACTACTGCTATTGCTATTACTGCTACCATCAATATTATTACTACCACTACTGCTATTACTACCACTACTACTGTTACTTATACGACAACTGCTACTACTACTGCTATTCATGCTCCTGAAAGTAGTAATACTACTACAGCTATTAGTACGACTGCTACTAGTACTACTACTACTGCTACATCTTCTACTGCCATTACTATTACTATTACTACTACTACTACTACTGTGATATTAAATACTACGACCAATACTACAGCTATTACTATGACTACTGATAGTACGTCTTCGACTACTTCTTCTAATTACTAATGCTTCTACTACAACTTCTACTACTACTACAAATATCACGAATACTACTACTAGTACTTATTCTAATGCTACTAATACTTCTACTAATAATACTTCTACTACAACTTCTACTACTACAAATATCACCACTGATGAATTTTTTTAAGCCACAGAAACTGTTCAAATATCAAAATGTTCAGCTCTTTCAGGAGAGGTGTGATGTGACTTTTCACATTGTAATCTTTAAACTTTTTGAATTATTAAGCTTTTTGCAATTTGTTTTTGAATTGGATATCTATTTTCAGCAATGTTTTTGCGATTAATTTCAGTTTTCAGCATTCCAACGCATTTTCAGCAGGAAATGCTTTTTCTAGTTATACAGTATGCAGTACTCTATGTGATTGCAACCCCTTGTAACTCCCAATGCATTTTGTTGGCTTAACTTCCTGTGAAGACGGACGTTCATTTTGAAAATACCAAAATGTCACAATTAACCTCAATGAATTGAAATCACATTGTAAACGGGGTAAAATTCTAAGCTGAAAACACTGACAACTCCCAGAGAGGACTTCTCCTGGGTAGCGACCTGTCAATCCCCAGGTAGCCCCGCCTTAAAGCATACCCTGCTTTAATGTCTATTTTACTCTAAAGGAAACCAAACTTTACAAAATGAACATTATGCTGTATTAAAGACTTGAAACTAGCGATTGAGACAGTTAACTCATGTTCAAAAGGTTTAATGAGGTAATAATTCAACAGCATGCGGTAAAATAGTTGCCTTGCTTTCTGTCTGAACACTGAACACATTTTGAGTTAGTTCCCTGGTGAGATGTCAGTTACACAGCAAAATATGTCAAGTGTGTCATAAGTGTCAAAATGGTGCAAAATATAAATAACTTGTATCTGTGACTGTTGTCAGGATGTTCTTATTGAAACGCCGAAGGAAGTATGCAGACTATGACTTTCTGTATTACGAAAGGTTTTTCTCTTTGGATTGTTTTGGTGAGATCTTCTCAATGTAGAGTCTATATGATGAGCAAACAAGTAAAAAAAAAAAGTTTCTAGCTAATGCACGGTGTGCCGCCGACCCATGCTAAATGCAGATGAAGTGTTTTGGCATACGGAAAAACTTTAAATAAGGGATGTTGAAGGATCAGGTTGATAAGCAGGAGTAGTGCAGAAAAAGTGAAAACTTATTACAGAAGGTTTACTGAAACAAGGACAAAAATGAAACCCAGGAAATCAAACAAAATTAAATTGAAGAAAATGAACACTGAACTAAAGAAAGCTGCAGTCTCACAGCAAGCAACTCTCACTTAATGGCTTTTCACGTCTCAGCCTCATTACTGGAACCCACCACCCGCCCAGGTGAGCAGAACAGAGCAGGCTTCTATATCATACAAAATAATTAAATTAGCATTAATACAAGGTTTCTATGTTATTACTGACATCACAATTAATCTACGGGCAACCATTACATATGCAATGAACACAGCACATATAATTTACTGCTGAACGGACTTACCTATGCTCCTACACTAATCAGCCCACAGCTGCTAAGAGGAGATATTAGACACACCTGTTAATACTTTCCTTGATTGAGCTGTTGAGCAGCTGATCTACCGCTACAAAAAACAAATATATATATTTATATATATATATATATATATATATATATATATATATATATATATATATATATATATGGGCCCATAAACCAAACAAACAAAGCAGACTTGAGTCTTTTATACCCCTTAGTTGATAATGTTTCACATAAACTGAAATGAATAATCAAGCGGACACTAAAACACTCAATGTTGGGGAACAGGGCAGTGAAAAGGGAGAAAGGCAACCTGTTCACACACCAATAAAGCAACTTTCATTTGAATGAAAAGGTGCCATCGTGGAACATGGTGCCAAGTTCTCGTAAAAAGCATCCTGTGTCTCTCCTTTAAAATAACAACATAGCTAGTGGGACCAATGCATTCTGGTCAACTGAGGCCACTGCTGGCAGTAGATTTCCCATCTATGCCTCTAACGACTTGTTGGATGGTTGATCCGAAATACGAACATTTACAACTGATGTTTTAGTGAGCTGAAACATTTCAGCAGTTTACCCTCTGCTACAAATACGTAGAATAATACAAATGTATGTTCTAACAGCTGAATGTGTTCTCTAAAATGTTTTTTCTTTTCTTTGTGTGTGTTGTGCTGCCATGAGGACCATTTCCTACAGTTGGTCTGTCTCATATGAAATCAACAGCATTCAGAAATGAAGTTTCCTTACCGGCAGCCTCGTCGCTTTCATATTTCCTTTCAGGTCAGATGGAACAACAATAAAAAAAAAATGTATTAAATGAAAAATGGTGAAGATGAATAAAATATCACAAAGAGAACAAAAAAACCTAAAAGGTGACAAACATAAAGAAATATAGTCTGAATGAATTGTATTGTTCTCTCTGTGATCCTAGATGAATATATTTCAACTCGCACTCTTTATAACTTTCTAGTTCAATTTATTTTCCTTTTCATTTCACTTCCAATTACAGCTGTAATTGTAAACAGAGCTTAATCATCTCTCAGTTTGTTCATGAGCCCGAGTCTCAGTTTGTGACGCTGTTGAGCCAACAAATCTTTTGATTCCTTTGGATATCTTCGGGAGTTACACTGATTTCATATTCATACGTCAACATTTACATTTTATTATATTCTTTTTGCCATTATTTTATGACTCAAATTAATTTCATTAACCATTATAAACTCAGCCTGTAAATGTAATTTCTGTTTTGTCTCTTGAATCCCAATTGTTTTTATTTTCGTTCTTTGCATGTGCTTCAACAAGAAATGCACTGAGCCTTATCAGGTTTTCACACTTTTAAGAAACTCGACAGAAACCAAACATTCACGCTCCGATAGGTTTCAGACTCCCTGAGATTGGGTGATGTGGATTTTCTACGCTTCACTGGCCGAGGCTGGACTTCAGGGGTGGAGAGAGAGGAGACTGTGCGGATGGGTAGAACTCTTATCCATCCATCTATTTATTTATCTTTCCATTTTCCCCCTTCATGCCCTCACTAACTCACTTTCTTCAGTGCAGGTCTGAGATTGTACGTCGCACAAACACACACACACACACACACACACACACACACACAAGCATGCACACACTGTCGTCCCTATACCGGCTCATTCACAGAGGAGTTGAGACAAATGAAAGACAGGAATACACCAGATCTAGAGATTTGTCCTGTTTGAGCTTTGCTGATGTCCGCCCTGCATTGAGAACTTAATGATTACAACAAGAAAACCTTGTCACAACGTCAGCACCTGACTATTGTTTACAACTAAACATGAACATAGCCTCTTTTATTTATTTTCTAAGTGCGGGGTTTTACACCTGGCTGAGATCCTATCACAAACCAGATCTCGCTCTCTGATCACCAGGGCCGGCCTTGGGCATAGGCGGTACAGGCGAATGCTGGGGGCCCCATCCATCCATTGGGGTGCCCCAAATATGGTGAAAAAAAAACATTCAAAACATTTACTGTTACTAATAAGGTTATACTGTAATTTCGGAAGATTTCTAAATCCCATCAGTTACTCATCTTTCATTAGGGGAAGTTGGAAAAACTAGTATTTTGGGAATAACCAAGAACATAATTTTGAGAAAAATACAGTTTTGATCTGCTTAATCTCAAAGACAGGCTAAACTGTTTCTGTGTGAGTGTAAAAACACAATGATTGGTTGCAGAATTGCAACGTGCACCGGCTACAATTTTGAAGAGGGGACAAAAATGATTCTGCTGATTGCAATGCGTTCTGTGTTAATTTACACCTTGCATTTATGGGTAACTCCGGTATCTTTCAACCTGGACCCTATTTCCACATGTTTTTTGTGTGGCGACAACATTTTTCTAAATTGGTCTGGTATTGAGTTAGAAAGCTGCAGACAGCAGCCGCTAAACGGGCTGTAACGTAATTGTACGGGGGAATTCCGTACTCGATGTACGTCGAAGAAAAGTGCTTGTTTTTGCCGCCGACAGGCTCAGATTGTTGTTCTAAGTGTCTGACAACATTATGGAAAAACGCTTTTCTTTACCTGTCGCTGGCACATACACGGTGCCCAATTGTCCCTTGACCATTTAGCGACTGCCATTTGCAGCGTTCTCCCTCAGGACTGGACGCATTTCAAAAATTGTTGATCCCACACAAAAAACATTAGGTAATAGGCTCAAGGCTCAAAGATACCCACGTTACCCTTTAACAAACAATTTTTATTCTCCAGATAATATCCGGGTAAGTCAATGTCAGGTGTAAATGGGGTCTCGGAGATCACTTTTCTCAGTTTTCCTTATGTTTTTGGATCACCCCTCAGCCGCAAAAAGCTATCCTCTTAACCAAAGAAGCAAAAGTATTATTATAAAATGTTGTATGTCGATGATATAATACCAGATATTTCTGTTGGTTCTGTTCTGATTAAACACGTATACTGTGTAATTTGTACTTTTAAATTTCATATTGCTGTTATGTATTTAAAGAGGAATCGGTTTGGAGCCCCGGTAGAAGCCAAGGTGTGGAGGATTGAGTCAAAGGCAACAAGCTCTACCAGACTGTTTATCTCTCACAAATATGTTTATACTGTGCATTATCTGAAGGGATCATTTGGTTTCAGGGGAATTGTACTTATATCCTGCTTTCAGGAAGATAAACTCATGGTTGTCTTTGCAATGTTCTGCCTGCAGGTTGAAGTTCGTGTGAATGATGAACCCAGCTAAGCTCAGTTCATGGATGTCAAGGAAGCAGAAACTCAGGAAATAAGAGGAGAAATAAATGAACCAGTTAACTTCAAATAAAGGCGTAGACTTTAACACAACAGCTTGATCAGAGGCGCTCATTGAGGATTGCTTGTTCTCATGAGGTTTTTGTAAAGGGAAACCAGTTCAAACCAATTTTCTCTCAGATTTTCTGTTTCCTGCTACGAGAACACACTATTTATCTACCACAGAAATTGTTCGTTTTTCTCATGGTGAGGACAGCTCGTACTATATCTCAGCTAATATAAAGTAAATTAGTCTTTTCAGGTCACTTTTCTTCACTCAAAGAGAACTGCAGAGTGCCTGCTTGCTGCACAAGGTACTTTTAGCCATGCAGTGCTTAAGAGTCTACGGACTGACAGGAGAGAAGTGGATTCGGGTGCAAGATTAGTTTAAAAGAATGCTTCAACGTTTTGGGAAATATGCGTATTTGCTTTCTTGCTGAGAGTTAAGTGAGAACATTGATATCCCTCTGGAAATATGAGGCTACAGCCAGTAGCCAGTTAGCTTAGCTTAGCATAAAGACAGGGCGCTTCTCCTGGCTCTGTCTAAAGGCAACAAAATCTGCCCTCCAGCACCTCTGAAGTAAAACCATAGACACTTTATATCTCTTTATCTGTAAAGATTGTGGTTTTACGGTGGTTGTGTGCTGGACGATTTCTTTGCGCAGTGACTTGAGTACAAGAATAAAACGTTGGAATTTTATAAAATGGGAACAGAGATCACATAATACTGGGAACAATGAATTAGTTAGTCGGCACCGACTCAACACTACATTTGCTCCTCAAAGACGTAGTAAAAAACCAAAGTAAAACATGGAGAAGGGTTGACTAAGATAAAAGATGACATAAAAGAAACAGAAAACGTCCAAAATGAAAACATCTTTTTATTGTCATACACTTTGTAAAGGATGAGTGCAAATAAAAGAGCTTGTGATCAAAACCTACTCATCACTAAGCCATGGACCATAAGGCATCATTAAATACAAGCTTTTTGGAGCTATCATCTACAATACAAGGACGGAATCAAGGAAAAGAAACAACACAGCATCAATGCTTATGCAATTAGAAGGAAATGGAGGAAAATAAATTCAAATGAACAGAAAACAGAAACAAAAGAAAACACAACACAATTTGTACATTCAAAAAAAAGAAGTCAAAAAATTCACAAGGAATATTGATATTATGGCAAGTGACGATAAAACATAGTCTACAATCTGTTGTATGTACACTTGGCACGAATGTTAGATCTTTGATTGTTGTCCAGTCAGGTTGTCGTCAACTCTAGCATGTGCACAGGTCGCAACGTTTTATTTTTTTATTTAAATGCTAGTCTAATCACATATATGATCTATAAATATCCAGAAACAATCATTCTCTCAAACAAAGCTGTTCAAAAGTTCTGCAAAGCCTGACGTAAAACTTCATTAGGTATTGAGATCAAACTGCTCAATAGACAACAGTTCATCAGAAAAACGCTCACATAACTTTTTATATATATATATATATATATATATATATATATATATATATATATATATATATATATATATATATATATATATATATATATATATATATATATATATATATATATATAGTGTAGAAGGATTATTTTTTTCATAACAAGAATCAATCTTCGATAGTCCATCTCATGCATTTGAAAGTTGTAAACAGTACAAATATAAATGATCCACTTACAATATTTGAATCCCAGCAATTCCAAAATAGACAGACAGACTCCAAAAAACAGCAGCAGATTGTTTGTATGCATTTTCCAACACTGGCAGATGTGTATATAATGAGGTGGAAAAAGGCTATTTAACGTGATTGGATTGTCTCTATCTAGTCCACGTGGCTAGAGAGAATCAAAAGCAGTATACAGCTCGAATGACGCCACAGCTTCCAATTCATGATGATACGACTCTGATTTGCTATATCTCTAAAACACTCGATTAAAATATATTGTGATATACAGTATGAAGTAGAAAAATGGCCCGGGGTAGTCTTCAGCATCCTGATATGTCTTTTCTGATATGTTAAAGGGAAAGTTCAGCCAGATTTTAGTTACTTACTTGTTACATGAAAAAAAGAAAGAAAAGTTTTTAAATTTCATCCTCCACAGTCACTATTTTTCAGCAGTGTTGTAGTCAAAAGTAGCCTAAAGTAGCGCCTTGCTAGCAGATGGTTACAGCGCACAATACCCATCTCTCCCACATTAATACACTTTCCTCTGTCAAATAAAGGGGGAAATGCAAAAGAGGACTGGCCTCGTTAATGCAGAAACTAGGTCAAGTCTGTTTTTGTTCAAATAATACGTAAAAATGTTATGTTTCACAGGGGGCCTGTACAACCTCCATAAACAGTGGATTCAATTTCCCTTTGATTACCCATGTGACAGGAAATTACTTATTGTCATCCCCTGCATGACATGGTCTGTTTTTGTCTGTGTTCAGACTCAACAAAACGCGTTTTTTCGCCTCACTTCTTTCGTCTACAGCTTTAGCTAGCTAACAACATGCGTAGATTGTGTGTGTGTGTGTGTGTGTGTGTGTGTGTGGACGCGTCTTTGCCTTAAATCGAATTAACAGAATCTTCCACGAATACAAATTTGTATTCTTACTTACTTTCGGTGGCTAATAGTAGCAAACTTTAGATAAATATCGCTGTGTAACTGACATCCCTGAGCCAATTCACTGACTTCTCGTCTTCCCCATCTCTAACAATAGCTTAGCATTTTAGCGAAATGTTAAACAGAGTGGTAGTTGGAGTAGTTCTGCCTTCAGCATTATGTCATAACTGTCACTTGTTAGTGACATAGTCTTGAGTGGATTAGCTCCATCTTGAGTGAATCCAGCATCTGTTTGCATCCTATTCTGTCGTTCCAATTGGCTCTGAATGCAGTCAAGCTGCCTCTAAAACTCACTTTGCATTCAGTCAGACGACACCTTTAAACAGCTGGGAAATTAACATATTAACTAACAAATACATTGAAATTATCAATTGAAGTAATTTAGCGATGGTTGGAAGAGATTGATTTGGAAGAGTTTATACATTTCTACTTTGTGGCGTGCTGTATTTAAGAAGCTCCAAGTCTAACTCGTAATGTGTTGTTTATGAGTATACCGATTCCCAAAAATGCAAAGAATAAAAGTAAAGGAAAATAAATGATTTTTTTGAAAAAAATGTCAAGTTGAGACAAGAGGAATTTAATATCAAAGTGACTACAACACTGCTTTTTAGCAACTCCGAACACATTTTAACGAGTTATAAACTCTATACTTTGACTTCTCAGAGTTTTTGTGTTGCCTCTTTAAAGGTTGTGTGCTTTCCCTTTACGCGTCTAACAGTCACATCATTTTCCTGTGTGCATCCAAATCACTCCTGTCCTCAGACCCAGGCCCATTAGCAACAGGACATTGATCCATTTAGGTTTCCAAACTATTTTATAAAACAGCATCACACACTTCTCAAAAAAGCTAACATGTCAGTTCACATGTGGATTGAATAAAACAACTGAAATTACTGACTAGACAGTTGCAAGCTTTAGATTTGTATCTGTACCTGTTATATTCTGTATCTATTTTTAGCTATTTAAAGAAAATATTCTACATTTAATTCTGGTAAATGGGGGCTCAGTGACAGCATTTCTGAAGGGTAATTAATTCTCCAACAGTTGACGAAATACATTTCAAGTGTCAGCGATTTCACAGAACAGCATCAAGTGTGAGGGAGTCCTGGTCTGACCAGCGGCAACCCCCCCCCCCAACCCCCCCCCCCCACCAAAGGTTATTGTTCAAACGTCCCACTTATGTTCACAGGCAATATTCAAAGCACAGGCTGATCAGAGGACATTCTCCCATCAAAGAACGGTGCCAACACGTCCCCACACAAACAGGGACGCTGGCTTCTTCACATTCAAATGGTACGGTGTAAATAAGAGGACATTTTTCTTAAAGTCAAATAAAGCTTTTGTACAGACATCCACACGTGAGAGACCATGAGGCAACACTGACAAAATGGTCTACACAGTTGACAGACATAAGGAATGGCAAGACAATGCTGTGAAAATATACAATGTGCGATGCACAACAGTGACATTCATTCAAAACAAAAAAATAATAAGACATGAGGGGAAAAACAAATCTACACTTGTTCTCAAACATATGTTGTTTTTTTTAAAGTCCAGAATGATGTGATCAGTCGAAGGTTACAAGCAAGATACATCCAGGAAATAAATCAAATATTATGAAGGGATCGAGTCAATAGTAAAAGACAAAAACAAGATAAAGGAAAAATATCCAGTATGGTTTAAATCAAACCAAAGAAAATATGAGTCCCGACTGCTTCGAGAAGCTGGACAGTCAACTTATCTGTACACACACATGCCAACATTCCATGAAAATACACACAGCGCGGGCAGTTTTCATCACTGGGCTGGCTTTTGGATTCAGTGCATTCTTTAAGGAGGTGGGTTATTTATGTAGAGTAATGGCGGCTGTTTATTTTTTTTAATTTGTTTTCTTTCTAAAGTTGCTGATTGTTTGCTGTTGTTGTGTCCCTAACTCATTTGACATACTCAGCTGACTTCCAGAAGTGCCCTGGGTGGGAAAGGCGACGATTCCGTTTTGGCAACTTTTCCAGTAAATCGACCAGCTTGGAGAAGCTGGGCCGCTCTTCCTGCTTGTACGCCCAGCACAGAAGCAGAATGTCCTGGAAAAGATACATGGGGAAAGGGGGCTTTTAGCTTTTGAGTAAATACTGAAAGAACAAATGTGCAAACAAGAGTCCCTGTATTTACTTTGCCAAAATCTACTCTCCTAAAATATTTATTTAGTCCAAAACAGAGTGAAGTTGTGCAAGGAGAGATATGACACAAAGATACTGCATTAGGCGACGAGCCAGGTTCATGCTGGTGCTCTGAAAACACCTGGAAGTGAGTCATTGTTCACCAACACAGTCTAAAATATCTCTAGTACCTAAAATTAGAGGAACTAACCAAAGTTGTTGACTCGTCACAGCCTCAGCAGTGTGTGATTTGTAAAGATGTGCCAGCAAATGTTAGTGACTGAAAAGCCCCTGGTCTGAACCAACTCTGACCTAACACGCTTTGTTAATGTAAGCAAACTATTTTATGTCAGTTTTTAAATAATTCATTGAAGTGCATTCATGCATAAGGGTGGCTAAAATGTTTCTTATCATCCTAGTAAGTTTTTCAGTTGAAATACCTCTCGTAAGCATTCTTCTAAAAACTCTTTGTTCCCGAGTATCATCTTAAAAACTCTTCTGTGAATCTAGCCCCGGATTGCTTATTGTCTTAATCATGCAAATTCATTTCAAAAGTAAGAATCAACGTTCATAAAATTTAGTTTGGAGCGCTCGGACTTTAGTCTAGGATTAAATAGAAGCTGAAACGTGAAAACTGTGCACTTAAGTTTGAAGAAAAGAGTGACAAATGAACAAGGAAAAAAAGCCCTTACTGATATCTCCTTCCCCATGCCAGTTTGGGCGAGGTTGGGCTTCATCCCGCTGCCGATCTGCCATATGATCACCTCTGCTGGCTGACTCTTGTAAGGCCACTCACGTGCGTGTAACTCGTACCAGATGGTGCTGTGAGGAAAGAGGAGCAGAGTGGCGGTCAGTGCTTTGGGTCGTCTTGTCGAGAGAGTAACACCACAGCTTCAAAACACACTTGTGGAGGGGTTCACATCCCGCCCAGTGCTAACACTACCGGGCAGGATTTCAGTCGCACAAGTCTAAACCATCACACTGTAGAGCTGTAGAAGAATCTCCTGTGCAGTTGGATCGTGGTCTGTCCAAAAAAACTTGGTTTTTGTGGATGAATCTTGTCTTCAACTTCAAGTTCTGAAGAACAGTTTAAATCCAGAAGTCAAAGAAACATCACATTTTTAATTACTGCTCATGCAAAATTAACACACCACCCTCCCTGCGCAAAGTGGTTTTCATTCTGCTCCTGCACGTCAAGTTTGAGTGGTATAAAAATAGCTCTTCGCCGGGAGTAGGGGAAAATAAATGACGGCGTGTTGTTGATGAATATGTAAAAAAGCCATGGGGGTCACCTCTAGGTAACACAAGAGCTATCAGAGCAGCTGGACATTGTGGGCCAGCGCCGCACTCTTTCTACTGTTAGAATGATATCGCGTCAGAACCTCCATATGGGGGACCATCTGAAAATGCAATTGTGCTAGGAGTCAAACAAAGCAGGGCCCACCCCCACAAATGAATCAGTAATGGCAGCGGAGGAAGAACAGGAGCCGTGGGGGTTATTAAATCAACATTTTGGTTGAGGAAACCATGAGTGACACTCAAAAAAGTAATAACTAAATGAGATGATTCGGGTCCAAATGGTTCAAAGCGTGTTACATTTTGGGTCGTTTGGCAAAAAGATACGAGTACTACAGCTGCCGAAATGCAATAAAGAGAGGTTTTGTTGTGCCAAACCCGACACTGCATTTCAATACCCCCCCCCCCCCCCCTCTGGTTTTGTGTTGTGTATTAAAAGAATAGTTTGACATGAGAAGATTGCTAACCCTCTCATGTTTGTATATTGACTGAGCAGCTTAGCGTAAAGACTGGAATGAAGGAGAAACACCCATCATGCCCTTTTCTAAATGTAACATTATTCGCCTCCTGGCTTCTCTGAAAATCACTAATTTAAACATTATTGTGTGTGTGTGTGTGTGTGTGTTTGTTGACAGGATTTGAGGAAGTTGCTGATGTCAGGTAAACACGTAATGGAACAATAATTTCCACATCACCACCAGAGTGCACAAGACAAGTGGAATCAGCACTTTCCTAAATTTTGTTACAGTTAACAAAACGATGCATCCCGTTTGCTAAATATCAAATCCTCCCATGGCGAAGGCATAACACACCCTACTCTGCATCTGATTGGCTAACTTGGTAAGCCAATCAGAGGCAGAGAAGAGGGGAGTAGGACAAAAAATCTTGCGTCTTGTTTACCAAATATTCCAGCCATTCTCTACTTTCAAACCACAAGCTGTCACCGTCACTTTTTATGTGATATATTATTCATTTAAAAAAATCTTTTTACTAGTTCCGCTTACTGTTACTGTGAGATGCAGAATAAAGTGAAGGGGAGAGCTACTCTAAGATGACGCATGATAATACATTGTTGAATCATCAAGGCCATATCCCCTGACCCAAAAGATTTAGACTACCTCTTCCTACATCAAAAAGAAAATGATAAAACATTCCCCCCCGCCACCTTTTCATTTTCGAACATGTAGCTTTCGGCAGTCTGTAAAAACCTGCAGTCTTTCTTTCCAGTCACGACAGATTTTCACTATTTTCGCCATATTGACATATGTTGGAATATTTACATTTGTGGCCACTGCAGTGTTCTTCTCTTTAGATGCTCTGTTTAAAGGTTGAATTCTTCTATTCAATACACAAACACGTTTACTGTTGCCTGCCACACGTTAAACCCCATCACCTCCTGTGCAGCTGAGACTTCCACCGGACTAACACTCTACCGCGAAGCAGACGTTTGGAAGCCCGAATGTAAAAGCTTCCACGAGAAGCTTCTCCTGCCTAATCGATTAGTTGACATCTCTTGGCTCCTCAACATTCACACATTTCTTTTTTTTTACTCTTCCTACAATTATGCAATCAGTTTAAAATGCAAGAAGGTAACTCTCTCTTGGTTTTCCATCAACTGAGCCTCCAAAGCTTCTCTCGCACCCACATGTTGGAACCAATCATGAATCAGTGTGCTCTTCATCTACTCCAATCAGCTTCTCTGGTTTCGACCCTTGACTTCCCACTGCACCATCACTACCAAAGGTACATATATAGGATAAGGATATGTGCCAAGTCAGGGGTCTTCACTGTGTCTGAGAATATTGGATGTTGCCCATAATCAGATATATGGAACCAAGTGGGGTCTATGTCAAAATCAGATATAATTTAAGCAATTAAGTTTTCAAATTTCAAATCCTTCTCTCATTTCGAAAAATCACAAACTTATTACATTATCTACGTCTTTGTACAGCAAGTGGTGAAAATCTATAATGAGATCTGAAAACCTGTTAATGAGAGTTGCCTCGTTACCACGTGGTGTGGAGTTTTAGGACGCTGCCTGGTAAAAGGAAGAAACGATGTATTGAATTCACACAAATATTTGGGGTTTGTAAACCCTCTCTGTCAACAGTGGGCTGTGATTGTGCAACTTCAGGCTCCGGCATCATCTGGACAAACAAACAGCAGGGAATCAGGAGTAAGAAGACACTTACCCAAAAGCAAAGACATCGGACTGTTTGGAGAAGGGCAGCTTGTCCTCCTCGGTGTCTGGGGAGAGCTGCTGGATTATTTCTGGGGCCAGGTGACACAGCCAGCCGTTGGGGATCCTCAGTTTGTCTTCTCTCCGGCTGCAGAACGAGAAAACGTGGAGATGGAGACTCGTCAGGGTTTTTATTGATTACCCACACAGCTCGAGTATCTTCTTTACTTCAAAAATTGTAGAATTGAATCGCTGAACTTTTTTTGATTGCAAAACACAGGTGATTTTTGTAGGAAATGCTTTTAGTCGTCTGTCTTTCACTACAGTACAAACTGTTTCTGACAGGTTCTGAAGAAAGTCTGAGCAGATTCGATATGTGAATACTGGTTTGCCCAGCCGTGACACGGTAAATGGGAGAAAATAGACTATTTGTTGGTGGAGCGAGAACCAATTTATAGCGTTTTGATCGTTACCAGTGATTCACCGTTTCCTTTGAAACCACTGTGGAATCTCTGCTCATACTTGACCTGGCTACTCCTTTTCTCTATTGCTCGGAAACTTTCTCTTTAACGCTGTTTGTGTCCTTCAGCAGTTAGGAGAGACTTTCTTCCATGTCAACAGTAAAGATGGACCCAGGACAAACTATTTAAGGTAAATAATCACACTCTGGGTCCATATATCAACACGTTAGGCTCGTTACAGCCCAGACTTAATCATTCACACGTAATAATAAACTTTGAGTTGAATCTATATATAGCACCATCTCTATCTCATTACCCATACCCCAAATATATAAACAATAGCTTGTTAAAATTGCAGGTGTATTACATAAAACACTGAATGTTTAGGGATCGCTTACTAGTCTTAAAATATGTGGAAAAAAAGAACATCATTACTTTTTTCACTTTTTGTAAATAGACTATTTACTTCCACTCAATGTTTTTTTGTCTCAGTGCCATGTGTGCCAATACTGTTATAATAAAGTCAATCTGTGTCCAAGGGAAATTCCTATATTGCACATGTTGAAAGAAGTGCTCCCGTCTCAGATGTGTATTGAATACAATTTACCTGCCAGCCTGCAGAACCCCAGATATGGTGAAGAGTCCAAAGTCGGTGATGACGATTTTTCCGTTGTCATAAAACACGTTCTTGGACTTCATGTCTTTGTGTAAAATCCCCTTAGCGTGGAGGTAGCCCATCCCCTGAGGACATCACAGAGAGATGTGACTTTTCTGTAATATGATGAAGTGTTGTGGGGAATCGACGTTGAGTTGTTTTACCTTGACCATCTCTTGTGCGATCTGTCTGGTCTTGTTAACATCGAGGACAACCTTGGCATCCCGCACCACAGAATAAAGAGTCCTGCCTTTGCACAAGCTGAGAGAGAGGACGAAGACAAGATTTCAAGTCACTGATTAACAGACATTTTATTAACTTCACATTTGACAAAGATTTCAGGTCGACCCTGGGATCACATTCCAACTTTTGCAACTCATCTTTTATTTGTTTGAATAAATAAAGAGCGGCATTCAACCGGAGACCAACCCCAGGTACATTTGTGTCATCAAAGTGCCCCTGTTCTCTAACAGCTGACCATCTGTTCTGGGCCAGTGAGGAGCATCCTTCTCCCACTACTGTTCCACAAATAGTGCAGCATCAAGTCAGGCCTGGGTCACCCTTAAAGCTTGTTTGCCACTGGCTTTTAACATATTTTATTCGGGACTATTCATTCACATCTTGGACATTATTTTGTTATTCTGTATAATTCGATTTGATCTTGTTTATTTATTTCCTTCGACTCTTTTTAAATTCTATTTATATGTGTTTTATGTCTTGTGTGAAGCACTTTGATCCCCTTGTTGTTGAAAGCGCTGTACAAATGAACTTCAGTGAGGTACTTTATCGCTGCCGTTTATCTCGCCAATGCTGCACTCAAGGCTTGTCAGCAGAAGAGAAGGAAGGAAAATGCCCCATTGTTACTGTGCATGATTAAAAGCTGATTACCATATGCTTAGTATGGAAATTCAGCTTTGTTTTTTACATATCAAACCAAATAAAAAGAGACACATACTGTAACAGGAACAATCACAAAACAATCACAAAAGCTGTTTTGTGTTTTGTTTTTTTTATCTCACAACCGTGCAAGATAAAGTTACAAAAGGTAAGTAGATATTACGTGTGTGTGTGTGTGTGTGTGTGTGTGTGTGTCAGTGAGTTACAGCAGTTTGAGACGTTGTTTGAGAATAAGAATGCCATCGTTCTGAACTGAAACGTGGGCCCCATTCGGTGCAGGGTGATGCTGTTACACGGCGATGCGTGGAGGTGGTGTCATATTTCTGGAGGGGTGCCATCACAACAACGATGTCTATTAATAGACAGCTCTAAAGCCAACCCCCCCCCCACCACCACCATGCATCACACCTGAAGCCCTCAACCCCGACTGTGCCACACAGGTCACCAACAAAGCACCTGATGAACAGTTCATACATATTCATTCCCGACGTTGACCTGACAGCAGCTGCATTTTGAGTGGCTCTCTCTCCTGAAGGCTCTTCAGCACAGACACGTTGCTCGTGCCTTCACTGTCGCTCCGGTCGACACCTTACGTACACGTTAAGTATGATGGCAACAATTACTGCTATACCTACGACAAACGTGATGCGAACGAGCAATACTATAGACACAGAGGCAGCGTTTCACGGTTCTCAGCTGAGGAAACGCTAATGAGGCCACCTCGCTGAAAGCTCACCTATGTGAGTAATTATGCCGAATCCACAGACGAAAACCCAGCAGTGCCATCACAGATGACCCCGTGTTCCGTTTACCCGGCAACATCGATCCACAGTCCACTCGTGACAAATGAAACGATCAATAGTTACGCTTTCACTAATGCAACCTGATAACTCTCTTCCTCAATAAACCAAAAAACCACACTCCAATTTACACAATTCATTTTGCACCTTAGGCTGCAAGAGTGTGAGGAACTGAAGTTCCCTTTTTTTAAATAGTGTAAAAGGAGAAGCAGAGCACTGGTGGATAACAAAGCCACCTGTTGCAATGACATTTGCTATTATTTTCAGCAATCAGTTTGAGAAGCGGCCAGCTCATCTGTCAGCTCCCCTGCACTCGTGACAATGTCAGCGGGCAGCAATTGCAATCACGCATCTCAATCAATCAGTCAGTCAATTCATTATTTAAATATTTACAACCACAGTGAATGTGATGGGAGTGGAGACAATTTGTTACATTTATCTTTGTTTCCTAAATCATTTGTGAGCTGTGTGAGTCCAGCATGGAAATAGATTTTCTTCTAGAGAACAAAAAGCATATAAAAGAGAGACAAAAGGGGTGAATTATTTTCCTTAGTGAGACATCCTTCTTTGTTCACAGCCTGTGTTGATGGCAGCGTGAGAGTGGCAAATATCCAAACTATTTCCTTTTGAACATTAATCGCTAATTAACTAAATTAGAGAGCGTTCCTTGTGATGTTCCTTAACAAAAACACAGCCCTGTCTCCCTTGTTACAAATGAGAAAGTACTTGCTGCAAGAAATGTGAATGTGCAACAATTAAAGTTGTTCAATGTGAGAGAATTCACTCCAAACGCTTTAGTCAAGACAAACACAGCAGGCGATGTGGGTGTGGGTGGTTCCAGCAGCCCGTTCTAATCATAAACCTCCGAAAGCTTCATTGTCAGCCACTCGAAGCTCATTGTCCCCCAGAAGGGGGGCCGATCTGTGGCTGATCTAAAACGAGTCCCAGGGGACGAGGACCGGCTCTGGAGGCCAAACGGCTACCGAAGTTCAGAATGCAGAAGCAAAGTAAACACTCTTTTTTGAGGTGAGATGACAACTTTCAGTTCTCTCAATTTGAGAATACCACATTAGCTATGTGGAAATGTTTGCTCAGTTTTGACGTTAACTCAACATGTTTTATGCATTTTAAATATTTTGATAAATGGATGCTTTTTTGTTTGTTTTGTTCACACAAAATAAATTTGCAGTGTTTGGCTTTTTCCACACGAATAATGTGAAGTGCACATCACATCATACAGCTGTTGATTCCTTTGTCTTCGGCTATACACAGTTTTATACGTTTCAAATATGGTCATTTTTTATCTGGTTGCAGTATTTGAGACTGGAGTCACGCTAATATTCTTTGTGATTACGATATTGTTTGTATACACTTCAATTTATATAAATTTAATGTCAAATGATCAAAGTAAATCCAATTATCCGAAACTGTATCATTTATATTACAATAAAAAAAACCCATGCTGTATTTTGGCCCTTTCACTGGACAGATTCCACATAATGTTTTTCCTCTGGAGACATTCATCAATATTCCTGCATTTTCTCTATACCAGGAGAACGTGTTGAAATTCAATACATTCACTTCAACTCAAAATGCTTTTCCTAGTTGTACTCAACTAATGTTTTCATGTTGACGCTTGATTTGAATGGCTTCTCGTATGAAAACTAAAGCTGCATCCTAATTCCATACTACATACCGTGAGTAGTCTTTGAGTATGTCATCTGTTCACACTTGAAAAGTGGAAGAGTACACTCAAAAAAAAATCAGTATGCATCCTAAAATGTGCTCGATTTCTGAGTGTGTTGTTCCTGGACACCATTGCCACTGCAATAACAAGGGAAATGGAGTTGCGTAGAATATATAACATGCGAATGGAGCTGAGACATTAGACCTGTAGCTGAGAAATACGACAACACAGAAAGTTTAATTTACACGACAACATGTCATAGAGGTGTGCAATCTGCTTTGACAGACAGATCTTTAGTATCGTGCTACAGTGCACAGGCTATCAGTTGCAGTTCTATGACTCCAGTGTTTCCCCTGCACACAGCGGTGCAACGCTGTCTTGTGATTTGCACCACTGTAATATAAAAATCCCAACAAAAGCAATAACCTTGCTATCGCTACTTTAGTTTGCCCGAATCAGGAACAAGCGAGGATTATCAATGGAAGAGCCCCAGACATTGCCACCATTTCACCATTTAACAGTTCGTTAGTGGTCGTTTAAAAGCTTGTGTTTCACAGAGGAGAGTCAGGCGAAGTGAAGATAAAGTTGTCACCAGTTACAAACAGTGATGAGACATTTCTGACATATCTCCCCGTCTCATCTTCATCCTCACCTGGTGATGATCGCCAGGTGTGGAGGGCTCATGCAGGCCCCCATGAACAGCACCACATTCTCGTGGCGAGTGTTGCGGTAGGCCATCACCTCGCGCTTGAAGGCCTTGAGCTGGTCCTCGTTGTCGCGCTCGATGTCGATCAAGCGGATGGCCACCTCACCGTGCCAGCGGCCATGGAAAACTTTGCCAAAGCGCCCCTTGCCGATCATCTCCCCGATCTCCAGCTGCTCAAACGGGATGTCCCACTCCTGCAGGAAGATGCTGGTCTGGCTGGCCTTGCGAGGAAAGTTTCGAGCCGACAGCAGCGACAGGTTCATCTCCTCGAACTCGTCACCGGAGTCCTCGTCGTTGCCCTCCTCGTTCTGTGGAAAAGCAAAATTGAACTGTTCGTTGGTAGCTGTGGGGCTGCATTTCACAGATTTACAAGTATGGTGATTAAGATGCCCTTATCCAACACGGAGAGGTGGTTTAACATATTCTACCAAGATGTCAAATGCTTTTATTCTGACAAATATCATTCAGCAGCTGGAGGATTACAATCTGCTGAAACCTCCCCCAAAGTAAGTAGGAGTTCAAGTGAAAAGAAACATATATAGTTGTTTATCCACTGCATGCAATGCCTTAAGGTGCCATGCTATTTTTGTACATATTTTTGTACATATTTTTGTACATTGCTACATATGCAATGATTCTTTCTTTATCTATGCACTTAAGTTCATTTCTAACCCCAACATTGGCAATTTAGTCATTTGAAAAGAAATGCCTTAATTTTCCTTCCAATGTATATTTATGTTCTCAGTGCTGTTTGAAGCCGAAATAGGCTCTGACATGTATATAAAATAAACACTCTACACATGCATTTATGTGGCCTCTATATCAAATCATTTTTTATCAAGTTGTGTGCCTTTGAAACACTGATGGCTGTTTAGGCCATTACCAATAAAAAGAAATAGAGTTAATAAATGGGAAAACAGCCAGGGGGAAAAACTGACTTATTCATTCTGATTTGATTTGAAATACAATGTACTGCAGGAGTGAAAATGACCTAATCAAAGATGCCTCCTGGAATATTATTCAAGGCAATCTGCATCCTATTTGCTGAAGATATATCATTTTTATGACATCAAGTTGCATCTTTTTCTTCTTGTTACTTTTGACACAAAACGTACCTGGAGGCTCCTCAGATAGCTGAGCCAAATTATGTTATGATGGCGACACATGTAATTCATCTTCATTTTGCTTTCACAAGTAATTTCGCAACCGATAATACGAGAAATACAATAACGAATGACAAGAGTTACATTCACATACTGTACATTGAAAAGCATCACAAAGGTCAAGAGCAGGACTCACATCTGATGTGGGATCAAC
The DNA here is from genome assembly GCA_028022725.1 of Lycodopsis pacificus. NCBI lineage: Eukaryota > Metazoa > Chordata > Actinopteri > Perciformes > Zoarcidae > Lycodopsis > Lycodopsis pacificus. The sequence goes on along the minus strand of CM051692.1, from coordinate 14,531,822 downwards.
TTCGATTTGAAGTAACGGGTTGACCTCATTCCTAAAAGCAAGAAGAACAGATGCAGAAATAAATCCATGAGAAAACAACTCTTGATATCTAGTGTCCTGACAATGTGGCAGTTTTTGATTGATGCCCACAAAACTATTTATTTATCACATCTATGATGTTAGATATTCATGCTACTCCCACTTGGAGCAGATACTCTAAGAGGGAAGTCATTCAAAGGGAGATGAACAATGGATATAAAACATGACGTGACACTTTACCCCTGCATGGACTCACTAAAGTTGAAAGAGCATTCAGAGCGTATGTGTGAGTTTAGAGCGTATGGGGAAATATTGCTTTTTTAATGACATTTAACGACATGTGCACCTGGCTGCATGCTGAGTGACCTGATGGAAGATGTATTATCATAGCTGTATTAAATTAACAGTTTGGGGTGCGTCACTGGTTGTAGCATTATTGTCTTATGATTTAAAAAGGATTTCATCACGTCTTAGTGGCTGTTACATTGACAGCAACCATTTAAGTATATGTTCTATATGTAAACACTATCTGTGACGTTGCAGTACCGTCTCCTTCTATTTAAATGAACTGATTGTAAGACGCCTCAAACCCTGAATCTGTGAATATTATGCAGATGTGGAATGTCTTTGTTCTCAGTAAGGTGCTTTATTGAGGCCATTTTCTTGACTATCAGATGAGACATTTTCCCTGCGACAAGCACACCGTTTTGGTTCTATTCTAAAATCATTCCGAGCAGGGCTGTGTGTTTTGTTCATTAAAAACAATACTCAATGTATTTGTACTCAGATTAAACTGGAAAGAGTTACTGGATCGGAGACTTTTATTCTTGTAGATCATCTGCACAGGTGCAAAAGCCCATTCACATCAAAACTATTTGACAGATATGAACAAAAAGTGAACAGGATAAAAAGGCAGAAAAGGCAGTCCTAATTACTGACTGTATTTTCTGACCCTAAATCTTAAATTTCACAGTTATTTTACGGTGTGAACTTTAAAGTGCATTTGTGCCCTTAGCCCCTATTAATTGCTGACCCCGGCGTGTACACGGCCACCCACACCATGGGTGCCAAGGCCATGACACAAATGAACCCACTTTACCCTCCTTCTCCTCCGTCCACATAACTGGCGGCGTAACCTCTCACAGCCTTTCTCTGGTATATTAACGGATCGCGAAGCAAATCCCGGACCCTGGGCAAAGACTACAGGTGAGGCAGCGTATCAAATGATGTGATTCCTGCGGCGCCAAGGGCCACGACCAGCGGTTCGATCTCTGCTCTAATGAGGGGTACCCGCCGGGTGTTGCCGTCTGAGACAGGCCCTCATTAACCCTGGGATGAGGCCATTAAGGCCAAAGAAAGCTGCCAGCTGCCACTGCAAGAGCATACAAAGATGTGGGAAAGGAGGGACAATAGCTTTAATTAAATCAGAGGAATATGGGTTTCATAACCACGCTAATGTATTCACATTCGCCAAAAGGCAGCTAGAGAACGAGAGACTATGAGATTGAGAAACGGTGAAATTGTCCATCTTGAGATAGTAATGAGCAGAAACTCAAAGACAAGATGAGTGTTAAAGTTGCATGCATGTTTACACCTTTTCTTTTAAACATGATCTTATTTCTAAATGTTTACCTGAGTCTGTCTTTATGTAGATTACACTGGGGTATATTTAATTGTCTCTTGAGAAGCCAAGGTAAATACTGTGAGTATTTTATTGACTGATCCTAATGGGGACATTTATATTCCATTCACCTCTGTGCTTTCAGAATGAGCTACTGGAAGGGACAGCAGTTCTTGAACCAGAAGCTTTTCAATATCTTGCTCCAAAAAGTCTCTTTATTTACTGGTAAAAAGTTGAAAAACGGCATGACTTTCATATGACTTGTCATAACTTACTGCATAACTATATTTACTATAGGATAATGATATATTTCTGTAACTCTTTTCAGTCTTACAACCACCATCTCAAACACAAATGTGGGGGAAAAAAGCAAGCTATCCCAGTTCATTCCTGAAAAGTGAATATTTGTCCACTAAAAAGCATGATCCACAAGAGAATTTAAGTACCTGGATTTCTGCCTGGCATACACCTGTAAACAAAATCTGTGTTTCCCAGAAAATCAATGACCAGAAAGAGAACAGTGATGCTGCTTTACAATAAATGAACCACAAGCATTCTCTTTACATGCAATGTCATTTTCACTTCTCCACTCTTTACCTTTTCATCATCAGGAAATGAGTGTGCTTGATCAATAACCTGGCGGTCAAAGTCACATGATTCATCCAATATTTGTGGGAGACTTTAAGACAAACATTCTTGTCCATAAGGGATTCTTTGCCCCTTTAATGAAAATGTTTGGGGGCATTTTGGTCCTTGATGTAGCGCTACAAAAACTGAGAAACACAGCGTTGCATATTGACTTATCACCTCGTGCAATAGATACTTGATTTAACACTCGCCATCGTCTTGCTCTGCAAGCCTGGGCCTGACAATGTGTTAACTTATAGACCGTTTCTTTCATTGATGTTTTTGAGAAGCGAAAACATTGCCCTAAAGGGGTATTTAAATCAATGTCTAGCTTAAAGGGGACATTTCATGAAAAACGAACTTTATCAGTGCTTGAGCACACGCATTTCATGTCTGGAATAGCTACCAACCCACAAACTGTGAAATAAGACAGTTTTGTGGGCTGCTTATGTCAGATGTGTTTCTCCTTCTTATATGTCTCATGCAGGCTGGAGTATCTCCACGCACTACTTGAAAACTAACTTTGCAAAAGTGCAGCATGTTGTTCTTGCAAAGCCAATCAGAGCAGACTGGGAGTTTTTGGGAGGAGGGCTTAAAGAGATGCTAAAGAGGTGCTAAAACGGAGCGTTTCAGACAGAGGGTAAATACAGGAATATTCAGATAGACAGTCATTTTACATTTCAGCACGTGAACCCTGTTCTAGTACAAACTCCAAAATACACGTATGAACCTGAAAATGAGAGTCCCACAATGTCCCCTTTACAGGGTATTTAGTCTACTGTTGTACCGACTGTAAAATTTGATTTCATCATTTTGATAAAGGCTGAACTACGATTATGTTAGCGAAAATTATATCCAAGGTTTTAGCTGTATAAGCCACATGGGAGTTGCAACTGTTAAAGGCTTGAAACTAATAATTGCTTCATGATGAGCGACACAGTTTTCGCTTGCCTCTTTACCAATTTGGCTTCCAGGAGTTGGCAAATAACATCCTGCGTCCACCCACCCAATGGAATAGAAAATGTCTCCTGCCTAACTTTATAAATGAGTCATATAACTCTTGATTATATCCCAATAAAAATGACCATCTTGTCTTCCCCGGAGATTAACTGCCGGCACAGCAGCAACTCATTCAGCCCCATTGTGTGTATAGAGACCAGCCTGTTTTGGCCTCCCTCATCTCTCTGAAAATGTAGAATTCCTACATCCATTTGTTGCAGCTTGTTCATTTGAATATAATCTGTAAAATACTTGAAAAGTAACAGACACCAAGGGTCGTGATGAGGTGCAGATCACTGGAAGTAAACTTGAAAGTAGGAAGAAAGTATCACACACTCTAGCTCCATTTCTTTTATGGCGATGACATTCCGGCCCTCAGGCCTTCTTCAAGACCAACACTGATAAGACACAGACAGGCCACACCCCATTCACACATCTGAGGATGATTAGACAATCATGGTCCGACATGGGGGGTGAGAAAAACAACCAAGAGGCCTTCAGTGAGCTACAGCCAAACCATTTACTTCAATCAAACTACTTCAAACAATATGAATAGAGACACTATGTCTCCTGGCATTGTTATATATATATGAAAATATAAAGATCTACAAATATCTAGATTTCTAATTGATCCCCTCACTGTTAAAAATAAGTCTCCCTTTTGTCAGTTTTGGAGATAAAAACGATTTTGACAAGAACATGGAGGAAATGAAAAAACAATTTACCACAAATAAAACTAAACCTACAGTGAAATCAGATGAGTATTCTACGGGTAGAATGAGAATAGCAACAAAACATTAGGAATGTGTCATGAAGCCCCGTGCCCTTTCCCATCATTTAAAAACTCCTCTGTCTAGGACCTTTTCAGGACCATGTTGATATTTACAAAGTACAATTAATAACATGATTTGCTATTGATTAAACAATAAAAATCCATGGGTATGGTCCATATTTCATCACAATTGACCGTCCGCCTATAGAAGGAGGTTCTCTTGCCCAGTTTCTTATGATAGATTGAGATCCTGATCTAATTAACATCTGGGTCGAAAGGCATCTCATCACTCCTTCTCCTCTTCCGGTTGTTTTCCCGTGACCACTGGCTTCCTCAAAGAGCCAGTGAAAATCCAGTTGGCATCCCAAGTGTAGCGTGAACTGAAGGCCGTGCTGACATTAGTCTCTGAGTATTCGTCATGTCGGCTCTCGCATTGAAATTGTCACCCAAATATCTGCGCTCCAATAAGTTTGACTTGGCCTCTGACCAGCGGCCACAGAGAGGAGGAGAGAGGACACGAGGGAGCATGTAGATGAGAGGAAGATAACTGAGAGGGCCTGATGATGATCAGAAGTACTTTCTTAATGTCTTTTGAAGGGAGACATATGGTTTGATTGAATTACTTCTGTAATAGAATCTACTCACCCCGGTTCAGACAGGACAGAGTGCAGGATGACCTGCGGCGCTCGGCTTGGAGGAGCCTCCGGAGCAACATCTGGTCACAAAACATCAAACCAACAAGTCACAACAAAGTTGCATTCAATATTAAATCATTTCTGACATTGTTAATATTGCGTTCCCTTGTTTTAGAATGGAAGTAGATGATTTGGGCTATTGATCTCCGTCTTGAACTGGATTTATAGTTCTGCATCAAGGGGTTATAAGTTGACAAAAAGAGAAAGAGAGAAAGCTGCTGTATGCTCTTGTTTGCTATGTATGCTATGTTTTGGAAGCACTCCTGTTTAACATGGAAGATGAGTGGGGTTAGCTGTTGTTTGGTATCTACCTCTGAAAGACATCAGAGGATTCGTTGCCACGCTTGCCGCCTGTGTTGGCACAATTTGTGACACAAAGTGGAAGCCACAAAAAAAAAAAAAAAAAAAAAAGCATTCCCTTTGTGGCACGGTGCATTAGTAGCTGGCACCGTCGCCCCGCAGTGGGAAGGACGTGGTTTTCTTTTCCGTGTGGTGCCTGCACGGATGTTTGGAGGCTCGAAATTGGCCAATGGTGTGAATCTGTGCAGGGTGTTCCTACTTTCTACCAAAACATGTATGCTGGGATACAACAAATGAATACATTTTAAATCATACTGTAATTGCCTCCTATAAATGTGTTTTTCTCTTATTTTATTATAAGAGCCAACATTTACAGTAAATGTATGACGTGTATGTGGCATTAGCTCCACTTACAGCAAAACGGTTTTAGATTGATGGGACTGACAGTAGGCAGTAGTGTTTGACCATGTTGTTATGCAGCTCATAAAGGTAGCTGATGTCATTTCGCTGGTAAAACAGACAGCAGTATGTGTGGCTACAATAATCAGAAGCCGGGTACCGCTGTGCGTTGTATATTCATGCACAAAAAGCACAAAGACTGTATGGTACCAGTGTGGGCAAAGGCAAAGAGTCTGGGCATTGACAAATCATTAGGAGACCCAAATGAGACAAGCAACAAGTGGGTGTAGGGGCAGAGAGTCTTAAAGCAGGCCAAGGTGAGGAGGTGGCAATCATCAACAACATCAAAAGAGCCCTTCTCCTCCACACTTCTTTTTCCTGGGCTGGTTGTAGTGCATTATGGGTAGTGGTAATGATCAATTATAAAGTACTTACCAGGAAAGATGAACTGTTGTTTGTATTTGAAATAACTGGAGGCTGCGGAGAGAAAGAGAGTTTGATCTGAAGTCAGGTTGAGTTGACAATCGCACACGGTTGTTTGTTAATTCAGTATTTACACTCAAATTAGTCCAAATACAGACTTTGAGACACAAATTTAAAGTTCACACAAAGGTATTTCTCAAGTATTAAATTGTATTTATGAACCATTTGAACTCGAGTCTCATGCACTCTCTTTTCTTTCCCGCTATTTATTGGCTTTTAGCGTAGTCACAACATGAATCAGCCTGGCATTCCCCATGCAAGTACTGTCGTGTTATTTTCAGAATAAGTTGGGCTACTGAGAAATACCATTAAGGGTAGACACTACAGGTAACTAACAATGTATGATTAGTTATAAATAGAAAATAGATTAGATATAAAATATATCAGTCAGTTACCTTCTGACGAAGACCTCCAAACACAATGAGTGAAAATCTTTAGGCACAAAGCGTCTCTTTTTTTTTTTTACTCACAAGCTTATTTCTGGACATTTATAACATGGACATTGGATACATTGATTTCCTCGTAAAGTGTAAGTGAAGGGTTGACGATTAACGGGTTCCCGTCCCGTTCCGATACCTGTCAAGTTGAACTGTTTCTGTTGCCGCGCTGACTGTGGGGAGGGATGTAGGGGCGAGGGGGGCGTGGCACTGCTGGGCAGAGGAGGAGCCGGGGAGGACGGGGTGGAGGAGGTGGTGGATGAGGGATTACTGCTGGAGTCTGGTTGGTACGGGGCTGCGACGTGATCCTGAGAAGAGACAGAAAGGAGAAGCTGTTACTTTAATGTTGGTGGTTTTGCAAGTTTTAGTCTGTTAATCACAAAACGCTTGCGCTCCACTTTATTGTTGGTCCTCGTTCTGAATCATATCACAAGTTTCGAGATTGATTTTCTACCTTCCGGGCAGCACTGCATTATTTTCAGTACAGTATGAAAATCAACTTGCAGAGACGTGAAACTGGCCCGGCGGAGGTAATCCATCACAGTGAGCAATATGCTGCCTTTACTTTTTTTGACAGAGTTATGTTCACTGTGTCGGGCCGAACTCCTCTCAGTGGTGCATTCAAGGATGCTCTTACATCCGGAGATAAGGTTGGGTAAAAGTGAATCAGGAAAACTACTTTTCATGCTCTCTCTCATCCTACTGTGAGCATTAGACTCAATCAGCTGACTTTGCATGTCACAGCTGTTCACTTCAAACAATCTGATCTCACCGTGACCTTCGTTAATTCATTTTCTTTTAAGCTGTGAGAATGTAAAAAAAAAGTTATTCTCTCTTCAAGCTACATTTGCCATCTATGCTCATCACTGACAGCTCCAAGAATAAACTCCAGAGTTATAGTCCAACGAGCGCCTCAGTAATCTGCCCCTGGACACATCTGTTCAGTTCAGGTGTAACATCTCTGTGTTACGAAACTCACATTTCAGATCTACAGTATGACCTCTGTCTGGACTTCTGGAATTTCAATTCAAATAATGGCTGAATATAATCATTTTATAATGGAGTCTAGAAAGCCGGAGGCTGTTTGTGCACCACTTTTGTTTCAGTAATTTGACATTTTTTGTTTTGTTATGTATTTTTACTTCTTCTGTTCAGCAGCCAGGCCTTGAATCTCAGCTGTAAGAGCAGCTAGGGCCGAGCGGTATGTCCTAAAATGAATATATCAGTTCAGTTTTGAAGCACGGACGGTATCGGTATACATCACGGCATTTATTTTTTTCCAGAAATGTCAATATAAAAGCTTCCGAAGGGGAATGGAAACTGCATGGCATAAGTTAAACCATGCTGCAAAAACACACACGTTTTGTTGCCTTAACCTAAGCAATCTTTTCAGAACAGTAACCAGGTAGTGTGTGACTTAATTATGAAACGTGTTTTTGGTACAGTCAATGTAATGGCCTCCTCATCTCCTAAACCACCCTGTAACTCCTCAAAGGTCTGAATTTCAAACCCACAACCTTGAGAATAAAACTATTATGAGATAAGATAAGATAATCCTTTTTAAGTCCCACAGCGGGGAAATGTGCATCCTGTTTAAGAGTATGTTACAGTCCATTTATCGTCCAGTGGGCATTATCTAATGTCACCGCTAAACATGACCACAGAAAACATTAGTTTGATGTATTTTAGACATGATGGCGAAATAGTGTAAAAGTATCAAAAAAAAGTCAAATAGTTTCAAACACAACATAATGAAACGGTGCAGAGAAATGCAACAGGATTGAAGTACCGGTAAATAAAAAGATCTCTGTTTTCTGTACACAGAACATACATGTTTGTTACATGATCTGGCTTTCCTTTGCAAAAATAAAAAACAACAACAAAAAAAGGTTATGCTCTGTTTTTCACACACACACATTTGGTTTCCATCATCGTGGTGCAAGCATGGGAATGCTTTATTCAACTTTTTTCCTCTGGAACTAAGAATTGTTAGGTATGCTTGCTGCAAAATGTTCATTGCATGAAAACAAATCCATCTGTGTAAACATCAGTACCGCTGAAGATATTTTCGTACGGTTTCATGATCCCCTGAGAAAGATGCGATGACTCACAACCATTTTCCAGCCCCCCAAAAATAGAAGAAATGTGATATGTAGGACAGGTTACGCACAGATTGTAATGAAAATGGTTTATTTTTTGCACTTACCTTGTTGATTTTGTTGGTTTTGGGGAGCGTCTGACTGATGTGCAGGTCTGTGTACCTGAGCGGGTTGTTGATGTCACATGGCACTGATTCGGTCCGCACCAGACGAGCTACTAGAGGCAAAAAAACCACAGAGGAACAAAGACGCACTGTGCATGTATGAAACAATACTCGCCGAATAGGTTTGGGACAATTAGGACAAACTCTTTATCAGGCCCTGCTTCTAATGTGGAAAAATGAACCAACTGCCTTTTCTTGAACACCATCCATTTGTTATCGCATCCAGAAAAAAAGTTTCCTTCAGCAAACTATGTCATTGAGAAACTGTCACTTTGTCTTACTAAGCAGGGAAGAAGAGGACTAATTAGTGTTCTTTACCTTGAGTTGTTCCTTGGGGATCTTATTTGGGGGAGAAAGGGAGAGAGACGGCAGAGAAAGAACAAATGAATCTCAATTCTGATAGCAGAGAGTGGGAACTCTTTCAGTGCTGTCTGTGTCATTAGAAACAGTGCATGACGCCGTCACATTTGTCAAACTTAAGTGCCTTAATTAATCAGCCGATAACCTTCTATCTGCCTAAACCGGCAAAGACTCGTTCACTTTTTTTAAATGGGGACTCAACTGAAAAAGAAAATGTCTTCAGTAGCTTCAAGGACGCATTCAAATATTTGAACAAGCATGAGGACAGAACACAACAGGGTTTAGAATCTAGTTCTGGTCCTAACCTATAGATTTATTATCCACACAAACACAACACATTTGAGCTATTGCCTGTTTGGTACCGCCTGGCATACAGCTTGGGATAGTCTAAGAAATAACGTTGGGCAAGTCACTTGACTCTGAGCCTGAACACTTTGTTACTCATCCCAGCTATTTTAAGAGGTGTGTGCTTTTCTGTTGGCTTTATGAATCTTCCTCGTGAACGTACAGAGGTGAGAGGAAAATGGAGAGAAACTAGATGGAAATGCCATCTCTGTATAAAGAGAACTGGGTACAGCGTTGGAGGAGGGGATCTGTTCATTCCCAAGAAATGTTCCTCAGTGGTACATGAAGGGGAAAAAAGGTTGGCTTCCGAAAATACATTTCGGATAAAATGCCCCTGATCTTGGAACAATCTTCCGCATCCATGGACCCATGAAGTAAGCACATCAGCACTTCCTTTGAACGGAGGAAGGAAATCAACTTTGGATTTGGCTATTAGTGCATTTTACAACTTTCAAGACCTAATGATTTAACGAAAGGCTATTTAAGTGTTTGTACTGGAAAGTTGATTTACCTAAAAACAATGTCAGCTGATTTACAGACATCTCTTTTCCAGTGTAACTATATGGCAAATATTCTTTTTGAGCCTAACAGCATCAGGTAACGGACATGGAAGTTGAAATTACAACGTTTGGACACCATGTCAAATTTGCTTTAAAGCCTGTCGCTCTTCCTGAGGGCTTGGATTTTCTGGTTAGTCATGCAGTGAAAAAGGGCTGGGTTTACTCGTGAAGGAAAATATCACCAATAATGTAAAAATTTATAAAAAATACCTTTCAGGGATTCTCGTCCGCCTCGCTGTATGATCAATAGATGGCAAGGTGGGGCTTCTTTGGTGCATTTGTTGTGGCACTTCAGCCTGAGTACAAGCGAAAAAGACAATTTTATTCTTGTTTGTTTTGTTATTTGCTATTATTTTAGTTTATTTAAACAGCGACGAAACCGGTGCAAAGTGGGAGCATTAACATGTAGCAAAACAGACAAGAGATGCAAATTACTAATTTATTCAAGTGAGATCAAAACAAAGGGTTAATTAGCATGTGTCACCTCGAAAAACAAGTTTAAAAAGAAAATTCAAGTAAAAAACAAGCACTACACCCTAATTTCACAATATAATGACAAAGACATGATTAAATGTGAGCAGACACAAATCACTACCACTGATGCAATAAATGGCTCTTAAGACAACAATCAGTCTTGATACCTACTTGCAGTTTTTACATTTCAGTCCAAACAGCATTCCCTTTCCACATACTATGCATGTCTGGGACATCCAATACTTTGTGGAAAACCTGCAAGCAAAAGAGGAGAGTGAGATAAGGACATTTAAAAAAAAAAAAAAAGTCGGGACATCACTTTCAGCTTCTTGCACATCTATATGACATAAGAGCTGAGGAAAGACACAGCTTCTGACCTTTTGCATTTCGTAACGTTCTCTCATTCTGACAGACGGCTTTCGCCAAAGAAGGCGCCACATTCCCTGCGTATCCTTTCGGCGAGGATAATAGATGCCACAAGAAGGTTCTTCTGTAAAAGTGTTTACCTTCCTAATCTCCTTCACCTGCTGGTGTAATATGGGCCCATTTTATTTTCATCTTCCAGTAAGCCGGTGCGAATGAACATCTGCGGCGCAGGAACGGGGCCATGGGGGGGTTTTACATCAATGCAACAATCAGTCCGAGTGATGGGAGCTCAGAGGCCTGCCGCACTCTTAAAGGCTCCAACACAGTAACTTCTCACACAAACAAATTGCACAGTATGGCGACTAATTCCCTGCAGAGACTGACCGAGCGGTTCGAGCACGTATGTGACTATTGGCTGTATTTACTGATGCAACGCCTGGTTGCCAGCAGTGCCGCTGGCTGGCTAATGGCAGGTGACTAATGTAGTTTGACAGAATCCAAATGTCTTTATTAAGCCCTCCTTCGCCTCAATCGAGAGGCAAAACTCAATCAAGCCCCGACCGGATTTATGGATTCTGCTGTCAAATGTGTGACATTAAGGGCAGATTCTGCATCACGAAACGTTCTTTCAGCACAGTGGAGGCTCCGTAGCCAAAGCGGTGCGTTGTGTACCGGCGACGCAAATGCACTTATCGTAACAGGCCAACAATGCGATCAAGGGCATGTGTTAGAAAACAAAGAGAGTTGAAATGAGTTATGAAGGAGGCCCCCCTTTTGTTTGTTTTTTATTGGAATGACATTCTATCACAGATGTACGAGTGTATGTACAAAGGCAAACTTGCACACACTCAGCCACGCACTCTCCTTACCTGTGTTTTATTGAGTTTCCCAGATCTCTTCGGGGAATCTGTGGGGACCAGCGAGGCACTGAGAGAGTGTCTGGAGAGGAAGAGACAGGAGAGAGGGAGGCTTGGTATGCTTTTCTTTTGGTCAAATGGTAAATCTGACAGAATGTCTGTCAGATTTGACTAAATGTCTTGCATCAAACGTTTATTTAGGACACATGGCATTTTGGGGAAATGGACTGATTTTTGGTGACGGGCTTAATCAGCTGTTGTGGATATCATGCACCCAGTTAGTCGTGACTCACTGTCAACTCATCACTGTAAATGAGCCCTTGTTCTAATTGTCTAGATAGACAGACAGACGGACACACAACCCAGATTTCACTTTTTACATCAGTCAACAACAAAGTTTGAATTGTCTGCATGTTAAGATGCAGATGTCTCGTATTGCCACCTGTATTCCATTCGTGAGGAACTCTCGCTTCAAAATGTTTCCACAACAAAAGCCTTTTGCTCGGTCCATTAGTGCCGGCAATGGCTGAGCAGCCTGATACATTTATGCGCCACCTCTTAATACCAGGTAAGAATGGCAGCCTACACAGCGTTGCCTGTGAAGGCGGCTGGATGTGGTGGATATGCATTGAACAAAAGAGCCATGATAAAAAAGAAAATGCTGATAAAATAATAGGTTATACTGCAAAGGCCAACGTGCAAGATCATTTCTGCTAAAGCTCACGTATCATATCATGAAAGGTATATTCAGGTGGTGTTCTGTTGCACTTTTGGAACCGAAAAGGTGTCATTTTCAGCACACTAACCATCACCCTTTGAAATGTTTCTTAAAAAGAGTACTCCACTGAGATAACTTTGCATTTTTTTCTTCTTATATGCACTAATTACTTCCCAAAACCTGAACTCGATGTGTAAAATCAGCACACCTTTCCTTTAAGGTAAGTTGTATGTGCATGACTCTTATTTAGACAATAAACTGGTTTTATATAAACTGTGTACTCGACAATATTCACAAGTATACAAACAAACACAAATGTCCAGACTCTCACCGTTTGCATCTTCTTGGCTGAAATTGACTGGCGACCTTTATGCAGAGTTATTCATGAGTTTTGTTACTTTTAAGATGGAAATGAATGCCAGGAAGAGGGGATTAGAGGGGACTTGAGCTTTTTGTGTGTGGGTAGGTGGAGGAGATGAACAATACATTAGAATCGGGGAATTGTGAGGATGAAGACAGAAAAACATTTTTTAAAAAGGCCTAAAAGTGCTAATGCCTTGAAATGGAATTGTGGGCCGAGGTGTGAGATCCATCTCCATATGACAGGACTGACGAGTTTCACTTCAATCAGACCCGAGAGGAGACAGAGATTTGAGTGAGTCTCAGCTGAAAGTCTACCGCCCAAAGGAATGAATCATCTATGACTTTCAGGACGTCTTTGTCAATTTTCCTATTCATGGGATCTTCGTTGTGTCTTTTTGTTTGAAAGTAAACCAGAAAGACATTGAGATTCATTGTTGAGATGCCAATGTTCTTACTCGAAAACTCTTGAAAACCTGTGAATCGGAGTCTCCAGATAAAATCCGTTTTCAGAGACAGATGTCCTCTGGAGGTAGGCTTGCTCTAGCTGACTTTAACTTGACTTTAAGTCCAAAGAAGGAGCTTTACGTTACAGTCATTTATCACACGCTTTTATCCAAAGCGACTTACAATTCAGAAATCACACCCTATGCACAGCTACGGGAGCAATTATGGGGTTAAGTGTCTTGCTCAAGGACACATCGACATGCGGCGGAGGCGGAGCTCGAACAGGGATCGAACGCCGAACCGGTTTATGATCACGGCATTCAGTATTGATTTTTTTTTAGCTTGGTAGATGGATTTTCTGCAGTAAAGAGCTACAGACTAGTGTGGCTAGAGTAGATTAAAGAGTAACTACCCAAACTTTTATTTAGCAGTAAACGTCAAGTACTTGTCTCACATAAAACCTAAACAATACTTGTCATTTTGTCAGTTAATCACATCTGCACTACGAAATCTTTAATTTTGAGATGAAAAAAAGAATCACATTTTACATCCGGTGAGGGACTCAATCAGTCCTATTAATTGATGACGAGGCTGCGAGTTATTGCCAGTGCTAATCTCATGGCCCCGGTGCCGTGCAGCATTTCCTGGTTCCTGAAACACCCTTCCTCCTCCTACTCCAGTCTCTCCAGAGGCTCGGTGTCTTCCCTCCGCACGCCGATGCATCGCTCAATTACACTCAATCAACCTGATAACTCAATACAGAGGGGAAACTGACATCATCTGCTTCTTGTCGGCCTTGTTGGCGACTGGCAGATGATTGGACTTGTCAGCGGCGTGGTCGGGGCTGTTTATCATCGTGTGTGCTGTTGACGTCGCTGTCTGTCTACCGCAACCGCCTTTGATGATCCTACCATCCCTCAAAGAACGGGGGAGTGCAGATGTATGTTATTAATCACTCATGAGAATGAACTAGTCATTGAAAAAAACATAGGCTTCAGAAATGAGAAGTATTTGTGTTGCATGTTTTTTGTGTGATAAAGGCTTGAATTTGTGCCTTCTGTGTAAAGAAAGTCAGAGGTTGGTTCTGAGCTTATTTACAAGTCAGATGATGAGTACATTTTGTATTGCCCTTTTTATCTGTTGTTGTGGTATTCAAGTCAAGTCAAATGTATTCCTATGGCAAGAAAATAGGACATGAATGCATATTTAAATACAGAGGGAAAGAGAGAGAGAGAGAGAGAGAGAGAGAGAGAGAGAGAGAGAGAGAGAGAGAGAGAGAGAGAGAGAGAGAGGAAAAGAGAGAGGCAGACTAGCTAGCCATAGGCAATAATAGAATAGGTCTTAACGACACAGTTGTGGTACATCTTAAAATAGGGTGTGTAGTCTTTGCAGGTAAAGTCAGGTCGTCTCAGGGTTTATTTACAAATAAAATGATAAATAAAATTGAATTAAGCTATTAATCTAGTTTTGGTGTAGTTAGGTGTGTCAGGTGGCTTGCACTGATTCCGTTTTAGTTTTAAGATTATACTGTTTAACGTAATGAGATATGTTTTATAACCATCCTTTAAAGTCTCCAGTATGTATTGGTGGTGGCGGAGTCCGCCATTCCTGCTTCAGGAAAACAGTGCATGCATGTAATCCAGCTCGATTTTGTATCATTGATATCAGCCTCACTATTTACAGTTTGTTCTTTTTACACCAGTTTTATCAAGCCACTGCTGACGTAAACACAACAGCCTGCTGCTGTTGCTTCACATTAAATAATTCAAATGCTAAAACGTTGGGTGGCTTTCATTGTGAAGCATTTACAGGAAATGCACCGTTAACATGGAAGTTAACAGGGAGTAATAAGACAAGAAGGGGTAACCCCGGAGAGCTGTTAGATGAAGCACTGCAGGCGACTCCTCCAAATGCACAACGAGGTAAACAACGTCCCTTCAACTGTCTTTCTGTGGTGTAGAAAACTATTCAGGGCATGCACAGCATGCAATCTGGTGGAGGTTGCAATTATTTTTGACTGACGTTCTATAGTTAATAAACAATGCGAGTTTGCTTGGTTCAAGAAATACACCAGTTGTATTTCAGACAAAGATGCTGCTCAAATACTGTTAAACAGAGGGGGGCGGGTGTGTGTGTGTGTGTGCAGAGATAAAGAGACAACTTGAGTCTAGGAGCCTATTTAGAGCCAAATATAGTTTATTTGACATTTGACTGAAATGTCTCTGCAAGTGACTGATCGCTAAACACTGCTCCTCCCCAAGGAGGAGAATTTCTTACTGCGGGTAAAATGGAAAAAAGTTTAACTTGTGACAATAAAAACAACATGAGATACAACTGGGGGAAAAAATGTATAATTATTCTCATTGTCTGCACAGTTAAAGAGTCATCTCAACCACACCTACTCTCGTCATTATCAGAATCATCAAGGTCCTCCAGCTCAATGGGCAGGGTGCAGCACCTCTATGGTTTGGATAAAAGCTCCAATCAAATGGTTGAATGCAATTAACAGCATAACTGTAAAAAATTAAATGCATAACTGGAATGGCATCATTAGGAGATGATCATAGGGTAGAGAAGAAAATACCAAACAAATTCAGTTCACTCGAACGCAACATGACAATGACAAGCTGAAGCCTATTTATCTAGATACGACTCTGCTATTACGGTATCAACGGTTCATTGTGCAGAGCAGCAGAAGAAGTGAACAGGACTGTAAAAAGCGAGTGGGCGTTTGCTGCACAATGTGCTGCATTATAGCACACGAGTGTCAAAGGAGCGATATTTTACAGGCTGTTGCTCACCATGTCCTCAACGTTTCTCATGCATGTGTTCCAATGAGACTTTTCCACGAGGTGAAAGTGCACAACTGAACAAGTATTTGTTTGGAGTGGCAGCAAGAAATTAACTAAGAGAAGAGTGGAAATAGACTAGTTGTTTTTTTTCTGTCTGAATGTGAGAAAAAAGAACTCAGATGAACAAGAGACAAAGACGGGTTGCTCAGTTGCTATGGCAACAGCTACACGCCGAATAGCCTTTTTGCAGAATATTGTGCTGCCATCTTTGACGACCACGCGCACGGACACACACGTTTACATATAATACACACACACGTGCAAAATCCCTGCAATAAACTGACAACAGCAATCGTTGCAGTGGTGGAAAAAAAGCAATTTTCAATCTTTGCACAGCTTTATAGATAGTGTAATTTAAGACTGACGGTTTAATTATGCCAGAGAAACAGAGGGAGGAGGGATGGGAGAACAGATGAGGCCAGGAGGCCTCATGGCTCGGTAGTGACTTCCTCAGTCGAAGAAGTCAAAGGGCTCGGAGCACGCATGCATGATGAGTGGTCTGTCCGACAGGTTTTGGTGCTGAGGCCAATCTGACACCACGCAGAGCTTTCAGGTGGCGTAACGCAAACGCACCCTCTGGAGGCCAAATCGGAGGTCCGTAGCTCTTGGACAAAGCAGATTACGAACAGCTTATTGGTTGAGTAGGTATAGAAATTTCATTATCTGTGCTCCTTTTCAACTTTGTCTTCTACCCTCCATGTGTTGTTCTATTAATCAAATTCAAAAAGCTGCTAGATAAAGATCCCCGTAAGTGAACTAGAGGGATGCTTCGGTGGTGCCGACAGATGGGAAGCTCAAACATACGTGCGGCATTCAATGCATTATGACCAAACAGTACCATCTCCTACAGCACGCAGCCTGTTGAAATATGAGAATGAACACATCTGATTTGTTCTCCGTGGCTTGTAAACCCAAAGCTTTAGCGGCAAGTTGAAGGTCCTTAACATCTGCCGTCACACTACCCTGCTAGCTAGCTGGCTATTAAAGCCGTTTGTTTCGATTAGCTGAGGTGTCGAGTGACGACCTCAGAGTGAGGATTTCTTTGCACAAAAACAAGAATTCAATGTGGATGCAGTAGCAGCAGAGTGCTCACAAAGACTCATCAAACACGTGACACTGTTTATAACATCTGCTCTTCTTTTCTAGGAACCAACATAGTAACTATTGACCAATCCACCTCTTTATTGACTGGAGTTATTGACCTCCTCTGCACGGTTTCAGTAGTTGGAGTGAGACTTCCTACTTGGAAAATGTTGTTTTTCATCACATTCCTTTTAACAATCCACGACCTCCTATTAGATGAACCTTCCTTGGGTCACCGAGAAAATACAGAACAAACTACCAAGAAGCAAACCTGTGAAGTTTCTTGCCTTCGGGGAACAAGATATTCCAAATATGTAGAGTTTCAGAAGACAAAACAAAGGTGAGAATTATCTTTTTATGTTCTGCCTGCATGTCAGAAATACAAAAAAAATGCTGAATATGCTTTGCTCTCTAAGCATGGATCAACACGTCAACATCCATCTCCTTATACATAAAACCATGGCTGAATGATAGAAAAGCCCGTTTTTAATGAAATACGTAAATCGACTCCAACCTACTGCTCAGGTAGATCTTTTTCCTCACCCTGTTATAAATGCAGCAGTTATTTGTAGCCATTGTTTATTTGCCAACTCTCAAAGGGACGTCCATTGTGGTGCCACACTAGGTTGCTATGGAGATCTGTGACGCAGCTGCAAAGCGTCTATGCGAGGTAAGGGTGAGTGGGTGACGTCATTGGAGCACATGTAGAAATAAACAGAGTGAGTTGTGTGCAAAGCTTATGAAGAACATTTAGGCCATTTATATCCACAAGCACACACTCACAGACTCCTACACACTCTCTATCTCTGCATCTCATACGTGCACACACACACACACACACTGCAGTTTTAGTGTGTGTGTGTTGGTAGAGTCCCAGGGCCGGTACTGGACCTCCAACTAGAAATAAGGCCTCATCACAAGTGTGGGGTGTGTGTGGCTGCTCTGTGTGAGCTCAAACAGCCTGAGGCGCAGGAGGTGAGCTGTCCGTGGAACATGTCCCTCTGTGGCCACCATAACTTTTCAAACTGGAAAAAGAATGACTTATCACAGCACCTGGAGCAAAATAACTGAAATCTGTATGTATTATTCAAGTGGACCATGAGGGTAAAAGAAGAAAAAACAATAGGACGCTCCTTGCTTGCAAAAACCTAAATTATTATCTAAAATGACTTTTGTGCTTGCATAAACTTGGGCAAACTCAGTGCAACAAAATGAGCATTAGAATGGATATAGGCCTTCCATGACCGGCAATAAAGTGCTTCAGGCACGACGTATTTTTGGAGGTAAACCCGAAGTTAGCATTGCACTGGTTCCCTCGACCAAAGTCCAATGGGATTTTTCTATTGGATTATTGCAGAAATTAGCCACTTGTTAGCAACTGCATTTTTTAAGACTCTTAAAAGCTGATGTATATTTATTGATGTCTTTTATATTGTAGAACAAAATGTTAAAATATCTTAAACTTGTGTTAACCACAGGTGTTATTTCTGGCATCGCACCAAAAAATGAATTACCTCGAGACAAGGGAACCGAAAGTGTGAAAATGCTGACTCATTTCGGGGTTTTAGGATTCTTTCCTGCAACACTCTACAGCCCTTATATGTATTGACATTGTCAATCTAACGTTCATTGTCTGCAGACTTGTGTTTATGTATGTGCATCAGAAGCCTTACTAACTCATTTCAGTTTCTGCAGATAAGAAGCTTTCTGCTGGTCTTTGCCGAACGTCGGTATCGGCCGATATTTGCCTTTTAGACTGCCATCCAAATAAAATGGTATCGACCGATGTGTTTATATGTTTGTGTTGCATCAGTTTTGCGCCAGCTAACTGTTGTGTTGGTAATTTGCGACCGATCTCAGACAACAATAACAAGCTGCTGATGCGGAGAAGAAGCCACAGACTCTGGCATAAGGACCATGCAACGTGCCACATGTGGTTTGTTTACAAATTAAAGTGAAAGGAAAAAGTAGGCCTTGTGGGATTATTACACTGGCTCAGGGAAAGATCAGCTACAAGAACATTGTCATGTTCAACTTAAAAATAAGCAGTATAACAATGGCTTAAAAGATCAATCATTTTTTTCAAAAAAACTACATCTTACATTCTTCAAACTGCTATTGTTAACACACATGCACACATCAGCAAGTGAGACTACAGTCTGTCCTCTCATGCATGGCGTGTGATTATTCCGTGCCATGCCTCCACCGACAAATATGCAGTGCCGTGCCCCACATACGTGTTCGTCAAGTCTACAGCTATTCATGACACTAAGCGGTGAACATTAATCACTCCTTTCCTTGACTCAATCGCCATCACTCCCCAGCTCCTCCTTGTTCTTATGGCTTTCGCAATATTCCCATAATACATCAGCCAATAAGGCTGCCAATGTGCAGCAACACACCTCCTCCGGTCATTATGGCACACCCTGATTGTTCAGTTGTGCTTAAGTATATTGTTAACAAAATAATTATAGTGGTAAGAATGATTATGGGCGAAGGCAATCTTTCTTTTCTTTCTTTTTGTGGCGAGGTCGACTTTGGAAAAGTGTTAAGTAAGGCAGAAGACTGATACCAGGAAGTGGAACACAAGGTGAGACAACTGTTGCAGAGACTAAAGACTGATTTTGGGTTAAAAATCAACCCGTATTACAGTTTCATAGACTTTTTGACTTAATCTAGCCGAGAGCAGAATGACATCCCAAGAATGAGACATTGCCTGAGAACTAAATATGCAGTCCAAAGGGATTTGAATATGAGGCATTCAAAATCTCATAAAACTCTCATTTCATAAAGGCTTGAGAGCACGAGCTGATTAAAGAAAGAAGAGTTCTCTCACTTGCAGAAGGTGTTTCAGCATGGACAGGAGGTGTGGAAGGGATGAAGGTAGGGAAGAAGAAGGATCGCAGAGATCGCTCGGAGTGGAGGGGCGAACGCTGCGTGGGCAGATTCTCACAGCTGCCCACGCTGCTGTGGATCTTAAGGTTCAAGGGCTTGGTCTTCTTCTTGGCTCTGAGGGAAACAATAAAAGGAAAAAACTGTTAGACTGACAGATATGGTGTGTACACACTCCGAACTGGTTTAATCAAAGGCCAGAGTTTCAGTGATAAATACCTGCGCTGTTAATAAGTGTTTCTCTCGTTAAGTGTGAAAATATACGCCGAACTAAATACAAGATACAACACTTTATGGGAAATTGTTGGCCCTTCAAGTGATGTCCAGCTATTCTTTCAATTACGAGTGGAAGGTTTAGAAAGTACACCAGCATGAACTTGAACAAATACAGTTGTTTGAAGACGTTTCTACAGCAAGATGAAATAGATATTAGAGAGAGAATATATGACCTGCGAACTTCTTAATAAGCTCCAAAACATCATCAAAACAACTAATGCCAGGATGATGTTTAATCAGAGCAAGTATTTAAATAAAATACAATCATTTATTTCCTATTCATTCAAATTTAATTGAAAACAATCCGTGCTTCACAAGTACGTCGTGATATCAATTTTAGGCCATACCGCCCAGCCCTATAGCTGCTCTGACATGAGATTCAAGGCCTGACTGCTGAACAGAAGAAAATTGGTCTTTTAAAAAATACAAAAATAAAAACACCAATATTTGCCTGCTGTTTGTCTTTTTTTGGTTTAAATGTTCAATCTATGTAATTAATAACTTTTCAGCAGTCTGACATTTTAGGAAAAAAGAATATTGTGATATATACCGTTACCATGATATAAATTTTAGGCCATACCGCCCAGCTTCAATTGTTCAAATGTGGCAAAGAATTTAAAGGGCATTTGTGTGTTATTTTTAAAATGTATGAAACTCTAGAATTGTCACCAAAACAATATAGAGTATTTCTACTATTTCTACTTCTTTTCATCCTTTAAAACATCAGTGTTTTTCCTTTAGCTTCAGTCAGAATCAAGGGGCAAAGGCTTCAGGGTGCATCACACACATAACAATTTCTCCACACACAATAGTCACAAATACATGATGCAACAAGTTCACACCAGCTCTTGGAAAGGTATGAAAGTCACTCTGGGTGACAAAGCAGGGCCAGAGAAAGAGAAAGGTGCACCAAGAAACGTCAATTACAGTCACAAAACTGCAAAATCCAATGAACACATATTTGAAGATTATCCCCTGGTTGAAGTTTTTCTTCATTTTGTATGATAATCTTGGAGGGAAATGTTTGTTGTGACTCTATCTACTGCAAAACATATCTGACTTAACCAGCTCAACAGTCCAACACACATACCGTACATACGTGTCAATCATGCACAAGCTCTGTTTAACTTGTGACCGCAACTACACTAACTATCTGTTACATTTCAACATACTAAGCATGCCGTGTCTTGCCTAGAATAACCACAAAACCAACCAACTACAATCATTTTAGAAATTAGAAAACGATAGTGTGACAGCACTCTTAGTGTATAATGTCAACATAATTATGGGATTAAGACCAAGATCCAGTGTGCCAGGCTGGGTATCATGTTCATACACTGAGAACAATGCGTCAGGCACCAGGCCAGAAATAATTCAAACTGACTGTTGACAGGAAGTAAGAAGTGTGCAGGATAGAGAGAGATGACACACGGAAACTCAAAGAAAAGGCAGTTAGTTTCAAAAATCATCATATATATCGTTAGGTATGAGTAAAATGAGTATGATTTTCTTCTTAGAACACTGGCTTACTTGTAACGGAGGCAGATGGTCATGGTAACCCAGAACTAACCCGCTGGTTAACTTCAGCGGATCAAAACGTGACGATTGTTACTTGTATTTGCAACCTCTGCCTCTTTCACGAAAACCAATGATTCTCTGAAAAGTTTTTTTATGGATAAAGATTTATGGATGTTTATTTCTTGCCAACAGAGACATAGGAGATATCATTGATATGTGTTTCATGTCTTTGTTATGACTCAGAGATGGGGTACGATTTTGGACTCAAATTCACCTCACGCAGCGTCGCCTCGTTAAACCTGAGTGGATCCTCGGTTTGAAGTTGCTTCATGATAAAGGCCCCGGGAGGTAAACAAACATGAAAATATACACAACTAACCTCAGGCCTGCATGCATATGGGAGTTCATACAGACACACAAAGTTAGTTAACATCATTGTGTCCTCGGGCTGAAGTCTGATGACATTTAGAAAAGTGACTGCAACTCTGACTCCTGAGTCTTCTGAGAGCATTTCGGCTAGTGGCCTTCATCAGGGTCAATATGAAACACATTACAGACAACAGTTAAATTTATTTATTTAATTTGTTTATTTATTTTTCAGGGACAATGCACACTAATCAACAGTTACACTGTAAGTGAGCCAGAGTTAGCCAGAGAGGCTAATTTCCATCTGCTGTCCCCGGCCAGATGTTTCAAGGCAGCCTAAAATAACAAAATCTCAAATTGAAACGGAGTTAAAATTCATAGAGAAACAGACGGCAACATATAGACAAAACCGAAACACAGCAAAAGAAAAGTGTACGACATTAAAGCAGAGCAGACATAACAGGTTTCAGCATGCGTCACGCAGAACAGACCCACCTACAGGACAAGCACATGTAACACTGAAGCACGTAACATACACGTCAAAGAAAATGGAAAATAGCAACACTGATCAAGACAAATGCACATATAGGCAAAACAAGCAGGCAGGACAGACAGTACATCAATGCTGGCACACCTGATTGGCAACAAGCCATTTCTTTAAGTGATGCTTGAATGTTTGGTACGTGTTTTGTGTGTGTGTGTGTGGTGGCACAGCATTCCACGAGTGAGCTGCCTTTGCAGAGAATGTAGATTTACTGAACGAGCTTGACCTATGTGGAATGACACGATCACCTCTTGAAGCAGATCTAGTGAGTCTGCTGCTTTCAATACTTTGTTTAATAAAATCACTAAGTGGAGGTGGGGCCATACCATGTAAAAGTTTAAAAACCAGACACACATCAGTGAATTTAATGATCTTCTCCCAACTCAGGATATGATGTTTGGTGAGAATATTGCAGTGATGGTGACTTTTGGTTTTTTTTATCAAGTGTTTTTAGGGCTTGTTTATGGAGAATATGAATGGATTTTAATGTGGTCATACCTACCAAATAAGGTAGGTATGAAGAATAAAACACTCTAAGAGGAAAGAAATATATATTAACGACAACCAATCATATGCCTCCACACACATCGGCCTACGGCACACCTGCAGAGGTGGGTTGGTATTTGGTCATATGGCTTCATGCCAACCGTTGTACCAGGCTGGTAGCTAGAAAAGGGGAGTGTTCAATGAGGGACATGGATCAGCATATTATTATTATTATTAAGTATGATTAAGGGGTGATGCTAAATTTCTACAGAACAGGCCTTTAGACTACAACGTACCTATTTGATGTTACACTTTCATTAAAAAACTTTAAATGAAGTGCAATATATTGGAAGAGTTCAAGGAACAAGATACATACAAAAGAAATAAGGCGGAAGAAATACATCATAAAGGTTTTCATAAGAGAGACCATTTCTAAACTATAAGATATTACAGAAGCACTACAAAAACTCATTAACTGAGAAGTCCTCAGTCATGCCCCCTGGAAATACACTTTTGAAATAGAAAAATTACATAAATTTGCTTACAAACTAATGTCTGAGTGGTGCACACACAAGGTCAAAGAGATGCAAAGAGAGTGAGCCAGAAAGACGAGAAACAGAGATTATGAAAGTAAAAGCTGTCGAGAACAACCAGAAAGCCGGCTGATGTGCAAACAGAAGAAAAGACATCGCTTAAAATCCAGCCGGAGACAGGTGAGGGAAAAAAAGTGAGAAAAGGAAAGAAAAAGAGAGTTCATCCATCAAAAACAGACTTAAAGCATGCGTGGTCTGAGTTTTCAGGCAAAGTAACACTCATTAAGTGTTAAATCCCACAGGATTTCTTTCCTCCCATGTCAGTTTCTCACTCCCTAAACTGAGTCATGCAATTAGACCTGTAAACCAGCTCGGCACTTCACTCCCATCTCCTGCAATAAGGAAGCAGCCTGCAGGTTATCACTTCTCCGTCATAGAGCTTTTGTCAGCTATTCCGATTAGCCCACTTTATGCAATTTGAATCTAAATGAAACCATTCATCTCCCTGTATGCGTGCCTTTATCCTATCCCCGAATGATTTGTAGATATTTAGTGAGGGGGGAAAAGTGAAAATGAATGTAGAGAGAAGAGAGAGGATTCCCAATTTTAGTTTTGAAAACGGCTGTCGGTGAAGGCGGGCGGAGGAGGAGGAGGAGGGGACTGTCAACTTCGCAGTAGTTAGAGCATCTTTTCAGATACCCTTCTCTACCCTGCATATGAAAAGTTAAAGGAAAGAGAAACTTAAAGAATACACACACTACAGAGACAGAAGAAGAAGAGGAAGATGGATGACTTGTCAAGTGTTAAGAGAAGGTGTGAAAAGGTGAAAAGTAGAGTTGTCTTTTGATCTCTAGGATAGTAAATCACGACACATTTCCCAAATCACTGCATAGTTGTGCGACACTTCCAGGTAGCATCTGAGTCTTTAAACCCCCCGACTCTTCCTTACTGAGTAAACAGGAACACCAAAGCTGTTTTTCATAGTATGATTCAGACATTTCCTCTTGACATATTGCAGTGATTAAACGTGATTTAAGACCCGTGGTGACCGAGCCTTTGAGGCAGTGGCCCCGAGGCTCTGGAATGCTCTGCCTGCAACTCTACGCCTCGCAGATACTGTGAATACTTTTAAAAAAAAACAGCTCAAAACCCACCTTTTTAGGCTGGCGTTTGAGTAAAAACCCATGTCCTAGACCTGCTCTTAAAATATGTTTTAAATTTTTATTTTATTTTATTTATTTATTTATTTATTTTTATTTCTCTGTGTATGTAATTTATTGACCCTAGGGTCACATTGTGTTTTTTATGCTTTTAACTTTCTGCTCTGTTAAGCACTTTGTGATATTATGTCTGTGAAAAGTGCTCCATAAATAAATTTCATTCATTAAACGACCCATTGTGTCATGCTTATTACCTGCTGCTTTGGGGATTTCGTCGTCATATTCTTTCTTCCTGTTGAACATGTTGCCATGTTGCCCAGTTTTGGACTCATTACAGTTCTATAGTGTCTATTCTGAAGCGAGTTAAAGTGCAATCTAAAATATGCACATGCATTTGCGTTAATCAAGGGTGATGATGTTTGTAAATTAGAGGCGTCTCCATCTCCAAACCACTTTCAATTTCGAATTTAAGGTCACAATTCGATCCACTCTTCAAATGAAAACTTTTATTTTGAAAATGAGAAGGTCTGAGAAGGTCTGAGGTTAGACTGCTCAATGTGTGGTCAGGTGAGATCAAAGCTTTGTTTTAACTTTCCTAGACGGTTTATATTTTTGAAATATGAGATTTTCACTTCACAATATGTAAGCAAGGATAAAAAGTCTGACATTCATCCACCCACTCCCTCCACATCAACTTCCCCCACACTTGCAAGGAAGCTAATTACAGTGGCACCTTCAAGTAAGTTCCATCTGATCAAGGACGGAGCAGAGCAGCAATACTTCAAATGACATAATTTCCTTTACGTTCTAACATATCAAGAGGATTTGAAGAAGGCAGGCTCGTGCATTATTGCACAGCTTTCTGCCGAGCTAACCAGCTATCAGTGGCTCATCCAAATGGCATACCTCAACAGTGATGCTGCGATGCTGCAAAGCATTCAAGCTGTCTAATCAACACTAGTGGGAGAGTAATAACTTGTGCGATTCAATCCGCATACCTCTACTTTCTACCTCAGAAATATGCAGAGAGCTCTGCCGAGATCCATATGGGGAGAAAAGCACCCTGTTGCGTTCTATGCAAATTGATCAGCGGAGCAATATCTCTGGCAGCCACTGCTCTTTTCTGCTTTTAATAAAATTGGCGGAAAATGGAATAAAGGTGACTAGAATAATCATTACACCAGAGAATTAATGTGAGCCCTTTGAGCAGTTTCATCCAAAGCAGAAGGTTGTCTTGCTTTTCAGAAGTCTGAGTGTCGAGTCTGAGTTGAATAAAAGCCGGCAGTCTGCTACCCTGGGTGGACTTTTTATTTTTATTTCCTGAGGCAGTGTAGTGACGTCAAAGCAAAACTTAATCTAAAGGGAATTCATTGTAATTGCACAGTCGAGTGCAGCAATCAAAACAATACTCTTTGTTAATGCATTATTTTGATTAAAAGAGTATTTTACACGTGTAAACATTGACAGAACGCCCAATTATAATATAACAATAAAATCAATGTTTCACAAAGTATAACATGCTTAAAAATATAATAAATAAATAAGAATAAGTAGCAAGAGATTGCTGATACCGGCCCATACACACGCTGACATGTGTATAATGGGAGTAATGGCAATTATTTTTTCCCACTTCAAGCACTGGCCTACTCCAAAGCGTGTCTTTGTTTGTCAGAGGAGCTACACACAGGTGTTGAAAAGTCACAACCACCGAACCAACAGATCATCCAGGGAACTACGATGACACTGCTGACCTGCCATTGCAGACGTTTCCACTAAATCAACACCATCACACATGTTTCATGGACACGGGGAGGTGGCGTTTCTAAAAAGAAATCTCTTGTTATCTCCTCTTTAACTGTCAGTGTCTCCCACTGGGATATGGGCGGGCTTTCAGAGGCCAGGGGAGGCACAGCACTCTCAGAAGGGATGGGAATCATGTGCGTGTGTGTGTGTGTGTGTGTGTGTGTGTGTGTGTGTGTGTGTGTGTGTGTGTGTGTGTGTGTGTGTGTGTGTGTGTGTGTGTGTGTGTGTGTGTGTGTGTGTGTGTGGTAAAGCTGAGAATGATGCTTAAGAGACAGCAAGACACCCAAGGTGGAAAAAAAAGAGTGAAACACAGGATTGAAAAGGGGGGCAAGCCTGTGTGGGAGATAGAAAATGAGACGGAGAAAGAGGGGGTGGGGGAAGCAGATGACCAGATGAGAAGCGAGACCGGTGGTTTGGGACCGGGGAGCAGAGGCAGACGGGTGACAAGTCGACAGGAAGGCGGACTGTGACATGTTGTCTTCTCAGTAGCTTCTCGGGGATGTGTGTCGGCACAGCCTGTCTGATTAAAATAGTTTTATTCCTGTTTATGCTGTTGCCATATGAACACATGAGCAAAGGTATGGTAATGTATTTATGGGCATAAAATGTGTTTCCATTCTATAGGAAACTAAACAATTAATTGAGCAATTGAAAAGTAAATTCAGAATAATCAATTATTAAAAAGAGTTAACACCACTTGAAACTTTCACACTGCCACTGACCAAGATATTATAGCTTCCACTGTGAAGCAATGCATCAGAGAAAAATAGAACAACAACAACAACGGTTTTCAGCAAAATGCAAATGTGAATTCATCGGGGTCAAAGTAAGGACTCTGTAGACAGTCGGTACTTAACATGCTGCTCTGTGAATAAGCATGAGATGCTAAAAAAAAACACCATCGCCCTTCATCTCTGCATTAATTTGGGTGCTACACATTTAAACTTAATTTGCAGCTGCTAGCTAGAGGCAGCATTCTTTCGGTGTATTTATTTTTAAAAACTTGAGTGAAGCATTTGACCCACAACCTTTGTTGACAGTATGCCCGAAAGACTACTGGCCTCAGACACTCGACTCAAGTTTCAAAATGCGTACACCAAAAGAAAGCCGGCCAGCATGTAGCATACACTCAGATTTCTCTCATGTTCAGTTTCAGGATCATCAGGTTTTTGCGATCTTATTGAAGATTAGAGTTTCACAAGTTAGACATCTAAACAGGCCGCAGAACTCATTTATTCTGTCAAACAGTTAAGTGAGAAGATGTGTTTTCAGTAACCCGTATACTGTGCAGTTTGCCTGGAAACTGTTCTAAAACTGGCAACATGTACCTGTATGTCACAGCATATTCGGCATCACATAACAACGGCTGATAGTAGAATTATATGCAGTACTTTGATGTTTTTACTCTTGTATGTCAAAGACGTTGCTGCAAGATGCATTTCAGAGGACAACAAAGTGAAATTGAATCTAAAATACAGGCACATTTTCTTCTATATGACGCTACAACACCCATGCTGCCCTCTTGAGGGATGTACAGTACTTAGCTCCACTGTTTCAACTATGAAATGGAACCAAATCCCCGGGTGAGGAAGTACAGGGAGCAGAAGTGGAGACGAGGGAGAGAGGTGTTGTCATGGAGATAGAAGAAAGAATCTCTGCTCGTCAGTCAGATGGGATTTGGTTAGTAATCGATTGCTGTTTTTTTATCGTGAATCTATGAGATAAGATTACTTTTTTTGTATTGTAGTCAAGACAGACTAAACCAAAACCAAGACATGACTGAGACCCAGGCAGGGCAAGACCGAGTCAAGACCAGGACCAGAGCGAGGTCCCACACTGCATGGCACCGCTGCTGCAACAACTAATCAATTCAAATTTATTATAAAAATAGTTGGTTAGGAATATGTTCATCCACGAAGGGGTCTGTGTTATGATGCATGACATGCGCTGTGGAAACGCCCAGAGAAAAGTCCAGAGGCAACCTTCAGGTTCTAATTTATTTATTTTTAAACGTAACGGACAGAAATACCTTCCCTCTGTCTTCTCTCCATTTTGTAACGGATCAATGTAGCCAGCAGCCCTGAAAAAGGCTACACTGAACCATCACAAGACTTGTAGAAAACTGATGGGAGATATTTCCGTTTCTTTGTTTTTAAACCTGCAATCGTGCGATTGTCATTTTAAAAACGGACACAAATCTGCCAGAGACGGCAAAACAACAAACACATTTTCATTGGATGCATAGATGCATCCCCAATGTGTAGCACAAGAACATTGTACATGACCAAGGAGTTGTGTTTTTTAATGAAACACTAGGGCAAAATAATCATTGATCAATCAAAGTAACTAATCGCAAATCATAGGCACTCTTTAAATCAATCTGAAAGATCCAAATTTCCATAAAAACTTCCAGAGAAAACAAATTCCTCTTCCTTCACCTCTTTTATTAAGCCATACATACGATACTGTAAGTGTGTTTGTATAAGTGTACCATGAGAACTGTATCGAGGCATTAATCAAAAGGCATTGCAGAGGTGAATTATATATGTAAGAATGTTCCTTTGTTTTTCATGAGTGATGACAGTAATGATGTTAACAAATGAATCTGACAATATCCCCGTAGTTCCCGTCATGACCGGACATGCAATCCAGAGTCCTCTTTGTCTGAGACGGAGACAAGACTGAGTAAGAATGCAGTTGATTCCAAGACGAGACCAAAAGAAAAGTCTCGAGACCAGAGACCGATGTCGAGGACTACAACACGGATGTCCGCAAAACTTTCTCTGAAACTACTTTTGTTTTCAGGTTTGAGCAAAGAGTGTGATCCAAAACAGCTCGAGAATACTGATTCTTAGAACTCTTCAGTCTAGGATCATTTCCTCAGGGCACCATTGTTTCCTGCCATCACCTGTGCGCTACACCAGCCATCTCCACCACCTGGTGATAATTACTCATGTCGAGAGACAGTCTGTGGCTCCATAAATCACACTGTATTTAACTGATAGCTTGGCTCAGGGTTACGACACAACAATTCTTCAGAGATGAAATCCGACAATCAGAAAAAGTTCTGCAGATTAGTGATGAAATATTCTTGGCATCCAACTTTTGGTTGTTTTCCACCGATGGACTGGATTCAAAGACTGCCTTTTGAACATTAAATGGAACGGCTCTGACTAAGTGTGCCTCATTTGCCGCTGCATTGTCTGGGATGAATAGGAATAAAGAACCAGTCATTTCTGTGGCTTTAAAATACAAACAGGTGTTCCAAGATCCTTTGTTATGACGCAGAACCAAAAAAAATGATATTGTTGGCACATTTCCTTCTTATTTTAAAGTCACACAGTGAGTTGTCTGGCAAGTTATGTCCAGCATGTGAATTAAAGTTAAATTATAATGGCAACTGTTTGTTCTTTTAAGGGTTTTTGTAACAGCAGAGCCTGAGGCAGTACAGCCATCTGCATGAAACAGTTCATGTCGGGCTTTCAAAGAAGCATATCCCCGACAGTTTGTTTAACCACATGATCAGTTTCGTCTTCAGGGCAAGCTAAATCATCCTTTTATCATCCTTTACATGCCAAAAAAATAACACTTTTTAAGCCTTAAAAATAGATTTCATATTTTTTTCAGTTTAGATTCCCAATAATTGATCAGTTTATCCAAATAACACCAATTAGGACATTTAAGAAGACATTTGATGAGCTGTGAGGAGGTGCTGGCTGTGTGAGACTGGCCGGTTGGCATGCAAAAAGCACATGTCGACAGTGTTTTTGTAATTCCTCTCACTGTCAGAAGCAGTATACAAAGGTCTGCATTGCATGATTAACAATGGGACATGAAATAATTAAGAATAGATAGACGAAGTAGGATTTGGCATCTGTCTTCATAACCTGTTTTCACTCCTGAATAAGTTTGACATCCTGGATATATCCTTCAACCCCAATGTTGTAATAGTTACACATCTTTTTGTACAAAAATATTATACATTTCATTTTTTTATGGAAGCGATCATCAGTCTTGAGGGTTTTATAATGTTCCAGCATCCTCCTATCTGTCACCTGCACACCAGCAAGTCTGTGTATTTTCCCCAGCATCCAATTCAATAAGAGTTTAATTCTTTGATTCGGTCTAAATGAAACCATAGCTCAAACCTTAAACTCTCTAATCCAAATATTAAAGCTACAGCATTGGAAGCGACAACAGCTATCTGGCCCACAGTCGTGCGGGTTAAGTGGTAGTTTTGAAGCACAGGCAGAGCGGTAAATGACAGAGTGCCGAAAAAGAAGGAGGGGGGTCAGGGACAATATGGAACCGGGAGCAGATATTATCCGTCTTGACTTTAGCATCAGAGAGAAACACTGAGATGAAAGCCTCCACTTGATGGCCTGAATGATGAACGGCGGTAATAACTCTGTTTATGGTCGTTGGACAATGAAACAGTCGTACTCTATGCCAGCAGTATGTAGCCGGTTTTTAGTTTGCTTGGTCTCTGTCAGAGCGACGTTTCACATCATCTCACACTTCAGATTCAGTGTTTGATCTTCCCATGAGACGGATTGAGATGAAACTTTAATGATCGTGCTGGGAAAACTTACGATCCATATAATCCATATAATTTAATCAGAAGCAAAACAAAATTTTCCATGAAATGAACTAAATGCTCTGAGCACAGAGTAAATACTATAAATCTCCCCGCGTAAAGATGGGTTATTTCTCACAGATCCTTTCTTTCTTTCTTAGATAAGAATAACGCAACTTTTAAGCATCACTTCTAATCGCCCACTCAAATCCTGTTATGCGCCCCAACCAGCGTTCACAAATTACCACAGAAAAACCATCAGCCTAATAAATCCCTCCTCCACCAGCAACAGTGGCATTTGGGCTAACCGCCACTCCTAAACACTCATATAAATTCATAATCATGACTCCAATTTCTGGGCCGCAGATGGAGCTCAGGATGAGCACTCATTAAGTCCGATAGATGGGTGGATGGATGGATGGAGGGGAGGGTGGGGTGGGTAGCGCCTGGCTGTTAAGGGCCTGGTATTGACATCCCCTTTCACCTGACTTGTCATTAATGGCAAAGGGGCCAAAACCCTGATTAACATGGATGAGCCTTTGTCCGCAGAGAAAAGAAGATACACACTCACATTCCCCCGTTAGGCACCACTGAAGCCGCAGCTTCCTCTCTCACACACATATATTATCTTACTGCTGTGACGTACACGGCTTTGCAGCCCAACTACGCAGTGAATGTCCCACGCAGCAGAGCATGTGGAACCAATAATCCTCCGGGGTCAGAGATCGCCGGCTAATGTGACGACGTGTGTGTCCCGGGCGGAGGCAGATCTGTATCTCGGCGGATCGTCATAAATTTGACGCCGGCTGAATTTCCAGAGAACGCTCATGAGTTTTTGTTTTTTCTGAATGAAACGCAATAAACGTGTCTTCAGAATACAGATCGAAACAAAGCTCTGCAACAATAAGGAGTCATTTTAGTCGACCGAGTTGAGTCATGGAGTTCCTGTATTTAACTGTGAGATTTTTCTCATTTTTTGTGCTCTGGAGAGCCGCTGTAGTAAAGGAGCCGTGGACCCTTTTGGGGTTTTGTGAGGACAACCATAAGAAAAACAAACCAAAACACAGACTTTTAAATATAATTATCCTACAGATGCAGTAAATGCTTGCGTCTGATAGGTTGTCAGATGTCTGTCCAATCCCATATTGGACAGCTCAAGCGCAGCTACAGCCAACAGTTGAATCCCAGTTGAAACAGTTGGATTAGCCTGTTTCCAGACCTCTGAACCATCGCCCACATCCCAGATTTGTTGAGCAACTGAAATCTGCCTTGTGTTGTGTTGCCCGTTGACGGCAGTAGTTTCAGCCGGTTGGAGAAACTGTTGACCAATCAGAGTTTAGATGTCATCTTCCTAAACAGCTAGCTGCACACAAAAAAAAGCTGCACAAGATGGCATCAAGGGTGAATAAGAATACAGCCACTGTAACTTAATATCAATTCACAACAATTAACAAAGACAAAGAGACTTCACTGGATAATGTAACAAGCCTATAGATTTATCTGATGACCACCAGTTCTGATTCATTTAACTTTGTTTGACAATGACAGCCGTGGCTGCCATTGCTGTGGAGAAGAATCAGGTCAGAGAAGTTAACGATGTCACTAACTACGATGAGTTTTGGTGCACACAGGCTTGTACCTGAGGACTTTAAAAACAATTTTTTTTAATCTTTTGCTGTGATAATTCGCCTGGAAGAGTTTTCATGCACATCCAAGCCAAAGAAAAGCTCCAACCAGGAGTCACCTGGAGGAAGTGAACGGAACTTTAACATCCTGAACCAAAGGCACCGGAGATACTGTACTTCCTCTCACGTCGCAACTCTAAAGCACTTTTAGGACTTCTTGTCCGTGTCGGCTTAAAAGTTTAGCATCAAAGTTCATTCTTAAACTTGGAATCCCAACTAAAGCTCCACTTAATATCTTGTTCTATAGCTATACCATATCACAGGGCTTCGTCAGTGGATGGAGTGGTAATTTATGTTTTTATTCCTGCTGAGGGCCGTCGTCATGCCATTACTGCTTTGTGTATGATTTTTGTTCTCCAAACCATTTTTCTTAAGAAAATTAAGAAATTTAAAACGTAATCAGTCTTGGTCTTTCTTTTTTTTGTCAGGACCAATAAATAACCACAACAAGTCACTCTGAGATATCCTGATCTAGAAAACAATGGGCTTGCTTCACCTTGTAGTGTTGTTTGCCTTCTTCTAAATGTTATATCTCATTAATACGTAGTGCTTACGTGCTTCATTTTCATCTCTTACCAAACCAATTTAAATGCATGAATTGTCGGCATTTGCACATCCATAATCATAGAGTTTGACTTCTAAATGAAAAATAACAGCTTTTGTGTAGTTTTGGTTACATCATAATTGAAAATATAGATATATTTTACTGTTGCTGATGTAAACTGACCTTTAACAGCATCAGATAACAAAACGTTAATGTCGATATTTAGTTGCGGGTCTACTGGTATTTGTCCTTGTATTAAAACGCCTGAAAATCTATTTGAAAGTAAGGTCCTGTGCAAGGGTTCACCATTTTATTTTACATTTAGATCACAGATTTTCTCTTTAAGTATGTAAAACACCTCATAGCTTCCATTCTCTCTCAGTGATATTCAACCCTTGATCTCAGTCAACACTGCCACTGAGAAAACTAGACCCCCTCAAAAGAAAAAAGTATTTTCTGTGGGAATTGGTAGACGTTATGGATGACGGTGAAATAACACATTGACAGGTTCTCAAAAGAGATGCATAATGAGAGGGGAGAGGACAGAAAGAAAAGGAAACAGAGAGAGAAAGGGGAGAGGAAAAGGGGAGAGAAATATATGATTTTGTACACCAGCTCAGTGAAAGCAAACAGCTAAATTAGTCATGGAATGGATGCAAATTTGCATCCCCTGAGGTTTGCATGGTAGAATTACCCTGAGAGAAGCAGAGGGTGAATCATGCCAACCCCCGGCGCCATGTGATTTATTAGCAAACATCCAATTCAATAGGAAAGTGCTTAACATTCAAAAAGCTGTGAAAGTCTCATAAGGTGGCATTAACTATATGATATTACCGCTTCCACTGACTGGGGGGGGGGGGAGGGGCATGAGGGCGTCGAAAAACAAACACGCCCACCTTCCAAACACGATCTTGGTGTGACGTTCCGAGTGGGACTGTGACAGAATGAAAACTCACTTGGCCTTTTCCAAGCATGCATGTTGCTGATTAACATAGACAACGAGGTTCATTAATTGACACTCCATCCCAAAGAGCCTCTCCGCTTTGAAAAGGGCACAGAGAGAGAGACAGAAGGATGGGATGGAAAGGCTGCATAATAAGCTAAACTAAATTATTGTTGCACTCCTGGATTAAAACTAAAGTTTAAGAGGTGCTGGGTATCCAGCGCACTTGTGTTTTCTAAGTTAAACTATCAACATGTTACAATAGCCATCACAGGTCTCAAAGAAAAATTCCACTCGCACACACTTCTACGTCGTTAAGATATTGTTTAACGCGTTTCAGAAGGTAATAACAGGCGTGGTTTTTTTGGACCAAACCGTTCTAGGGACTCCCTGAGAGGAATTGCCCACTGGGGAGCTCCTACGAGAACTGGAAATAAGAGTCCTGATTTTAATATTGTTGTTCAGTGGGTTTTATTTTTTAATTATAATTCTCTTATTTTTTAACCTATTATTATTTTTACTTCATTCTAAATGATTTCGTTTTATCTAAAGTGTGTTTATTTTCATTTTTTTCCCCCCACTGTTTTTATGTGCAAATCATTTTGGGCTACATTTCATTTACTACTATTATAGTTTGTCTAATCTTCACGACTTTCTATATGTTGTGGAAACGCAAACAGGAATGCACAAAAGGTACTTACAGAGATTAAAGTATGATTTGTAGGATCATAAAACGGCACTATTGGCTTGATTGATTTGCTGATTGTGCGAGTCTGTACATTGTGTATGCGACTAAGTGTTTGCAGGTGCTAAGTGGGGAGAGTAGAAATGCATTGATTGCAGAAATTGATTCTCCCATTTCAAAATCCAATTAGCAAACGTGGGGAAACGATGGCGTCATTAAGCCGTTCTCACCCAACTGAGAAGACGTTAATCAAAATGTATTAATAGAGAAAATGCTCTGTCTCTTTAAGAAACATGAGCAGAACAAGGAGGGTTTGAAGAAACTAAATCAGAAACATCCAGTGAGCTAAACCTTAGTGTATTTCCTGCAAAATAGATTTCATACTGGAGGTAATCAATCATGTCACGTTGGGTTGACATTGATTTGATGACATTTTCACAGTGCGCCGGCAGACAGTCATCACACCAAAACTAACAGCAATATTGGCACTGTATTGATCCCATTCATGTGTGCTCTTTAATACCATCTGTGGCAGATCCCATCTGGGAAAACACGTTTCGCAGATGGATGTGTTGAGAGAAAGTACCTGTTTTCTTTGGAGCGATGACCAGGACATTGTGATTAGCCTGGAGAAGGGATGTAAATAAGAAACCGTCGACAGACAATAAGAGTTTTGAACGATTAATATGCCCGGCTTACAAGACTCTGGCGGCCTCACAGCTAAACTAAATGATGCGGTGGACACTTACTGGGAAAGTGGCTGCATGTGTCCAAAACAATGAATGCAAAGTCGTGGCTTCTAACTCTCCCAGACGGGTAAACTGGGGACTCTGTTTTGGATATTCAATGCAGTTGGTGAGACATTTCATTTTCAATTCAATTTGTTTAGCCCAACATCACAAATCGGATGTATTTAAGCCGTTTGTGCGTCGGGTTATCGTTGCAGCTCGGCGGCTTGTTAGGCACTTCAACCACAGCACCCCTGCATGAAGGGCACCTATCCTGTCAGTTAATGATTGATTAATCAGGGTATTGACTATCGGTCCCAAAAAAATTAATTAGCATCTCTAGCTTGGCGACTAACTCCAAATAAATGATCCTTTTTGTTAAGATTAGTTAGTTTAAAGAAGATCGGTTGTATTTTGAATCATGTAGATCAAAAAGCAAATCTTCTTTTTGTATCCTTTGGAGGAAATTGAAATAAAAAATGTCCATTTCTGTTGCGTAATTGTTGGTAAGAATCCATTATTGAAAAAAAAAACTACTTTATTTCTTAATATAAAAAATAGAACTTCATGAAATTTGACTTCTGCTACATGCTTAGGATGTGTCAAATTCATGGTTGTATGACCCTTTGCGTTTAGACGCCAATCCACTGGTCAAACCTCGACCCACTGAGCCACAACTGCCCTCTTATTCTGAGTTCATCAACATTTGAGAAATCATTGACATTGTTAACACGTTTTTTGCTGTGATCGATGTTCATTTCATTATGTTGGCCTTTTCAAGCATGAGGAACATCTGGCTATCAAATGTCAACGTCTTCAATCGTGTATCTATGAGGTTAGCTCACGTTTTAGACACAATGAACCAAACAAATAGTTAGGTTCATATGAAGGGCTTCTGGCATGAGACTCTAACACGTTAAGAATCTATGGTTTTCATTTTGGTTTCATTTGCATATTGAGTGTCGGTCTGCACTGTTTTGCAGCCTGGGATTCCTAATAGAGAGACTTCTACTCCCACGACAAGAAGAGAAGGCACTTAATGGCTTCATTGTACAAAACACAAAGTAAATCAGTATTTAAATGTGATTTTTTTTTAGATTTGGCCGATCAAGAGCCTGAGTCATTACCACAGGAACAACAATAATCTGCTCAGTATCTATCTCCAAGTTGAGTTGCTGTCAATTAAAGGACTATTAAGCAAATCAGGATATTTTTTACAAAGTCGAAGGGAAATGGAAACATTTCATAACAAATTTGGCATATTATTTATCAGATAATAGTTGATGCGCTATGTGGATTATGGAAACGCCTTTGCCGCGAACATTTAACTTCAACTGATCCGCTGTTCCCGCTATTGCTGCCTTCCTCTGATACTCCCAAGCATGAAAAATGCTGGTCTTTGCCTCCGGACACCATGAAATATGGCCGATACTATCTAACGTGACAGAACAATTAAAACCCAATGCAAACAAATTCCTGATGGCCTCCCTCCATTTTTCTCGTGTAGATGGTTCGATGGCCAAGTCGACTTGTTTGGTTTTCAGTGTTTAACCTCTACTTCTTCTACTTCTTCTACTCTGTTTACTGGCGGATTACAGCCACGAGCAGCCTATAGCGCTAACTAACACAGAGTTCATTCACTCCAAACCAGTGGAGTCTTTTCTTTTGCAAAATTTCAAAGGTTTGCTTGAAATTCGCTTGAGAATTCTTCTTCCTGGATCAAGTTTAAAGCTCCATTGAAGAACATCTTTGAAGGAAAAATGTGGAGCAAGTGCTGCTAATCCTCCCGAGAATCAACGTCTCGCTCTACAGCTCTGTGCTGCCTTAGAAAACGAGGGTCAACTGCGAATTACCATATTGAGTCTACTGTAGTGAGCCAAACAGACCCAAATATCTTCGTCAGTAGACGGAGGACCAAACCGGGGCTGAAACACAACTGAATATATTTGGACTTACACTTGACAGGTGATGAGAAAGAAGATTAACAATTTCCGCACACAGGTGAAAGTTTGCTTTCTTATGCGTTACAACTTGCAGAATTGGCAGTGGTTTCATCTCAGGGTGAGGTTTTCTTGGAATTATAGATGTTACTGAGCACATTTGGTAAGGAGGCAATTTGCTCATTATTCCTACGGGTGATAGAAACCAGCCTGCGGTTCTCCGCAGGCTGAAAGGGAAACACATTATCTCACAGAAAAGCCCATTAAACCGAGAAGAACAAAGCCATGAGGGAGAAGATGAAGGTCTGCACGGGCATATCGGAGTGTTTGCTGAGTTCTTACAATAGAAGCGTCTGGAAACAATTTTCAAATCATGATTGCTGAGACAATCAGGTACAGTATCTGAAAAACAGCTTGTGCAGCTGAAGACGAATAAACATTCATATGAAGGATATTACTCATTGGAAAGGCCGGATGCCCTGAAAGCACTTGAAGGCAACTTTAGTGACAAAGCAGAACGTAGCCAACCTCACAAAATGTGTTTTCTAGAGTTACCAGTGTAATTTCTCCAGTTTTCAGATTGTTGTGACTATAGCATACCAAAAGGAGAAAATGCTCTAGCAAAGCAGAGTACAATTAACTAACGTTCATATGTCCATGTATAACGTGTGGAACAGCAATTAAGTCATCTTTTATAAGTTCATATTTAGGTTTTTTTAAATGTAATGTAATTAGTTGAATGTTTCCAAAGCAAAAGGGCAATTATTACATTTCATAAAATAAAATGTCACTCATCTGTCAGTGCCAAAACCAAACCTCGGTGTCTCTTCAACATAGTTACTGGGCATTCTTCCACATTCAGCGACAGTCTTTGTGCTGTATTATGCAGCTCATTAAGACAAAGGGAGAGAAATGTCTCTTGGGGTCAGAGGGCAATCCCTGGTTATTGTGTCCTGGCCACAGTGCCAGGCAATTAAGCAAGAGAAAATGAAGAGATAAGGAGCACTGAGAGCTGATTAAAACCGTGAGGTTGGTAATAGGGGGAAATACAGGTAGCATGGAAGGGATCAGGAATCACAGAAAAGCAGCATTAAACTAGCCTTTTCTATAACATTTGAGATATTTTAGTCAGGGTTTGGTTTGCTGTGGTGACAAATAATTTGTACCTATTATCTCAATGCATGATTTAAGAAAATATAGTATGTTACGAACTTTCGGTCTTCTAACTCCAGGTATGTACTCTTGCATCAAGGAAAAAGCAGACACCAACTTTGCAACGAAGCAAATTCCCTCGCGCATGCAGACAAGAAGCACACAAGGATGAGAGCCTCACGGCAGAACTGAACCACCAACTTGATGCTTGCCAGCACCATCCTCCAGCCAATTATGATGTATTACGAGAGGTACTTGGCTATCAGAGAAGCCAGCAGATCTGCCCCGTCTCAATGAGTTGCAACATTTCCAGGCACACACAGGCCATT
Organism: Lycodopsis pacificus; assembly: GCA_028022725.1. NCBI lineage: Eukaryota > Metazoa > Chordata > Actinopteri > Perciformes > Zoarcidae > Lycodopsis > Lycodopsis pacificus. The sequence continues at coordinate 14,492,626 of CM051692.1, read as the reverse complement.
GATTGCAGGGGCTCAACTTACAGCCTGCAGTCTATCAGCGCTCAGGGACCGGTAATCAATTCTCTAATGCCGTTTGAGCCTCTTCACCGCAGCTATGATCCACCCCTCACTGTGCAGATACAGATGCACACGCCGGCGTGCATGGACATGTGTGGATGTAGCCAAGCACACACAGACTATAACCCAGATGGCCATGGTGAAAGCAGGGGACGACTCCCAAATATTAACTTACCAAGTGTAGCAGTGATAGGGCACTGTCATCTAATGGCATTATCAAAATGAGTGCAGCTCTCCTGAGGCGGACTCTGGTTCCTGATTACCTCGCAGTGGTGGACCCTGTTTGTGGCCAAATCTGATCAGCATAGCACCAGACACAGGCATGGCCGGTCAGGAACTCAGCCCGGGGCCCCTTATCTCCACCGACAGGCCGTTGGTTCTTTATGGGCAATGATGTCCTCCCATGCAGGAATTAATCCGATTGGGCTCTGGTGGAAGATTATGCTCGAAAACGACTGAAAGGGAAGGTGGGGCCCTAACCTCCTTTCTGTGCTACATGGATCAGATGGAATTACGTCGTGAGACCTTGTACAGATGAGCGAGAGAGAGAGGACTGAATCTCTCAATGTTCGCTTCAGGCAGGCCATCTGCCGAAATAGACTGACCCGACTGCAACTCTGAATATTGTCTCCATGAAACTTGATAAACAAGATAATTTCAACAAACAAATGCGTGCAATAAAAACCAAGCTGCCTCAGTCCTAAATTACAAGAATATTTGGCATCATTTTGTTGATGCTTCCGCATCATTTTCCTTCCAAGCACAAACACATTTTCTAAATTTTTAGTACTTTTACTTTTGACACACTGGCTAATAATATTTACATACTTTAGTGGCATCTTCAATGCAGGACTTTTTCTCGTAGTAGTTTTTGCTCAAGTAAAGGATCCGCATACTTCCTCCCTTGATTATTATTGTCTCTAACGCTAGGTATGCTGTTAAAAATCAATTCATTTTCAAATAGCAAGACGTGAAATATGATTTAATATCTTTACAAATGTGTAAACAACGCACATTTCTATTTGGGGATTGTGCATTGTAGGACTGTTCACTGGGGACTTATCTGAAATGGTAGAGCGCTCACTTAACGTGCGATCAATGCCCTCGCTCTCCACAAGACTTTATAAGATCAGACTGATCTATAGCACAAAACTGATAAATGATGTCAATGAAACCATGATGTAATCCTTTAGGAGACCATAGAAGTGTGGAGTGTCCGTAGCGACGGACGTACAGGCTTGACTGTTTTTTTTTCAGCATATATATATGTAGGCCTATATTATTTTGTGTTTTTCATCTTATAAGCGTATAATAACATCGGAATACAACATATGTTTTTGTCTGCTTCTCCTTCCTGCATTAATAAACCTGTTTGTCATTAAAAATCCAGAGGTTGTCACTTACTTTGGTGTCTGTGCGTCATCCAAGCGGTTCCCCAGCTGGAACTCGTGGGATTTGCTGCGGTGCAGTGCGGTGAAGCCCGGCAGCAGATGGATGAGCTTGCGGCTCGGCGGAGGTGGCGTGCCCGGGGCCTTCCCTTTGTTCCTTCGCCTCATTGGGGGAGTGCCAGGTGGGGTCATGGTGTTGACCACCAAGGGAGTCCGGGGAGGTGTGTGGCCAAAATGTCTCTGGCGGGGCGACGGGGGCAGGGAGCGATGACCAAAGTCCAAGGGAGGGAAGAGCCCTGTGGCTGGGCTGTCGACGGTCAGTCGATCGGCATATAAAGGGGGAGCCAGGGCCTGGGGGCTGTGGCACATGTGCTGGTTGTACCTGGACTGGACTTTGGGGCTCTGGGAGAGCTGGTACCGGATCCACTGACTGACCTCTGGCTGGCACACCGGAGTGTTTTCTTTGCCTGATTCAGAGGTGGGCCACTGGATGGACCAGTCCTGCTTCGCCTGGCTCCCTGTTGGAAGAGCACAGAGATAGAGAATGATTGAACGCCATGAGCACCTGGTTGTGATAAACTGCTTAAAATACATGTTCACACCAATTATAAATAAATATAAACAAAGTCCTTGCTTATCTGTAATGTCGTTTGCATATAGTTTTGGTTGAAACTGCCCGGGGGTTTGAGATACATCTCTGTAAGCCTTCTGCCTTTAAACCTATGAAATGGAGGTAAATGGAGCTTTTCCATTAACCTCATAACTTTCATTGGAACTACTTTATACTGAAGAATTAGTCCCTATGAAAACTATTGAAACCTTGTTCAGTATGTTGAATTAGCATCACCAGTGTAGATATCTCATTGGATAACGTCTCAAAGTCTGAATACCACTTTGGTGAGTGAGAAAATATGTTATTATTTCATAATTTGAGGGAAGACTTTTCTGTGATATGGTGTCTCGTGTTCAACTAAAGTGGTTATTGTCATGCACTTGATACTAAAACACCCGTTAGCTCTACTTCTTGATTGCAGCAGTAAGAGCAGCGGCGGGTAGTCACGACCAGCAAATGTGCTCAATTTAGGTAATGAAGATTAACGCCGCTGTTATCTGATGGGAACATGTAGCGTAGTGGTGTTCAAATACGTTGATGTGGAGCAGATTAAGCATGAATGGATGGAGCAAAGAGAAGGAGAACAATGGAGGACTGCACCAAAACAGAACAGGTCAAAGCTGCATGAGTCATAGCACAAGCCGACTTCTTCCGAAACTAAACTTTCTGTTGAATGAGACAGAAGAGAGCAGCAGATGCAAAATAATTGAAGGCGAGCAGCCAAAATGAGTGTTTTTGAACTCAGATGACAATACTTTACCTCCATTACTGTGCAATTTATCCTCCTCAAGTTGTTCTTCAGAAAGAGACAAAAAAAAAAATAGGAATGTGTTTATTGATCTGACAGACACACAGCTGGAAAGGTCTGCAGCATCCTACTTGTCTTTCCATCTGCAGTTATGTATGTATAGCCACGAGGCTGTTCAGCAAAACAAAACATAATGTTGGTAGAATTGATCCTTGGGTACATCTCGGCAGACGCAGCATCTCATACATGACTCTGGACAACATTTACCTCACAGTCTTCAAAAACTGCTATTGACCGCCAAGTCACATTTTTAATGCAAATTTCTGTCAACAACACTTCACTTTTTTTGTTTTGTGTCATTGTTTGAATGTCTCTGAGGAACTATGAGCAACTTCAAACACAATATCAACACCAGCAACATCAAATGAAGCACGGAAAACATCTCCCATAAAAGGTCCCGGTGGAGTTGATAAACTTGATGGGGGGGGGGGGGGGGGAGCCAGCGGCCTTTCCTATTCTGTAATGTTATGAAGAAGAGGAGAACGACGAGCTGCGAGGAAGAGACGACTGCAAAGACACAAGGGACATAAAATACAGGGACTTTCAAGGGTCCCGTTTTATTATTTTAAATACACTTTAAAGATTCTTATTTAAACCTCCCCAAAAATAGATTATGTAAGTTTTCATTCACCAAAGGTTGTGTTAAGCGTTATGTTTAGCGCTACTGAAATATTTTGTATTAACAGCGGTGTAGTCAATGTCCTGCGGCTGGCAGGGTGTAATAATTGTTAATACTGCAGCAGATGAATGTAGTTCTTTGACTGATTCTCAGAGGACCTTAAAAGAAAAGGTTATGTCCCGTGTTGTCTTCTTGAATAGAATAGCAAAGTGGGAGGACTTTGGACATCCGTTGTTCTGAGGGAAAAGTGCCTGGCACCCACAGACAGGAGTCACTTTCATTCACTGTAAATTAAATGTAAAGTTGGGTCAAACTGAACAAGGAATACTTTAACAACAACCGCAATGATGGCAGAGAACTCCAGTCAGCTGGCACCGTATTTAGGTCTTCGGGGTGAAATGAGGAGGTGTCGTGGAGATAACTCCTCATTTCACCTTCACAAATCGGCCGTTACTCGTCCATCGCGAGCTTTCAAAGCGAGATACAGAAATAGACACAGGGCGTCCAACAAACCCATGTGGGTTTCTTTAGAACAAATATTTGAACAGTCAGTTTAGGCCGAAAATCAGCAGCAACTGCTAATTTGTGGCTCTGTAGTTTTACATACGACACCTCCACCAAACAGGAGCAAACACCTGTGAAGGGATGTGGAAACAAGTAACCCAAACAGAACACTATAAAACCAATGTGTAAAAATAACACTGATATTTCTGCTCTCTGGCTGAAGTATATTTCTTCTAGTCAGTGAACATTGTGTTGTCTCTCCGGATGTCATGGAAACCTGCAGGTTTTCAACACACAGACATCGATCCTCTATAATGTGAAATGCAAAACTTGAGGTTACGTTTGAAGAAAAGTAGCCACATTACTACATTTTACATTGACTGATGCTCCAGAAACGCACATCACATTTCCAAGGATTAGTCTCTGGAATATATGCTCCTTGTTGACAACTGTAATTCAAGCCTATGGATATTAGTCAGCAGGGTCTCTCGAGTGAAGCCGTCGCTGCCGCTCTGCTCTCGGTGTGGCTGCATGAGGACCGAGCTCACACTTGAGCCTGAACCCGCATTAAGAGGCCGCCATCTCAACCCTGAAAACCCCTTCAGGGAGACGTCGAGATGCAGGAGGGACGAGAGGGCCCACAAGATGGTCCACGTATGAAAAGAAAGACGAGGGACGCTCAATCAAGCCTCCTTTATTAGCAGGAGGAAAACCACAACAAGCTACTCGGAAATGCAAATGTTCGGCTTGACCCCGCGTGAACGACGGCCATTGAAGGGTTCAAACCACCAAGATTCCAAAATACAGATGAGAGGCAAGCGAAAAGCTGGTTGCTTTTAGTCCAGTCTAGAGAGTCTTAACACCCGACACACGAGTTGTCAATTTGTAGTGTCCAATTTCAGAATTAGCAAGATAGTTTTTGAAAAAAACCAATAACCTTTGATTTAAATGATGAGCTTCCCTTTGGTAATTATCTTCCTGCATGCCACTTTCAGAATGCCTTTTGACGGCTCGTATCAAGCTGAAACCCAAGTTAAATTCCTCTGCGAGGGAAGCAATGAACTTTAAATCACACTCGTGAAACTGTTGCTTCAAGTAATGAATCAATTCATCAACTGCACTGGTATCATAGCAACCGCTCCAGTGAAATGGTGACGAGACTTGACTTGTGAATCTTCTTGTTTCACGTGAGCTCAAGTTCTCCTTAAGTTAATTTGTGGGGCTTGTGCTTGTTAAAAAGTTGTAGAAGTTACTTTTCATGCAGGGCTTCGATAGAACTTTTTAATACATTTAGCTTCATCTATTGCTGCTGAATTCACATGACAACATTACTTTTCTTTTACTTTATTGCTTCTTTTCGTTAAGATGCTTAAAGTAATATTGAACTAATATTATAACTAATTCCGATTCATACTTTACAACAAGTGATGGCGCTTTGAGCGAGCAACCAAATGTCACCACCTGACGTCACAGGTGTGTAAATGTGACCGATGGCCGACCCAGCAGTTTCGATCGGCAATCTCTCTTTAAGTATTGGCATCGGTGGATCTCTCTTCTCGAGACCCAGAGTACCACAACGCTGGTATTAGCAAATGCTGTTTGCATTTTTGCATAACTTCAGAGGTAATTTTGGAGTCGCATCATAATCAATCCTCCCTTCTCTCCTTTCGCCTGAAAACCTCCGCATCAACTGTCGAAACCAAACAATGCACCCGACGCGTTAAGCTTCTCCTCTGCAGTGATTAATGCAAATGGCACAAAAGCGACATCATTAATGACACAATCTTTAAACGCGCGGTGAGGCTTTGAGAAAGGCAGATATCGGGCTCATAATTGGACTAATTACCTCTAGAGGTGTTGCTTCTTCGGGCTAAATGGCAGTGAAATGCCACCAGGACACGAGCTGGTTTATCTTACTGCCGCCAGAGTAAACAGGATTCTTTTGCGTTCAATAGTTGCAGCGCCCCTTTTTAATCTCGACTCTTTTAAGTTGAGGCTTTACGGACGCTCTTGCAGTGTAATCAGTGGGACTCTACGTTAGAATCTGCTAATTAGTAAACGGCCAAGAAGGACCACCCAGGGGTGTTCAGGAAGATGGGTGTTGGGGTTTCGGTCAATGCTCCTCCTGGTCGTTTTCCTTCCCTGGTGCATCTGCTCTTTTCTTCTCGACATGACAACGTTTCTTCTTCACCTCCTGTCGTCACTGCCTCTTTTTATCACCCTAATTTTCTCTCATGTTATTCCGCGTCCTTCCTCCCCCACATGCCTCCTTCACTTCCCGTTCCTCTCCCCCGATCTGCTCTCTCTCTCTCTCATATTCTGTGCCTCCCTCTCCTCTGCCTTTCTCCGTCCCCTATTCCTGATGATGGCATTTGAAGCCAATTAGGTGTTTGTAGGCATGTAAAGCTGTCAGAAGGGCGCGGGGACATTCCTTTTTGCTATCAAAGATGACTAAAGCTAAGGCACCGAGGAGACCTGTCGTGCTAAGCAAAGATCAACACTATTAGCCTGATCAAGCCTGAACTCATACTCAAGAAATTGTCCATATGAAAATGTGTGTGTGTGCGTGTGGACTTGTCTACAGGGGCGGGCTGGATAATGTGTGTATATTGCAGCACAAAGGACCGACCGGCTGCCTCTGAATCGTATGACTCATCCTCATCGCGACTCGTGGACCACAATCCCAAGAGCCTGGAGTGAAAAATTCTATTAACTCACATTAGTTTCCTTCCTCCACCATTACACCACCGAGCAACATACATTCACTCATTGTGTTCTCTTTTGCGCCGCTTATGTGATGTATATAACTGCCAAGCCTGTAAAGTATATGAATGTCCATGTCAGCCAATTTTAACATAATTCCTGATGACTCATAAACTGGATCAACATATTTCCTTTGGGGAAAAAAAACAAAAAAACATGTGGCATAAATCTGTAAATGCTCTTTTGTGCTTATTCATGGTGGTTGAATATATCTGTACTTTCGCAACAACCTCCAGATTTTTAATAGAAAAATATAACTCTTTAAAAAGACTCAAGATGTAAGAACATCCTCTGCTTTTTGCTAAGCGGCGTATAGGTACTAAACGCTCTCATGTGGCGGTGGAACCTTTAAAAAGACATGCATGCCTTTTAGTCTCGCATATACATAAATATACACGTGCACACACACACAGCGATGACATGTCTCCCTCTCGGAGCTCCATCTGGGTCAGAATATGAAGAACGCTGCCACACAGCATGTATTTCTCTCGGCTGAAAGTGCCTCGCACCGCTCCGTGTGGTGGCGGTGGCGCCGTGGTGCATTCACACATCTCTAGCCAGCCCCCTTTTTAGAGAGCCCATTAGTGGCTCTTTGTGGCCAGACCCCTGCCTTTGGAGAGCCAGAGATTGGGAGAGCGGAGTGAGGGAGGATAGTACGGTTGAGGCAATGAGCGAATAAAATGACGAACAATAAAATAAAGATGGGAGAAGGAGAGGAAAGAGAAGTAGACGGTGACGAAATTAAACAAACGCAGAGAAATACAAAAACAGCCCAGACCTTCACGGTTTTGTCCATACAGGATACAAAACTATAGCTGTGCTGTATGGATAGTCATGACAACAAATCCAACAAGTAACGTGAGCATTTTGGGGAGGAATCATTCAACAAGCGACAGTCCTAGTCGATGCTGTGACCGGTTTTGGTTCTTCGACCGGAACGAGACACCAACAGGGAGCCCCAGACACATCCTGGTGAGACCAGAGTCTTCAAGTCACAAGGAGTCAGCGCTTTAACACCATGGGACCTTTGCTGTTGCACCTTAAAGACAGCAACTCCCCTGTGAGGAAAACTGGAGTAGGATATGTCATGCTGTAAGAAACACTTTGCAGGTCAACGGTAAGGACCACGGACAGCGCCTGAATAATCACAGGGAACAGACAAGCTGTCTGAGAACACTAGCTACAAATTGAAAACCAGTCAGAAAGGCCAGAGATGGATCAAGAAGGCCATTCCCAACAGATCATTTTTGACCACCAATGAGTTAGGATTTTTTGTTTCTGCCGCGCTACTGTTTCCCAGATCAAGAATGAACCTTCATGCTCAGCTATAGCTAGAAATGACGTGTAGATGCTAAGAAACATTTTGAAATGTCAGTCTGTTAAAGGGCAGGGCTAAAGAAAGATGACAAGACCCGTTACAAAAGTAGGAAACAATTTTCCTGCAAATTCTACAGGGAAGAGCTGCCGATAACTCATACAGTGTTTCTCTTCTGTAATATCTTCTGTAATATCTTCTGTAAGCTGGTTGTGCTATAGTTGTAGTAGGCAGGCTGGTCATAGCCACTTTATGCCACTAAATGTGAGGGAGGCTGTGGAGCATCAGGTTGTGAAGGTCCAGATCAGATAAATGACATGAGATTTAGTTATTGCTATTTCCAAACTGGATTATGTCCCCCTCATTCTGATTTGGAATCAGGTGCAAGAGGAAACTGGGGAGAAAAAAAGTGTGAATATAGCCAAAGTCCTAGACAGTGACGGCAAAAAGAGAGCTGGTCTCCAGAGACGCCATGAGGCCTGACTGGTCTGAAACCAGCTGGGCTGAGGCATGGGCGGCTGGGACCCCCTGACGGACTCTGCCAGAGGACGCCTGCCTGGCTGTCCGCCTTTCTGCACAACAACAACCGCCTCCATCCCCACTCATGCCGATGAGACAGAAAGGAAGTAAGCACACAGGTGGCGAGCAACTCCAGAAAATGAGCAGCAGAGAGGTGTGAATATTTGGAGAGGCCAGCTGGGTACCTGCAGAATCACAAAGAGCCTGTTTTTTTAGGGCTGAGCTTTAAAAGACTGTTCGTCTGAATGCCTGAATCCTTTTTCAACAAATAAATGCTTTGCCAAGTTAAACCTCCTCTAATAAAACATTCTTTTAATAAATACAGTTTTGTTGAAGAAAAACGACTCATTCATTTGGTTAATTATTCATTATGAGAGAACAGTGTGTGTGTGTGTGTGTGTGTGCGCGCGCAGAAACAGATAGGAGAAACAGATATGTTATCAAACGGGTTTACAAAAGGTTGTTTCTAAAGTGAACGGCCCAGTTGTGGTGATGTTCTACTGCCCCCTTCTGGCTCATTTGCATCATTGCAAAAGCCCAGACTGAAAACAAAGTGTGGTCTGTAGCGCCAGCTGGTGTGCAACCACGAAACAAAAGAAATGCACCCGTGGCATCACAGCAAATGCCTGAGCAAGTCCAACACTGTCTTGTAAAAGCCACACAATAGACAGGTGTTTGATTAGAGCTCTGCTCAGGTTGAATGTAAGTGGATTCATGTGGTGCACGCTGCTGCGACATTCAACACTTGTTGTTGAGGTTTGTGGATCATGAAGTTATTGAAGACAGCTGTCCATCCGAGATGTTGGAATAGATCTTAAATAAAAAAAAATGTTTGCTGATTTAAACATTCTGCTCGCATGATTCAGATATTACTGCAGACAATCCGCTGTTAACGTAGCGTCCGCCTTTTGTTAATTATCCAGCTGTAATATCTGAATCATGCGAACACATTGACTGACAGTCCACTTCTATGATCTCATAAACCACAGCCGTGTGCATCACTTTGTAGTGTCCTCTTCCATTGTGTTGTGAGCTTCTGTATTTGTATTTTCTCTAAATGCTGTGTGTCGTCATACGCTGGAGTTGTGTATTTGCATTTTTTTCTAATTTGCAGAATGTTGAACTCTCAGGGCCACCGTACAAAAGAGCAAAAAACCCCATCAGACATACGACGTTTTGCTTCATCTTCAACAGTTTGACTCATTAAAGACAGAAGCCTGAACTGTTAAAGTGAGTTTGCTGACTTTCCCATGCAGGCACATGGGTTCCTCCTTGACATAAGTCCATTACTGATTATTTCACACGGTCACATGACTGTGACGCAGCAATTTGATGTAGAAACCCCACTGATCTTTTGAATTGCCACCAATGATTGCTGCAATGATGATTCATAATAACGTAGCAGGTATTTATCGACACCATGAAAGCTGCTCTAAACAGGTGGCGTCGGATTTCTGATGAAAACATGAACCGTCTGGCACACAAGTGCTTCAGTTTAATTTACAGATTGTTGAGAATAAAGAGCAGGGCTGAACTACTGTGACTGAACATATGAAGACAACAGTGCCACCTACAGATACATGAACAGTACTGAGCATTCATCTTTAGGACTGACTAACATATGACAATCAAACAGTTGGAAATGGTTTTAAACTGTATGAATGCCGGGTTAAATAAAGCAAAGCTGTCTGACTGAAATCAGAAATGAGCTGGTGTTTTTTGTTAAATCCTATGAATTCTTACCTTTATGTTAACAAATGCACAACATGCATCAAACTACAGCTGATGACTGGTGTACATTTTAGTATTGATTTCACAGTCCGTAACGTCACAGATGACTAATAAACCTTGTTTCTTTGTGTCATGACATAATAAACTGCAACCATTACATATAGTTCATTATGTAGATGTATGGATAATAGTCTTAACAAAGCTTTCTTTTTCAATACCTGCATCATGGACGCAAACACAATCTGAACTCTATATTGCTTGTATATAATGTGGTAGTATATACTATGTCTGTGATGTGACATTAGTGTTGTATGAACAGATGTCTCCTAATGCTCCTATCGTACATAAGTTTACAAAATTGAAATATTATTTCATGCACCTTTAGGTTGTTTTACCTGGTTTAGCCTTTACTGTGCTAAACACCATTTCAAATGAATAAGGAATGTACTTTTACACGTAGTAGTGGTAAATAGTGAGAACTCTAAAGGACACTCGTGTGTTCCTTTCGGGACATTTAAAGGCTGGTGTTCCTATGGACGTGTGTCGGGTGGACCCTCACCGAGCTGGTGGGCCTTTCCGAGGCAGGAGAGGGAGGCGTTGAGTCGGGCGCACTCCTCTTCGTTGGCACCAAACTTCTGCAGAAGCTCACACACCTGCTCCTCGCTCTTCTCCAGCAGGCCCTCCAGGGTCACCTCGCCTGGGCTCATCTCCTGCAAAACACACACACACACACACACACACACGAGCAAACACATGACATAAGATACATTCATATCATATTAACCAAACAAGCTTCAAACATCATGGCTGACTGTAACGGCCAAGGACACCTGTCAATTGAGCAAAAATGCCTCTGGAAATGGAAGCATTAATAGATCATTAATGGAACAATTACATAGCAAATGCAGATAATTCCATAAAAGACAGAAGCAGTCACCGGATGGTTTGATGATTATGAAAATGATTCAAAGGCATCAGATCTTTAGGGGATGTTTTTTCTGACAGCACTGATCTGTACATTATAAGATACCCGGGTTTTGATTTGAGCTACATCCTCACGTTGTAATATTGGGAGAGAAGATGAGCGTCTCTTTAAAACAGGACATATATTACCTGTGTGACCTCCTTCCTCAGGTTGACGATGCGGAACCAGTGGCCGAGGCGAGGGAAGTCCTCCAGCTCGACGCTGCGCTCCTCTAAGGCCACTTTGCACTTACAGGACAGCTGGCGGCTGAAGTACTTCACCAACTTCCCCTGAGGACACGAGGGACAGACACAGTGAGGGAGGGCTGCAACTACATTACCCTTTCTTTAATGCTGATGAAGCCTTTTGCCCCATTTTCATCTTTCCACGTAAAATAATGATTTCTGTTTGTCTAAAGTACATGAAAAAACAGACAAATCTGATGCAAACCAGGGAAATGCAACTATGAAAACACCTTGAATTAGCAAAGTTGAATATCATTTGAAAAGTAAACTGACTTTGATTCATTTTTTAGCACGAAAACATGAAATATGTTCTCAATCAGAGACTGGGCCTGTCCTGAAGAACTGACCTGTTTTAATCACAAACAAGACCGACAAAGAATAGAAAGCCAATAACAACAAAGTCGCTGTAAAGTATAACAATGCTATTGCATCCTGTTACATCAAGGCACAAATAGCCGACTGTTCTGGAGAAGCAAATTATTTAAATACTGATATCACATGTGTTCACTATTAATCTCAATAATTAATTTTTTTCACTTCATTTTATAATTTGTTGCCTTTTTTTTCTTTTGGCAGGAAGTCCAGATCAAAGTTGCTTGAAATATGACATTAAAGGAAAGCTATCTGCCACTTTAGATGTACAGCACCGTAGCGAGCAGTAGTCTCACCGTCAGAAATGCACAGTGTTTACTAGTCACTGAAACATTTTGGGGTTCAACTACATTGATATAAAATACATTTAAAACAAAAACACACTGACGTTTTGACTATTTTTGTTGCATTTTAAAGCTTGATTCTTTTAAAACTGGAGGATAGAGTTAAACTATGGCAACAGATTTGATGTTGATTCAAATGTTGGAAGGAAATAGTTCACACAGAAATCTGTTCCTGGTGAGATCAGTAAAAGAGACGTTGAGGTGTTAAAACATCATTTTTACATGAGAGATTATAAACTCAGTTTAACGTCTTTTTTGTATGCTTTGTAATATTGTGTTATCGGTTTGCATTATTTTGTCTGCAACCGTTCATACTGACATAGTGGCGGAGTTGCTCTTGCAAAAGAAGTTTCAGCTTGAGATGGGACTTAAATGGTGAAATAAAAGTAAACATTGTAGCAGTATATAAATTGAGAAACCATAGACAGACCTTCTAATCCCCTGCAGCCATAAGTATACACAAATACACTGAATCCCATCGTCTTTGGCAGCAATATTCTGTGGCTCACTTGTACTGACCTGACCTCTGACCGTTTCATTATTCATGCAACCAGCTGCTGTCCACCCTGGTCCAGACTCGCCGCCAGGTTTGGCTGGCGCAGTCACCCCTGTCTGAGGCATGTAGGAGGACCCTCCGTACTATCCCAGTGGAGCCGGGTGAGCTGTTTGGGTCAGCTGCTATACAGGCGCTTCAGCGGACTGTCGAAGCTGGCCAGGCCAGGCCAGGCAGCAGTTCTCTGCTCTTCGCAGGGACGTGCCCGCACCCCGCAGACCTAGGGGTCCTACACTATCCCCCCAGGGCCGTTTTCAGCCCCCAGTTCACCCAAGTAGCCGCCACAGGCCTCAGCGTACCGCTGGGAGGCCGGACCGCTACCCGGGGAACCCTGCCTACATCCCCCCTAGACAGCCTCCGGACGTGGGGACTACCAGTCGCCCCCCAAGAGCCTCGAGAGGCAGGGGGTACAGGAGATGATGTCTCCCAGCCGGCCGTCGGTTATTTCTCCCAGCAGCACATCAGCTACTGGGCAGCTCATGCTTCAGACCCCTGGGTGGTGTCCACCCTAACCCGGGGGTACAAGCTTCAGTTCCGACGCCGGCCACCAACCTCCAGCCGGATCAAAATGACCAGTATCACCGATCCGGCAAAATCCCTAGCCCTGAACCAGGAGTTAGCCGCGCTCCTGGTCAAGGGTGCAATCGAGAGGGTGGACCCCCTGTCACAGCCCGGGGGGTTCTACTCGACCTACTTTCTTGTAAAAAAGAGAGGCGGCGGGCTGCGCCCAATCCTAGACCTGAGGGGACTGAACAGGTTCCTGAAGGTGTTACCATTTCACATGCTGACCACAGCAGACGTCCTTCGGGCGGTTTCCAGGGGAGACTGGTTCACGTCTGTCGACCTGAAGGATGCCCATTTCCATGTTCCCATTGTACCTCACCACAGGCGGTTTCTTCGCTTCGCCTTTCAAGGCGGTCACTTCCAGTTCAGGGTGCTCCCATTCGGACTCTCCCTCTCCCCACGGGTGTTCACAAGGTGTGTCGCTGCGGCCCTTTCCCCCCTGCAATCGCAGGGCATGAAAATACTGCCGTACTTGGACGATTGGCTGATCTGTGCGCCATCCCAGCTTCAGGCGGCACGGGACACTGCTCGCCTTCTTTCTCACGCGGCCCGGTCGGGCCTCAGGGTAAACATGGAGAAGAGCTCCCTGAGCCCTTCCCAGAGCATAACCTTCATTGGTGTGGCTCTGGATACGGTCACTATGAGTGCCTGTCCATCACCCCAACGGGTGGACAACATCCTCCACAGCCTCTCTCCCTTCCGAGAGGGCAGGCGGTTGCCCTACATTCTTTTTCTCCGCCTATTGGGCAAACTGACAGCTGCCGCAGCTGTCGTTCCATTAGGGTTGCTGTCGCTGCGCCCCCTGCAGAGGTGGCTGAACAGCTTTCACTTGGATGCCAAGCGGCACAGACACAGGGCAATAGTAGTATCGGAGCAGTGCCTCCTCGCTCTATCCCCATGGAGGGAGAGAGCATACCTGGCAAACTGTGTTCCCATGGGTTCGGTCCCATTCCGCAGAGAGGTGGTCACAACAGATGCCTGCCTCTCAGGATGGGGGGCAGTGTGGCAGAACAGGACTGCTCAGGGGCTGTGGTCTGCTCAAGACCACATGGAGCATGTCAATGTTCTGGAGCTACGGGCCGTGCACCTAGCGCTCAAACATTTTCTGCCATACTTGAGGGGAAAGCATGTGCTTGTCCGGTCGGACAACACCTCTGCTGTGTTTCACATAAACCATCAAGGGGGCACCAGATCTGCAGAATTACTACGGGTATCCCATGCCCTTCTCACCTGGGCTGCCCCTCGCCTTACCAGCCTTCGGGCAATGTACCTACCAGGGGAACGGAACCAGGTCGCAGATTTTCTGTCCCGTCACAAACCTCCACCGGGGGAGTGGCGGCTCCATCCAGAGGTGGTACAGAGCATTTGGGGTCTCTTCGGCAGGGCAGAGGTGGATCTCTTTGCCTCGGAGATGTCGACCCACTGTCCCCATTGGTTTTCCCTGACGGAGAGGACCAGTCCTCTGGGTCAGGATGCCCTGGCTCACACGTGGCCAGAGGGGCTTCTTTATGCCTTTCCACCGGCCCCTCTGATCTTGCCAACGCTTCTCAGAGTCCTTCAACAGGGCCACAGACTCTTGCTAGTGGCCCCCTTATGGCCAGCCAGGATCTGGTTCTCCCTGCTGCACAGACTCTGCTGCAGGACACCCTGGCGCCTCCCCGACAGGAGGGATCTCCTGTCGCAGCTAGGAGGTCGGATTTGGCATCCCAATCCCAGCCGCCTCCAGCTATGGGTCTGGCCACTGGAGGGCCCGACCAGCTGCTGACTGGCTGCATAGAGCCAGTCAGAAGAACTATCCTGAATGCCAGGGCACCATCTACCCGGCTGCAGTACGAAAACAGGTGGAGGCTGTTTTCTGACTGGTGTGTGGTTCGGGACAAGGACCCAGTGCAGTGCCCCGTACCTGTGGTACTTGAGTTTCTGCAGTCCCTGTTAGATAAGGGCCGGTCTCCCTCTACCCTGAGGGTGTACGTGGCCGCTCTTTCATGGCACCATGCTAGGGTCGACAATGACACAGTAGGGAGCCACAGACTGGTGTCCCTCTTCCTAAAAGGGGCTCGGAGGTTGCATCCCCCGCACGCCCCAAAGGCCCCTGCATGGGACCTGCATTTGGTGTTGGACACCCTATGCTTGCCTCCTTTTGAACCCCTGGCACGGGCAGAGCCGAGATGGCTGGCAACCAAAACGGTGTTTCTCCTTGCCATCACGTCAGCTAAACGTGTAGGCGAGCTGCATGCCCTGTCGGTGAGTGAATCATGTCTGAGGTGGAACTCAGATGGATCAGGGGTTACATTGTGGCCTAATGCAGCGTTTCTCCCAAAGGTGCTGACACGCTCTCATATCAACCAGCCTATCCAGCTGGCGGAGTTTGACCCTCCATCGGGGGAGGAGAGGTCAAGGCTGCTGTGCCCAGTGCGGGCCCTGAGAGCTTATGTGGAGGCCACCGCTTGCATACGGCGGTCGGAGCAGCTCTTCATCAGTTATGGTGGGCCTAGGAAGGGCTGTGCCCTTTCGAAACAGCGCCTGTCCCACTGGATAGTGGAGGCCATTGCCCAGGCATACAAGGCGAGCGACCGTCCTCTACCATCCGGAGTGAGGGGCCACTCTACCAGGAGTGTCTCCACGTCATGGGCAGCCCTGAGAGGGGTGCCAGTGGAAGATATATGTGCGGCAGCCTCATGGGCATCACCGAGCACATTCACCAGACACTACAGGGTGAACGTTGCCACCCCTCACCCACTGGGGAGGGTTCTTGGCCAGCTTCCCCTGCCTGACCTATAAGAGGTGGGTACTTGTGATTCCTCGTGACTCTTTTGGTATAAGTCATCCAGTGTTAAGCACTGCCTCTGGCGGTCAGTAAGGATGAAATAGAACGAAAGTTACGAATGTAACTACGGTTCTATGAATCCTGGATGACCGCCAGAGTTCTTGGTCATTCGGAATCCCGTGAACTCGCGAGAAGATTCCATAGGACTGAACTCAGGATGGCACCGGAACTTATAGGCGACGGGGCCATCCGAGGTCACGAGTGACTTTGTTGATATAAATATTCGACCTGCGCATGCGCGAGACGGAAGATATCCAGTGTTAAGCACTGCCTCTGGCGGTCATCCAGGATTCATAGAACCGTAGTTACATTCGTAACTTTCGTTTTATGGGGGAGTTACACGCTGTACAAACAACAGTTCATGCATTTGCCCAGCACTTCTGTGAGGCATCTCCAGCACAAGCAGTGTTTAGGTGCTTCACCTTAACTGTTTTCTCCCCAAGACATAAAGCACAAAGATCCCCTTAAATAAAAACACAAATTGCCATTGCTTTTTTCAGTTTGTCTACATATTTAATGAATGAGACGCAAAGAGTTAATGACTCAGCTATCGAGACGTTTGTAAGTGTATTTTTGAACCTTGGAGAGAGTCAGGCTAACATTAGCTGTTTTAGCAATTTTGAGGTACTTGTACTTTGCAGTATTTCCCGTATTTATGATTTATACAACTTTATTCTCTCTCTATTGTTTTGAGTTACATTACAGACTTCACACAAATCATTTGTTTGTTGTAGATTAAACTACTAAACTGTAAGTAGTAAGTAGCATTTAGCTCCATCGTGGCCATCTGCAATAGTAAAATGCTACTTGCACATTACTGTATCAGTAATAATATAATATGTAATAATATGACGCCCACTACTGCCTTTTTTCTTAATTATGAGTACTTCTACTTTTAACAATATGGTTCATTTTGCAGAATATACTTAAATACTTTTACTCGACTATTTCTAACACTGTAGCACTTTTACTTGAAAAAAGGATCTGAATATATCTCGCTTCCTCACAACTCTTGAATAGCCTTTTTCAAAACATCCAACACTGTCACCTTGTAAACATTTTTCCTTTGTGACCTGAAAACGATGCTATCGATTAAACGATTAAAGAATGAGATAGCTGCAAAATACATCAGATATATTTATGCAAATTCCATTGACATCTCTTCAGTGACATTGCAACATGAAGAATGAATATGTTGAAGAGGAGATATTTTACTTGTGTTGACATGTCAGGCAGAATTCACTGCAGGTATGTTTGTAGTGAAACGCAGAAAGAATTGAAAATGATGGTAGAAAAAAGTCCGGGCCCACAGTGGGTGACGTGACGCTTGAAGACTTAAGGATGATACATTTGGATGGCCCCATTCCAAACATACGCCTACAAACTGACTGCTAGAAATTAGACGGTGCTGGCCTACATCAGCGCATACCAAAGTAGAAACTAGTGGAGGAGGGACTCGCAAGTCACCTCTGAATGCAGAAAACCCTACAGCTGCTGCCCACTAACGCTCTGCCCAATAAGGTGACTGCCCAGTCAACACCTACAGAGAAACACACACATTACCCTGGCTAAATGTGTTGACTTCTTATTGGATATCATATTCTTACTAAACTGTCAGGGGCCCTCTGACCAACACAAACAAAATGTAATTCAACGATACATATAGCAACCAAGAAGAGGCTCACAATGACCACACAGAGACATAAAACAAGTACAAAGACACGCAAAGAGACCTACTACAGAGCCTCACGGCCACTATGAAGAGAGGCAAAACAACCACAAAATTACACAGAATGACAAAGACAAACAAAGAAACTACAAAGACACTCAAAATGACTACAAAGAGACACAAGACGACTACAAATAGATGCAACACGACCAGAAAAAAAAGGGACAAAATAAAAACCACACAAAAATAAAAAAGAGCAAAACAATTACAAGAAGACACAAAACAACTACAAACAGACAACTTGACTACAAAGAGACACAGAAAAACTACAAAGACATTCAAACTGACTACATAGACTCACAATGACTACAAAAAAGCAGCAAAACAACCAAAGACACAACATGAACACATAGAGCATGACCACACAAAACAACTACTATGAAAAGGGGCAAAACAACCACAAAGAGACTCAAAACAACCACAAAGAGACTCAAAACAACCACAAAGAGACTCAAAACAACCACAAAGAGACTCAAAACAACCACAAAGAGACCCAAAACAACCACACAGAGACACAAAACAACCACACAGAGACACAAAACAACCACACAGAGACACAAAATAACCACAAAGAAACAAAAACCAACAACCAAAGGAGGCAACCAATTAAACAACTATGAATCTGTGTGTCTTGGCAGTGGGGCCTTCTGCATGTCTGTGCCCATCGTCTCATAATTCACACATAAGTAAATGTGTCTTGGCATTTTTACTTTACTTTAATGTTCACAGGATTATGGCATGAATGCAACAACATAGCATTACAAAGCATAAAGTAACTGGTGCTGATTTAACGCAAAGGAAAGAAGGAGGATGAGCGTGATAGAGAGGAAGAGGGAGAGAGCAGAACAGAAAGAAACTTTTGAAGAGACTTTTCAATCACTACATCTATTATCATCTAAATGTGTCTCCCTATTTCACAATCTAAGTCTAGTGTAACTCTAGACTCGAAGTGTTGTTTAAGGGGTCTCGACCCACTGGCCCAGGGATCTGGCCCACAAAAATGATTTAATTAGGCCCGCCACATGTTCATAGAATTCATTTAACCATTCTAAAAAAACACTTCTAGCCCAGTTGTCTTTCTATTTCACATTTCACATTCAGCAAGCAAGCAACTCTGATTTATCACAGTTCACCTGACACCAACATGACTCTTTCTAAGCCTAAAATAGAGGTTGACCTGGAGCACTGCAGCCAGCTCCAAAGGAGGTGGACAACTGATTATATTCTTCAAGTTTCATGTGAATTATCCATCTCCTCCGTTCTCAAGTGTTATTAGAGCTTTACTTGACTAAACATGTAGAATTGTACTATAAGGGAGTGGAAAGAGAAAAGGGGATTTTATGATCTTTATAGTGTATATACTTAAAATGTGTTGTTGAAGAAAAAGTTCTGTTTACACTGAGCACTAAAGAAGCCCGGCTCAGTGAGGACAATGTGGCCAGAAGCCTTCGGGTAATGTGAGCTTAATGCTCCTGATCGAAGGTGTAACACCATCCACCAAGCGGCATCGCTGTCCCAAAACTCCAGTCAGAGCAGATTTTGGCAAGGCTAACTTTACTCCCTTGCTGAAAACCAGAAGGGACTGAACATGCTGTACTGTGGGCAGGTGCACAAGCATAAGCTGCAAGGGCTAGCAGGCTAACAACAGCAGGCCACAAGCCGAAAAGTCTCCCTGTTTTTAACACCATACTATTTGTACCTTCTGTCTCTGCCCTTGCCCGCACTGAAGCACAATCCCTGTGATAATGCTGCTTGTATTTTTTCAAGTTAGAAAAGCAATCAATGCTTTCTGAACAGAAAGACAAAGCTGTTCTTAAACTGCATGGACATCAGTCGGACAAGGTTGGATCTGGCTATCTACGTCGCACCTCAAGCGAAGTAAAGTGTAATTATAGTGCAGACAGAAAAATATGTTAAAAAGTAAACGGCCGCAAATGTACCAAGGTAAGGAAAGTTAAAATTGATTAAAAAGACCAAATTTCTTTCAATTTAAAACAATAAAATAAAATAAAATCAAAGAAGGAGGTGGGAGTATACGGGCACTGTAACTCTGGCTAACATAAATGCTGAAAACCAGCATATTTCCTAAAATGATGCAGAGCTTCTTTAAGTTTAAAGTGTAGTGTTATTCCCATTTCACACAAGCTAAATTGACCTCTTCTCAAATGCTACACTCCCAGTTAATCCAGAGAAGCTGAAACACTTAATGAATGCACAGCAGACTTTTACTTCCACACCAGCGTTATCTGTTCTGATAAACTACAGTCAAGCACAAATCATTCAAGCTGATTCAAGAGCATAACGAAAGGTATTTCAGGTCGGTGCAATTTGTGACTTCAACTTCAGCTCCAATAAAAGGCACAACTAAACGCCGCGTAGCTTAAGATGTACACATTTATATGTATGAAGCTGCAGCATACTGTAGAAAAGAATAATTTAGCCACCAAACTGTGTATGTTAAAAAGGAGCAATGAAAAGACACGTGTTAAGTCAATGCACTAATTGAAAACATATTCATAATCTTGAAGGGGCCAAAAACACATTAAATAAATGTTTTTCATGATCTAATTGCTACTGTGAAGTTCTGGCAAAGTTGAATGGCAAGAGAACACACTTGTTCAGGACAGGTGATTGACAGACAAATACACCATATCAAAGCAGCTGTTTTCAGTGAAAAACGCTCTATGACCCATGTGCACAATACCTGCTCAGCTTCAAACAGCAGAGCTGGTGAACACAGTGCAGAGTTTAACAGCCGAAAAACAGAACTAAACGTAGACGTGAATATTGGACTTACGCATGCAAAGTGGCCAGAAAGACGACTCTCCAAATGAATGAGTGTTGCTCCCGTAACTCCTGGACGTGTCAATTAGCAACTGTCTGCTAACATTTTTGCAACTTAAAAGAAGAAGAGGCAACAAATGTGACAATCATGCTCTCAATTGGCCACAGGTGTGAAAGAAAGGTAGCGTTTCCTTTTGTGTGCCTTAAAGGAGAGACTTTCTGAGAGTTCACGCACATCATTCCCCTTTTGCACGACATCAGGACATCGTGCAGTTTAATGCAGACAAGAGAAGGCTTCAAAGGTGGACTTTTCATCAGCCCTTCGAGCGTGGCCACAGGTGTACACACTTGTGCCTTTAGACGTGGTCGGACAACACTTTGCACGACCTAGTTTGCTTCAAGCACAATCAACCCTTTAACCCTCCGAGCTGCAGTAAACAAAAATACCATGTTTTCCACCTTTGAAGCAAAAAACAACAGCCTATACTACTGAAATAAACATTATAAACCCTGTCACGTATACTTGAATATGAATGAATAACACTTGTTTTGAGCTGCCCTCTTCTCTGTTACACGAATTACATAATTGGATCACATGACATGTGTCTCTTTAAAAGCCAGAAGAAAAAAAAAAAGCATCATGCACGTGGATCTTTCCAGTGTATCCAAGGGATACTGCCGGCAAATGCATAATCGTCTTAATGGAAACCAGTATCAACACTTCATCAGATCACAATCTGGGTCCTGAGGTCAACAACAGAGATGGAAAGCAGCGATGTCGTAGAGGAATCTCCCCTTACACACGGCACTCGATGATGATCAGGGGCCGGTTAACGGGGAAGGCTTTGCGTGTGTCTGACGTCATCGTGGTCCTCATCATAAACCCCGGGGTGGACAACTCATTTGTCGTTAAGGGCAATAAAGAGGACCGACGACCTGAAAGCTCTCCAAACTCAGAGGATTTGAGGAAGGTTAGACGGCTCTCAGGAGTCACTCGTGAATTAACTGTTGAGCGTGTCTTCCTTTGTTCTCGTTCATTTCAAATTAGAGTTTCTTTTCTGTTCATAATTCAGTTTATTTAATTTCTACTGAGGAGAAATCCCACTAAATAAAAGAATACATGAAGCTGATATGCAGTTCCATCCAGAGCGAGTAGCCCAAGCCATATTACGTATGCTGCACTGGTGCTCAGGTATTGATAAAACGTTATTTTTACAAGAGGAATGTTCCAACAGAAGAATCACAGCCCACACCAGTACGTGCCTCTACCAAAATATCTCACTCTGATGTTGCTGTTTCTATTATTTTGACCGGTGGGCACACACTGTGTACAAATGACCTGATGTCCTAGTGGCATATAAAGCAATTTGCACATTATTTCTTTCTTAAGTTTATTGTAAAGAGTGCTACAGTACAGCATGGTCAAATCAGTATTAATCCAAAACTTCAACACGGAGCTACAACTTGTGGCTGCGGTTGAACGAGGGAAGTTTCTGCGACATAAATCGCTGTTACTGCTTCATTTAAAGCTTTCGGACATCGGCAACAAATGTCTAAACCATCACAGGATCCTGGGTTCCTACGCAGTTAGGAATGGAGGGAGAGATCGATCATGAATGGGACATAAGTTGAGACATTGATAGTCCTGGGGACTCACTATACTTAGAGGTGGAGTGGTGAGACTGGACCATAGGGTCCTGATGTCAAATTTGTAATGTTAAAATGCCGGCCATATAATCTGCCCAGAGAGTTGTTTGTGTTACTGATGTATATATTTTCCTCCTGAGTGTTGAAAATGGGCTGCAACTGCATTTTGTTGTGCATCCCTATGTTGCATAATGACAATAAATGATCCTTGAATCCTTGGATCGTAGGAGGTATACTGGAGATGTAAAATTCGGCAAAATTAATTAAAAACCGCAGTTCACATGTTCTGTTCTCATCAAAGCTGCAGAATGCATCTGTTTAGAGTAGAACAGCACTTATAAACCCACTGTACCCAGCACCAAACAACAGAGAGACAACACAGCAACCAGCTGGTGAATGTAACGGAGCTAAAGACACAGATATCTGATATTTAGTTGATGGAGAGCAAAACGGAGCGACGGGAAAGCGAGTATTGGACTTTATATTCATCGAAAAGGCCAAAAACATCACTTCAAACAAAACAGATGAATGCTAATGTGCCTCTGAGTCTGTTAGTTGAGTAAAGAGTCAACATTTTGTGTGGTGGAATAATTCTGCCCTCAAGTGACTAAAAACAAAACTGTAAATACAGCTGTAAAACAACAACTGTCATAAATGTCGGCTCCGATTTCCAGCTTTCGGTAATATACATAACTTGAGTTCACTGAGCAAATTGCTAGTGTAACTCAATGGAAACACGATTAGCATATTGACCGCGTCCAAAAACAACCACCACGTTGTTAACTATTGATGGCGTGGGAAATGTTTTTCTAATGTGCAGTGACAAAACTTTGTTCCAACGAGTTCATGAAATGGGAATTCATTTGGAATGAACCTGTTCAAGAAAAGTTTGTTGTCCACTCTGAAGAACAGTATGTGTGTACAAAGTGAAGCCAGATGTCCCAGTATTATGGTTTATAACAAATACTACAATACCCTCCGTGCATTATGTTTGCTGCATCCAATTAAATATAAACAGTTGATTCTTCTTCTTCTCTTCGCTTCCTTGCATCAGCGCCCTCTGCATTCACTGTGTTTCACATCAATCACTCAGACTCGGGGCGCATGTCAGTACAACAAGTGATACAAACAATACTGCCTACAAACAATGCACTCTACAGCACCAACGGTGGTCAAAGGCTCCGCACGGACCCTTTAACTGTCGCTGCAAATGAACAAGTTTAAAGTACTTGAGATATTGACATCACTTTTTTTAAAGGCCAGTATGTTAATAGAACTTCTGATGTGCACCATCAGTGTGCACATTAACAAAAAACATGTATTTTTGATGTTTATGTAACTTTTCACAATATTGCAAAATAAATTAAACAATTGACGATTTAAGATTGCAAATGTGTACTTATATCTTTACTTTTAATATATAGATGGCTAAGGATTCATCCAAAAAAAGATGGTAAAGTAACAACCATAGCCACAAAAAGTTCAAATCATAACCAACCGTAGTTCAAGAAAAATCCATCCACAAAGAAGCTAATAACAATACGTTGCAACACAAAATAATATTTCTGTCACGCTCACGACAAATAATCCAGTACCCACAATGCTTTGCAAGCCATTCAGGGAACATATGAGCATTTATCTTCACACTGTAGCCTGCTCATTGCTGGCCACACATTAATGTTCGTCCCCTCTCCTGTTGGATTCCTGTCCTCCGCCTGAGCAACACTTACAAACTTCACTTAATGGCTCCGGCACAGCATTGAATGGGCCAATATATATGCTTATATATTGTATAACACGGCCTCACACTCCTGTGGGGTTGGGGTTATAGTGTGTGTGGCTCTCACAAGTGACTTTTCTTGTCATGCTATATCTCAATTATATTCCCTCTTGGGGCCTACAGTGTGTTGACGGTACACAGACAACTCGGTGCTGAGTTTATGGCGACCTTATCGCACTTAATGGTATTTGTTTAAATCTCCCGAGGCATCACCATAACATTCGTACAGGCCCTTAAACGCTGTGCTCTGTCTGCAGTGCTCAGTGGTGAGTTTTCTGTGACCTTATCGCACTTTATTGCTTTTTTTTTGTTATGTCCCGTAGCAGCCTCTCACTGGTGAGGTGTGTGTGTGTGTGTGTGTGTGTGTGTGTGTGTGTGTGTGTGTGTGTGTGTGTGTGTGTGTGTGTGTGTGTGAGGGGGGGGGGGGGTGGGGGTGGGGAGATTCGACTGGTTTAAGTGGTCTAAAAAAAACGGACGGTCTGGTATCTCGAGCACAACACCGGGATAGTATATGGCCATTACGTAACGCATTGGAAGACCCCACGGGCCAATTAAAGCGGATAACGATATTTTGTAACAATTTCAGCAATCCGCTCCGCCTTTGCGTAACAGCGGGGCCTGGATGCGCCCGCGCGGACAGATGCGCAGGCTGGCATTGGTAATGGATTGTAAACACGGGCTGCCTATAGGCCTCGGCTGCCTCCGATATTATTCTGATGGAGAAGAGCCACCTTCTCTCTCCCCGCCACCTGCAGAATGCGCAAGTCTCTAACAGCCCACTGCAGCCCCGTAGCCTCCTGATTTATTGCACTGCACAAGACAGATAGCAGCATAGGCTTTAGCGGAAATCTTTTTTGCACATTTATGCAATTGGCAACACCGACAAAAGCAGAAAAAAAGCAGTGTTGAAAAGGTACTGGAGAGAGAGAGAAAAAATGCATAGTGGCCTAGAAATACATAGCAGACGGTGACAGCCCCCCCCGTATTGATTTTAGATGAAGATGCACAGCAGAAATGCAGTCATTCCGCTCAAATGGTGCTTACCTCCAGCGTTCGTATCTCTTTTTGTGTCAAGTCGTTGGATGTGGCACATTTGGTCCGTAAACCCTCCAAACTAGAAATGCTTATGTCTATCATATTTTGCACCAACTCGCACTGCTGCAAGGCTTTCTGCAAACTAAGATGCTGCTCCTCGCTTTTTGTCATCTCCTCGTTCATAGTTTTGCGAGCAGTGGTCGTTATTTCCCCCTTTGCACTTAAAAAAAAAAAAATGAATTAAAATTTTAAATAACAAAAAAAAACAACAACAACAAAAGAAAATTCAGAAAAGAAACGTGGAGAAGCCCACTGAACAGAGCAACCTGCGAAACGCCATGACAAAAAAAAAAGAAGAAGATGTTGCAGGTTTACAGACGGGGTTTGAGCCGTGAGAGAGTCGACTCCATTGCAACAACAAATCCTCGTAGTTCCTGCTGTTTCATCAAGGTGTCTCTGTGGTTGGAGGCTAAATCAAACACAGTACGAAGATACCGAGCGGGACTACACGGTTTGCCACAGCATCCATTGGGTGCCCCCTTCGTTTCAAATGGATGTTTAGAAGAAGAACAAAAAAAAAAAGAGAAGCAGTTCAGCGCATCATAAGCAGACGTATCGGGGGTGGTGGTGGTGGTGGTGGTGGTGGGGGGTGGGGGGGAAGCCTGGTGGTTTTAAAGGTGCTGATGTGAGGATTGGATGCAGGTACTCCCTGTCTCCCTTGGCAGCAGCTGCATCCCGGTTCGCTCCCACCACACCGACATGTTTCCTGTCAATCAAACCCACAGCAACAGCAACGGCATCGCATTGCCCAGGCACCGCCGTGAGGGGCCGCTCTCGCGAGATCAGCGGTGCAAGTGCGGTGGGCTCGCGCTGCTTCAGCCGGTCTCAGGGCCTGTTGAAGGAGCAGAAATGAAAACACTTTTTTAGGATAATCGCACTTACATGTTACATGTATAGTCTACACACAAACACTGCCTTCCAAATTGCATACTTTTTGCTTTTTAGTTTTAGTACATCCTGCAGCTGCCCATACAAAGTGTGTACTGTAGCTTGCAGTATACACTCAATTTAGACATACTATACTTTATCATAATTTCACATTTGAACTTTTACCTGTTTGCTCACTTATCCACAGCAGATTGAAGGAAGGATTGTGGGTCAGAACAGCCAGACAAAGTATGCTGGCTTGCATACTGCAACTAACATCCTGGTATTTTTGGTATACTGCATGTTGGTACATAAATCCATTCTGGCATACTAAATAGTATGGTAGTACGGGTATTGGAATGCTATTTCTATAACAAGCATGACTTTATCCATTTTTGTCCTCATGACTTTTACTGTGATTTTATGTAACTTTTCTTCTTTCATTTATTGATAACATGCTAAATTTGAAAGTCTCATCATATTTGGATGCATTTTAACCTTTAATGTTCTACCTTTTTAGAGATTTGTGTGGCTGCTTCTGTTGTTGTCTGTGTGTGTTTGTGTGTGACTGGCTGTGTTTTGTTGTGTGTCTCTGTTATTATTTTATTCTTCTGTCCTCAGGTCTCTCTTGCAAAACAAATCTTGATCTCAATGAGGTTACCTGTTTAAAAGGAAGGTTGAAAATATTGTTTCGTACATTAAAAGATATTTATATATTTGTTTTTTACATTTAATATTTATTTAGCCTATTTTAACAAGGGGATCCTGGGCAAGATGACGGTGTAAATGTTACACCATATAAAAACATGCATAACAGACTTTAAAAAATTAAAAATTATAGTCAGGATTACTTTATTTACAATAATTCATTCAAAAAGATGAATGCGATTTGAATTAAAAGGCACATTAGCTATGATATTTAATTATCATGCTTAGTTGAAATGTTCTGTCTCCATTAGGTAGTTCTTCCCAACTTGGAAGATAATTATACGATTGTAGACATAAACATTAAAACGTAAAATTAAAAATATATTTCTGTAACTCAAAATGATGTTTTCAGACTTTCATCTAAATTATGCTTTTCTTTCCTGAAATATAGGATTTTTTTCACCACTTCAGGCTTAGAAAAAATCCTTCAAATGAAACAATGTGAGAGGGAAAAATTCCTCTGGTTGCTCACAACTCGTATCATTAATCTGTTACATGGCGTCAAGACAAGCAAAAACGTTACAAGCAAAAAAGTTACAAACTACACAATGTATTGGGTTAAAAAAAAAGTAATCTAAATGCAGGCTAAACACACTCTCTGGAAAATATGCAGCTACATTGCACTTTTTGACACATGTATAGAAATAACAATATTTTTTAGCCAACAGAGTATTGTTAGAAGAAAGCATTGTCCACATAACTGAAAATACATGTAAAGTTAGTAGAGAAAAGCACTAACATTTCATCAAATGGTTCAAAGCCAGATCAGGTACAAATGATCTGAAAGAGGACGTGCTGTATATCGACACTTTTACTCCCTGTGTCTTGAAGTGGCATTTCCGATGATTGTTATTCGTCAAATTTAAGTAAAATTGGGACGTGTATGTGCAGAATTGTATGGCCAAGACAAGCCTGTACCGACTTTTTTATTGTTTAAATAATTTAAATAATCCTCATGGTTCTGCCAATTTGCTCTTTGGGCTTTCTGAACTCTACACAGCAATGTGCAACTATCTGCGAGACATAAATAAATAAAAAACAGCACATTAAGCTGAGTCCCACATGTATTGACATAGTGGACCACAAATATGTGCAGAATTGTACACGCTTGTTTAAAACTAGAGATGTGTGACACGTTAGTATCTTTCTGTTGGACAGTGGGGCATTGGTGTTGTCACCGAGACCCCGCCCATAGGAGCAGGCAACGCGATCCGATTAGTTGTACGCCGTGACGTATGACGCACGTTTTTGTTGTGGAGCGCGCCAAAGTGCCAAAGTGGAAGTGCTAAAAACTGAACCCAGCTTTGAGCTAAATCCACACAAGTCTGCGGGACCGATGGCTTCTACAGGCAGAGTGCCGTTACAGGCCATGAACCTACCGTGGTGAGTGGAACGTTGTTGTTTCTCAACAACAGGTTGAATTAGCAACTGCTAGCTAGCTAACCTAACTTTACCTACCAACGTTATGGATTCTAGAGCAGCTCGCCGTACTAACGCTTTACTTCTATATAATAACGTTACATTACTCATACGTGTAAAACAACTATTAACTTAGCTGCATCTTAAGCCACGTGAGCTTCTTTTTAACTCTGCATAAATAATAGCTAGCCAGCGTTGCGACTTCAACCCACTGGCAAGTGTTGCAGTGTCTGCTAAGAAACTGTTATAAACAACACGTATTTAATATTTCTCTGCATGCATATTGCAGATATATATAGATGCCGAATTAAAGAATGGTACCCAAGCATTCGATAGCTCTAATAAGTCAAAACGTATCGCATATATATACCCAAACATATAAGTAATCTTGTTTAAAAGGACTAATCCTTCATGAGGTTCGTTTTGTAATTCATACCAGTACAACGAGACATTTTGGGGTTAACAAGTGTGTTGACAAGTTACTTAAACTTGTGCTATTCTTACAATAACATTTAGTAATTGGACGTATTTATTATTGATAACATTATTGATGATGTCTTTCTCCTCCGTATTCCAGGGTTGAAAAGTACCGACCACAGAAACTTGATGATCTGATCTCACACAAAGATATTCTGAGCACTCGTAAGTATGATGACTGAAAGAAAAAAAAAAAAAAAAAAAAAAAAAAAATATATATATATATATATATATATATATATATATATATATATATATATATATATATATATATATATATATATATATATATATATATATATATATATATATATTTATTCCTCATTATTATATATATTCAGTAACCCTTAGTAGTACATACATGTTGAATACACAGTTGTAAGATAATTACTGTGCTATTCTCCGTGTGGGGATAACTCAGTGTTGCTGGTCCTTATGTTTTAAATGAATAATTCCATTCAAAGGGTCATTTTCAGACTGTTTCCTTGTTTTAAAACTGTTGTGCTTCTCTTCAGTCCAGAAGTTTATCAGTGAGGACAAGCTTCCCCATCTCTTGTTCTATGGGCCCCCTGGAACCGGCAAAACCTCCACCATCCTCGCCTGTGCCAAGCAGCTGTACAAGGAGAAGGAGTTCAACTCCATGGTGTTGGAGGTATACTGAACGCTTTCTGGTCTGTTTGGTCTCCGGTAGTTTAGCGACAACACCACGTGGCTCTTTGATTTGATGACTTGTTTTGATTTGCAGCTAAACGCATCAGACGACAGAGGTATCGATGTGGTGCGAGGTCCCGTTCTGAGTTTTGCCAGCACCCGGACCATCTTCAAGTAAGACAAAAGAAAATCTCTGTTCACTCCATAACTTTACGGGGCAGTTATTTGAACGGCCGCCTTTTCGTCCGTCGCTCTTGTCCTCCAGGAAGGGCTTCAAGTTGGTGATACTGGACGAGGCCGATGCCATGACCCAGGATGCCCAGAATGCATTGCGGCGAGGTGAGCCATCTGTTCGGCCGGGCGGTGCCTGCTGTGAGCCGCACGGCTCACTGAGCAGCCACGCAATTTGCCCACTGGTGAATTCCAGCATATCTGCTTGTACACGCTGGCATTCACCCTGAAGAGCAAAACCTATCGAAAGATTTGGTTTTTAACTGTTAACCTGGAACACTTTTTACCATTTTTACATAAAGTAACATAGCAGGAACATATAGGAAGGTGTGGCTGTTCTCAGCAAGAGTTCAGAGAATCAAGTTATATATTTTTCATCTTGGGTTGTTAGATACAACTTTGTATTTTTCCCCTTTTCTTAGTTACATTGATTTCTAACTTGTGTTTCTGCTGCTCTGTCTCCATCTCTCTCTCAGTGATTGAGAAGTACACAGAAAACACTCGGTTCTGTCTGATCGGCAACTACCTGTCCAAGATCATCCCCGCTCTGCAGTCTCGATGCACCAGATTTCGCTTCGGCCCGCTGTCCCCGGACCAGATGATCCCTCGGCTGGAGTATGTTGTCCAGCAGGAGAGGTGAGTGTGTGTGTGAGAATATGTTTCTCCTCCATCTACTGTTACACTCATTCTGATATGTGTTATTCACAGAAAACGGGTAAAACAACTATTGTCACCCTGTGTTGTTCTCATGCTGCTGGTTTGGGTTTCACAGGAAACGTGTTGTTATTTTACAGCACAGAGAGACAAAACCAAAAGATTTCCCCAAACATAGTTTTCCTGCTGTGACTGATGATGAAAATGTTGAATCTGTACCATCAGCAAGAAATATTGTTTGTTTGAAAATGCTAGGTTTATTTTGAATAGATGGATGAAGCTTTACGTTGATCTGTTGACTGAATGTTTTTGTGGCAGTATTGACATAAACCCAGGAGGAATGAAGGCCATTGTGACCTTATCATCGGGCGACATGAGAAGATCGCTCAACATTCTGCAGGTACGACCAGCAGCTCATCCTGATCATTGTGCTTCGTCGTGTTGTCGCTTTTTACGTAAAGGTTGTGTTTTCATTCATATTGTTTAAAAACAACTTTTTACACTTGCTTTTTAATATTGAATCATTGTAGAAGAGTAAAATGTGCCGTCTGTATTCCAACCGTGTGATCTCAGAGCACCAACATGGCGTACGGGAAGGTGACGGAGGACACGGTGTACACCTGCACAGGTCACCCCCTCCGCTCAGATATCGCCAACATCCTCGACTGGTCCCTCAACAAAGACTTCACCACAGCGTACAAGCGTATCCTTCAGGACACGTCACTCTGTTCAATCGTCTATATCTATGTTCCCTAACTGGTGAAATGTCTCCCAGTGTGTTCAGTATCATTCTGTACAATTCAGCACAAGCTAAACATCTTAAAGTTTCTGCAAATTCAATGTTTCTTTCTTGCCACGGATAACACTTGATGGAAGCTAGCTGTAGCTAAATAATTACATCTACCAATTGATAACTTAGGCTGATAATTGCAGCAACACAAATATTAGCCGTGCCGCACATGTTTTCATTGGCTAAATCATTTGTGTTGCTGCAACTCTTTAACACCTCGTGCACAGAAATCCTTCAGCTGAAGACGTTGAAAGGTTTGGCTCTGAACGACATCCTCACGGAGGTTCATCTGCTCATACACAGAGGTGAGTTTTCACCCAAGAGAAAAGGGTCATATTTAGTTTAAAACCAGGAAGCTGTGTTTGAATGAGTTTTGCATATCAGAGCGATTACTGGGGGTTAAATCCCAGCGCACTCTGAGGACCATTCAAGTGTTTAAATAACAGTGTATGTATCGGCAACTTCTATCGTTTAAAATAATGTCAGCAGGGTCTGTTGGCCCTTGGGCATTTTCACATGATCAAATCTGGCCCTCTTTGAAAAAAGTTTGGACACCCCATGGTTTAGAGAAAAGAAATACATTAGAGACTTGGTGTGCATGTCGGGTAACATTGTTTATTCAATGAAATAGTGTTTAAACTCGTCCAGGCCCCGGGCCCGGCCTGCCGCCCGGTCTGCATTGCACCCGACCCCGATGCTTGTCCCTGAGGCTGGTGGGTCCACAGGGTGGCTGCTCCATGTTGTTTCTTCGAGCTGAGCCCCCTGGGCGAGGGCCCGGCTACCGCTGACGAGCTCCCCTCCTGGGTCTGGCTCCGGGAGGGTGCCCCGGTTTCCCTGGTCTGGGCGAGGTGGCTGAAGTCTGTGGGCTGCTATTTATAATTTTTGAACCGCTCTTAGTCTGGGCTCTCCCCTGGGACCTGTTTGCCTTGGGAGACCCTACCAGGGTCCCCGGACAACATATAGCTCCCAGGATCACTGAGCCACTCAAACTCCTCCACCACGTTAAGGTGGCGATTCACGGAGGAGTATCAGTGTGTGCCTATGTGTGCGTGTGTGTGTGTGTGTGGGGGGGGGGGGGTAGGGTAGAGGTGTGCGTGTGTGTGTGTAGATAGAGTAGAAGTGTGTGTGTGTGTGTGTGTGGAGATAGGGTAGAGGTGGGGATAGGGGAAGTGGGGATGGGTGAGGGGAAGAGAAGGGATGTTGCTTCCCTTTTCTACGTCCTCTCCTTCAATTTGTTTTCTTTCTTTTGCCTTTTCACTTCGTCCTTTTCTCTTCTCTCATTTTCCTCCCTCTCCTTCTTCTGTCTTTTCAAGTGCTCCTTTTCTCTCTTCTTGTTCTCTTTCTTCTCATTCTTCTCCCTCTCTTTCTCCTCCTTCCTGTCCTTCTTCAGGATTTTTTCCGCCTCCTTTGCGGCCTTCTTCTTCTCCTTCTTAAACTTCGCCTTCCCCTTGTCAGTTTGTTGGGCGAGCTCTTGAAGGCGGAGGTTATGTACCAGGAGGTCAGCGTTTTGCTGTGTGAGGAGCTTGATCTCTTCCTCCTTTTGGTTGTGCCACTCTTCCTCCATCTCTCTTCTCTGTCTCTGCAGCTCCTGCTCTTTCTGGAAGCTCTTCTCCTTTGCAGAAAACTCGCATCTCATGCAATCTTCCAGAGCCGTGAGTTTGATTTTCCACTCCACCTCGCTCCGGATGAGATCGTTGTCTTTCCGCGTGGTGTAGCTCTCCTGTTCCAGGACGGTCTGCTTCGCCTTCTTCTCACATTTCTCTTCCAGGTTTTTGAGCGCAGTGATGTTCTCCTTCTCTCTTTCAAGCATCTTTGCATCCAATTCCATGACATTATTTTTGTTCAATCCAAACACTACACGATGTGCCTTCGTCACACAGTTCTTTCTGAAGGTTTTGTTCTCCTCTGTCAAGGACGCAACAACCTGGTTGAACTTGGCACTCCACTGGCTGTTGACAAACTGGATCTCATTCTCCTTTTCAAGCAGAGTTTGACGAAGAGAATGGATAATTGTGTCCTTCTGTGTGACGTTCTTGTCAGCCTGTGCTACCTTCCGAAGCTCTCTCTCTGACCTGAGAGCCTTCAGAATTTGTTGTCTCTCCTGTTCCCAACTGAACTCTTTGGCGGCCATCAGCGCCTTCAAGGCAGAATTTTCTGATGCCAGCTGATTGTCTGGTCTTTGAGAGTCCAGTTGGGCTGTTGTCAGGTCCTGCAGCTGTCTGCTGAGAGTTTGCTGGCGTTCTTTGACCTGCACCTCTTCAGCTGGGCTGTCCTCGTTTGGACTTTGACTCAGAGAGCTAATGACTTCCACCATCTCCTTCTCTCTGTTGTTGTTCTTCGCCTGTGCAATCTTCCGAAGCTCTCTCTCTGACCTGAGAGCCTTCATAATTTTTTGTCTATCCTGCTCCCAACCGAGCTCTTTGGCGGCCATCTGCTCCTTCAAGGCAGAAATATCTGACGCCAGCTGGTTGTCCGGTCTTTGAGAGTCCAGTTGGGCTGTTGTCAGGTCCTGCAGCTGTCTGCTGAGAGTTTGCTGGCGTTCTTTGACCTGCACCTCTTCAGCTGGGCTGTCCTTGTTTGGACTTTGACTCAGAGAGCTGATCACTTTCACCATCTCTCTGGGTTTCTTGCCCGCCTGCGCTAGCTTCCTATACTCTCTCTCTGACTTGAGAGCCTTCATCATCTTTTGTTTCTCCTGTTCCCAACGGAGTTCTTTGGCGGCCATCTGCTCCTTCAAGGCAGCAAGTTCTGACGCGAACTGGTTGATTGGTTTTTGACAATCCATTTGAGCTGTTCTTAGGTCCTGCATTTTTCTGCAATGGTAATGCTCTGTTGTTTGAGTACTTGCGTGTTCTAGTTGTGTTGTGGTTTGAGTAGTTATCGCTCTGTTTGCACAAGAGGTCTCTCTGGATGGATGTTCAATGATAACTAAGTCTCCCAGAGGATTTCAGGTACATACCTAAACTACATCAAAGGCAGTCAATACAAACATTCCGGATTCATTCCGTTCCGGATTCGGAATGGTTCATTCATCACAGGTTCCGGATTGTGGTCACATGACTACACATGAATTGTGGTCACATGACGCACACACACACACACGTTTTTCCTACACCGTGGGGTCCACTGAGTGGGTTCACCCTTTCTGAAGGGTCTATGCTGTATTATGCTAAAAGGTGTCATTTTGTAACGTTTTTAGTTGTTGGTGTGCCGCGGGATCTTTTTAATGTAAAAAATGTGCCTCAGAAAAGGTTGAAAAACACTGAGCTAACACACAAAAAAAGTAGTTCCTGAAATATAACTCTTGTTCTATGATACTGATTCGGAGTCTGCATCACAAGGAATAATGACTAATGCCTATGATGATAAACAGATACAAAACAAAGCAAATCCTCTAACAATTAGCCTAATAGTCTGCCGTTTTAGGAGGGTCTGCAGTACCCATTCTCCTGCATATAATAAATAAATAGAAAATTTAAATTGAATGAAAATATCCCTGCTTGTGGACAAATTGGAGTTGGCCACAGGGTAGAAACATCAATAGCAAACACCAGATCAAATTCAGATAACAGAGAAACTGCAAACCAATTCCAAAACTAACTCTCTGCCCCCTTTTTGCCTCATTATCTTTAAAAAGTACGATCCATTGTCATCTTTGCAATAGGAATCATTCTAATTACACTTGGTTAACACATGCAGAAACCTTGTCACACGTCTTAAAAACTGCAAAGCTGGTCTTTCTTTCACAAAATACAATTGATTCGTTATCACCAAGCAAATAATGACATAAAGATGTATGAAGTCTGAATCGTGGCAATATTGACCCATTTCTCTGCTTAAAATTATCTCATCTAAATTTCTGAGCAGAAGCGAAACACAAATGAACAAAAAAGCGATCAGAACAATAATTCATCTCGTTAGCTTCGTGTCAAAAGCTTCAAGAAAAACAGAAACAGACTGATTGATCAACCAAAAAGTCAGACGTTTACAATCCAAATATGTTGTCGCATGATGAAATTCATTTCCCATAAATATTCCTCCTGAGGGCTGTAATAACTCTCAATCAGAGTGGGACTACAATAAGAAAGCACACAGAATGATTATAGTGCAAAAAGCTCTAGAATAGCCTCACTCATGTTGCTCTGTCAAAAGAGGTATGCAACCCCTAATCACTCACTTCTGCTGGCTGTCAGTTTACCTGTGGGAGACATGATTAGTAGGCAAACTCAACAACAGGCACTTTAATCTTTGCCCGCTTTGCTTTGCAAAGATAAGAACACGATTAAAGTGGAAGTCTGTTTACAGGTGTTGGGGACTATTTCTGTAATATGTGGGGAAAAAGTAGTGCAAAGGCTTTTATACTTCACAAAGCCAGCCTGATGGCTTTTCCAACCAGGGGCGTGGCGAATAAAAATGCAAAAATGCGGCAGACTCGCCAGCGATCATTTTGCATAGAAACTATTCACACCCGCAGCGATGCAAATGTGTGACAGTTGCAATACTTAAAGAAGAGTTTCCAATAGATTTGCACAGGCAGAGGAACCACCCATGACCCTGTTGACCCAGAGCAGCGTCTGGCAGTCTGTCTGTGGTAAACTGTTGTATGGCCTAAGCCACTGCAAGCTATTGTATCGAGTTTCCGTTCAGTCAAATGCTCTGACTGAATTTGAGCTCCCTCTGGTAAACACCAACAGTCTACATGTCTCTGGTTTTTTGAGGTCTTTGTCAAGGTTGAAAACAGTAATAAAGTTTGCTGTCTTGGTTCGAACTACAGACAAAGTCCCCAGGACAAGCGCCAGGCTTTGAAGCACTTTGTAGTGGCCAAACGGTGAAATTAAAACTTCCTGGTTTGTCACGTGATGCCATGGGGCCCAAAAATACAATTTCCCCACGGACTTACATGTACCTTAGCATAATCAGCTGAGGCTGTTCCAGAGAGGCTCAGGAGGCTGAGACAGGAGGGGATAGATCACAGCTTTCATTTACACTTTGGTTGTCAAATTGTCAAACATTTCAATCAGTTTTTTTTGGAACAATAGATTGAGCCGATGTTATTTAACTAAACCAGTAGACTTATTAAAGGGGCCATATCATGAAAAACGTTTCAGTGCTTGTGCACATAGAACTGGGTATCTTGAGTGCCAACCAACTCACAAACTGAACTAAGACAATCCAGTCTGTTTTTTTATGGGCTGCAGAAAACATGCG
Source organism: Lycodopsis pacificus (assembly GCA_028022725.1). Classification (NCBI taxonomy): domain Eukaryota; kingdom Metazoa; phylum Chordata; class Actinopteri; order Perciformes; family Zoarcidae; genus Lycodopsis; species Lycodopsis pacificus. The sequence goes on along the minus strand of CM051692.1, from coordinate 14,456,400 downwards.
ATAACCTCCTGTGTCACATGCAGGCTCATTCGAACATACGGCCTCCATCTGAGTATCTCCACCCACGGTTTGAGTCCTACCTTTACAAAGGAGACGGCACGCGTCATATGATTGGGGTGAAACACATGCGCAGTAAAAATCTGCACAAATGTGGATGTTTAAAGCGGTGATTACCAACCAGACAAGATCATTTAAGAATCCAGCATAACTAAACATACATGTCTGTTCGACTAAACTTTATATTTTTCAGATTTTTATCTATAGGTTTTATTTCCTATTTTTTAATGCAATATTGCATATTGTCTTCTTTGAGAGGCATCTAAAAGCTCTTTAAATGAAACAATCTCAGAGGGATTTATTTTTATTATTTAGCTGCTCAAGTTCATTTCCACACTAAAACTATTTCCTGTGATGAGGTGTCACACGTAAGAAACTACATGCTAAAAAGGTTGGGAACTATACATACAAAGCCTATAGTTTTCAATGTCTGTACTCCCCCACATTTAAAATCTACACTTGGACTCATGCCACTTACTTTAAACCTTTGAATAAGATAATGGTTTGAGTTGTGTAACTGTAGATATAACACCAAAGATCACTTTCTGAATGATCTTTGATTAAAGACCAGGGCTAGTTGAACTGAAATGTTAGACAGCTTTTCACTACCCTTACTAAGTCATATTTAGGATTGTCTTGAGGGGAAAATATTGATCCGTTTCTAGGTTAGTAGCTTTTAGATGGCTTGTTCTTTATGTCATCTGACTTTCAACATGTGAAAGAAAGGCAGAATAGTTGTTGGGATTTGTTCACACCTGAATGCTTACATTTGGTTACATTGCTATTTGCTGTGTCATTGAAAATACAATTATTAAATAACAGTGTATGTATCGGCAACTTCTATCGTTTAAAATAATGTCAGCAGGGTCTGTTGGCCCTTGGGCATTTTCACATGATCAAATCTGGCCCTCTTTGAAAAAAGTTTGGACACCCCATGGTTTAGAGAAAAGAAATACATTAGAGACTTGGTGTGCATGTCGGGTAACATTGTTTATTCAATGAAATAGTGTTTAAACTCGTCCAGGCCCCGGGCCCGGCCCGCCGCCCGGTCTGCATTGCACCCGACCCCGATGCTTGTCCCTGAGGCTGGTGGGTCCACAGGGTGGCTGCTCCATGTTGTTTCTTCGAGCTGAGCCCCCTGGGCGAGGGCCCGGCTACCGCTGACGAGCTCCCCTCCTGGGTCTGGCTCCGGGAGGGTGCCCCGGTTTCCCTGGTCTGGGCGAGGTGGCTGAAGTCTGTGGGCTGCTATTTATAATTTTTGAACCGCTCTTAGTCTGGGCTCTCCCCTGGGACCTGTTTGCCTTGGGAGACCCTACCAGGGTCCCCGGACAACATATAGCTCCCAGGATCACTGAGCCACTCAAACTCCTCCACCACGTTAAGGTGGCGATTCACGGAGGAGTATCAGTGTGTGCCTATGTGTGCGTGTGTGTGTGGGGGGGGGGGGGGGGGTAGGGTAGAGGTGTGCGTGTGTGTGTGTAGATAGAGTAGAAGTGTGTGTGTGTGTGTGTGTGGAGATAGGGTAGAGGTGGGGATAGGGGAAGTGGGGATGGGTGAGGGGAAGAGAAGGGATGTTGCTTCCCTTTTCTACGTCCTCTCCTTCAATTTGTTTTCTTTCTTTTGCCTTTTCACTTCGTCCTTTTCTCTTCTCTCATTTTCCTCCCTCTCCTTCTTCTGTCTTTTCAAGTGCTCCTTTTCTCTCTTCTTGTTCTCTTTCTTCTCATTCTTCTCCCTCTCTTTCTCCTCCTTCCTGTCCTTCTTCAGGATTTTTTCCGCCTCCTTTGCGGCCTTCTTCTTCTCCTTCTTAAACTTCGCCTTCCCCTTGTCAGTTTGTTGGGCGAGCTCTTGAAGGCGGAGGTTATGTACCAGGAGGTCAGCGTTTTGCTGTGTGAGGAGCTTGATCTCTTCCTCCTTTTGGTTGTGCCACTCTTCCTCCATCTCTCTTCTCTGTCTCTGCAGCTCCTGCTCTTTCTGGAAGCTCTTCTCCTTTGCAGAAAACTCGCATCTCATGCAATCTTCCAGAGCCGTGAGTTTGATTTTCCACTCCACCTCGCTCCGGATGAGATCGTTGTCTTTCCGCGTGGTGTAGCTCTCCTGTTCCAGGACGGTCTGCTTCGCCTTCTTCTCACATTTCTCTTCCAGGTTTTTGAGCGCAGTGATGTTCTCCTTCTCTCTTTCAAGCATCTTTGCATCCAATTCCATGACATTATTTTTGTTCAATCCAAACACTACACGATGTGCCTTCGTCACACAGTTCTTTCTGAAGGTTTTGTTCTCCTCTGTCAAGGACGCAACAACCTGGTTGAACTTGGCACTCCACTGGCTGTTGACAAACTGGATCTCATTCTCCTTTTCAAGCAGAGTTTGACGAAGAGAATGGATAATTGTGTCCTTCTGTGTGACGTTCTTGTCAGCCTGTGCTACCTTCCGAAGCTCTCTCTCTGACCTGAGAGCCTTCAGAATTTGTTGTCTCTCCTGTTCCCAACTGAACTCTTTGGCGGCCATCAGCGCCTTCAAGGCAGAATTTTCTGATGCCAGCTGATTGTCTGGTCTTTGAGAGTCCAGTTGGGCTGTTGTCAGGTCCTGCAGCTGTCTGCTGAGAGTTTGCTGGCGTTCTTTGACCTGCACCTCTTCAGCTGGGCTGTCCTCGTTTGGACTTTGACTCAGAGAGCTAATGACTTCCACCATCTCCTTCTCTCTGTTGTTGTTCTTCGCCTGTGCAATCTTCCGAAGCTCTCTCTCTGACCTGAGAGCCTTCATAATTTTTTGTCTATCCTGCTCCCAACCGAGCTCTTTGGCGGCCATCTGCTCCTTCAAGGCAGAAATATCTGACGCCAGCTGGTTGTCCGGTCTTTGAGAGTCCAGTTGGGCTGTTGTCAGGTCCTGCAGCTGTCTGCTGAGAGTTTGCTGGCGTTCTTTGACCTGCACCTCTTCAGCTGGGCTGTCCTTGTTTGGACTTTGACTCAGAGAGCTGATCACTTTCACCATCTCTCTGGGTTTCTTGCCCGCCTGCGCTAGCTTCCTATACTCTCTCTCTGACTTGAGAGCCTTCATCATCTTTTGTTTCTCCTGTTCCCAACGGAGTTCTTTGGCGGCCATCTGCTCCTTCAAGGCAGCAAGTTCTGACGCGAACTGGTTGATTGGTTTTTGACAATCCATTTGAGCTGTTCTTAGGTCCTGCATTTTTCTGCAATGGTAATGCTCTGTTGTTTGAGTACTTGCGTGTTCTAGTTGTGTTGTGGTTTGAGTAGTTATCGCTCTGTTTGCACAAGAGGTCTCTCTGGATGGATGTTCAATGATAACTAAGTCTCCCAGAGGATTTCAGGTACATACCTAAACTACATCAAAGGCAGTCAATACAAACATTCCGGATTCATTCCGTTCCGGATTCGGAATGGTTCATTCATCACAGGTTCCGGATTGTGGTCACATGACTACACATGAATTGTGGTCACATGACGCACACACACACACACACGTTTTTCCTACACCGTGGGGTCCACTGAGTGGGTTCACCCTTTCTGAAGGGTCTATGCTGTATTATGCTAAAAGGTGTCATTTTGTAACGTTTTTAGTTGTTGGTGTGCCGCGGGATCTTTTTAATGTAAAAAATGTGCCTCAGAAAAGGTTGAAAAACACTGAGCTAACACACAAAAAAAGTAGTTCCTGAAATATAACTCTTGTTCTATGATACTGATTCGGAGTCTGCATCACAAGGAATAATGACTAATGCCTATGATGATAAACAGATACAAAACAAAGCAAATCCTCTAACAATTAGCCTAATAGTCTGCCGTTTTAGGAGGGTCTGCAGTACCCATTCTCCTGCATATAATAAATAAATAGAAAATTTAAATTGAATGAAAATATCCCTGCTTGTGGACAAATTGGAGTTGGCCACAGGGTAGAAACATCAATAGCAAACACCAGATCAAATTCAGATAACAGAGAAACTGCAAACCAATTCCAAAACTAACTCTCTGCCCCCTTTTTGCCTCATTATCTTTAAAAAGTACGATCCATTGTCATCTTTGCAATAGGAATCATTCTAATTACACTTGGTTAACACATGCAGAAACCTTGTCACACGTCTTAAAAACTGCAAAGCTGGTCTTTCTTTCACAAAATACAATTGATTCGTTATCACCAAGCAAATAATGACATAAAGATGTATGAAGTCTGAATCGTGGCAATATTGACCCATTTCTCTGCTTAAAATTATCTCATCTAAATTTCTGAGCAGAAGCGAAACACAAATGAACAAAAAAGCGATCAGAACAATAATTCATCTCGTTAGCTTCGTGTCAAAAGCTTCAAGAAAAACAGAAACAGACTGATTGATCAACCAAAAAGTCAGACGTTTACAATCCAAATATGTTGTCGCATGATGAAATTCATTTCCCATAAATATTCCTCCTGAGGGCTGTAATAACTCTCAATCAGAGTGGGACTACAATAAGAAAGCACACAGAATGATTATAGTGCAAAAAGCTCTAGAATAGCCTCACTCATGTTGCTCTGTCAAAAGAGGTATGCAACCCCTAATCACTCACTTCTGCTGGCTGTCAGTTTACCTGTGGGAGACATGATTAGTAGGCAAACTCAACAACAGGCACTTTAATCTTTGCCCGCTTTGCTTTGCAAAGATAAGAACACGATTAAAGTGGAAGTCTGTTTACAGGTGTTGGGGACTATTTCTGTAATATGTGGGGAAAAAGTAGTGCAAAGGCTTTTATACTTCACAAAGCCAGCCTGATGGCTTTTCCAACCAGGGGCGTGGCGAATAAAAATGCAAAAATGCGGCAGACTCGCCAGCGATCATTTTGCATAGAAACTATTCACACCCGCAGCGATGCAAATGTGTGACAGTTGCAATACTTAAAGAAGAGTTTCCAATAGATTTGCACAGGCAGAGGAACCACCCATGACCCTGTTGACCCAGAGCAGCGTCTGGCAGTCTGTCTGTGGTAAACTGTTGTATGGCCTAAGCCACTGCAAGCTATTGTATCGAGTTTCCGTTCAGTCAAATGCTCTGACTGAATTTGAGCTCCCTCTGGTAAACACCAACAGTCTACATGTCTCTGGTTTTTTGAGGTCTTTGTCAAGGTTGAAAACAGTAATAAAGTTTGCTGTCTTGGTTCGAACTACAGACAAAGTCCCCAGGACAAGCGCCAGGCTTTGAAGCACTTTGTAGTGGCCAAACGGTGAAATTAAAACTTCCTGGTTTGTCACGTGATGCCATGGGGCCCAAAAATACAATTTCCCCACGGACTTACATGTACCTTAGCATAATCAGCTGAGGCTGTTCCAGAGAGGCTCATGAGGCTGAGACAGGAGGGGATAGATCACAGCTTTCATTTACACTTTGGTTGTCAAATTGTCAAACATTTCAATCAGTTTTTTTTGGAACAATAGATTGAGCCGATGTTATTTAACTAAACCAGTAGACTTATTAAAGGGGCCATATCATGAAAAACGTTTCAGTGCTTGTGCACATAGAACTGGGTATCTTGAGTGCCAACCAACTCACAAACTGACCTAAGACAATCCAGTCTGTTTTTTTATGGGCTGCAGAAAACATGCGATAACCTCCTGTGTCACATGCAGGCTCATTCGAACATACGGCCTCCATCTGAGTATCTCCACCCACGGTTTGAGTCCTACCTTTACAAAGGAGACGGCACGCGTCATATGATTGGGGTGAAACACATGCGCAGTAAAAATCTGCACAAATGTGGATGTTTAAAGCGGTGATTACCAACCAGACAAGATCATTTAAGAATCCAGCATAACTAAACATACATGTCTGTTCGACTAAACTTTATATTTTTCAGATTTTTATCTATAGGTTTTATTTCCTTTTTTTTAATGCAATATTGCATATTGTCTTCTTTGAGAGGCATCTAAAAGCTCTTTAAATGAAACAATCTCAGAGGGATTTATTTTTATTATTTAGCTGCTCAAGTTCATTTCCACACTAAAACTATTTCCTGTGATGAGGTGTCACACGTAAGAAACTACATGCTAAAAAGGTTGGGAACTATACATACAAAGCCTATAGTTTTCAATGTCTGTACTCCCCCACATTTAAAATCTACACTTGGACTCATGCCACTTACTTTAAACCTTTGAATAAGATAATGGTTTGAGTTGTGTAACTGTAGATATAACACCAAAGATCACTTTCTGAATGATCTTTGATTAAAGACCAGGGCTAGTTGAACTGAAATGTTAGACAGCTTTTCACTACCCTTACTAAGTCATATTTAGGATTGTCTTGAGGGGAAAATATTGATCCGTTTCTAGGTTAGTAGCTTTTAGATGGCTTGTTCTTTATGTCATCTGACTTTCAACATGTGAAAGAAAGGCAGAATAGTTGTTGGGATTTGTTCACACCTGAATGCTTACATTTGGTTACATTGCTATTTGCTGTGTCATTGAAAATACAATTATTAAATAACAGTGTATGTATCGGCAACTTCTATCGTTTAAAATAATGTCAGCAGGGTCTGTTGGCCCTTGGGCATTTTCACATGATCAAATCTGGCCCTCTTTGAAAAAAGTTTGGACACCCCATGGTTTAGAGAAAAGAAATACATTAGAGACTTGGTGTGCATGTCGGGTAACATTGTTTATTCAATGAAATAGTGTTTAAACTCGTCCAGGCCCCGGGCCCGGCCCGCCGCCCGGTCTGCATTGCACCCGACCCCGATGCTTGTCCCTGAGGCTGGTGGGTCCACAGGGTGGCTGCTCCATGTTGTTTCTTCGAGCTGAGCCCCCTGGGCGAGGGCCCGGCTACCGCTGACGAGCTCCCCTCCTGGGTCTGGCTCCGGGAGGGTGCCCCGGTTTCCCTGGTCTGGGCGAGGTGGCTGAAGTCTGTGGGCTGCTATTTATAATTTTTGAACCGCTCTTAGTCTGGGCTCTCCCCTGGGACCTGTTTGCCTTGGGAGACCCTACCAGGGTCCCCGGACAACATATAGCTCCCAGGATCACTGAGCCACTCAAACTCCTCCACCACGTTAAGGTGGCGATTCACGGAGGAGTATCAGTGTGTGCCTATGTGTGCGTGTGTGTGTGGGGGGGGGGGGGGGGGGGTAGGGTAGAGGTGTGCGTGTGTGTGTGTAGATAGAGTAGAAGTGTGTGTGTGTGTGTGTGTGGAGATAGGGTAGAGGTGGGGATAGGGGAAGTGGGGATGGGTGAGGGGAAGAGAAGGGATGTTGCTTCCCTTTTCTACGTCCTCTCCTTCAATTTGTTTTCTTTCTTTTGCCTTTTCACTTCGTCCTTTTCTCTTCTCTCATTTTCCTCCCTCTCCTTCTTCTGTCTTTTCAAGTGCTCCTTTTCTCTCTTCTTGTTCTCTTTCTTCTCATTCTTCTCCCTCTCTTTCTCCTCCTTCCTGTCCTTCTTCAGGATTTTTTCCGCCTCCTTTGCGGCCTTCTTCTTCTCCTTCTTAAACTTCGCCTTCCCCTTGTCAGTTTGTTGGGCGAGCTCTTGAAGGCGGAGGTTATGTACCAGGAGGTCAGCGTTTTGCTGTGTGAGGAGCTTGATCTCTTCCTCCTTTTGGTTGTGCCACTCTTCCTCCATCTCTCTTCTCTGTCTCTGCAGCTCCTGCTCTTTCTGGAAGCTCTTCTCCTTTGCAGAAAACTCGCATCTCATGCAATCTTCCAGAGCCGTGAGTTTGATTTTCCACTCCACCTCGCTCCGGATGAGATCGTTGTCTTTCCGCGTGGTGTAGCTCTCCTGTTCCAGGACGGTCTGCTTCGCCTTCTTCTCACATTTCTCTTCCAGGTTTTTGAGCGCAGTGATGTTCTCCTTCTCTCTTTCAAGCATCTTTGCATCCAATTCCATGACATTATTTTTGTTCAATCCAAACACTACACGATGTGCCTTCGTCACACAGTTCTTTCTGAAGGTTTTGTTCTCCTCTGTCAAGGACGCAACAACCTGGTTGAACTTGGCACTCCACTGGCTGTTGACAAACTGGATCTCATTCTCCTTTTCAAGCAGAGTTTGACGAAGAGAATGGATAATTGTGTCCTTCTGTGTGACGTTCTTGTCAGCCTGTGCTACCTTCCGAAGCTCTCTCTCTGACCTGAGAGCCTTCAGAATTTGTTGTCTCTCCTGTTCCCAACTGAACTCTTTGGCGGCCATCAGCGCCTTCAAGGCAGAATTTTCTGATGCCAGCTGATTGTCTGGTCTTTGAGAGTCCAGTTGGGCTGTTGTCAGGTCCTGCAGCTGTCTGCTGAGAGTTTGCTGGCGTTCTTTGACCTGCACCTCTTCAGCTGGGCTGTCCTCGTTTGGACTTTGACTCAGAGAGCTAATGACTTCCACCATCTCCTTCTCTCTGTTGTTGTTCTTCGCCTGTGCAATCTTCCGAAGCTCTCTCTCTGACCTGAGAGCCTTCATAATTTTTTGTCTATCCTGCTCCCAACCGAGCTCTTTGGCGGCCATCTGCTCCTTCAAGGCAGAAATATCTGACGCCAGCTGGTTGTCCGGTCTTTGAGAGTCCAGTTGGGCTGTTGTCAGGTCCTGCAGCTGTCTGCTGAGAGTTTGCTGGCGTTCTTTGACCTGCACCTCTTCAGCTGGGCTGTCCTTGTTTGGACTTTGACTCAGAGAGCTGATCACTTTCACCATCTCTCTGGGTTTCTTGCCCGCCTGCGCTAGCTTCCTATACTCTCTCTCTGACTTGAGAGCCTTCATCATCTTTTGTTTCTCCTGTTCCCAACGGAGTTCTTTGGCGGCCATCTGCTCCTTCAAGGCAGCAAGTTCTGACGCGAACTGGTTGATTGGTTTTTGACAATCCATTTGAGCTGTTCTTAGGTCCTGCATTTTTCTGCAATGGTAATGCTCTGTTGTTTGAGTACTTGCGTGTTCTAGTTGTGTTGTGGTTTGAGTAGTTATCGCTCTGTTTGCACAAGAGGTCTCTCTGGATGGATGTTCAATGATAACTAAGTCTCCCAGAGGATTTCAGGTACATACCTAAACTACATCAAAGGCAGTCAATACAAACATTCCGGATTCATTCCGTTCCGGATTCGGAATGGTTCATTCATCACAGGTTCCGGATTGTGGTCACATGACTACACATGAATTGTGGTCACATGACGCACACACACACACACACGTTTTTCCTACACCGTGGGGTCCACTGAGTGGGTTCACCCTTTCTGAAGGGTCTATGCTGTATTATGCTAAAAGGTGTCATTTTGTAACGTTTTTAGTTGTTGGTGTGCCGCGGGATCTTTTTAATGTAAAAAATGTGCCTCAGAAAAGGTTGAAAAACACTGAGCTAACACACAAAAAAAGTAGTTCCTGAAATATAACTCTTGTTCTATGATACTGATTCGGAGTCTGCATCACAAGGAATAATGACTAATGCCTATGATGATAAACAGATACAAAACAAAGCAAATCCTCTAACAATTAGCCTAATAGTCTGCCGTTTTAGGAGGGTCTGCAGTACCCATTCTCCTGCATATAATAAATAAATAGAAAATTTAAATTGAATGAAAATATCCCTGCTTGTGGACAAATTGGAGTTGGCCACAGGGTAGAAACATCAATAGCAAACACCAGATCAAATTCAGATAACAGAGAAACTGCAAACCAATTCCAAAACTAACTCTCTGCCCCCTTTTTGCCTCATTATCTTTAAAAAGTACGATCCATTGTCATCTTTGCAATAGGAATCATTCTAATTACACTTGGTTAACACATGCAGAAACCTTGTCACACGTCTTAAAAACTGCAAAGCTGGTCTTTCTTTCACAAAATACAATTGATTCGTTATCACCAAGCAAATAATGACATAAAGATGTATGAAGTCTGAATCGTGGCAATATTGACCCATTTCTCTGCTTAAAATTATCTCATCTAAATTTCTGAGCAGAAGCGAAACACAAATGAACAAAAAAGCGATCAGAACAATAATTCATCTCGTTAGCTTCGTGTCAAAAGCTTCAAGAAAAACAGAAACAGACTGATTGATCAACCAAAAAGTCAGACGTTTACAATCCAAATATGTTGTCGCATGATGAAATTCATTTCCCATAAATATTCCTCCTGAGGGCTGTAATAACTCTCAATCAGAGTGGGACTACAATAAGAAAGCACACAGAATGATTATAGTGCAAAAAGCTCTAGAATAGCCTCACTCATGTTGCTCTGTCAAAAGAGGTATGCAACCCCTAATCACTCACTTCTGCTGGCTGTCAGTTTACCTGTGGGAGACATGATTAGTAGGCAAACTCAACAACAGGCACTTTAATCTTTGCCCGCTTTGCTTTGCAAAGATAAGAACACGATTAAAGTGGAAGTCTGTTTACAGGTGTTGGGGACTATTTCTGTAATATGTGGGGAAAAAGTAGTGCAAAGGCTTTTATACTTCACAAAGCCAGCCTGATGGCTTTTCCAACCAGGGGCGTGGCGAATAAAAATGCAAAAATGCGGCAGACTCGCCAGCGATCATTTTGCATAGAAACTATTCACACCCGCAGCGATGCAAATGTGTGACAGTTGCAATACTTAAAGAAGAGTTTCCAATAGATTTGCACAGGCAGAGGAACCACCCATGACCCTGTTGACCCAGAGCAGCGTCTGGCAGTCTGTCTGTGGTAAACTGTTGTATGGCCTAAGCCACTGCAAGCTATTGTATCGAGTTTCCGTTCAGTCAAATGCTCTGACTGAATTTGAGCTCCCTCTGGTAAACACCAACAGTCTACATGTCTCTGGTTTTTTGAGGTCTTTGTCAAGGTTGAAAACAGTAATAAAGTTTGCTGTCTTGGTTCGAACTACAGACAAAGTCCCCAGGACAAGCGCCAGGCTTTGAAGCACTTTGTAGTGGCCAAACGGTGAAATTAAAACTTCCTGGTTTGTCACGTGATGCCATGGGGCCCAAAAATACAATTTCCCCACGGACTTACATGTACCTTAGCATAATCAGCTGAGGCTGTTCCAGAGAGGCTCATGAGGCTGAGACAGGAGGGGATAGATCACAGCTTTCATTTACACTTTGGTTGTCAAATTGTCAAACATTTCAATCAGTTTTTTTTGGAACAATAGATTGAGCCGATGTTATTTAACTAAACCAGTAGACTTATTAAAGGGGCCATATCATGAAAAACGTTTCAGTGCTTGTGCACATAGAACTGGGTATCTTGAGTGCCAACCAACTCACAAACTGACCTAAGACAATCCAGTCTGTTTTTTTATGGGCTGCAGAAAACATGCGATAACCTCCTGTGTCACATGCAGGCTCATTCGAACATACGGCCTCCATCTGAGTATCTCCACCCACGGTTTGAGTCCTACCTTTACAAAGGAGACGGCACGCGTCATATGATTGGGGTGAAACACATGCGCAGTAAAAATCTGCACAAATGTGGATGTTTAAAGCGGTGATTACCAACCAGACAAGATCATTTAAGAATCCAGCATAACTAAACATACATGTCTGTTCGACTAAACTTTATATTTTTCAGATTTTTATCTATAGGTTTTATTTCCTTTTTTTTAATGCAATATTGCATATTGTCTTCTTTGAGAGGCATCTAAAAGCTCTTTAAATGAAACAATCTCAGAGGGATTTATTTTTATTATTTAGCTGCTCAAGTTCATTTCCACACTAAAACTATTTCCTGTGATGAGGTGTCACACGTAAGAAACTACATGCTAAAAAGGTTGGGAACTATACATACAAAGCCTATAGTTTTCAATGTCTGTACTCCCCCACATTTAAAATCTACACTTGGACTCATGCCACTTACTTTAAACCTTTGAATAAGATAATGGTTTGAGTTGTGTAACTGTAGATATAACACCAAAGATCACTTTCTGAATGATCTTTGATTAAAGACCAGGGCTAGTTGAACTGAAATGTTAGACAGCTTTTCACTACCCTTACTAAGTCATATTTAGGATTGTCTTGAGGGGAAAATATTGATCCGTTTCTAGGTTAGTAGCTTTTAGATGGCTTGTTCTTTATGTCATCTGACTTTCAACATGTGAAAGAAAGGCAGAATAGTTGTTGGGATTTGTTCACACCTGAATGCTTACATTTGGTTACATTGCTATTTGCTGTGTCATTGAAAATACAATTATTAAATAACAGTGTATGTATCGGCAACTTCTATCGTTTAAAATAATGTCAGCAGGGTCTGTTGGCCCTTGGGCATTTTCACATGATCAAATCTGGCCCTCTTTGAAAAAAGTTTGGACACCCCATGGTTTAGAGAAAAGAAATACATTAGAGACTTGGTGTGCATGTCGGGTAACATTGTTTATTCAATGAAATAGTGTTTAAACTCGTCCAGGCCCCGGGCCCGGCCCGCCGCCCGGTCTGCATTGCACCCGACCCCGATGCTTGTCCCTGAGGCTGGTGGGTCCACAGGGTGGCTGCTCCATGTTGTTTCTTCGAGCTGAGCCCCCTGGGCGAGGGCCCGGCTACCGCTGACGAGCTCCCCTCCTGGGTCTGGCTCCGGGAGGGTGCCCCGGTTTCCCTGGTCTGGGCGAGGTGGCTGAAGTCTGTGGGCTGCTATTTATAATTTTTGAACCGCTCTTAGTCTGGGCTCTCCCCTGGGACCTGTTTGCCTTGGGAGACCCTACCAGGGTCCCCGGACAACATATAGCTCCCAGGATCACTGAGCCACTCAAACTCCTCCACCACGTTAAGGTGGCGATTCACGGAGGAGTATCAGTGTGTGCCTATGTGTGCGTGTGTGTGTGGGGGGGGGGGGGGGGGGGTAGGGTAGAGGTGTGCGTGTGTGTGTGTAGATAGAGTAGAAGTGTGTGTGTGTGTGTGTGTGGAGATAGGGTAGAGGTGGGGATAGGGGAAGTGGGGATGGGTGAGGGGAAGAGAAGGGATGTTGCTTCCCTTTTCTACGTCCTCTCCTTCAATTTGTTTTCTTTCTTTTGCCTTTTCACTTCGTCCTTTTCTCTTCTCTCATTTTCCTCCCTCTCCTTCTTCTGTCTTTTCAAGTGCTCCTTTTCTCTCTTCTTGTTCTCTTTCTTCTCATTCTTCTCCCTCTCTTTCTCCTCCTTCCTGTCCTTCTTCAGGATTTTTTCCGCCTCCTTTGCGGCCTTCTTCTTCTCCTTCTTAAACTTCGCCTTCCCCTTGTCAGTTTGTTGGGCGAGCTCTTGAAGGCGGAGGTTATGTACCAGGAGGTCAGCGTTTTGCTGTGTGAGGAGCTTGATCTCTTCCTCCTTTTGGTTGTGCCACTCTTCCTCCATCTCTCTTCTCTGTCTCTGCAGCTCCTGCTCTTTCTGGAAGCTCTTCTCCTTTGCAGAAAACTCGCATCTCATGCAATCTTCCAGAGCCGTGAGTTTGATTTTCCACTCCACCTCGCTCCGGATGAGATCGTTGTCTTTCCGCGTGGTGTAGCTCTCCTGTTCCAGGACGGTCTGCTTCGCCTTCTTCTCACATTTCTCTTCCAGGTTTTTGAGCGCAGTGATGTTCTCCTTCTCTCTTTCAAGCATCTTTGCATCCAATTCCATGACATTATTTTTGTTCAATCCAAACACTACACGATGTGCCTTCGTCACACAGTTCTTTCTGAAGGTTTTGTTCTCCTCTGTCAAGGACGCAACAACCTGGTTGAACTTGGCACTCCACTGGCTGTTGACAAACTGGATCTCATTCTCCTTTTCAAGCAGAGTTTGACGAAGAGAATGGATAATTGTGTCCTTCTGTGTGACGTTCTTGTCAGCCTGTGCTACCTTCCGAAGCTCTCTCTCTGACCTGAGAGCCTTCAGAATTTGTTGTCTCTCCTGTTCCCAACTGAACTCTTTGGCGGCCATCAGCGCCTTCAAGGCAGAATTTTCTGATGCCAGCTGATTGTCTGGTCTTTGAGAGTCCAGTTGGGCTGTTGTCAGGTCCTGCAGCTGTCTGCTGAGAGTTTGCTGGCGTTCTTTGACCTGCACCTCTTCAGCTGGGCTGTCCTCGTTTGGACTTTGACTCAGAGAGCTAATGACTTCCACCATCTCCTTCTCTCTGTTGTTGTTCTTCGCCTGTGCAATCTTCCGAAGCTCTCTCTCTGACCTGAGAGCCTTCATAATTTTTTGTCTATCCTGCTCCCAACCGAGCTCTTTGGCGGCCATCTGCTCCTTCAAGGCAGAAATATCTGACGCCAGCTGGTTGTCCGGTCTTTGAGAGTCCAGTTGGGCTGTTGTCAGGTCCTGCAGCTGTCTGCTGAGAGTTTGCTGGCGTTCTTTGACCTGCACCTCTTCAGCTGGGCTGTCCTTGTTTGGACTTTGACTCAGAGAGCTGATCACTTTCACCATCTCTCTGGGTTTCTTGCCCGCCTGCGCTAGCTTCCTATACTCTCTCTCTGACTTGAGAGCCTTCATCATCTTTTGTTTCTCCTGTTCCCAACGGAGTTCTTTGGCGGCCATCTGCTCCTTCAAGGCAGCAAGTTCTGACGCGAACTGGTTGATTGGTTTTTGACAATCCATTTGAGCTGTTCTTAGGTCCTGCATTTTTCTGCAATGGTAATGCTCTGTTGTTTGAGTACTTGCGTGTTCTAGTTGTGTTGTGGTTTGAGTAGTTATCGCTCTGTTTGCACAAGAGGTCTCTCTGGATGGATGTTCAATGATAACTAAGTCTCCCAGAGGATTTCAGGTACATACCTAAACTACATCAAAGGCAGTCAATACAAACATTCCGGATTCATTCCGTTCCGGATTCGGAATGGTTCATTCATCACAGGTTCCGGATTGTGGTCACATGACTACACATGAATTGTGGTCACATGACGCACACACACACACACGTTTTTCCTACACCGTGGGGTCCACTGAGTGGGTTCACCCTTTCTGAAGGGTCTATGCTGTATTATGCTAAAAGGTGTCATTTTGTAACGTTTTTAGTTGTTGGTGTGCCGCGGGATCTTTTTAATGTAAAAAATGTGCCTCAGAAAAGGTTGAAAAACACTGAGCTAACACACAAAAAAAGTAGTTCCTGAAATATAACTCTTGTTCTATGATACTGATTCGGAGTCTGCATCACAAGGAATAATGACTAATGCCTATGATGATAAACAGATACAAAACAAAGCAAATCCTCTAACAATTAGCCTAATAGTCTGCCGTTTTAGGAGGGTCTGCAGTACCCATTCTCCTGCATATAATAAATAAATAGAAAATTTAAATTGAATGAAAATATCCCTGCTTGTGGACAAATTGGAGTTGGCCACAGGGTAGAAACATCAATAGCAAACACCAGATCAAATTCAGATAACAGAGAAACTGCAAACCAATTCCAAAACTAACTCTCTGCCCCCTTTTTGCCTCATTATCTTTAAAAAGTACGATCCATTGTCATCTTTGCAATAGGAATCATTCTAATTACACTTGGTTAACACATGCAGAAACCTTGTCACACGTCTTAAAAACTGCAAAGCTGGTCTTTCTTTCACAAAATACAATTGATTCGTTATCACCAAGCAAATAATGACATAAAGATGTATGAAGTCTGAATCGTGGCAATATTGACCCATTTCTCTGCTTAAAATTATCTCATCTAAATTTCTGAGCAGAAGCGAAACACAAATGAACAAAAAAGCGATCAGAACAATAATTCATCTCGTTAGCTTCGTGTCAAAAGCTTCAAGAAAAACAGAAACAGACTGATTGATCAACCAAAAAGTCAGACGTTTACAATCCAAATATGTTGTCGCATGATGAAATTCATTTCCCATAAATATTCCTCCTGAGGGCTGTAATAACTCTCAATCAGAGTGGGACTACAATAAGAAAGCACACAGAATGATTATAGTGCAAAAAGCTCTAGAATAGCCTCACTCATGTTGCTCTGTCAAAAGAGGTATGCAACCCCTAATCACTCACTTCTGCTGGCTGTCAGTTTACCTGTGGGAGACATGATTAGTAGGCAAACTCAACAACAGGCACTTTAATCTTTGCCTGCTTTGCTTTGCAAAGATAAGAACACGATTAAAGTGGAAGTCTGTTTACAGGTGTTGGACTATTTCTGTAATATGTGGGGAAAAAGTAGTGCAAAGGCTTTTATACTTCACAAAGCCAGCCTGATGGCTTTTCCAACCAGGGGCGTGGCGAATAAAAATGCAAAAATGCGGCAGACTCGCCAGCGATCATTTTGCATAGAAACTATTCACACCCGCAGCGATGCAAATGTGTGACAGTTGCAATACTTAAAGAAGAGTTTCCAATAGATTTGCACAGGCAGAGGAACCACCCATGACCCTGTTGACCCAGAGCAGCGTCTGGCAGTCTGTCTGTGGTAAACTGTTGTATGGCCTAAGCCACTGCAAGCTATTGTATCGAGTTTCCGTTCAGTCAAATGCTCTGACTGAATTTGAGCTCCCTCTGGTAAACACCAACAGTCTACATGTCTCTGGTTTTTTGAGGTCTTTGTCAAGGTTGAAAACAGTAATAAAGTTTGCTGTCTTGGTTCGAACTACAGACAAAGTCCCCAGGACAAGCGCCAGGCTTTGAAGCACTTTGTAGTGGCCAAACGGTGAAATTAAAACTTCCTGGTTTGTCACGTGATGCCATGGGGCCCAAAAATACAATTTCCCCACGGACTTACATGTACCTTAGCATAATCAGCTGAGGCTGTTCCAGAGAGGCTCATGAGGCTGAGACAGGAGGGGATAGATCACAGCTTTCATTTACACTTTGGTTGTCAAATTGTCAAACATTTCAATCAGTTTTTTTTGGAACAATAGATTGAGCCGATGTTATTTAACTAAACCAGTAGACTTATTAAAGGGGCCATATCATGAAAAACGTTTCAGTGCTTGTGCACATAGAACTGGGTATCTTGAGTGCCAACCAACTCACAAACTGACCTAAGACAATCCAGTCTGTTTTTTTATGGGCTGCAGAAAACATGCGATAACCTCCTGTGTCACATGCAGGCTCATTCGAACATACGGCCTCCATCTGAGTATCTCCACCCACGGTTTGAGTCCTACCTTTACAAAGGAGACGGCACGCGTCATATGATTGGGGTGAAACACATGCGCAGTAAAAATCTGCACAAATGTGGATGTTTAAAGCGGTGATTACCAACCAGACAAGATCATTTAAGAATCCAGCATAACTAAACATACATGTCTGTTCGACTAAACTTTATATTTTTCAGATTTTTATCTATAGGTTTTATTTCCTTTTTTTTAATGCAATATTGCATATTGTCTTCTTTGAGAGGCATCTAAAAGCTCTTTAAATGAAACAATCTCAGAGGGATTTATTTTTATTATTTAGCTGCTCAAGTTCATTTCCACACTAAAACTATTTCCTGTGATGAGGTGTCACACGTAAGAAACTACATGCTAAAAAGGTTGGGAACTATACATACAAAGCCTATAGTTTTCAATGTCTGTACTCCCCCACATTTAAAATCTACACTTGGACTCATGCCACTTACTTTAAACCTTTGAATAAGATAATGGTTTGAGTTGTGTAACTGTAGATATAACACCAAAGATCACTTTCTGAATGATCTTTGATTAAAGACCAGGGCTAGTTGAACTGAAATGTTAGACAGCTTTTCACTACCCTTACTAAGTCATATTTAGGATTGTCTTGAGGGGAAAATATTGATCCGTTTCTAGGTTAGTAGCTTTTAGATGGCTTGTTCTTTATGTCATCTGACTTTCAACATGTGAAAGAAAGGCAGAATAGTTGTTGGGATTTGTTCACACCTGAATGCTTACATTTGGTTACATTGCTATTTGCTGTGTCATTGAAAATACAATTATTAAATAACAGTGTATGTATCGGCAACTTCTATCGTTTAAAATAATGTCAGCAGGGTCTGTTGGCCCTTGGGCATTTTCACATGATCAAATCTGGCCCTCTTTGAAAAAAGTTTGGACACCCCATGGTTTAGAGAAAAGAAATACATTAGAGACTTGGTGTGCATGTCGGGTAACATTGTTTATTCAATGAAATAGTGTTTAAACTCGTCCAGGCCCCGGGCCCGGCCCGCCGCCCGGTCTGCATTGCACCCGACCCCGATGCTTGTCCCTGAGGCTGGTGGGTCCACAGGGTGGCTGCTCCATGTTGTTTCTTCGAGCTGAGCCCCCTGGGCGAGGGCCCGGCTACCGCTGACGAGCTCCCCTCCTGGGTCTGGCTCCGGGAGGGTGCCCCGGTTTCCCTGGTCTGGGCGAGGTGGCTGAAGTCTGTGGGCTGCTATTTATAATTTTTGAACCGCTCTTAGTCTGGGCTCTCCCCTGGGACCTGTTTGCCTTGGGAGACCCTACCAGGGTCCCCGGACAACATATAGCTCCCAGGATCACTGAGCCACTCAAACTCCTCCACCACGTTAAGGTGGCGATTCACGGAGGAGTATCAGTGTGTGCCTATGTGTGCGTGTGTGTGTGGGGGGGGGGGGGGGGGGTAGGGTAGAGGTGTGCGTGTGTGTGTGTAGATAGAGTAGAAGTGTGTGTGTGTGTGTGTGTGGAGATAGGGTAGAGGTGGGGATAGGGGAAGTGGGGATGGGTGAGGGGAAGAGAAGGGATGTTGCTTCCCTTTTCTACGTCCTCTCCTTCAATTTGTTTTCTTTCTTTTGCCTTTTCACTTCGTCCTTTTCTCTTCTCTCATTTTCCTCCCTCTCCTTCTTCTGTCTTTTCAAGTGCTCCTTTTCTCTCTTCTTGTTCTCTTTCTTCTCATTCTTCTCCCTCTCTTTCTCCTCCTTCCTGTCCTTCTTCAGGATTTTTTCCGCCTCCTTTGCGGCCTTCTTCTTCTCCTTCTTAAACTTCGCCTTCCCCTTGTCAGTTTGTTGGGCGAGCTCTTGAAGGCGGAGGTTATGTACCAGGAGGTCAGCGTTTTGCTGTGTGAGGAGCTTGATCTCTTCCTCCTTTTGGTTGTGCCACTCTTCCTCCATCTCTCTTCTCTGTCTCTGCAGCTCCTGCTCTTTCTGGAAGCTCTTCTCCTTTGCAGAAAACTCGCATCTCATGCAATCTTCCAGAGCCGTGAGTTTGATTTTCCACTCCACCTCGCTCCGGATGAGATCGTTGTCTTTCCGCGTGGTGTAGCTCTCCTGTTCCAGGACGGTCTGCTTCGCCTTCTTCTCACATTTCTCTTCCAGGTTTTTGAGCGCAGTGATGTTCTCCTTCTCTCTTTCAAGCATCTTTGCATCCAATTCCATGACATTATTTTTGTTCAATCCAAACACTACACGATGTGCCTTCGTCACACAGTTCTTTCTGAAGGTTTTGTTCTCCTCTGTCAAGGACGCAACAACCTGGTTGAACTTGGCACTCCACTGGCTGTTGACAAACTGGATCTCATTCTCCTTTTCAAGCAGAGTTTGACGAAGAGAATGGATAATTGTGTCCTTCTGTGTGACGTTCTTGTCAGCCTGTGCTACCTTCCGAAGCTCTCTCTCTGACCTGAGAGCCTTCAGAATTTGTTGTCTCTCCTGTTCCCAACTGAACTCTTTGGCGGCCATCAGCGCCTTCAAGGCAGAATTTTCTGATGCCAGCTGATTGTCTGGTCTTTGAGAGTCCAGTTGGGCTGTTGTCAGGTCCTGCAGCTGTCTGCTGAGAGTTTGCTGGCGTTCTTTGACCTGCACCTCTTCAGCTGGGCTGTCCTCGTTTGGACTTTGACTCAGAGAGCTAATGACTTCCACCATCTCCTTCTCTCTGTTGTTGTTCTTCGCCTGTGCAATCTTCCGAAGCTCTCTCTCTGACCTGAGAGCCTTCATAATTTTTTGTCTATCCTGCTCCCAACCGAGCTCTTTGGCGGCCATCTGCTCCTTCAAGGCAGAAATATCTGACGCCAGCTGGTTGTCCGGTCTTTGAGAGTCCAGTTGGGCTGTTGTCAGGTCCTGCAGCTGTCTGCTGAGAGTTTGCTGGCGTTCTTTGACCTGCACCTCTTCAGCTGGGCTGTCCTTGTTTGGACTTTGACTCAGAGAGCTGATCACTTTCACCATCTCTCTGGGTTTCTTGCCCGCCTGCGCTAGCTTCCTATACTCTCTCTCTGACTTGAGAGCCTTCATCATCTTTTGTTTCTCCTGTTCCCAACGGAGTTCTTTGGCGGCCATCTGCTCCTTCAAGGCAGCAAGTTCTGACGCGAACTGGTTGATTGGTTTTTGACAATCCATTTGAGCTGTTCTTAGGTCCTGCATTTTTCTGCAATGGTAATGCTCTGTTGTTTGAGTACTTGCGTGTTCTAGTTGTGTTGTGGTTTGAGTAGTTATCGCTCTGTTTGCACAAGAGGTCTCTCTGGATGGATGTTCAATGATAACTAAGTCTCCCAGAGGATTTCAGGTACATACCTAAACTACATCAAAGGCAGTCAATACAAACATTCCGGATTCATTCCGTTCCGGATTCGGAATGGTTCATTCATCACAGGTTCCGGATTGTGGTCACATGACTACACATGAATTGTGGTCACATGACGCACACACACACACACGTTTTTCCTACACCGTGGGGTCCACTGAGTGGGTTCACCCTTTCTGAAGGGTCTATGCTGTATTATGCTAAAAGGTGTCATTTTGTAACGTTTTTAGTTGTTGGTGTGCCGCGGGATCTTTTTAATGTAAAAAATGTGCCTCAGAAAAGGTTGAAAAACACTGAGCTAACACACAAAAAAAGTAGTTCCTGAAATATAACTCTTGTTCTATGATACTGATTCGGAGTCTGCATCACAAGGAATAATGACTAATGCCTATGATGATAAACAGATACAAAACAAAGCAAATCCTCTAACAATTAGCCTAATAGTCTGCCGTTTTAGGAGGGTCTGCAGTACCCATTCTCCTGCATATAATAAATAAATAGAAAATTTAAATTGAATGAAAATATCCCTGCTTGTGGACAAATTGGAGTTGGCCACAGGGTAGAAACATCAATAGCAAACACCAGATCAAATTCAGATAACAGAGAAACTGCAAACCAATTCCAAAACTAACTCTCTGCCCCCTTTTTGCCTCATTATCTTTAAAAAGTACGATCCATTGTCATCTTTGCAATAGGAATCATTCTAATTACACTTGGTTCACACATGCAGAAACCTTGTCACACGTCTTAAAAACTGCAAAGCTGGTCTTTCTTTCACAAAATACAATTGATTCGTTATCACCAAGCAAATAATGACATAAAGATGTATGAAGTCTGAATCGTGGCAATATTGACCCATTTCTCTGCTTAAAATTATCTCATCTAAATTTCTGAGCAGAAGCGAAACACAAATGAACAAAAAAGCGATCAGAACAATAATTCATCTCGTTAGCTTCGTGTCAAAAGCTTCAAGAAAAACAGAAACAGACTGATTGATCAACCAAAAAGTCAGACGTTTACAATCCAAATATGTTGTCGCATGATGAAATTCATTTCCCATAAATATTCCTCCTGAGGGCTGTAATAACTCTCAATCAGAGTGGGACTACAATAAGAAAGCACACAGAATGATTATAGTGCAAAAAGCTCTAGAATAGCCTCACTCATGTTGCTCTGTCAAAAGAGGTATGCAACCCCTAATCACTCACTTCTGCTGGCTGTCAGTTTACCTGTGGGAGACATGATTAGTAGGCAAACTCAACAACAGGCACTTTAATCTTTGCCCGCTTTGCTTTGCAAAGATAAGAACACGATTAAAGTGGAAGTCTGTTTACAGGTGTTGGGGACTATTTCTGTAATATGTGGGGAAAAAGTAGTGCAAAGGCTTTTATACTTCACAAAGCCAGCCTGATGGCTTTTCCAACCAGGGGCGTGGCGAATAAAAATGCAAAAATGCGGCAGACTCGCCAGCGATCATTTTGCATAGAAACTATTCACACCCGCAGCGATGCAAATGTGTGACAGTTGCAATACTTAAAGAAGAGTTTCCAATAGATTTGCACAGGCAGAGGAACCACCCATGACCCTGTTGACCCAGAGCAGCGTCTGGCAGTCTGTCTGTGGTAAACTGTTGTATGGCCTAAGCCACTGCAAGCTATTGTATCGAGTTTCCGTTCAGTCAAATGCTCTGACTGAATTTGAGCTCCCTCTGGTAAACACCAACAGTCTACATGTCTCTGGTTTTTTGAGGTCTTTGTCAAGGTTGAAAACAGTAATAAAGTTTGCTGTCTTGGTTCGAACTACAGACAAAGTCCCCAGGACAAGCGCCAGGCTTTGAAGCACTTTGTAGTGGCCAAACGGTGAAATTAAAACTTCCTGGTTTGTCACGTGATGCCATGGGGCCCAAAAATACAATTTCCCCACGGACTTACATGTACCTTAGCATAATCAGCTGAGGCTGTTCCAGAGAGGCTCATGAGGCTGAGACAGGAGGGGATAGATCACAGCTTTCATTTACACTTTGGTTGTCAAATTGTCAAACATTTCAATCAGTTTTTTTTGGAACAATAGATTGAGCCGATGTTATTTAACTAAACCAGTAGACTTATTAAAGGGGCCATATCATGAAAAACGTTTCAGTGCTTGTGCACATAGAACTGGGTATCTTGAGTGCCAACCAACTCACAAACTGAACTAAGACAATCCAGTCTGTTTTTTTATGGGCTGCAGAAAACATGCGATAACCTCCTGTGTCACATGCAGGCTCATTCGAACATACGGCCTCCATCTGAGTATCTCCACCCACGGTTTGAGTCCTACCTTTACAAAGGAGACGGCACGCGTCATATGATTGGGGTGAAACACATGCGCAGTAAAAATCTGCACAAATGTGGATGTTTAAAGCGGTGATTACCAACCAGACAAGATCATTTAAGAATCCAGCATAACTAAACATACATGTCTGTTCGACTAAACTTTATATTTTTCAGATTTTTATCTATAGGTTTTATTTCCTTTTTTTTAATGCAATATTGCATATTGTCTTCTTTGAGAGGCATCTAAAAGCTCTTTAAATGAAACAATCTCAGAGGGATTTATTTTTATTATTTAGCTGCTCAAGTTCATTTCCACACTAAAACTATTTCCTGTGATGAGGTGTCACACGTAAGAAACTACATGCTAAAAAGGTTGGGAACTATACATACAAAGCCTATAGTTTTCAATGTCTGTACTCCCCCACATTTAAAATCTACACTTGGACTCATGCCACTTACTTTAAACCTTTGAATAAGATAATGGTTTGAGTTGTGTAACTGTAGATATAACACCAAAGATCACTTTCTGAATGATCTTTGATTAAAGACCAGGGCTAGTTGAACTGAAATGTTAGACAGCTTTTCACTACCCTTACTAAGTCATATTTAGGATTGTCTTGAGGGGAAAATATTGATCCGTTTCTAGGTTAGTAGCTTTTAGATGGCTTGTTCTTTATGTCATCTGACTTTCAACATGTGAAAGAAAGGCAGAATAGTTGTTGGGATTTGTTCACACCTGAATGCTTACATTTGGTTACATTGCTATTTGCTGTGTCATTGAAAATACAATTATTAAATAACAGTGTATGTATCGGCAACTTCTATCGTTTAAAATAATGTCAGCAGGGTCTGTTGGCCCTTGGGCATTTTCACATGATCAAATCTGGCCCTCTTTGAAAAAAGTTTGGACACCCCATGGTTTAGAGAAAAGAAATACATTAGAGACTTGGTGTGCATGTCGGGTAACATTGTTTATTCAATGAAATAGTGTTTAAACTCGTCCAGGCCCCGGGCCCGGCCCGCCGCCCGGTCTGCATTGCACCCGACCCCGATGCTTGTCCCTGAGGCTGGTGGGTCCACAGGGTGGCTGCTCCATGTTGTTTCTTCGAGCTGAGCCCCCTGGGCGAGGGCCCGGCTACCGCTGACGAGCTCCCCTCCTGGGTCTGGCTCCGGGAGGGTGCCCCGGTTTCCCTGGTCTGGGCGAGGTGGCTGAAGTCTGTGGGCTGCTATTTATAATTTTTGAACCGCTCTTAGTCTGGGCTCTCCCCTG
The DNA here is from genome assembly GCA_028022725.1 of Lycodopsis pacificus. NCBI lineage: Eukaryota > Metazoa > Chordata > Actinopteri > Perciformes > Zoarcidae > Lycodopsis > Lycodopsis pacificus. The sequence goes on along the minus strand of CM051692.1, from coordinate 14,432,491 downwards.
GGACCTGTTTGCCTTGGGAGACCCTACCAGGGTCCCCGGACAACATATAGCTCCCAGGATCACTGAGCCACTCAAACTCCTCCACCACGTTAAGGTGGCGATTCACGGAGGAGTATCAGTGTGTGCCTATGTGTGCGTGTGTGTGTGGGGGGGGGGGGGGGGGGTAGGGTAGAGGTGTGCGTGTGTGTGTGTAGATAGAGTAGAAGTGTGTGTGTGTGTGTGTGTGGAGATAGGGTAGAGGTGGGGATAGGGGAAGTGGGGATGGGTGAGGGGAAGAGAAGGGATGTTGCTTCCCTTTTCTACGTCCTCTCCTTCAATTTGTTTTCTTTCTTTTGCCTTTTCACTTCGTCCTTTTCTCTTCTCTCATTTTCCTCCCTCTCCTTCTTCTGTCTTTTCAAGTGCTCCTTTTCTCTCTTCTTGTTCTCTTTCTTCTCATTCTTCTCCCTCTCTTTCTCCTCCTTCCTGTCCTTCTTCAGGATTTTTTCCGCCTCCTTTGCGGCCTTCTTCTTCTCCTTCTTAAACTTCGCCTTCCCCTTGTCAGTTTGTTGGGCGAGCTCTTGAAGGCGGAGGTTATGTACCAGGAGGTCAGCGTTTTGCTGTGTGAGGAGCTTGATCTCTTCCTCCTTTTGGTTGTGCCACTCTTCCTCCATCTCTCTTCTCTGTCTCTGCAGCTCCTGCTCTTTCTGGAAGCTCTTCTCCTTTGCAGAAAACTCGCATCTCATGCAATCTTCCAGAGCCGTGAGTTTGATTTTCCACTCCACCTCGCTCCGGATGAGATCGTTGTCTTTCCGCGTGGTGTAGCTCTCCTGTTCCAGGACGGTCTGCTTCGCCTTCTTCTCACATTTCTCTTCCAGGTTTTTGAGCGCAGTGATGTTCTCCTTCTCTCTTTCAAGCATCTTTGCATCCAATTCCATGACATTATTTTTGTTCAATCCAAACACTACACGATGTGCCTTCGTCACACAGTTCTTTCTGAAGGTTTTGTTCTCCTCTGTCAAGGACGCAACAACCTGGTTGAACTTGGCACTCCACTGGCTGTTGACAAACTGGATCTCATTCTCCTTTTCAAGCAGAGTTTGACGAAGAGAATGGATAATTGTGTCCTTCTGTGTGACGTTCTTGTCAGCCTGTGCTACCTTCCGAAGCTCTCTCTCTGACCTGAGAGCCTTCAGAATTTGTTGTCTCTCCTGTTCCCAACTGAACTCTTTGGCGGCCATCAGCGCCTTCAAGGCAGAATTTTCTGATGCCAGCTGATTGTCTGGTCTTTGAGAGTCCAGTTGGGCTGTTGTCAGGTCCTGCAGCTGTCTGCTGAGAGTTTGCTGGCGTTCTTTGACCTGCACCTCTTCAGCTGGGCTGTCCTCGTTTGGACTTTGACTCAGAGAGCTAATGACTTCCACCATCTCCTTCTCTCTGTTGTTGTTCTTCGCCTGTGCAATCTTCCGAAGCTCTCTCTCTGACCTGAGAGCCTTCATAATTTTTTGTCTATCCTGCTCCCAACCGAGCTCTTTGGCGGCCATCTGCTCCTTCAAGGCAGAAATATCTGACGCCAGCTGGTTGTCCGGTCTTTGAGAGTCCAGTTGGGCTGTTGTCAGGTCCTGCAGCTGTCTGCTGAGAGTTTGCTGGCGTTCTTTGACCTGCACCTCTTCAGCTGGGCTGTCCTTGTTTGGACTTTGACTCAGAGAGCTGATCACTTTCACCATCTCTCTGGGTTTCTTGCCCGCCTGCGCTAGCTTCCTATACTCTCTCTCTGACTTGAGAGCCTTCATCATCTTTTGTTTCTCCTGTTCCCAACGGAGTTCTTTGGCGGCCATCTGCTCCTTCAAGGCAGCAAGTTCTGACGCGAACTGGTTGATTGGTTTTTGACAATCCATTTGAGCTGTTCTTAGGTCCTGCATTTTTCTGCAATGGTAATGCTCTGTTGTTTGAGTACTTGCGTGTTCTAGTTGTGTTGTGGTTTGAGTAGTTATCGCTCTGTTTGCACAAGAGGTCTCTCTGGATGGATGTTCAATGATAACTAAGTCTCCCAGAGGATTTCAGGTACATACCTAAACTACATCAAAGGCAGTCAATACAAACATTCCGGATTCATTCCGTTCCGGATTCGGAATGGTTCATTCATCACAGGTTCCGGATTGTGGTCACATGACTACACATGAATTGTGGTCACATGACGCACACACACACACACGTTTTTCCTACACCGTGGGGTCCACTGAGTGGGTTCACCCTTTCTGAAGGGTCTATGCTGTATTATGCTAAAAGGTGTCATTTTGTAACGTTTTTAGTTGTTGGTGTGCCGCGGGATCTTTTTAATGTAAAAAATGTGCCTCAGAAAAGGTTGAAAAACACTGAGCTAACACACAAAAAAAGTAGTTCCTGAAATATAACTCTTGTTCTATGATACTGATTCGGAGTCTGCATCACAAGGAATAATGACTAATGCCTATGATGATAAACAGATACAAAACAAAGCAAATCCTCTAACAATTAGCCTAATAGTCTGCCGTTTTAGGAGGGTCTGCAGTACCCATTCTCCTGCATATAATAAATAAATAGAAAATTTAAATTGAATGAAAATATCCCTGCTTGTGGACAAATTGGAGTTGGCCACAGGGTAGAAACATCAATAGCAAACACCAGATCAAATTCAGATAACAGAGAAACTGCAAACCAATTCCAAAACTAACTCTCTGCCCCCTTTTTGCCTCATTATCTTTAAAAAGTACGATCCATTGTCATCTTTGCAATAGGAATCATTCTAATTACACTTGGTTAACACATGCAGAAACCTTGTCACACGTCTTAAAAACTGCAAAGCTGGTCTTTCTTTCACAAAATACAATTGATTCGTTATCACCAAGCAAATAATGACATAAAGATGTATGAAGTCTGAATCGTGGCAATATTGACCCATTTCTCTGCTTAAAATTATCTCATCTAAATTTCTGAGCAGAAGCGAAACACAAATGAACAAAAAAGCGATCAGAACAATAATTCATCTCGTTAGCTTCGTGTCAAAAGCTTCAAGAAAAACAGAAACAGACTGATTGATCAACCAAAAAGTCAGACGTTTACAATCCAAATATGTTGTCGCATGATGAAATTCATTTCCCATAAATATTCCTCCTGAGGGCTGTAATAACTCTCAATCAGAGTGGGACTACAATAAGAAAGCACACAGAATGATTATAGTGCAAAAAGCTCTAGAATAGCCTCACTCATGTTGCTCTGTCAAAAGAGGTATGCAACCCCTAATCACTCACTTCTGCTGGCTGTCAGTTTACCTGTGGGAGACATGATTAGTAGGCAAACTCAACAACAGGCACTTTAATCTTTGCCCGCTTTGCTTTGCAAAGATAAGAACACGATTAAAGTGGAAGTCTGTTTACAGGTGTTGGGGACTATTTCTGTAATATGTGGGGAAAAAGTAGTGCAAAGGCTTTTATACTTCACAAAGCCAGCCTGATGGCTTTTCCAACCAGGGGCGTGGCGAATAAAAATGCAAAAATGCGGCAGACTCGCCAGCGATCATTTTGCATAGAAACTATTCACACCCGCAGCGATGCAAATGTGTGACAGTTGCAATACTTAAAGAAGAGTTTCCAATAGATTTGCACAGGCAGAGGAACCACCCATGACCCTGTTGACCCAGAGCAGCGTCTGGCAGTCTGTCTGTGGTAAACTGTTGTATGGCCTAAGCCACTGCAAGCTATTGTATCGAGTTTCCGTTCAGTCAAATGCTCTGACTGAATTTGAGCTCCCTCTGGTAAACACCAACAGTCTACATGTCTCTGGTTTTTTGAGGTCTTTGTCAAGGTTGAAAACAGTAATAAAGTTTGCTGTCTTGGTTCGAACTACAGACAAAGTCCCCAGGACAAGCGCCAGGCTTTGAAGCACTTTGTAGTGGCCAAACGGTGAAATTAAAACTTCCTGGTTTGTCACGTGATGCCATGGGGCCCAAAAATACAATTTCCCCACGGACTTACATGTACCTTAGCATAATCAGCTGAGGCTGTTCCAGAGAGGCTCATGAGGCTGAGACAGGAGGGGATAGATCACAGCTTTCATTTACACTTTGGTTGTCAAATTGTCAAACATTTCAATCAGTTTTTTTTGGAACAATAGATTGAGCCGATGTTATTTAACTAAACCAGTAGACTTATTAAAGGGGCCATATCATGAAAAAAGTTTCAGTGCTTGTGCACATAGAACTGGGTATGTTGAGTGCCAACCAACTCACAAACTGACCTAAGACAATCCACTCTGTTTTTTTATGGGCTGCAGAAAACATGCGATAACCTCCTGTGTCACATGCAGGCTCATTCGAACATACGGCCTCCATCTGAGTATCTCCACCCACGGTTTGAGTCCTACCTTTACAAAGGAGACGGCACGCGTCATATGATTGGGGTGAAACACATGCGCAGTAAAAATCTGCACAAATGTGGATGTTTAAAGCGGTGATTACCAACCAGACAAGATCATTTAAGAATCCAGCATAACTAAACATACATGTCTGTTCGACTAAACTTTATATTTTTCAGATTTTTATCTATAGGTTTTATTTCCTTTTTTTTAATGCAATATTGCATATTGTCTTCTTTGAGAGGCATCTAAAAGCTCTTTAAATGAAACAATCTCAGAGGGATTTATTTTTATTATTTAGCTGCTCAAGTTCATTTCCACACTAAAACTATTTCCTGTGATGAGGTGTCACACGTAAGAAACTACATGCTAAAAAGGTTGGGAACTATACATACAAAGCCTATAGTTTTCAATGTCTGTACTCCCCCACATTTAAAATCTACACTTGGACTCATGCCACTTACTTTAAACCTTTGAATAAGATAATGGTTTGAGTTGTGTAACTGTAGATATAACACCAAAGATCACTTTCTGAATGATCTTTGATTAAAGACCAGGGCTAGTTGAACTGAAATGTTAGACAGCTTTTCACTACCCTTACTAAGTCATATTTAGGATTGTCTTGAGGGGAAAATATTGATCCGTTTCTAGGTTAGTAGCTTTTAGATGGCTTGTTCTTTATGTCATCTGACTTTCAACATGTGAAAGAAAGGCAGAATAGTTGTTGGGATTTGTTCACACCTGAATGCTTACATTTGGTTACATTGCTATTTGCTGTGTCATTGAAAATACAATTATTAAATAACAGTGTATGTATCGGCAACTTCTATCGTTTAAAATAATGTCAGCAGGGTCTGTTGGCCCTTGGGCATTTTCACATGATCAAATCTGGCCCTCTTTGAAAAAAGTTTGGACACCCCATGGTTTAGAGAAAAGAAATACATTAGAGACTTGGTGTGCATGTCGGGTAACATTGTTTATTCAATGAAATAGTGTTTAAACTCGTCCAGGCCCCGGGCCCGGCCCGCCGCCCGGTCTGCATTGCACCCGACCCCGATGCTTGTCCCTGAGGCTGGTGGGTCCACAGGGTGGCTGCTCCATGTTGTTTCTTCGAGCTGAGCCCCCTGGGCGAGGGCCCGGCTACCGCTGACGAGCTCCCCTCCTGGGTCTGGCTCCGGGAGGGTGCCCCGGTTTCCCTGGTCTGGGCGAGGTGGCTGAAGTCTGTGGGCTGCTATTTATAATTTTTGAACCGCTCTTAGTCTGGGCTCTCCCCTGGGACCTGTTTGCCTTGGGAGACCCTACCAGGGTCCCCGGACAACATATAGCTCCCAGGATCACTGAGCCACTCAAACTCCTCCACCACGTTAAGGTGGCGATTCACGGAGGAGTATCAGTGTGTGCCTATGTGTGCGTGTGTGTGTGGGGGGGGGGGGGGGGTAGGGTAGAGGTGTGCGTGTGTGTGTGTAGATAGAGTAGAAGTGTGTGTGTGTGTGTGTGTGGAGATAGGGTAGAGGTGGGGATAGGGGAAGTGGGGATGGGTGAGGGGAAGAGAAGGGATGTTGCTTCCCTTTTCTACGTCCTCTCCTTCAATTTGTTTTCTTTCTTTTGCCTTTTCACTTCGTCCTTTTCTCTTCTCTCATTTTCCTCCCTCTCCTTCTTCTGTCTTTTCAAGTGCTCCTTTTCTCTCTTCTTGTTCTCTTTCTTCTCATTCTTCTCCCTCTCTTTCTCCTCCTTCCTGTCCTTCTTCAGGATTTTTTCCGCCTCCTTTGCGGCCTTCTTCTTCTCCTTCTTAAACTTCGCCTTCCCCTTGTCAGTTTGTTGGGCGAGCTCTTGAAGGCGGAGGTTATGTACCAGGAGGTCAGCGTTTTGCTGTGTGAGGAGCTTGATCTCTTCCTCCTTTTGGTTGTGCCACTCTTCCTCCATCTCTCTTCTCTGTCTCTGCAGCTCCTGCTCTTTCTGGAAGCTCTTCTCCTTTGCAGAAAACTCGCATCTCATGCAATCTTCCAGAGCCGTGAGTTTGATTTTCCACTCCACCTCGCTCCGGATGAGATCGTTGTCTTTCCGCGTGGTGTAGCTCTCCTGTTCCAGGACGGTCTGCTTCGCCTTCTTCTCACATTTCTCTTCCAGGTTTTTGAGCGCAGTGATGTTCTCCTTCTCTCTTTCAAGCATCTTTGCATCCAATTCCATGACATTATTTTTGTTCAATCCAAACACTACACGATGTGCCTTCGTCACACAGTTCTTTCTGAAGGTTTTGTTCTCCTCTGTCAAGGACGCAACAACCTGGTTGAACTTGGCACTCCACTGGCTGTTGACAAACTGGATCTCATTCTCCTTTTCAAGCAGAGTTTGACGAAGAGAATGGATAATTGTGTCCTTCTGTGTGACGTTCTTGTCAGCCTGTGCTACCTTCCGAAGCTCTCTCTCTGACCTGAGAGCCTTCAGAATTTGTTGTCTCTCCTGTTCCCAACTGAACTCTTTGGCGGCCATCAGCGCCTTCAAGGCAGAATTTTCTGATGCCAGCTGATTGTCTGGTCTTTGAGAGTCCAGTTGGGCTGTTGTCAGGTCCTGCAGCTGTCTGCTGAGAGTTTGCTGGCGTTCTTTGACCTGCACCTCTTCAGCTGGGCTGTCCTCGTTTGGACTTTGACTCAGAGAGCTAATGACTTCCACCATCTCCTTCTCTCTGTTGTTGTTCTTCGCCTGTGCAATCTTCCGAAGCTCTCTCTCTGACCTGAGAGCCTTCATAATTTTTTGTCTATCCTGCTCCCAACCGAGCTCTTTGGCGGCCATCTGCTCCTTCAAGGCAGAAATATCTGACGCCAGCTGGTTGTCCGGTCTTTGAGAGTCCAGTTGGGCTGTTGTCAGGTCCTGCAGCTGTCTGCTGAGAGTTTGCTGGCGTTCTTTGACCTGCACCTCTTCAGCTGGGCTGTCCTTGTTTGGACTTTGACTCAGAGAGCTGATCACTTTCACCATCTCTCTGGGTTTCTTGCCCGCCTGCGCTAGCTTCCTATACTCTCTCTCTGACTTGAGAGCCTTCATCATCTTTTGTTTCTCCTGTTCCCAACGGAGTTCTTTGGCGGCCATCTGCTCCTTCAAGGCAGCAAGTTCTGACGCGAACTGGTTGATTGGTTTTTGACAATCCATTTGAGCTGTTCTTAGGTCCTGCATTTTTCTGCAATGGTAATGCTCTGTTGTTTGAGTACTTGCGTGTTCTAGTTGTGTTGTGGTTTGAGTAGTTATCGCTCTGTTTGCACAAGAGGTCTCTCTGGATGGATGTTCAATGATAACTAAGTCTCCCAGAGGATTTCAGGTACATACCTAAACTACATCAAAGGCAGTCAATACAAACATTCCGGATTCATTCCGTTCCGGATTCGGAATGGTTCATTCATCACAGGTTCCGGATTGTGGTCACATGACTACACATGAATTGTGGTCACATGACGCACACACACACACACGTTTTTCCTACACCGTGGGGTCCACTGAGTGGGTTCACCCTTTCTGAAGGGTCTATGCTGTATTATGCTAAAAGGTGTCATTTTGTAACGTTTTTAGTTGTTGGTGTGCCGCGGGATCTTTTTAATGTAAAAAATGTGCCTCAGAAAAGGTTGAAAAACACTGAGCTAACACACAAAAAAAGTAGTTCCTGAAATATAACTCTTGTTCTATGATACTGATTCGGAGTCTGCATCACAAGGAATAATGACTAATGCCTATGATGATAAACAGATACAAAACAAAGCAAATCCTCTAACAATTAGCCTAATAGTCTGCCGTTTTAGGAGGGTCTGCAGTACCCATTCTCCTGCATATAATAAATAAATAGAAAATTTAAATTGAATGAAAATATCCCTGCTTGTGGACAAATTGGAGTTGGCCACAGGGTAGAAACATCAATAGCAAACACCAGATCAAATTCAGATAACAGAGAAACTGCAAACCAATTCCAAAACTAACTCTCTGCCCCCTTTTTGCCTCATTATCTTTAAAAAGTACGATCCATTGTCATCTTTGCAATAGGAATCATTCTAATTACACTTGGTTAACACATGCAGAAACCTTGTCACACGTCTTAAAAACTGCAAAGCTGGTCTTTCTTTCACAAAATACAATTGATTCGTTATCACCAAGCAAATAATGACATAAAGATGTATGAAGTCTGAATCGTGGCAATATTGACCCATTTCTCTGCTTAAAATTATCTCATCTAAATTTCTGAGCAGAAGCGAAACACAAATGAACAAAAAAGCGATCAGAACAATAATTCATCTCGTTAGCTTCGTGTCAAAAGCTTCAAGAAAAACAGAAACAGACTGATTGATCAACCAAAAAGTCAGACGTTTACAATCCAAATATGTTGTCGCATGATGAAATTCATTTCCCATAAATATTCCTCCTGAGGGCTGTAATAACTCTCAATCAGAGTGGGACTACAATAAGAAAGCACACAGAATGATTATAGTGCAAAAAGCTCTAGAATAGCCTCACTCATGTTGCTCTGTCAAAAGAGGTATGCAACCCCTAATCACTCACTTCTGCTGGCTGTCAGTTTACCTGTGGGAGACATGATTAGTAGGCAAACTCAACAACAGGCACTTTAATCTTTGCCCGCTTTGCTTTGCAAAGATAAGAACACGATTAAAGTGGAAGTCTGTTTACAGGTGTTGGGGACTATTTCTGTAATATGTGGGGAAAAAGTAGTGCAAAGGCTTTTATACTTCACAAAGCCAGCCTGATGGCTTTTCCAACCAGGGGCGTGGCGAATAAAAATGCAAAAATGCGGCAGACTCGCCAGCGATCATTTTGCATAGAAACTATTCACACCCGCAGCGATGCAAATGTGTGACAGTTGCAATACTTAAAGAAGAGTTTCCAATAGATTTGCACAGGCAGAGGAACCACCCATGACCCTGTTGACCCAGAGCAGCGTCTGGCAGTCTGTCTGTGGTAAACTGTTGTATGGCCTAAGCCACTGCAAGCTATTGTATCGAGTTTCCGTTCAGTCAAATGCTCTGACTGAATTTGAGCTCCCTCTGGTAAACACCAACAGTCTACATGTCTCTGGTTTTTTGAGGTCTTTGTCAAGGTTGAAAACAGTAATAAAGTTTGCTGTCTTGGTTCGAACTACAGACAAAGTCCCCAGGACAAGCGCCAGGCTTTGAAGCACTTTGTAGTGGCCAAACGGTGAAATTAAAACTTCCTGGTTTGTCACGTGATGCCATGGGGCCCAAAAATACAATTTCCCCACGGACTTACATGTACCTTAGCATAATCAGCTGAGGCTGTTCCAGAGAGGCTCATGAGGCTGAGACAGGAGGGGATAGATCACAGCTTTCATTTACACTTTGGTTGTCAAATTGTCAAACATTTCAATCAGTTTTTTTTGGAACAATAGATTGAGCCGATGTTATTTAACTAAACCAGTAGACTTATTAAAGGGGCCATATCATGAAAAACGTTTCAGTGCTTGTGCACATAGAACTGGGTATGTTGAGTGCCAACCAACTCACAAACTGACCTAAGACAATCCAGTCTGTTTTTTTATGGGCTGCAGAAAACATGCGATAACCTCCTGTGTCACATGCAGGCTCATTCGAACATACGGCCTCCATCTGAGTATCTCCACCCACGGTTTGAGTCCTACCTTTACAAAGGAGACGGCACGCGTCATATGATTGGGGTGAAACACATGCGCAGTAAAAATCTGCACAAATGTGGATGTTTAAAGCGGTGATTACCAACCAGACAAGATCATTTAAGAATCCAGCATAACTAAACATACATGTCTGTTCGACTAAACTTTATATTTTTCAGATTTTTATCTATAGGTTTTATTTCCTTTTTTTTAATGCAATATTGCATATTGTCTTCTTTGAGAGGCATCTAAAAGCTCTTTAAATGAAACAATCTCAGAGGGATTTATTTTTATTATTTAGCTGCTCAAGTTCATTTCCACACTAAAACTATTTCCTGTGATGAGGTGTCACACGTAAGAAACTACATGCTAAAAAGGTTGGGAACTATACATACAAAGCCTATAGTTTTCAATGTCTGTACTCCCCCACATTTAAAATCTACACTTGGACTCATGCCACTTACTTTAAACCTTTGAATAAGATAATGGTTTGAGTTGTGTAACTGTAGATATAACACCAAAGATCACTTTCTGAATGATCTTTGATTAAAGACCAGGGCTAGTTGAACTGAAATGTTAGACAGCTTTTCACTACCCTTACTAAGTCATATTTAGGATTGTCTTGAGGGGAAAATATTGATCCGTTTCTAGGTTAGTAGCTTTTAGATGGCTTGTTCTTTATGTCATCTGACTTTCAACATGTGAAAGAAAGGCAGAATAGTTGTTGGGATTTGTTCACACCTGAATGCTTACATTTGGTTACATTGCTATTTGCTGTGTCATTGAAAATACAATTATTAAATAACAGTGTATGTATCGGCAACTTCTATCGTTTAAAATAATGTCAGCAGGGTCTGTTGGCCCTTGGGCATTTTCACATGATCAAATCTGGCCCTCTTTGAAAAAAGTTTGGACACCCCATGGTTTAGAGAAAAGAAATACATTAGAGACTTGGTGTGCATGTCGGGTAACATTGTTTATTCAATGAAATAGTGTTTAAACTCGTCCAGGCCCCGGGCCCGGCCCGCCGCCCGGTCTGCATTGCACCCGACCCCGATGCTTGTCCCTGAGGCTGGTGGGTCCACAGGGTGGCTGCTCCATGTTGTTTCTTCGAGCTGAGCCCCCTGGGCGAGGGCCCGGCTACCGCTGACGAGCTCCCCTCCTGGGTCTGGCTCCGGGAGGGTGCCCCGGTTTCCCTGGTCTGGGCGAGGTGGCTGAAGTCTGTGGGCTGCTATTTATAATTTTTGAACCGCTCTTAGTCTGGGCTCTCCCCTGGGACCTGTTTGCCTTGGGAGACCCTACCAGGGTCCCCGGACAACATATAGCTCCCAGGATCACTGAGCCACTCAAACTCCTCCACCACGTTAAGGTGGCGATTCACGGAGGAGTATCAGTGTGTGCCTATGTGTGCGTGTGTGTGTGGGGGGGGGGGGGGTAGGGTAGAGGTGTGCGTGTGTGTGTGTAGATAGAGTAGAAGTGTGTGTGTGTGTGTGTGTGGAGATAGGGTAGAGGTGGGGATAGGGGAAGTGGGGATGGGTGAGGGGAAGAGAAGGGATGTTGCTTCCCTTTTCTACGTCCTCTCCTTCAATTTGTTTTCTTTCTTTTGCCTTTTCACTTCGTCCTTTTCTCTTCTCTCATTTTCCTCCCTCTCCTTCTTCTGTCTTTTCAAGTGCTCCTTTTCTCTCTTCTTGTTCTCTTTCTTCTCATTCTTCTCCCTCTCTTTCTCCTCCTTCCTGTCCTTCTTCAGGATTTTTTCCGCCTCCTTTGCGGCCTTCTTCTTCTCCTTCTTAAACTTCGCCTTCCCCTTGTCAGTTTGTTGGGCGAGCTCTTGAAGGCGGAGGTTATGTACCAGGAGGTCAGCGTTTTGCTGTGTGAGGAGCTTGATCTCTTCCTCCTTTTGGTTGTGCCACTCTTCCTCCATCTCTCTTCTCTGTCTCTGCAGCTCCTGCTCTTTCTGGAAGCTCTTCTCCTTTGCAGAAAACTCGCATCTCATGCAATCTTCCAGAGCCGTGAGTTTGATTTTCCACTCCACCTCGCTCCGGATGAGATCGTTGTCTTTCCGCGTGGTGTAGCTCTCCTGTTCCAGGACGGTCTGCTTCGCCTTCTTCTCACATTTCTCTTCCAGGTTTTTGAGCGCAGTGATGTTCTCCTTCTCTCTTTCAAGCATCTTTGCATCCAATTCCATGACATTATTTTTGTTCAATCCAAACACTACACGATGTGCCTTCGTCACACAGTTCTTTCTGAAGGTTTTGTTCTCCTCTGTCAAGGACGCAACAACCTGGTTGAACTTGGCACTCCACTGGCTGTTGACAAACTGGATCTCATTCTCCTTTTCAAGCAGAGTTTGACGAAGAGAATGGATAATTGTGTCCTTCTGTGTGACGTTCTTGTCAGCCTGTGCTACCTTCCGAAGCTCTCTCTCTGACCTGAGAGCCTTCAGAATTTGTTGTCTCTCCTGTTCCCAACTGAACTCTTTGGCGGCCATCAGCGCCTTCAAGGCAGAATTTTCTGATGCCAGCTGATTGTCTGGTCTTTGAGAGTCCAGTTGGGCTGTTGTCAGGTCCTGCAGCTGTCTGCTGAGAGTTTGCTGGCGTTCTTTGACCTGCACCTCTTCAGCTGGGCTGTCCTCGTTTGGACTTTGACTCAGAGAGCTAATGACTTCCACCATCTCCTTCTCTCTGTTGTTGTTCTTCGCCTGTGCAATCTTCCGAAGCTCTCTCTCTGACCTGAGAGCCTTCATAATTTTTTGTCTATCCTGCTCCCAACCGAGCTCTTTGGCGGCCATCTGCTCCTTCAAGGCAGAAATATCTGACGCCAGCTGGTTGTCCGGTCTTTGAGAGTCCAGTTGGGCTGTTGTCAGGTCCTGCAGCTGTCTGCTGAGAGTTTGCTGGCGTTCTTTGACCTGCACCTCTTCAGCTGGGCTGTCCTTGTTTGGACTTTGACTCAGAGAGCTGATCACTTTCACCATCTCTCTGGGTTTCTTGCCCGCCTGCGCTAGCTTCCTATACTCTCTCTCTGACTTGAGAGCCTTCATCATCTTTTGTTTCTCCTGTTCCCAACGGAGTTCTTTGGCGGCCATCTGCTCCTTCAAGGCAGCAAGTTCTGACGCGAACTGGTTGATTGGTTTTTGACAATCCATTTGAGCTGTTCTTAGGTCCTGCATTTTTCTGCAATGGTAATGCTCTGTTGTTTGAGTACTTGCGTGTTCTAGTTGTGTTGTGGTTTGAGTAGTTATCGCTCTGTTTGCACAAGAGGTCTCTCTGGATGGATGTTCAATGATAACTAAGTCTCCCAGAGGATTTCAGGTACATACCTAAACTACATCAAAGGCAGTCAATACAAACATTCCGGATTCATTCCGTTCCGGATTCGGAATGGTTCATTCATCACAGGTTCCGGATTGTGGTCACATGACTACACATGAATTGTGGTCACATGACGCACACACACACACACGTTTTTCCTACACCGTGGGGTCCACTGAGTGGGTTCACCCTTTCTGAAGGGTCTATGCTGTATTATGCTAAAAGGTGTCATTTTGTAACGTTTTTAGTTGTTGGTGTGCCGCGGGATCTTTTTAATGTAAAAAATGTGCCTCAGAAAAGGTTGAAAAACACTGAGCTAACACACAAAAAAAGTAGTTCCTGAAATATAACTCTTGTTCTATGATACTGATTCGGAGTCTGCATCACAAGGAATAATGACTAATGCCTATGATGATAAACAGATACAAAACAAAGCAAATCCTCTAACAATTAGCCTAATAGTCTGCCGTTTTAGGAGGGTCTGCAGTACCCATTCTCCTGCATATAATAAATAAATAGAAAATTTTAATTGAATGAAAATATCCCTGCTTGTGGACAAATTGGAGTTGGCCACAGGGTAGAAACATCAATAGCAAACACCAGATCAAATTCAGATAACAGAGAAACTGCAAACCAATTCCAAAACTAACTCTCTGCCCCCTTTTTGCCTCATTATCTTTAAAAAGTACGATCCATTGTCATCTTTGCAATAGGAATCATTCTAATTACACTTGGTTAACACATGCAGAAACCTTGTCACACGTCTTAAAAACTGCAAAGCTGGTCTTTCTTTAACAAAATACAATTGATTCGTTATCACCAAGCAAATAAAGACATAAAGATGTATGAAGTCTGAATCGTGGCAATATTGACCCATTTCTCTGCTTAAAATTATCTCATCTAAATTTCTGAGCAGAAGCGAAACACAAATGAACAAAAAAGCGATCAGAACAATAATTCATCTCGTTAGCTTCGTGTCAAAAGCTTCAAGAAAAACAGAAACAGACTGATTGATCAACCAAAAAGTCAGACGTTTACAATCCAAATATGTTGTCGCATGATGAAATTCATTTTCCATAAATATTCCTCCTGAGGGCTGTAATAACTCTCAATCAGAGTGGGACTACAATAAGAAAGCACACAGAATGATTATAGTGCAAAAAGCTCTAGAATAGCCTCACTCATGTTGCTCTGTCAAAAGAGGTATGCAACCCCTAATCACTCACTTCTGCTGGCTGTCAGTTTACCTGTGGGAGACATGATTAGTAGGCAAACTCAACAACAGGCACTTTAATCTTTGCCCGCTTTGCTTTGCAAAGATAAGAACACGATTAAAGCGGAAGTCTGTTTACAGGTGTTGGGGACTATTTCTGTAATATGTGGGGAAAAAGTAGTGCAAATGCTTTTATACTTCACAAAGCCAGCCTGATGGCTTTTCCAACCAGGGGCGTGGCGAATAAAAATGCAAAAATGCGGCAGACTCGCCAGCGATCATTTTGCATAGAAACTATTCACACCCGCAGCGATGCAAATGTGTGACAGTTGCAATACTTAAAGAAAAGTTTCCAATAGATTTGCACAGGCAGAGGAACCACCCATGACCCTGTTGACCCAGAGCAGCGTCTGGCAGTCTGTCTGTGGTAAACTGTTGTATGGCCTAAGCCACTGCAAGCTATTGTATCGAGTTTCCGTTCAGTCAAATGCTCTGACTGAATTTGAGCTCCCTCTGGTAAACACCAACAGTCTACATGTCTCTGGTTTTTTGAGGTCTTTGTCAAGGTTGAAAACAGTAATAAAGTTTGCTGTCTTGGTTCGAACTACAGACAAAGTCCCCAGGACAAGCGCCAGGCTTTGAAGCACTTTGTAGTGGCCAAACGGTGAAATTAAAACTTCCTGGTTTGTCACGTGATGCCATGGGGCCCAAAAATACAATTTCCCCACGGACTTACATGTACCTTAGCATAATCAGCTGAGGCTGTTCCAGAGAGGCTCAGGAGGCTGAGACAGGAGGGGATAGATCACAGCTTTCATTTACACTTTGGTTGTCAAATTGTCAAACATTTCAATCAGTTTTTTTTGGAACAATAGATTGAGCCGATGTTATTTAACTAAACCAGTAGACTTATTAAAGGGGCCATATCATGAAAAAAGTTTCAGTGCTTGTGCACATAGAACTGGGTATCTTGAGTGCCAACCAACTCACAAACTGAACTAAGACAATCCAGTCTGTTTTTTTATGGGCTGCAGAAAACATGCGATAACCTCCTGTGTCACATGCAGGCTCATTCGAACATACGGCCTCCATCTGAGTATCTCCACCCACGGTTTGAGTCCTACCTTTACAAAGGAGACGGCACGCGTCATATGATTGGGGTGAAACACATGCGCAGTAAAAATCTGCACAAATGTGGATGTTTAAAGCGGTGATTACCAACCAGACAAGATCATTTAAGAATCCAGCATAACTAAACATACATGTCTGTTCGACTAAACTTTATATTTTTCAGATTTTTATCTATAGGTTTTATTTCCTTTTTTTTAATGCAATATTGCATATTGTCTTCTTTGAGAGGCATCTAAAAGCTCTTTAAATGAAACAATCTCAGAGGGATTTATTTTTATTATTTAGCTGCTCAAGTTCATTTCCACACTAAAACTATTTCCTGTGATGAGGTGTCACACGTAAGAAACTACATGCTAAAAAGGTTGGGAACTATACATACAAAGCCTATAGTTTTCAATGTCTGTACTCCCCCACATTTAAAATCTACACTTGGACTCATGCCACTTACTTTAAACCTTTGAATAAGATAATGGTTTGAGTTGTGTAACTGTAGATATAACACCAAAGATCACTTTCTGAATGATCTTTGATTAAAGACCAGGGCTAGTTGAACTGAAATGTTAGACAGCTTTTCACTACCCTTACTAAGTCATATTTAGGATTGTCTTGAGGGGAAAATATTGATCCGTTTCTAAGTTAGTAGCTTTTAGATGGCTTGTTCTTTATGTCATCTGACTTTCAACATGTGAAAGAAAGGCAGAATAGTTGTTGGGATTTGTTCACACCTGAATGCTTACATTTGGTTACATTGCTATTTGCTGTCATTGAAAATACAATTATTAAAATCTCTTCATTTAGATGTATTTTAGCTTCCGTGGTTGCAAGTTTTTTTTTGTATGCAAGGGCCCACGCATGATGACTAATTTAAAGGTGTGTGTGGTTACATGTTGACTGTCTCATGATGACTGTCTCATGACGACTGTCTCATGACTTTACAATGTCGAGTAGAAGAACCTCCAGTTCCTCCATTTTGATTGTTTGAGATGATGAACCTGTTTGCGTTGTTATTGGCACACGGTCTGTTGGACTTGGCAGTCTTTCAGAAGTTAAGTGTTGAACAAGAATCTGGATTATTTTCTTCTTTTCCAGTGGACTTTCCTCCGGCTATTCGGATTGGGCTGCTCATCAAGTTGTCTGACATCGAGTACGTGAGATCACTTGTGCTTCCTCTCGTAAACTAATATGAAACGGTCACACTGTACTATCGTAGTGAAGTGTTGCTTTTGGACTTATCGCGTGTCGTCTCCTCAGACACCGGCTCGCCTCAGGAACCAATGAGAAGATCCAGCTGAGCTCCATGGTTGCAGCGTTCCAGGCGGTCAGAGACATGGTGGTCAGCGAGGCCTCCTAACCGCTGTACGAAGTTCTGTCTCTCTTGAATGCAAACTTCTCCCTCAAATTCCTTTGTGACTATCATAATTACAATTTTGAATAATGAGAAATTGTTGAAATCAGTTGAGTTGAGCTTATTTAGAAAGATGGCCAGAAGTGTCAGCTGCATGATTGCCCACCAGTGCTGATGCACAGCGAAGAGAACCGGACGCTCGCAGCTGTCTGAGTCACTCACATCTGCATAGTAACTGAGGGCAGCGGGAGGCAGTCGTTTGTAACTAGTATTAGAAAAAGATGATCATTTGGTCACTTTAAATGTGGACTTGGAAAACTGTTAACGTAGTCACCAGTGTAGGACCAACTTACTGTCACCAATCCACGATGACGTAAAAGATATCGAAGGAATGTGTCAAACATGCCAGAATGTTACAAAAACAAAGAAAACATCTGGAACGTGTGTTTGAATCTGTTTAATAAAACTATTTCCTGTAGGTCAAGCTTTTGTTATCGTATATATTAACATGTGCAGTAGTTACAGTAGTATGTGCCGTTTCATGATAAACACAGGAATTAGAAATATGTATACATTTGATATTTACACAATAAATTAAGAGTATAAAATTGTGATATTCAAGTCAAATAAGCACATGAACAAGTGCATCATCTTACAATCTCAGTGCAATAAATGGAATCCTTAATGTAGGAATGTTGCATCTATAGTAGATTATGTTAAGAGCTGCGTCCTGAGCTGTGAAAACATCTCAATCAGCAAACAAAAGGATTAAGATCAAGAGAAAAGGGTCATATTTAGTTTAAAACCAGGAAGCTGTGTTTGAATGAGTTTTGCATATCAGAGCGATTACTGGGGGTTAAATCCCAGCGCACTCTGAGGACCATTCAAGTGTTTAAATAACAGTGTATGTATAGGCAACTTCTATCGTTTAAAATAATGTCAGCAGGGTCTGTTGGCCCTTGGGCATTTTCACATGATCAAATCTGGCCCTCTTTGAAAAAAGTTTGGACACCCCATGGTTTAGAGAAAAGAAATACATTAGAGACTTGGTGTGCATGTCGGGTAACATTGTTTATTCAATGAAATAGTGTTTAAACTCGTCCAGGCCCCGGGCCCGGCCCGCCGCCCGGTCTGCATTGCACCCGACCCCGATGCTTGTCCCTGAGGCTGGTGGGTCCACAGGGTGGCTGCTCCATGTTGTTTCTTCGAGCTGAGCCCCCTGGGCGAGGGCCCGGCTACCGCTGACGAGCTCCCCTCCTGGGTCTGGCTCCGGGAGGGTGCCCCGGTTTCCCTGGTCTGGGCGAGGTGGCTGAAGTCTGTGGGCTGCTATTTATAATTTTTGAACCGCTCTTAGTCTGGGCTCTCCCCTGGGACCTGTTTGCCTTGGGAGACCCTACCAGGGTCCCCGGACAACATATAGCTCCCAGGATCACTGAGCCACTCAAACTCCTCCACCACGTTAAGGTGGCGATTCACGGAGGAGTATCAGTGTGTGCCTATGTGTGCGTGTGTGTGTGGGGGGGGGGGGGGTAGGGTAGAGGTGTGCGTGTGTGTGTGTAGATAGAGTAGAAGTGTGTGTGTGTGTGTGTGTGGAGATAGGGTAGAGGTGGGGATAGGGGAAGTGGGGATGGGTGAGGGGAAGAGAAGGGATGTTGCTTCCCTTTTCTACGTCCTCTCCTTCAATTTGTTTTCTTTCTTTTGCCTTTTCACTTCGTCCTTTTCTCTTCTCTCATTTTCCTCCCTCTCCTTCTTCTGTCTTTTCAAGTGCTCCTTTTCTCTCTTCTTGTTCTCTTTCTTCTCATTCTTCTCCCTCTCTTTCTCCTCCTTCCTGTCCTTCTTCAGGATTTTTTCCGCCTCCTTTGCGGCCTTCTTCTTCTCCTTCTTAAACTTCGCCTTCCCCTTGTCAGTTTGTTGGGCGAGCTCTTGAAGGCGGAGGTTATGTACCAGGAGGTCAGCGTTTTGCTGTGTGAGGAGCTTGATCTCTTCCTCCTTTTGGTTGTGCCACTCTTCCTCCATCTCTCTTCTCTGTCTCTGCAGCTCCTGCTCTTTCTGGAAGCTCTTCTCCTTTGCAGAAAACTCGCATCTCATGCAATCTTCCAGAGCCGTGAGTTTGATTTTCCACTCCACCTCGCTCCGGATGAGATCGTTGTCTTTCCGCGTGGTGTAGCTCTCCTGTTCCAGGACGGTCTGCTTCGCCTTCTTCTCACATTTCTCTTCCAGGTTTTTGAGCGCAGTGATGTTCTCCTTCTCTCTTTCAAGCATCTTTGCATCCAATTCCATGACATTATTTTTGTTCAATCCAAACACTACACGATGTGCCTTCGTCACACAGTTCTTTCTGAAGGTTTTGTTCTCCTCTGTCAAGGACGCAACAACCTGGTTGAACTTGGCACTCCACTGGCTGTTGACAAACTGGATCTCATTCTCCTTTTCAAGCAGAGTTTGACGAAGAGAATGGATAATTGTGTCCTTCTGTGTGACGTTCTTGTCAGCCTGTGCTACCTTCCGAAGCTCTCTCTCTGACCTGAGAGCCTTCAGAATTTGTTGTCTCTCCTGTTCCCAACTGAACTCTTTGGCGGCCATCAGCGCCTTCAAGGCAGAATTTTCTGATGCCAGCTGATTGTCTGGTCTTTGAGAGTCCAGTTGGGCTGTTGTCAGGTCCTGCAGCTGTCTGCTGAGAGTTTGCTGGCGTTCTTTGACCTGCACCTCTTCAGCTGGGCTGTCCTCGTTTGGACTTTGACTCAGAGAGCTAATGACTTCCACCATCTCCTTCTCTCTGTTGTTGTTCTTCGCCTGTGCAATCTTCCGAAGCTCTCTCTCTGACCTGAGAGCCTTCATAATTTTTTGTCTATCCTGCTCCCAACCGAGCTCTTTGGCGGCCATCTGCTCCTTCAAGGCAGAAATATCTGACGCCAGCTGGTTGTCCGGTCTTTGAGAGTCCAGTTGGGCTGTTGTCAGGTCCTGCAGCTGTCTGCTGAGAGTTTGCTGGCGTTCTTTGACCTGCACCTCTTCAGCTGGGCTGTCCTTGTTTGGACTTTGACTCAGAGAGCTGATCACTTTCACCATCTCTCTGGGTTTCTTGCCCGCCTGCGCTAGCTTCCTATACTCTCTCTCTGACTTGAGAGCCTTCATCATCTTTTGTTTCTCCTGTTCCCAACGGAGTTCTTTGGCGGCCATCTGCTCCTTCAAGGCAGCAAGTTCTGACGCGAACTGGTTGATTGGTTTTTGACAATCCATTTGAGCTGTTCTTAGGTCCTGCATTTTTCTGCAATGGTAATGCTCTGTTGTTTGAGTACTTGCGTGTTCTAGTTGTGTTGTGGTTTGAGTAGTTATCGCTCTGTTTGCACAAGAGGTCTCTCTGGATGGATGTTCAATGATAACTAAGTCTCCCAGAGGATTTCAGGTACATACCTAAACTACATCAAAGGCAGTCAATACAAACATTCCGGATTCATTCCGTTCCGGATTCGGAATGGTTCATTCATCACAGGTTCCGGATTGTGGTCACATGACTACACATGAATTGTGGTCACATGACGCACACACACACACACGTTTTTCCTACACCGTGGGGTCCACTGAGTGGGTTCACCCTTTCTGAAGGGTCTATGCTGTATTATGCTAAAAGGTGTCATTTTGTAACGTTTTTAGTTGTTGGTGTGCCGCGGGATCTTTTTAATGTAAAAAATGTGCCTCAGAAAAGGTTGAAAAACACTGAGCTAACACACAAAAAAAGTAGTTCCTGAAATATAACTCTTGTTCTATGATACTGATTCGGAGTCTGCATCACAAGGAATAATGACTAATGCCTATGATGATAAACAGATACAAAACAAAGCAAATCCTCTAACAATTAGCCTAATAGTCTGCCGTTTTAGGAGGGTCTGCAGTACCCATTCTCCTGCATATAATAAATAAATAGAAAATTTTAATTGAATGAAAATATCCCTGCTTGTGGACAAATTGGAGTTGGCCACAGGGTAGAAACATCAATAGCAAACACCAGATCAAATTCAGATAACAGAGAAACTGCAAACCAATTCCAAAACTAACTCTCTGCCCCCTTTTTGCCTCATTATCTTTAAAAAGTACGATCCATTGTCATCTTTGCAATAGGAATCATTCTAATTACACTTGGTTAACACATGCAGAAACCTTGTCACACGTCTTAAAAACTGCAAAGCTGGTCTTTCTTTAACAAAATACAATTGATTCGTTATCACCAAGCAAATAAAGACATAAAGATGTATGAAGTCTGAATCGTGGCAATATTGACCCATTTCTCTGCTTAAAATTATCTCATCTAAATTTCTGAGCAGAAGCGAAACACAAATGAACAAAAAAGCGATCAGAACAATAATTCATCTCGTTAGCTTCGTGTCAAAAGCTTCAAGAAAAACAGAAACAGACTGATTGATCAACCAAAAAGTCAGACGTTTACAATCCAAATATGTTGTCGCATGATGAAATTCATTTTCCATAAATATTCCTCCTGAGGGCTGTAATAACTCTCAATCAGAGTGGGACTACAATAAGAAAGCACACAGAATGATTATAGTGCAAAAAGCTCTAGAATAGCCTCACTCATGTTGCTCTGTCAAAAGAGGTATGCAACCCCTAATCACTCACTTCTGCTGGCTGTCAGTTTACCTGTGGGAGACATGATTAGTAGGCAAACTCAACAACAGGCACTTTAATCTTTGCCCGCTTTGCTTTGCAAAGATAAGAACACGATTAAAGCGGAAGTCTGTTTACAGGTGTTGGGGACTATTTCTGTAATATGTGGGGAAAAAGTAGTGCAAATGCTTTTATACTTCACAAAGCCAGCCTGATGGCTTTTCCAACCAGGGGCGTGGCGAATAAAAATGCAAAAATGCGGCAGACTCGCCAGCGATCATTTTGCATAGAAACTATTCACACCCGCAGCGATGCAAATGTGTGACAGTTGCAATACTTAAAGAAAAGTTTCCAATAGATTTGCACAGGCAGAGGAACCACCCATGACCCTGTTGACCCAGAGCAGCGTCTGGCAGTCTGTCTGTGGTAAACTGTTGTATGGCCTAAGCCACTGCAAGCTATTGTATCGAGTTTCCGTTCAGTCAAATGCTCTGACTGAATTTGAGCTCCCTCTGGTAAACACCAACAGTCTACATGTCTCTGGTTTTTTGAGGTCTTTGTCAAGGTTGAAAACAGTAATAAAGTTTGCTGTCTTGGTTCGAACTACAGACAAAGTCCCCAGGACAAGCGCCAGGCTTTGAAGCACTTTGTAGTGGCCAAACGGTGAAATTAAAACTTCCTGGTTTGTCACGTGATGCCATGGGGCCCAAAAATACAATTTCCCCACGGACTTACATGTACCTTAGCATAATCAGCTGAGGCTGTTCCAGAGAGGCTCAGGAGGCTGAGACAGGAGGGGATAGATCACAGCTTTCATTTACACTTTGGTTGTCAAATTGTCAAACATTTCAATCAGTTTTTTTTGGAACAATAGATTGAGCCGATGTTATTTAACTAAACCAGTAGACTTATTAAAGGGGCCATATCATGAAAAAAGTTTCAGTGCTTGTGCACATAGAACTGGGTATCTTGAGTGCCAACCAACTCACAAACTGAACTAAGACAATCCAGTCTGTTTTTTTATGGGCTGCAGAAAACATGCGATAACCTCCTGTGTCACATGCAGGCTCATTCGAACATACGGCCTCCATCTGAGTATCTCCACCCACGGTTTGAGTCCTACCTTTACAAAGGAGACGGCACGCGTCATATGATTGGGGTGAAACACATGCGCAGTAAAAATCTGCACAAATGTGGATGTTTAAAGCGGTGATTACCAACCAGACAAGATCATTTAAGAATCCAGCATAACTAAACATACATGTCTGTTCGACTAAACTTTATATTTTTCAGATTTTTATCTATAGGTTTTATTTCCTTTTTTTTAATGCAATATTGCATATTGTCTTCTTTGAGAGGCATCTAAAAGCTCTTTAAATGAAACAATCTCAGAGGGATTTATTTTTATTATTTAGCTGCTCAAGTTCATTTCCACACTAAAACTATTTCCTGTGATGAGGTGTCACACGTAAGAAACTACATGCTAAAAAGGTTGGGAACTATACATACAAAGCCTATAGTTTTCAATGTCTGTACTCCCCCACATTTAAAATCTACACTTGGACTCATGCCACTTACTTTAAACCTTTGAATAAGATAATGGTTTGAGTTGTGTAACTGTAGATATAACACCAAAGATCACTTTCTGAATGATCTTTGATTAAAGACCAGGGCTAGTTGAACTGAAATGTTAGACAGCTTTTCACTACCCTTACTAAGTCATATTTAGGATTGTCTTGAGGGGAAAATATTGATCCGTTTCTAAGTTAGTAGCTTTTAGATGGCTTGTTCTTTATGTCATCTGACTTTCAACATGTGAAAGAAAGGCAGAATAGTTGTTGGGATTTGTTCACACCTGAATGCTTACATTTGGTTACATTGCTATTTGCTGTCATTGAAAATACAATTATTAAAATCTCTTCATTTAGATGTATTTTAGCTTCCGTGGTTGCAAGTTTTTTTTTGTATGCAAGGGCCCACGCATGATGACTAATTTAAAGGTGTGTGTGGTTACATGTTGACTGTCTCATGATGACTGTCTCATGACGACTGTCTCATGACTTTACAATGTCGAGTAGAAGAACCTCCAGTTCCTCCATTTTGATTGTTTGAGATGATGAACCTGTTTGCGTTGTTATTGGCACACGGTCTGTTGGACTTGGCAGTCTTTCAGAAGTTAAGTGTTGAACAAGAATCTGGATTATTTTCTTCTTTTCCAGTGGACTTTCCTCCGGCTATTCGGATTGGGCTGCTCATCAAGTTGTCTGACATCGAGTACGTGAGATCACTTGTGCTTCCTCTCGTAAACTAATATGAAACGGTCACACTGTACTATCGTAGTGAAGTGTTGCTTTTGGACTTATCGCGTGTCGTCTCCTCAGACACCGGCTCGCCTCAGGAACCAATGAGAAGATCCAGCTGAGCTCCATGGTTGCAGCGTTCCAGGCGGTCAGAGACATGGTGGTCAGCGAGGCCTCCTAACCGCTGTACGAAGTTCTGTCTCTCTTGAATGCAAACTTCTCCCTCAAATTCCTTTGTGACTATCATAATTACAATTTTGAATAATGAGAAATTGTTGAAATCAGTTGAGTTGAGCTTATTTAGAAAGATGGCCAGAAGTGTCAGCTGCATGATTGCCCACCAGTGCTGATGCACAGCGAAGAGAACCGGACGCTCGCAGCTGTCTGAGTCACTCACATCTGCATAGTAACTGAGGGCAGCGGGAGGCAGTCGTTTGTAACTAGTATTAGAAAAAGATGATCATTTGGTCACTTTAAATGTGGACTTGGAAAACTGTTAACGTAGTCACCAGTGTAGGACCAACTTACTGTCACCAATCCACGATGACGTAAAAGATATCGAAGGAATGTGTCAAACATGCCAGAATGTTACAAAAACAAAGAAAACATCTGGAACGTGTGTTTGAATCTGTTTAATAAAACTATTTCCTGTAGGTCAAGCTTTTGTTATCGTATATATTAACATGTGCAGTAGTTACAGTAGTATGTGCCGTTTCATGATAAACACAGGAATTAGAAATATGTATACATTTGATATTTACACAATAAATTAAGAGTATAAAATTGTGATATTCAAGTCAAATAAGCACATGAACAAGTGCATCATCTTACAATCTCAGTGCAATAAATGGAATCCTTAATGTAGGAATGTTGCATCTATAGTAGATTATGTTAAGAGCTGCGTCCTGAGCTGTGAAAACATCTCAATCAGCAAACAAAAGGATTAAGATCAAGAGAAAAGGGTCATATTTAGTTTAAAACCAGGAAGCTGTGTTTGAATGAGTTTTGCATATCAGAGCGATTACTGGGGGTTAAATCCCAGCGCACTCTGAGGACCATTCAAGTGTTTAAATAACAGTGTATGTATAGGCAACTTCTATCGTTTAAAATAATGTCAGCAGGGTCTGTTGGCCCTTGGGCATTTTCACATGATCAAATCTGGCCCTCTTTGAAAAAAGTTTGGACACCCCATGGTTTAGAGAAAAGAAATACATTAGAGACTTGGTGTGCATGTCGGGTAACATTGTTTATTCAATGAAATAGTGTTTAAACTCGTCCAGGCCCCGGGCCCGGCCCGCCGCCCGGTCTGCATTGCACCCGACCCCGATGCTTGTCCCTGAGGCTGGTGGGTCCACAGGGTGGCTGCTCCATGTTGTTTCTTCGAGCTGAGCCCCCTGGGCGAGGGCCCGGCTACCGCTGACGAGCTCCCCTCCTGGGTCTGGCTCCGGGAGGGTGCCCCGGTTTCCCTGGTCTGGGCGAGGTGGCTGAAGTCTGTGGGCTGCTATTTATAATTTTTGAACCGCTCTTAGTCTGGGCTCTCCCCTGGGACCTGTTTGCCTTGGGAGACCCTACCAGGGTCCCCGGACAACATATAGCTCCCAGGATCACTGAGCCACTCAAACTCCTCCACCACGTTAAGGTGGCGATTCACGGAGGAGTATCAGTGTGTGCCTATGTGTGCGTGTGTGTGTGGGGGGGGGGGGGGGTAGGGTAGAGGTGTGCGTGTGTGTGTGTAGATAGAGTAGAAGTGTGTGTGTGTGTGTGTGGAGATAGGGTAGAGGTGGGGATAGGGGAAGTGGGGATGGGTGAGGGGAAGAGAAGGGATGTTGCTTCCCTTTTCTACGTCCTCTCCTTCAATTTGTTTTCTTTCTTTTGCCTTTTCACTTCGTCCTTTTCTCTTCTCTCATTTTCCTCCCTCTCCTTCTTCTGTCTTTTCAAGTGCTCCTTTTCTCTCTTCTTGTTCTCTTTCTTCTCATTCTTCTCCCTCTCTTTCTCCTCCTTCCTGTCCTTCTTCAGGATTTTTTCCGCCTCCTTTGCGGCCTTCTTCTTCTCCTTCTTAAACTTCGCCTTCCCCTTGTCAGTTTGTTGGGCGAGCTCTTGAAGGCGGAGGTTATGTACCAGGAGGTCAGCGTTTTGCTGTGTGAGGAGCTTGATCTCTTCCTCCTTTTGGTTGTGCCACTCTTCCTCCATCTCTCTTCTCTGTCTCTGCAGCTCCTGCTCTTTCTGGAAGCTCTTCTCCTTTGCAGAAAACTCGCATCTCATGCAATCTTCCAGAGCCGTGAGTTTGATTTTCCACTCCACCTCGCTCCGGATGAGATCGTTGTCTTTCCGCGTGGTGTAGCTCTCCTGTTCCAGGACGGTCTGCTTCGCCTTCTTCTCACATTTCTCTTCCAGGTTTTTGAGCGCAGTGATGTTCTCCTTCTCTCTTTCAAGCATCTTTGCATCCAATTCCATGACATTATTTTTGTTCAATCCAAACACTACACGATGTGCCTTCGTCACACAGTTCTTTCTGAAGGTTTTGTTCTCCTCTGTCAAGGACGCAACAACCTGGTTGAACTTGGCACTCCACTGGCTGTTGACAAACTGGATCTCATTCTCCTTTTCAAGCAGAGTTTGACGAAGAGAATGGATAATTGTGTCCTTCTGTGTGACGTTCTTGTCAGCCTGTGCTACCTTCCGAAGCTCTCTCTCTGACCTGAGAGCCTTCAGAATTTGTTGTCTCTCCTGTTCCCAACTGAACTCTTTGGCGGCCATCAGCGCCTTCAAGGCAGAATTTTCTGATGCCAGCTGATTGTCTGGTCTTTGAGAGTCCAGTTGGGCTGTTGTCAGGTCCTGCAGCTGTCTGCTGAGAGTTTGCTGGCGTTCTTTGACCTGCACCTCTTCAGCTGGGCTGTCCTCGTTTGGACTTTGACTCAGAGAGCTAATGACTTCCACCATCTCCTTCTCTCTGTTGTTGTTCTTCGCCTGTGCAATCTTCCGAAGCTCTCTCTCTGACCTGAGAGCCTTCATAATTTTTTGTCTATCCTGCTCCCAACCGAGCTCTTTGGCGGCCATCTGCTCCTTCAAGGCAGAAATATCTGACGCCAGCTGGTTGTCCGGTCTTTGAGAGTCCAGTTGGGCTGTTGTCAGGTCCTGCAGCTGTCTGCTGAGAGTTTGCTGGCGTTCTTTGACCTGCACCTCTTCAGCTGGGCTGTCCTTGTTTGGACTTTGACTCAGAGAGCTGATCACTTTCACCATCTCTCTGGGTTTCTTGCCCGCCTGCGCTAGCTTCCTATACTCTCTCTCTGACTTGAGAGCCTTCATCATCTTTTGTTTCTCCTGTTCCCAACGGAGTTCTTTGGCGGCCATCTGCTCCTTCAAGGCAGCAAGTTCTGACGCGAACTGGTTGATTGGTTTTTGACAATCCATTTGAGCTGTTCTTAGGTCCTGCATTTTTCTGCAATGGTAATGCTCTGTTGTTTGAGTACTTGCGTGTTCTAGTTGTGTTGTGGTTTGAGTAGTTATCGCTCTGTTTGCACAAGAGGTCTCTCTGGATGGATGTTCAATGATAACTAAGTCTCCCAGAGGATTTCAGGTACATACCTAAACTACATCAAAGGCAGTCAATACAAACATTCCGGATTCATTCCGTTCCGGATTCGGAATGGTTCATTCATCACAGGTTCCGGATTGTGGTCACATGACTACACATGAATTGTGGTCACATGACGCACACACACACACACGTTTTTCCTACACCGTGGGGTCCACTGAGTGGGTTCACCCTTTCTGAAGGGTCTATGCTGTATTATGCTAAAAGGTGTCATTTTGTAACGTTTTTAGTTGTTGGTGTGCCGCGGGATCTTTTTAATGTAAAAAATGTGCCTCAGAAAAGGTTGAAAAACACTGAGCTAACACACAAAAAAAGTAGTTCCTGAAATATAACTCTTGTTCTATGATACTGATTCGGAGTCTGCATCACAAGGAATAATGACGAATGCCTATGATGATAAACAGATACAAAACAAAGCAAATCCTCTAACAATTAGCCTAATAGTCTGCCGTTTTAGGAGGGTCTGCAGTACCCATTCTCCTGCATATAATAAATAAATAGAAAATTTTAATTGAATGAAAATATCCCTGCTTGTGGACAAATTGGAGTTGGCCACAGGGTAGAAACATCAATAGCAAACACCAGATCAAATTCAGATAACAGAGAAACTGCAAACCAATTCCAAAACTAACTCTCTGCCCCCTTTTTGCCTCATTATCTTTAAAAAGTACGATCCATTGTCATCTTTGCAATAGGAATCATTCTAATTACACTTGGTTAACACATGCAGAAACCTTGTCACACGTCTTAAAAACTGCAAAGCTGGTCTTTCTTTAACAAAATACAATTGATTCGTTATCACCAAGCAAATAAAGACATAAAGATGTATGAAGTCTGAATCGTGGCAATATTGACCCATTTCTCTGCTTAAAATTATCTCATCTAAATTTCTGAGCAGAAGCGAAACACAAATGAACAAAAAAGCGATCAGAACAATAATTCATCTCGTTAGCTTCGTGTCAAAAGCTTCAAGAAAAACAGAAACAGACTGATTGATCAACCAAAAAGTCAGACGTTTACAATCCAAATATGTTGTCGCATGATGAAATTCATTTTCCATAAATATTCCTCCTGAGGGCTGTAATAACTCTCAATCAGAGTGGGACTACAATAAGAAAGCACACAGAATGATTATAGTGCAAAAAGCTCTAGAATAGCCTCACTCATGTTGCTCTGTCAAAAGAGGTATGCAACCCCTGATCACTCACTTCTACTGGCTGTCAGTTTACCTGTGGGAGACATGATTAGTAGGCAAACTCAACAACAGGCACTTTAATCTTTGCCCGCTTTGCTTTGCAAAGATAAGAACACGATTAAAGCGGAAGTCTGTTTACAGGTGTTGGGGACTATTTCTGTAATATGTGGGGAAAAAGTAGTGCAAATGCTTTTATACTTCACAAAGCCAGCCTGATGGCTTTTCCAACCAGGGGCGTGGCGAATAAAAATGCAAAAATGCGGCAGACTCGCCAGCGATCATTTTGCATAGAAACTATTCACACCCGCAGCGATGCAAATGTGTGACAGTTGCAATACTTAAAGAAGAGTTTCCAATAGATTTGCACAGGCAGAGGAACCACCCATGACCCTGTTGACCCAGAGCAGCGTCTGGCAGTCTGTCTGTGGTAAACTGTTGTATGGCCTAAGCCACTGCAAGCTATTGTATCGAGTTTCCGTTCAGTCAAATGCTCTGACTGAATTTGAGCTCCCTCTGGTAAACACCAACAGTCTACATGTCTCTGGTTTTTTGAGGTCTTTGTCAAGGTTGAAAACAGTAATAAAGTTTGCTGTCTTGGTTCGAACTACAGACAAAGTCCCCAGGACAAGCGCCAGGCTTTGAAGCACTTTGTAGTGGCCAAACGGTGAAATTAAAACTTCCTGGTTTGTCACGTGATGCCATGGGGTCCAAAAATACAATTTCCCCACGGACTTACATGTACCTTAGCATAATCAGCTGAGGCTGTTCCAGAGAGGCTCATGAGGCTGAGACAGGAGGGGATAGATCACAGCTTTCATTTACACTTTGGTTGTCAAATTGTCAAACATTTCAATCAGTTTTTTTTGGAACAATAGATTGAGCCGATGTTATTTAACTAAACCAGTAGACTTATTAAAGGGGCCATATCATGAAAAACGTTTCAGTGCTTGTGCACATAGAACTGGGTATGTTGAGTGCCAACCAACTCACAAACTGACCTAAGACAATCCAGTCTGTTTTTTTATGGGCTGCAGAAAACATGCGATAACCTCCTGTGTCACATGCAGGCTCATTCGAACATACGGCCTCCATCTGAGTATCTCCACCCACGGTTTGAGTCCTACCTTTACAAAGGAGACGGCACGCGTCATATGATTGGGGTGAAACACATGCGCAGTAAAAATCTGCACAAATGTGGATGTTTAAAGCGGTGATTACCAACCAGACAAGATCATTTAAGAATCCAGCATAACTAAACATACATGTCTGTTCGACTAAACTTTATATTTTTCAGATTTTTATCTGTAGGTTTTATTTCCTTTTTTTTAATGCAATATTGCATATTGTCTTCTTTGAGAGGCATCTAAAAGCTCTTTAAATGAAACAATCTCAGAGGGATTTATTTTTATTATTTAGCTGCTCAAGTTCATTTCCACACTAAAACTATTTCCTGTGATGAGGTGTCACACGTAAGAAACTACATGCTAAAAAGGTTGGGAACTATACATACAAAGCCTATAGTTTTCAATGTCTGTACTCCCCCACATTTAAAATCTACACTTGGACTCATGCCACTTACTTTAAACCTTTGAATAAGATAATGGTTTGAGTTGTGTAACTGTAGATATAACACCAAAGATCACTTTCTGAATGATCTTTGATTAAAGACCAGGGCTAGTTGAACTGAAATGTTAGACAGCTTTTCACTACCCTTACTAAGTCATATTTAGGATTGTCTTGAGGGGAAAATATTGATCCGTTTCTAGGTTAGTAGCTTTTAGATGGCTTGTTCTTTATGTCATCTGACTTTCAACATGTGAAAGAAAGGCAGAATAGTTGTTGGGATTTGTTCACACCTGAATGCTTACATTTGGTTACATTGCTATTTGCTGTGTCATTGAAAATACAATTATTAAATAACAGTGTATGTATCGGCAACTTCTATCGTTTAAAATAATGTCAGCAGGGTCTGTTGGCCCTTGGGCATTTTCACATGATCAAATCTGGCCCTCTTTGAAAAAAGTTTGGACACCCCATGGTTTAGAGAAAAGAAATACATTAGAGACTTGGTGTGCATGTCGGGTAACATTGTTTATTCAATGAAATAGTGTTTAAACTCGTCCAGGCCCCGGGCCCGGCCCGCCGCCCGGTCTGCATTGCACCCGACCCCGATGCTTGTCCCTGAGGCTGGTGGGTCCACAGGGTGGCTGCTCCATGTTGTTTCTTCGAGCTGAGCCCCCTGGGCGAGGGCCCGGCTACCGCTGACGAGCTCCCCTCCTGGGTCTGGCTCCGGGAGGGTGCCCCGGTTTCCCTGGTCTGGGCGAGGTGGCTGAAGTCTGTGGGCTGCTATTTATAATTTTTGAACCGCTCTTAGTCTGGGCTCTCCCCTGGGACCTGTTTGCCTTGGGAGACCCTACCAGGGTCCCCGGACAACATATAGCTCCCAGGATCACTGAGCCACTCAAACTCCTCCACCACGTTAAGGTGGCGATTCACGGAGGAGTATCAGTGTGTGCCTATGTGTGCGTGTGTGTGTGGGGGGGGGGGGGGGGTAGGGTAGAGGTGTGCGTGTGTGTGTGTAGATAGAGTAGAAGTGTGTGTGTGTGTGTGTGTGGAGATAGGGTAGAGGTGGGGATAGGGGAAGTGGGGATGGGTGAGGGGAAGAGAAGGGATGTTGCTTCCCTTTTCTACGTCCTCTCCTTCAATTTGTTTTCTTTCTTTTGCCTTTTCACTTCGTCCTTTTCTCTTCTCTCATTTTCCTCCCTCTCCTTCTTCTGTCTTTTCAAGTGCTCCTTTTCTCTCTTCTTGTTCTCTTTCTTCTCATTCTTCTCCCTCTCTTTCTCCTCCTTCCTGTCCTTCTTCAGGATTTTTTCCGCCTCCTTTGCGGCCTTCTTCTTCTCCTTCTTAAACTTCGCCTTCCCCTTGTCAGT
Source organism: Lycodopsis pacificus (assembly GCA_028022725.1). Lineage (NCBI taxonomy): Eukaryota > Metazoa > Chordata > Actinopteri > Perciformes > Zoarcidae > Lycodopsis > Lycodopsis pacificus. Next base: position 14,400,854 of record CM051692.1, on the reverse strand, counting down.
TTGTTGGGCGAGCTCTTGAAGGCGGAGGTTATGTACCAGGAGGTCAGCGTTTTGCTGTGTGAGGAGCTTGATCTCTTCCTCCTTTTGGTTGTGCCACTCTTCCTCCATCTCTCTTCTCTGTCTCTGCAGCTCCTGCTCTTTCTGGAAGCTCTTCTCCTTTGCAGAAAACTCGCATCTCATGCAATCTTCCAGAGCCGTGAGTTTGATTTTCCACTCCACCTCGCTCCGGATGAGATCGTTGTCTTTCCGCGTGGTGTAGCTCTCCTGTTCCAGGACGGTCTGCTTCGCCTTCTTCTCACATTTCTCTTCCAGGTTTTTGAGCGCAGTGATGTTCTCCTTCTCTCTTTCAAGCATCTTTGCATCCAATTCCATGACATTATTTTTGTTCAATCCAAACACTACACGATGTGCCTTCGTCACACAGTTCTTTCTGAAGGTTTTGTTCTCCTCTGTCAAGGACGCAACAACCTGGTTGAACTTGGCACTCCACTGGCTGTTGACAAACTGGATCTCATTCTCCTTTTCAAGCAGAGTTTGACGAAGAGAATGGATAATTGTGTCCTTCTGTGTGACGTTCTTGTCAGCCTGTGCTACCTTCCGAAGCTCTCTCTCTGACCTGAGAGCCTTCAGAATTTGTTGTCTCTCCTGTTCCCAACTGAACTCTTTGGCGGCCATCAGCGCCTTCAAGGCAGAATTTTCTGATGCCAGCTGATTGTCTGGTCTTTGAGAGTCCAGTTGGGCTGTTGTCAGGTCCTGCAGCTGTCTGCTGAGAGTTTGCTGGCGTTCTTTGACCTGCACCTCTTCAGCTGGGCTGTCCTCGTTTGGACTTTGACTCAGAGAGCTAATGACTTCCACCATCTCCTTCTCTCTGTTGTTGTTCTTCGCCTGTGCAATCTTCCGAAGCTCTCTCTCTGACCTGAGAGCCTTCATAATTTTTTGTCTATCCTGCTCCCAACCGAGCTCTTTGGCGGCCATCTGCTCCTTCAAGGCAGAAATATCTGACGCCAGCTGGTTGTCCGGTCTTTGAGAGTCCAGTTGGGCTGTTGTCAGGTCCTGCAGCTGTCTGCTGAGAGTTTGCTGGCGTTCTTTGACCTGCACCTCTTCAGCTGGGCTGTCCTTGTTTGGACTTTGACTCAGAGAGCTGATCACTTTCACCATCTCTCTGGGTTTCTTGCCCGCCTGCGCTAGCTTCCTATACTCTCTCTCTGACTTGAGAGCCTTCATCATCTTTTGTTTCTCCTGTTCCCAACGGAGTTCTTTGGCGGCCATCTGCTCCTTCAAGGCAGCAAGTTCTGACGCGAACTGGTTGATTGGTTTTTGACAATCCATTTGAGCTGTTCTTAGGTCCTGCATTTTTCTGCAATGGTAATGCTCTGTTGTTTGAGTACTTGCGTGTTCTAGTTGTGTTGTGGTTTGAGTAGTTATCGCTCTGTTTGCACAAGAGGTCTCTCTGGATGGATGTTCAATGATAACTAAGTCTCCCAGAGGATTTCAGGTACATACCTAAACTACATCAAAGGCAGTCAATACAAACATTCCGGATTCATTCCGTTCCGGATTCGGAATGGTTCATTCATCACAGGTTCCGGATTGTGGTCACATGACTACACATGAATTGTGGTCACATGACGCACACACACACACACGTTTTTCCTACACCGTGGGGTCCACTGAGTGGGTTCACCCTTTCTGAAGGGTCTATGCTGTATTATGCTAAAAGGTGTCATTTTGTAACGTTTTTAGTTGTTGGTGTGCCGCGGGATCTTTTTAATGTAAAAAATGTGCCTCAGAAAAGGTTGAAAAACACTGAGCTAACACACAAAAAAAGTAGTTCCTGAAATATAACTCTTGTTCTATGATACTGATTCGGAGTCTGCATCACAAGGAATAATGACTAATGCCTATGATGATAAACAGATACAAAACAAAGCAAATCCTCTAACAATTAGCCTAATAGTCTGCCGTTTTAGGAGGGTCTGCAGTACCCATTCTCCTGCATATAATAAATAAATAGAAAATTTAAATTGAATGAAAATATCCCTGCTTGTGGACAAATTGGAGTTGGCCACAGGGTAGAAACATCAATAGCAAACACCAGATCAAATTCAGATAACAGAGAAACTGCAAACCAATTCCAAAACTAACTCTCTGCCCCCTTTTTGCCTCATTATCTTTAAAAAGTACGATCCATTGTCATCTTTGCAATAGGAATCATTCTAATTACACTTGGTTAACACATGCAGAAACCTTGTCACACGTCTTAAAAACTGCAAAGCTGGTCTTTCTTTCACAAAATACAATTGATTCGTTATCACCAAGCAAATAATGACATAAAGATGTATGAAGTCTGAATCGTGGCAATATTGACCCATTTCTCTGCTTAAAATTATCTCATCTAAATTTCTGAGCAGAAGCGAAACACAAATGAACAAAAAAGCGATCAGAACAATAATTCATCTCGTTAGCTTCGTGTCAAAAGCTTCAAGAAAAACAGAAACAGACTGATTGATCAACCAAAAAGTCAGACGTTTACAATCCAAATATGTTGTCGCATGATGAAATTCATTTCCCATAAATATTCCTCCTGAGGGCTGTAATAACTCTCAATCAGAGTGGGACTACAATAAGAAAGCACACAGAATGATTATAGTGCAAAAAGCTCTAGAATAGCCTCACTCATGTTGCTCTGTCAAAAGAGGTATGCAACCCCTAATCACTCACTTCTGCTGGCTGTCAGTTTACCTGTGGGAGACATGATTAGTAGGCAAACTCAACAACAGGCACTTTAATCTTTGCCCGCTTTGCTTTGCAAAGATAAGAACACGATTAAAGTGGAAGTCTGTTTACAGGTGTTGGGGACTATTTCTGTAATATGTGGGGAAAAAGTAGTGCAAAGGCTTTTATACTTCACAAAGCCAGCCTGATGGCTTTTCCAACCAGGGGCGTGGCGAATAAAAATGCAAAAATGCGGCAGACTCGCCAGCGATCATTTTGCATAGAAACTATTCACACCCGCAGCGATGCAAATGTGTGACAGTTGCAATACTTAAAGAAGAGTTTCCAATAGATTTGCACAGGCAGAGGAACCACCCATGACCCTGTTGACCCAGAGCAGCGTCTGGCAGTCTGTCTGTGGTAAACTGTTGTATGGCCTAAGCCACTGCAAGCTATTGTATCGAGTTTCCGTTCAGTCAAATGCTCTGACTGAATTTGAGCTCCCTCTGGTAAACACCAACAGTCTACATGTCTCTGGTTTTTTGAGGTCTTTGTCAAGGTTGAAAACAGTAATAAAGTTTGCTGTCTTGGTTCGAACTACAGACAAAGTCCCCAGGACAAGCGCCAGGCTTTGAAGCACTTTGTAGTGGCCAAACGGTGAAATTAAAACTTCCTGGTTTGTCACGTGATGCCATGGGGCCCAAAAATACAATTTCCCCACGGACTTACATGTACCTTAGCATAATCAGCTGAGGCTGTTCCAGAGAGGCTCATGAGGCTGAGACAGGAGGGGATAGATCACAGCTTTCATTTACACTTTGGTTGTCAAATTGTCAAACATTTCAATCAGTTTTTTTTGGAACAATAGATTGAGCCGATGTTATTTAACTAAACCAGTAGACTTATTAAAGGGGCCATATCATGAAAAACGTTTCAGTGCTTGTGCACATAGAACTGGGTATCTTGAGTGCCAACCAACTCACAAACTGACCTAAGACAATCCAGTCTGTTTTTTTATGGGCTGCAGAAAACATGCGATAACCTCCTGTGTCACATGCAGGCTCATTCGAACATACGGCCTCCATCTGAGTATCTCCACCCACGGTTTGAGTCCTACCTTTACAAAGGAGACGGCACGCGTCATATGATTGGGGTGAAACACATGCGCAGTAAAAATCTGCACAAATGTGGATGTTTAAAGCGGTGATTACCAACCAGACAAGATCATTTAAGAATCCAGCATAACTAAACATACATGTCTGTTCGACTAAACTTTATATTTTTCAGATTTTTATCTATAGGTTTTATTTCCTTTTTTTTAATGCAATATTGCATATTGTCTTCTTTGAGAGGCATCTAAAAGCTCTTTAAATGAAACAATCTCAGAGGGATTTATTTTTATTATTTAGCTGCTCAAGTTCATTTCCACACTAAAACTATTTCCTGTGATGAGGTGTCACACGTAAGAAACTACATGCTAAAAAGGTTGGGAACTATACATACAAAGCCTATAGTTTTCAATGTCTGTACTCCCCCACATTTAAAATCTACACTTGGACTCATGCCACTTACTTTAAACCTTTGAATAAGATAATGGTTTGAGTTGTGTAACTGTAGATATAACACCAAAGATCACTTTCTGAATGATCTTTGATTAAAGACCAGGGCTAGTTGAACTGAAATGTTAGACAGCTTTTCACTACCCTTACTAAGTCATATTTAGGATTGTCTTGAGGGGAAAATATTGATCCGTTTCTAGGTTAGTAGCTTTTAGATGGCTTGTTCTTTATGTCATCTGACTTTCAACATGTGAAAGAAAGGCAGAATAGTTGTTGGGATTTGTTCACACCTGAATGCTTACATTTGGTTACATTGCTATTTGCTGTGTCATTGAAAATACAATTATTAAATAACAGTGTATGTATCGGCAACTTCTATCGTTTAAAATAATGTCAGCAGGGTCTGTTGGCCCTTGGGCATTTTCACATGATCAAATCTGGCCCTCTTTGAAAAAAGTTTGGACACCCCATGGTTTAGAGAAAAGAAATACATTAGAGACTTGGTGTGCATGTCGGGTAACATTGTTTATTCAATGAAATAGTGTTTAAACTCGTCCAGGCCCCGGGCCCGGCCCGCCGCCCGGTCTGCATTGCACCCGACCCCGATGCTTGTCCCTGAGGCTGGTGGGTCCACAGGGTGGCTGCTCCATGTTGTTTCTTCGAGCTGAGCCCCCTGGGCGAGGGCCCGGCTACCGCTGACGAGCTCCCCTCCTGGGTCTGGCTCCGGGAGGGTGCCCCGGTTTCCCTGGTCTGGGCGAGGTGGCTGAAGTCTGTGGGCTGCTATTTATAATTTTTGAACCGCTCTTAGTCTGGGCTCTCCCCTGGGACCTGTTTGCCTTGGGAGACCCTACCAGGGTCCCCGGACAACATATAGCTCCCAGGATCACTGAGCCACTCAAACTCCTCCACCACGTTAAGGTGGCGATTCACGGAGGAGTATCAGTGTGTGCCTATGTGTGCGTGTGTGTGTGGGGGGGGGGGGGGGGGGGTAGGGTAGAGGTGTGCGTGTGTGTGTGTAGATAGAGTAGAAGTGTGTGTGTGTGTGTGTGTGGAGATAGGGTAGAGGTGGGGATAGGGGAAGTGGGGATGGGTGAGGGGAAGAGAAGGGATGTTGCTTCCCTTTTCTACGTCCTCTCCTTCAATTTGTTTTCTTTCTTTTGCCTTTTCACTTCGTCCTTTTCTCTTCTCTCATTTTCCTCCCTCTCCTTCTTCTGTCTTTTCAAGTGCTCCTTTTCTCTCTTCTTGTTCTCTTTCTTCTCATTCTTCTCCCTCTCTTTCTCCTCCTTCCTGTCCTTCTTCAGGATTTTTTCCGCCTCCTTTGCGGCCTTCTTCTTCTCCTTCTTAAACTTCGCCTTCCCCTTGTCAGTTTGTTGGGCGAGCTCTTGAAGGCGGAGGTTATGTACCAGGAGGTCAGCGTTTTGCTGTGTGAGGAGCTTGATCTCTTCCTCCTTTTGGTTGTGCCACTCTTCCTCCATCTCTCTTCTCTGTCTCTGCAGCTCCTGCTCTTTCTGGAAGCTCTTCTCCTTTGCAGAAAACTCGCATCTCATGCAATCTTCCAGAGCCGTGAGTTTGATTTTCCACTCCACCTCGCTCCGGATGAGATCGTTGTCTTTCCGCGTGGTGTAGCTCTCCTGTTCCAGGACGGTCTGCTTCGCCTTCTTCTCACATTTCTCTTCCAGGTTTTTGAGCGCAGTGATGTTCTCCTTCTCTCTTTCAAGCATCTTTGCATCCAATTCCATGACATTATTTTTGTTCAATCCAAACACTACACGATGTGCCTTCGTCACACAGTTCTTTCTGAAGGTTTTGTTCTCCTCTGTCAAGGACGCAACAACCTGGTTGAACTTGGCACTCCACTGGCTGTTGACAAACTGGATCTCATTCTCCTTTTCAAGCAGAGTTTGACGAAGAGAATGGATAATTGTGTCCTTCTGTGTGACGTTCTTGTCAGCCTGTGCTACCTTCCGAAGCTCTCTCTCTGACCTGAGAGCCTTCAGAATTTGTTGTCTCTCCTGTTCCCAACTGAACTCTTTGGCGGCCATCAGCGCCTTCAAGGCAGAATTTTCTGATGCCAGCTGATTGTCTGGTCTTTGAGAGTCCAGTTGGGCTGTTGTCAGGTCCTGCAGCTGTCTGCTGAGAGTTTGCTGGCGTTCTTTGACCTGCACCTCTTCAGCTGGGCTGTCCTCGTTTGGACTTTGACTCAGAGAGCTAATGACTTCCACCATCTCCTTCTCTCTGTTGTTGTTCTTCGCCTGTGCAATCTTCCGAAGCTCTCTCTCTGACCTGAGAGCCTTCATAATTTTTTGTCTATCCTGCTCCCAACCGAGCTCTTTGGCGGCCATCTGCTCCTTCAAGGCAGAAATATCTGACGCCAGCTGGTTGTCCGGTCTTTGAGAGTCCAGTTGGGCTGTTGTCAGGTCCTGCAGCTGTCTGCTGAGAGTTTGCTGGCGTTCTTTGACCTGCACCTCTTCAGCTGGGCTGTCCTTGTTTGGACTTTGACTCAGAGAGCTGATCACTTTCACCATCTCTCTGGGTTTCTTGCCCGCCTGCGCTAGCTTCCTATACTCTCTCTCTGACTTGAGAGCCTTCATCATCTTTTGTTTCTCCTGTTCCCAACGGAGTTCTTTGGCGGCCATCTGCTCCTTCAAGGCAGCAAGTTCTGACGCGAACTGGTTGATTGGTTTTTGACAATCCATTTGAGCTGTTCTTAGGTCCTGCATTTTTCTGCAATGGTAATGCTCTGTTGTTTGAGTACTTGCGTGTTCTAGTTGTGTTGTGGTTTGAGTAGTTATCGCTCTGTTTGCACAAGAGGTCTCTCTGGATGGATGTTCAATGATAACTAAGTCTCCCAGAGGATTTCAGGTACATACCTAAACTACATCAAAGGCAGTCAATACAAACATTCCGGATTCATTCCGTTCCGGATTCGGAATGGTTCATTCATCACAGGTTCCGGATTGTGGTCACATGACTACACATGAATTGTGGTCACATGACGCACACACACACACACGTTTTTCCTACACCGTGGGGTCCACTGAGTGGGTTCACCCTTTCTGAAGGGTCTATGCTGTATTATGCTAAAAGGTGTCATTTTGTAACGTTTTTAGTTGTTGGTGTGCCGCGGGATCTTTTTAATGTAAAAAATGTGCCTCAGAAAAGGTTGAAAAACACTGAGCTAACACACAAAAAAAGTAGTTCCTGAAATATAACTCTTGTTCTATGATACTGATTCGGAGTCTGCATCACAAGGAATAATGACTAATGCCTATGATGATAAACAGATACAAAACAAAGCAAATCCTCTAACAATTAGCCTAATAGTCTGCCGTTTTAGGAGGGTCTGCAGTACCCATTCTCCTGCATATAATAAATAAATAGAAAATTTAAATTGAATGAAAATATCCCTGCTTGTGGACAAATTGGAGTTGGCCACAGGGTAGAAACATCAATAGCAAACACCAGATCAAATTCAGATAACAGAGAAACTGCAAACCAATTCCAAAACTAACTCTCTGCCCCCTTTTTGCCTCATTATCTTTAAAAAGTACGATCCATTGTCATCTTTGCAATAGGAATCATTCTAATTACACTTGGTTAACACATGCAGAAACCTTGTCACACGTCTTAAAAACTGCAAAGCTGGTCTTTCTTTCACAAAATACAATTGATTCGTTATCACCAAGCAAATAATGACATAAAGATGTATGAAGTCTGAATCGTGGCAATATTGACCCATTTCTCTGCTTAAAATTATCTCATCTAAATTTCTGAGCAGAAGCGAAACACAAATGAACAAAAAAGCGATCAGAACAATAATTCATCTCGTTAGCTTCGTGTCAAAAGCTTCAAGAAAAACAGAAACAGACTGATTGATCAACCAAAAAGTCAGACGTTTACAATCCAAATATGTTGTCGCATGATGAAATTCATTTCCCATAAATATTCCTCCTGAGGGCTGTAATAACTCTCAATCAGAGTGGGACTACAATAAGAAAGCACACAGAATGATTATAGTGCAAAAAGCTCTAGAATAGCCTCACTCATGTTGCTCTGTCAAAAGAGGTATGCAACCCCTAATCACTCACTTCTGCTGGCTGTCAGTTTACCTGTGGGAGACATGATTAGTAGGCAAACTCAACAACAGGCACTTTAATCTTTGCCCGCTTTGCTTTGCAAAGATAAGAACACGATTAAAGTGGAAGTCTGTTTACAGGTGTTGGGGACTATTTCTGTAATATGTGGGGAAAAAGTAGTGCAAAGGCTTTTATACTTCACAAAGCCAGCCTGATGGCTTTTCCAACCAGGGGCGTGGCGAATAAAAATGCAAAAATGCGGCAGACTCGCCAGCGATCATTTTGCATAGAAACTATTCACACCCGCAGCGATGCAAATGTGTGACAGTTGCAATACTTAAAGAAGAGTTTCCAATAGATTTGCACAGGCAGAGGAACCACCCATGACCCTGTTGACCCAGAGCAGCGTCTGGCAGTCTGTCTGTGGTAAACTGTTGTATGGCCTAAGCCACTGCAAGCTATTGTATCGAGTTTCCGTTCAGTCAAATGCTCTGACTGAATTTGAGCTCCCTCTGGTAAACACCAACAGTCTACATGTCTCTGGTTTTTTGAGGTCTTTGTCAAGGTTGAAAACAGTAATAAAGTTTGCTGTCTTGGTTCGAACTACAGACAAAGTCCCCAGGACAAGCGCCAGGCTTTGAAGCACTTTGTAGTGGCCAAACGGTGAAATTAAAACTTCCTGGTTTGTCACGTGATGCCATGGGGCCCAAAAATACAATTTCCCCACGGACTTACATGTACCTTAGCATAATCAGCTGAGGCTGTTCCAGAGAGGCTCATGAGGCTGAGACAGGAGGGGATAGATCACAGCTTTCATTTACACTTTGGTTGTCAAATTGTCAAACATTTCAATCAGTTTTTTTTGGAACAATAGATTGAGCCGATGTTATTTAACTAAACCAGTAGACTTATTAAAGGGGCCATATCATGAAAAACGTTTCAGTGCTTGTGCACATAGAACTGGGTATCTTGAGTGCCAACCAACTCACAAACTGACCTAAGACAATCCAGTCTGTTTTTTTATGGGCTGCAGAAAACATGCGATAACCTCCTGTGTCACATGCAGGCTCATTCGAACATACGGCCTCCATCTGAGTATCTCCACCCACGGTTTGAGTCCTACCTTTACAAAGGAGACGGCACGCGTCATATGATTGGGGTGAAACACATGCGCAGTAAAAATCTGCACAAATGTGGATGTTTAAAGCGGTGATTACCAACCAGACAAGATCATTTAAGAATCCAGCATAACTAAACATACATGTCTGTTCGACTAAACTTTATATTTTTCAGATTTTTATCTATAGGTTTTATTTCCTTTTTTTTAATGCAATATTGCATATTGTCTTCTTTGAGAGGCATCTAAAAGCTCTTTAAATGAAACAATCTCAGAGGGATTTATTTTTATTATTTAGCTGCTCAAGTTCATTTCCACACTAAAACTATTTCCTGTGATGAGGTGTCACACGTAAGAAACTACATGCTAAAAAGGTTGGGAACTATACATACAAAGCCTATAGTTTTCAATGTCTGTACTCCCCCACATTTAAAATCTACACTTGGACTCATGCCACTTACTTTAAACCTTTGAATAAGATAATGGTTTGAGTTGTGTAACTGTAGATATAACACCAAAGATCACTTTCTGAATGATCTTTGATTAAAGACCAGGGCTAGTTGAACTGAAATGTTAGACAGCTTTTCACTACCCTTACTAAGTCATATTTAGGATTGTCTTGAGGGGAAAATATTGATCCGTTTCTAGGTTAGTAGCTTTTAGATGGCTTGTTCTTTATGTCATCTGACTTTCAACATGTGAAAGAAAGGCAGAATAGTTGTTGGGATTTGTTCACACCTGAATGCTTACATTTGGTTACATTGCTATTTGCTGTGTCATTGAAAATACAATTATTAAATAACAGTGTATGTATCGGCAACTTCTATCGTTTAAAATAATGTCAGCAGGGTCTGTTGGCCCTTGGGCATTTTCACATGATCAAATCTGGCCCTCTTTGAAAAAAGTTTGGACACCCCATGGTTTAGAGAAAAGAAATACATTAGAGACTTGGTGTGCATGTCGGGTAACATTGTTTATTCAATGAAATAGTGTTTAAACTCGTCCAGGCCCCGGGCCCGGCCCGCCGCCCGGTCTGCATTGCACCCGACCCCGATGCTTGTCCCTGAGGCTGGTGGGTCCACAGGGTGGCTGCTCCATGTTGTTTCTTCGAGCTGAGCCCCCTGGGCGAGGGCCCGGCTACCGCTGACGAGCTCCCCTCCTGGGTCTGGCTCCGGGAGGGTGCCCCGGTTTCCCTGGTCTGGGCGAGGTGGCTGAAGTCTGTGGGCTGCTATTTATAATTTTTGAACCGCTCTTAGTCTGGGCTCTCCCCTGGGACCTGTTTGCCTTGGGAGACCCTACCAGGGTCCCCGGACAACATATAGCTCCCAGGATCACTGAGCCACTCAAACTCCTCCACCACGTTAAGGTGGCGATTCACGGAGGAGTATCAGTGTGTGCCTATGTGTGCGTGTGTGTGTGGGGGGGGGGGGGGGGGGGGGGGTAGGGTAGAGGTGTGCGTGTGTGTGTGTAGATAGAGTAGAAGTGTGTGTGTGTGTGTGTGTGGAGATAGGGTAGAGGTGGGGATAGGGGAAGTGGGGATGGGTGAGGGGAAGAGAAGGGATGTTGCTTCCCTTTTCTACGTCCTCTCCTTCAATTTGTTTTCTTTCTTTTGCCTTTTCACTTCGTCCTTTTCTCTTCTCTCATTTTCCTCCCTCTCCTTCTTCTGTCTTTTCAAGTGCTCCTTTTCTCTCTTCTTGTTCTCTTTCTTCTCATTCTTCTCCCTCTCTTTCTCCTCCTTCCTGTCCTTCTTCAGGATTTTTTCCGCCTCCTTTGCGGCCTTCTTCTTCTCCTTCTTAAACTTCGCCTTCCCCTTGTCAGTTTGTTGGGCGAGCTCTTGAAGGCGGAGGTTATGTACCAGGAGGTCAGCGTTTTGCTGTGTGAGGAGCTTGATCTCTTCCTCCTTTTGGTTGTGCCACTCTTCCTCCATCTCTCTTCTCTGTCTCTGCAGCTCCTGCTCTTTCTGGAAGCTCTTCTCCTTTGCAGAAAACTCGCATCTCATGCAATCTTCCAGAGCCGTGAGTTTGATTTTCCACTCCACCTCGCTCCGGATGAGATCGTTGTCTTTCCGCGTGGTGTAGCTCTCCTGTTCCAGGACGGTCTGCTTCGCCTTCTTCTCACATTTCTCTTCCAGGTTTTTGAGCGCAGTGATGTTCTCCTTCTCTCTTTCAAGCATCTTTGCATCCAATTCCATGACATTATTTTTGTTCAATCCAAACACTACACGATGTGCCTTCGTCACACAGTTCTTTCTGAAGGTTTTGTTCTCCTCTGTCAAGGACGCAACAACCTGGTTGAACTTGGCACTCCACTGGCTGTTGACAAACTGGATCTCATTCTCCTTTTCAAGCAGAGTTTGACGAAGAGAATGGATAATTGTGTCCTTCTGTGTGACGTTCTTGTCAGCCTGTGCTACCTTCCGAAGCTCTCTCTCTGACCTGAGAGCCTTCAGAATTTGTTGTCTCTCCTGTTCCCAACTGAACTCTTTGGCGGCCATCAGCGCCTTCAAGGCAGAATTTTCTGATGCCAGCTGATTGTCTGGTCTTTGAGAGTCCAGTTGGGCTGTTGTCAGGTCCTGCAGCTGTCTGCTGAGAGTTTGCTGGCGTTCTTTGACCTGCACCTCTTCAGCTGGGCTGTCCTCGTTTGGACTTTGACTCAGAGAGCTAATGACTTCCACCATCTCCTTCTCTCTGTTGTTGTTCTTCGCCTGTGCAATCTTCCGAAGCTCTCTCTCTGACCTGAGAGCCTTCATAATTTTTTGTCTATCCTGCTCCCAACCGAGCTCTTTGGCGGCCATCTGCTCCTTCAAGGCAGAAATATCTGACGCCAGCTGGTTGTCCGGTCTTTGAGAGTCCAGTTGGGCTGTTGTCAGGTCCTGCAGCTGTCTGCTGAGAGTTTGCTGGCGTTCTTTGACCTGCACCTCTTCAGCTGGGCTGTCCTTGTTTGGACTTTGACTCAGAGAGCTGATCACTTTCACCATCTCTCTGGGTTTCTTGCCCGCCTGCGCTAGCTTCCTATACTCTCTCTCTGACTTGAGAGCCTTCATCATCTTTTGTTTCTCCTGTTCCCAACGGAGTTCTTTGGCGGCCATCTGCTCCTTCAAGGCAGCAAGTTCTGACGCGAACTGGTTGATTGGTTTTTGACAATCCATTTGAGCTGTTCTTAGGTCCTGCATTTTTCTGCAATGGTAATGCTCTGTTGTTTGAGTACTTGCGTGTTCTAGTTGTGTTGTGGTTTGAGTAGTTATCGCTCTGTTTGCACAAGAGGTCTCTCTGGATGGATGTTCAATGATAACTAAGTCTCCCAGAGGATTTCAGGTACATACCTAAACTACATCAAAGGCAGTCAATACAAACATTCCGGATTCATTCCGTTCCGGATTCGGAATGGTTCATTCATCACAGGTTCCGGATTGTGGTCACATGACTACACATGAATTGTGGTCACATGACGCACACACACACACACGTTTTTCCTACACCGTGGGGTCCACTGAGTGGGTTCACCCTTTCTGAAGGGTCTATGCTGTATTATGCTAAAAGGTGTCATTTTGTAACGTTTTTAGTTGTTGGTGTGCCGCGGGATCTTTTTAATGTAAAAAATGTGCCTCAGAAAAGGTTGAAAAACACTGAGCTAACACACAAAAAAAGTAGTTCCTGAAATATAACTCTTGTTCTATGATACTGATTCGGAGTCTGCATCACAAGGAATAATGACTAATGCCTATGATGATAAACAGATACAAAACAAAGCAAATCCTCTAACAATTAGCCTAATAGTCTGCCGTTTTAGGAGGGTCTGCAGTACCCATTCTCCTGCATATAATAAATAAATAGAAAATTTAAATCGAATGAAAATATCCCTGCTTGTGGACAAATTGGAGTTGGCCACAGGGTAGAAACATCAATAGCAAACACCAGATCAAATTCAGATAACAGAGAAACTGCAAACCAATTCCAAAACTAACTCTCTGCCCCCTTTTTGCCTCATTATCTTTAAAAAGTACGATCCATTGTCATCTTTGCAATAGGAATCATTCTAATTACACTTGGTTAACACATGCAGAAACCTTGTCACACGTCTTAAAAACTGCAAAGCTGGTCTTTCTTTAACAAAATACAATTGATTCGTTATCACCAAGCAAATAATGACATAAAGATGTATGAAGTCTGAATCGTGGCAATATTGACCCATTTCTCTGCTTAAAATTATCTCATCTAAATTTCTGAGCAGAAGCGAAACACAAATGAACAAAAAAGCGATCAGAACAATAATTCATCTCGTTAGCTTCGTGTCAAAAGCTTCAAGAAAAACAGAAACAGACTGATTGATCAACCAAAAAGTCAGACGTTTACAATCCAAATATGTTGTCGCATGATGAAATTCATTTCCCATAAATATTCCTCCTGAGGGCTGTAATAACTCTCAATCAGAGTGGGACTACAATAAGAAAGCACACAGAATGATTATAGTGCAAAAAGCTCTAGAATAGCCTCACTCATGTTGCTCTGTCAAAAGAGGTATGCAACCCCTAATCACTCACTTCTACTGGCTGTCAGTTTACCTGTGGGAGACATGATTAGTAGGCAAACTCAACAACAGGCACTTTAATCTTTGCCCGCTTTGCTTTGCAAAGATAAGAACACGATTAAAGTGGAAGTCTGTTTACAGGTGTTGGGGACTATTTCTGTAATATGTGGGGAAAAAGTAGTGCAAAGGCTTTTATACTTCACAAAGCCAGCCTGATGGCTTTTCCAACCAGGGGCGTGGCGAATAAAAATGCAAAAATGCGGCAGACTCGCCAGCGATCATTTTGCATAGAAACTATTCACACCCGCAGCGATGCAAATGTGTGACAGTTGCAATACTTAAAGAAAAGTTTCCAATAGATTTGCACAGGCAGAGGAACCACCCATGACCCTGTTGACCCAGAGCAGCGTCTGGCAGTCTGTCTGTGGTAAACTGTTGTATGGCCTAAGCCACTGCAAGCTATTGTATCGAGTTTCCGTTCAGTCAAATGCTCTGACTGAATTTGAGCTCCCTCTGGTAAACACCAACAGTCTACATGTCTCTGGTTTTTTGAGGTCTTTGTCAAGGTTGAAAACAGTAATAAAGTTTGCTGTCTTGGTTCGAACTACAGACAAAGTCCCCAGGACAAGCGCCAGGCTTTGAAGCACTTTGTAGTGGCCAAACGGTGAAATTAAAACTTCCTGGTTTGTCACGTGATGCCATGGGGCCCAAAAATACAATTTCCCCACGGACTTACATGTACCTTAGCATAATCAGCTGAGGCTGTTCCAGAGAGGCTCAGGAGGCTGAGACAGGAGGGGATAGATCACAGCTTTCATTTACACTTTGGTTGTCAAATTGTCAAACATTTCAATCAGTTTTTTTTGGAACAATAGATTGAGCCGATGTTATTTAACTAAACCAGTAGACTTATTAAAGGGGCCATATCATGAAAAACGTTTCAGTGCTTGTGCACATAGAACTGGGTATCTTGAGTGCCAACCAACTCACAAACTGAACTAAGACAATCCAGTCTGTTTTTTTATGGGCTGCAGAAAACATGCGATAACCTCCTGTGTCACATGCAGGCTCATTCGAACATACGGCCTCCATCTGAGTATCTCCACCCACGGTTTGAGTCCTACCTTTACAAAGGAGACGGCACGCGTCATATGATTGGGGTGAAACACATGCGCAGTAAAAATCTGCACAAATGTGGATGTTTAAAGCGGTGATTACCAACCAGACAAGATCATTTAAGAATCCAGCATAACTAAACATACATGTCTGTTCGACTAAACTTTATATTTTTCAGATTTTTATCTATAGGTTTTATTTCCTTTTTTTTAATGCAATATTGCATATTGTCTTCTTTGAGAGGCATCTAAAAGCTCTTTAAATGAAACAATCTCAGAGGGATTTATTTTTATTATTTAGCTGCTCAAGTTCATTTCCACACTAAAACTATTTCCTGTGATGAGGTGTCACACGTAAGAAACTACATGCTAAAAAGGTTGGGAACTATACATACAAAGCCTATAGTTTTCAATTTCTGTACTCCCCCACATTTAAAATCTACACTTGGACTCATGCCACTTACTTTAAACCTTTGAATAAGATAATGGTTTGAGTTGTGTAACTGTAGATATAACACCAAAGATCACTTTCTGAATGATCTTTGATTAAAGACCAGGGCTAGTTGAACTGAAATGTTAGACAGCTTTTCACTACCCTTACTAAGTCATATTTAGGATTGTCTTGAGGGGAAAATATTGATCCGTTTCTAGGTTAGTAGCTTTTAGATGGCTTGTTCTTTATGTCATCTGACTTTCAACATGTGAAAGAAAGGCAGAATAGTTGTTGGGATTTGTTCACACCTGAATGCTTACATTTGGTTACATTGCTATTTGCTGTCATTGAAAATACAATTATTAAAATCTCTTCATTTAGATGTATTTTAGCTTCCGTGGTTGCAAGTTTTTTTTTGTATGCAAGGGCCCACGCATGATGACTAATTTAAAGGTGTGTGTGGTTACATGTTGACTGTCTCATGATGACTGTCTCATGACGACTGTCTCATGACTTTACAATGTCGAGTAGAAGAACCTCCAGTTCCTCCATTTTGATTGTTTGAGATGATGAACCTGTTTGCGTTGTTATTGGCACACGGTCTGTTGGACTTGGCAGTCTTTCAGAACTTAAGTGTTGAACAAGAATCTGGATTATTTTCTTCTTTTCCAGTGGACTTTCCTCCGGCTATTCGGATTGGGCTGCTCATCAAGTTGTCTGACATCGAGTACGTGAGATCACTTGTGCTTCCTCTCGTAAACTAATATGAAACGGTCACACTGTACTATCGTAGTGAAGTGTTGCTTTTGGACTTATCGCGTGTCGTCTCCTCAGACACCGGCTCGCCTCAGGAACCAATGAGAAGATCCAGCTGAGCTCCATGGTTGCAGCGTTCCAGGCGGTCAGAGACATGGTGGTCAGCGAGGCCTCCTAACCGCTGTACGAAGTTCTGTCTCTCTTGAATGCAAACTTCTCCCTCAAATTCCTTTGTGACTATCATAATTACAATTTTGAATAATGAGAAATTGTTGAAATCAGTTGAGTTGAGCTTATTTAGAAAGATGGCCAGAAGTGTCAGCTGCATGATTGCCCACCAGTGCTGATGCACAGCGAAGAGAACCGGACGCTCGCAGCTGTCTGAGTCACTCACATCTGCATAGTAACTGAGGGCAGCGGGAGGCAGTCGTTTGTAACTAGTATTAGAAAAAGATGATCATTTGGTCACTTTAAATGTGGACTTGGAAAACTGTTAACGTAGTCACCAGTGTAGGACCAACTTACTGTCACCAATCCACGATGACGTAAAAGATATCGAAGGAATGTGTCAAACATGCCAGAATGTTACAAAAACAAAGAAAACGTCTGGAACGTGTGTTTGAATCTGTTTAATAAAACTATTTCCTGTAGGTCAAGCTTTTGTTATCGTATATATTAACATGTGCAGTAGTTACAGTAGTATGTGCCGTTTCATGATAAACACAGGAATTAGAAATATGTATACATTTGATATTTACACAATAAATTAAGAGTATAAAATTGTGATATTCAAGTCAAATAAGCACATGAACAAGTGCATCATCTTACAATCTTAGTGCAATAAATGGAATCCTTAATGTAGGAATGTTGCATCTATAGTAGATTATGTTAAGAGCTGCGTCCTGAGCTGTGAAAACATCTCAATCAGCAAACAAAAGGATTAAATTAAAAAAAAGTGATGATGCGTGACAATCACTCGCTGTAAATGTCAGTTGTTGCATTGTGTTACTGTTCCTATTTAACCCTCCCAGTCCTCGTCGTCTGAGGAGCAGCAGGTCTTGAGGCAGGTCTTGGGGGGGATGTCTCTGTAGGTGAGGTACTGGAGGATCCTCTTGGGGAGGGGCAGCGGCTCCATCTGGTGCGTGGAGACAGAGTGGCGCAGGATGGATCGGCACAGGTGGCACAGGCTGGGCACCGTCCTGGGCGCCTTCCAGAACCTCACATGGCCGTCTCTGGTTCTGTGACAGGAGGGGGGAGTGGTTAGTGTCAATCATGTGGTGTCAAAGACGGCTTAATGCACTGCAACTTAGGAAAACACCGCTGAAGATTGTAGGTGTAAAATGTTAACTTTTGAGATTATGTTTAGGCTAAATCATTTGAGTTTGGAGCATATGAATGGTTGGCTTTTCTGAATCCCGAATTCAGCGTCCACAAGCTGCAATATTTCTAAAGCCACCTTCTAGGTCCACAAGCAGTGAGAGTTTCACATTCAAATATTATTAGTACGAGTATTTTCTTTTGTTACCCTGTGGCGACCACTCCCCCCTGTGGATGGTATTTGCAGCAGAGTCCATTAGCGTCTCGGTCCACTTTCGTCTGCATCTCCATCCCTTTCTGCCCCGGCTCCCAGATCCGGAGAGCTCTGCGAACGCAACACATCTGTCTGAAATCGTTTTGTCCAGTGTGGGAAACGTTTACATGATGACATATTAAAGATGGATGGAGACGGGAGCTGATAACAGACTCACCTGTCGTCGGTCACCATCGCCAAGTGCAACCCGTTGGGAGAGAACTGTACTGCTGAGATTTGGTTTTGCCCGTAATCTTCAAAATAGTCGCTGTGGAAAAAAAGTTAGGTTGGAGTTTTACTGACAAGACTATGAATGCTATTTACTGTTTTCACTCGATCCGAGATGCATTTTTCACCAAGGTTCAGGATATATTAGTTTAAAGCACATTTTAGCATAAAACGGAGTGTAAACTTACACCAGAGTGGCCAGTTTCTGTGCGGTGTACGGGTCCCAGAGGTCGATCCACCAGCTGGAGCCACTGAAGGCCGCGGTGGCGAGCAGCGCCCCGTCGGGAGAGAAGTCGCAGGAAGACAGGAGGTACAAGGTCTTGCGGATCCCTCCAGCCAGGTTCCTGATGAACGTATAAGACCGCAGACTCCACAGACACACCATCTGATGAGGAGAAATCACACAAGGAGTCTTCATGCCTTGCTGCGAGGACTGTTTTTAATGTGGAGCAACGAGGGCTAATTCCGCCCTACGGCAGTTATTGCAACGCCATAAAAGCTAGTGATTTGGATCTCAACGATGTACTGACTGAATGTCAACAGGACAGGCTGGAGCGCGCAGCAACACAGTTTAAAGTGTAAATGTGATCTTGCTAATGCTAATACACAAGGTTAAGCCGTCAGCTTTGTCTTTGCAAATGAGAAGGTGTCAAATTATCAGTTTGACAGGAGTGGGAAGAGCTCCCCGGTGCTCCAAATGTCTCCACACAAAGAACAAAGAAGCAAAGCTAAGCTGAACTTACTACATAGTGGGGAGCCACAGACTGAGCCAAAGCTCTGCACTGGAAAGAAATGTCTTAAAAGATAGATGGGACTTAGTTAAACCCATCCGGACCTTCAGTTTAATACGTGGCTGTCAAAAAACAATTTAAAAGAAGTTAATGCAAGTGAAATGAGAAGCCATTGAAAAAGGAAATGCTGCCACAATGATCAGTGAAAACGGGCGTGTGAAAGTTGAAATTCTTCACAACTATTTGTAAAGGTGAAAGATCAGCAAGGAACCCCCCCCGAGGCGGAAGAGTTGAAGAGAAAAACACCGTCCCTCCAGGAAATCATTGCAGGATTATAGTCAAAGAATGTCACCTCTCGTCTAACGAAAACACAAAGTTGTGCAACAGAAAAATACCGGCGCCCTTTGCACAGTTCTGGATCCTGTAGGAGAATGGAGGTGGAAAAGGTTCGATAAAAAGGAACTTTGTGTTGTCAGGAAGATGGCAGACATCCTTCGGGATCTACAGTCATGCACATGTTTGTGGTTCTGTGTTGTAATGTCTGGCTTTGCCTTGTATATGAAACAACATACTTTTACAATGACAAAACTCACTCGGTCAAATCTGCCGACAGAAGCAATCATGCTGCAGTCTGAGGACACGCAGCAGCAGCTGATCCAGTCTTTATGGCCCGAGAGCACCTGCACCTTTTTACCTGCAACAGACAGAAACCAAAGCCGAACTGAACCCAACGAGACACAATGCAAAACAAATCATCACCGGATACAAAATAAAAACGGTCACATAATCAGCTCCTGGAGCGGCGGAGAATGTGACTCGTACGTGTGAACATAAACACTGGTTGGCTTTGACCTCGTACATTCAAACGGCACGGTGACGAACCTCAGGGGCGAAGTGACAAATACACAGGGCAGGAACATGATGATCGCACACCCCTCATGCTCATTACCCACGCTTTATGAATGCATAACATGAGCCTTTACACTGCTTTACAACATTAATGGCAGCCACTGGTTTCAGTCAATATCAACACAGTACCACACTATTTGCCTTGAAAGCTGTTGGATAACCCCCCCCCCACAGTGAGCCTTTAATGGCATTAATGTTTTACCGGGGTGCGTTCAAGGATGCTCCGACATTTGACAGTTTCATCGGTTGCCGTCAGTGAAGCCTTGATGCACAATGTGACATTCAATACATAAGATTTGAGCTGGAAAGATCGTTACAGAAGCTAAATGTCAACGTTGGGTTTCCCTTGATGCGTTTGAACACACCAGCAAGGACAGATGATGTTATTTTGACAAAAAAATAAATAATAATAAATTTGTTTTGGGGTAGATTAGCAACCTCAATGGGCTGATTCTCGTACCTCGTTGATATTAAATGAAACCATTGGCTGCCTGAAAGGCTTGGTATCAATATTAAAACATCGGATATGCTTTAGATGCTCTGCAGTAACGTACAGTACAGCTGGTAGTTAATGGGCTAAACGTACAGACAAGTTTAACGAACAAAAATAAAGTAAACAGAACAGAACAGTCTCATTATGTAGTTCAATAACATCCACCCTTTATGTAAACAACCACTTCCTCACAAATGAAACAGTATGTTTGCGTTGCATTTTGATAAGTAAACACTCAAGAGTCGCGTCAATAAGGACTGTTTGTGAACTCCTCACAGAATGGTGTTAGCACAAGAGAGGCGGTGAGACATTACTGAAACAGTTGTAGGATTTAGTGGTTGAGGAGTCTGGAGTTATTACACACACACACACACACACACACCTTTCTGAGCCAGGTCCCAAATCCTCAAAGTCTTGTCCCGAGAAGTGGATATGAGTGTGAGCGTCCCGTTCTGAGGGAAGACCAGGTCCCTCACGACGCCTTCGTGGCCGTGGAGGTCAAATACAGCATCACCTGAAAACACACAACAACAAGCGTTTTGAAGATCAGCTGACAACAGCAACGGTGACGTCTCCGTCAGCAGAAATCAGGCTCTCACCGGTTAACACGTTCCAGATTTTGATCACCCCGTTCTCCAAGCCCGTGGCCAGGAGCAGGCTGCTGTTTCCTTTTGATGATGGTTTGGATGGCTGGGCCGCTGCAGCTGATTTTGGGGGTCTGGGCCCGAAGGCGAGGCCCCACACTGGATGACCACAACTGAAGCTCTTGTCTTCTCGGTCGGTCTCTCCATTCTGACCGTCTCTGTGGGCGAGAGGAGCATCAAGTAAGCACGTGCCATAAAGATATCTATAGAAAATGTAATAAACCATAAAAATCAAGTCAAATTCATCTTTTACTTTGTGTATTGTGCATTTAATCTAATTTTTGTAAAATGAATTACACTCACAGTACAAGAGTCGGGAGGCAGAGAGAATCCGTAATCATAAATGTGAATATGAAATGATTTAAGAGGCGCTGGCTTAACATATGCATTATTAATATATCAATATCTCATTTTTAAATATCCCACTTATCGTTAATACCGGTATTTTCTTACAGTCTTTGTTCCAGCATTTAAATTTCAATGGAAAAAGAAAAGGAGCTTTCAGTCATTTGATTTGCTTCATATTGCTTCTGCTACCTCCATACTATTTGTTTATGTATTGGAAATTGTTCAGTGTCTGAAGTTGGCTCACTTATTCTTTGATCACATTTTTTATATTACTTTAAAGTACTTTAAGTAAGTAACGTTACATGTATCTTACTTACATTGAATATGGAGCAGATTCACATGTTTCGTTGAATTTAAAAAGAGTTTAAAGGTATTGTTTTAATATTTGGTATATAAATGTAGGCATCATATTACATAAGGTGTACAAAGTGCAAAGCATATTACATTGAGTCCCAAAGGCTTCTATATTAATTAATAAATAAGACACTTTAAATTATTAATATATGAATAATTAAATGACTAAATATTTAATTCAGCTATAAAACTGAAGTAATCCAATAAAAACTGTGCACATCGTAATGAAATGTCCTGCTTCTTTTCACAAGCAGTTCATTTTTGTATATTTATTTTTATATGATTCCAGCAGTTTTTATTTTAAAATGTCATTTTTCCCTTACATACCATTTAATTTCATAATGCCACTTTTCATCACCAAGTTTCTGACATTGAAGACAAACATGGCGGTTATTCATTTTGTTTCAGTCTGGGTGAATAGACACCTTATTACTAAATTGACTCATGGGCTTTGACTATATGTTGCACAATGTTTTGTTATTTGTGAGTCATTGTGGCAAAGCAAAATGTTTGTGGTTGTATGGTTATATGGTTATATGGTTGTATTTTCACTCTTATTTCAGTTGTAATGGGTCTAATAACAGGTATTAACAGATGCATAATGTGGCTTGATTTTTCACACGGATAAACAGCCACCATACATAAACCCGAATGTACGAGCGACACCTGAATGCATCACGCGTTGATTAAACGCACAACAAATAAACCTTACTCGGAGTCGAGAGGCCAGGCGACCACCCACACGATCCCGTGTCCCATGGACCAGGCGAACCAGGCTCCGTCCGGGGAGAAGTCCACGCTCCAGGTCTCACATCCCGCCCGGCCCTCCAAGGACGGAGGACGCCTGGTCTTCAGCTCGAGCACCAGAGCCGGGTCGGAGGCTGGAAGAGGACGGAGGGGCAACATAAATACATTCTACGGCTGACCAGACTCGTCCTCCAACCGCCGCTGCCTGGTTACTGCTTACAACGAATACGTGACTTACGTGTCTCTTGTAGCAGCTCCGCGTTGGTTCCCGTGGAGCACATCGTTTCTTCTCTTCACATCCTCCGCTTTAACTTCCTGAATGCGTCGTCTCTGTTGTGTGACTCCAGCCGGCCATTTAAATGAAGGCAGGCCGGTGTCTGTCGTCTCCTCGTCTGGGTCGCGCTTCAGCGATGTGAAAAATGTGCAAGTGGAAAAAACAAGACGTTTCAACTGATTTCCGGTTTGTGTCTGAGTCACTTCGCAGGCTGCCCATTGGCTGGAATGTTGCCCACGTAGTCACGTCTTTCTTGGTATTACGTAAACTCAAAGCCACGCCCCCTTATTGCATTTTAGTGCGTGATAACAATCCCATGATTTCAACTGTCATGCGGTGATGTCATTATTAAAACACGATGGGTCAGCTCAGTAGCAGCCAAGATCCTAATATTCTTATACCAAAATGTTGGACTCAACCACAAGGAAAAGTGCATGAAATAATTCCCCAAAATACACTTTACATATTTATCACAACAATATCATTTTAACTTTATGTCCCAAGTCAAAGGGGTGTAATCATGGATGTCTAACTAATAACAAAGGTGGCATACTACCGTTTTAACAATTCAAAATGTAAAATATATTTATTTAAAGGGTTCATGTCAAAGTATACATCCTTTAAATCCACATTTAAAAAGGTTTATATTATACCATAAGACATTGTTATGTCACACTTAACTTACATCTTGACCTATCTTTTGTGTATTTGTTGTTTTTATTTATTTAAAAGTGCTTGTCAACCTTTTATTTAGCATTGCAATGTGTAACACCTGCTCAATGTTTTAATGCATTATGAAAATACATGCCTGTGTATTAAATATACTATTCAAAGAAACGAGCATTGCCTTATATTTATATAAATACATGGAAATATGAATACATTTAATGATAATAATCAGCCATATTTCACTTAGATATGTACTAACGTAGCATACAGGCTTTCAGTGTTTGACTTAAAGAATAATTATCTACTTTGAATTAAGTGTTGTCACTTCAAAACATGTTCAGGCTGCGATTAACCATTGCTGAATATTTATCTGTAGATCAAGTCATTTATTATTTGTTCAATTATTTCAGCTCCATTTATTTAAAAAAGGGAAAGTTTAAAGGAACATTTGCAGCTCAAGAGGTTACACACTGCAAACTTATTCTGTGCTAGCCGAGTGTACGACTACATTTTTATATGCAGATTATCCGTGATTCCCCTTCAAGATCGTAGTTAAAATATTTACAAAGAACAAAACCATCTCAAAATATTGTTACAGTACCGATACTCATATACCGAGTAAAAACAACAACATTTCACGCTCACTATTGCCCCAGATCTCATGTTTTGATGATTTTCACGAAGGTGAGAAAACTTAGTTTCGGCTGATTTCAACCTCAACTACATCCTACGCAAACACTGACAACCTCACGCCACCACATTTTTTAAATGGTTCCAGTCTAGAGGTGCATTCTAGACGGGGATCGTCATAGTTCATCTCTACAATGATATGTGTATAAGTACAACACAGGGTGGGGAAGTATGGGAGTAAGTACTAGGTAGTGTCACATCACGTTCTGTTTCAAACTGCTTAGTTTACTGCGCAAATCTCAATATCAGAGCAACACATTCACAATGCTGTACAAACAAATCATAGAAATAAGCTTACAAAAACTCAAAACCCTGTTTTAAAAAATAAGAAATGATTTCCTTTTCTCTACATGCGTCTTCCACCCATTCAGTTCACATTGTTCATTGGGAGTAAATGCAACTCAACGAAATAAAAACACGTATCTAAAAACACCCGAAACCTAAAATGTTACAAGATCCACCGGCTCCTCTGTCTGTACAGTATCGTCCTGCTGCCGTGGGCGTGTGCCAGCTGTCTCTGCGTCCTCATGACCAGCTAAAAAAAAAAAAACACAAAAAAAACACTTTTACATTACAAAACGCTTCCTTAACAAACCATGACATCAACGTCAACTGGCACGATGAGGTCATACTCGATGGGATCCGATGTATCTGGACGAGCGTCGTCTGGTGTCCGTTGGTCAACGGGGGCAGCCGGGGAACGGCATCCTGAAAGATCTGCTCGTCGTCCGACTCCACCAGACTCATCACGTCTCCTCTGTCCTCCTCCATGTGCCTAAAGAGCAGAAATATTACCACGACATTAGAGTGCCTCTGCAGGCCGGGAACTATAAGGCAGTGAATACCTGAGACTCTTTCACACGGCTTCACACCATCAGATCTATGCTGGTGAACGCATACCAGGAGTGGTACTGTGTCTGTATCTGAACT
This sequence comes from Lycodopsis pacificus, assembly GCA_028022725.1. Taxonomy (NCBI): domain Eukaryota; kingdom Metazoa; phylum Chordata; class Actinopteri; order Perciformes; family Zoarcidae; genus Lycodopsis; species Lycodopsis pacificus. The sequence goes on along the minus strand of CM051692.1, from coordinate 14,375,969 downwards.
CAGAGGAGGTTTAGGAATGTTTTGAGAATGTTGTGCATTCACACGGGAAAAGTGAGCAAATCTTAAAAAGGACTTTTTGATGACTAGTAGCACCATGGAGCAACGTTTTTAAGAGCGTTGTCCCTGTTTTGTTAGGACCTTGTGCACGTGATACACAGTCACACTATGCTACAGTTGTCGGCAGCTGTGGAGAAGAATAAAGCTATCTATAAACAGCTATGGTTTCAAATTCCTCCCCAAATCTGCTCTGCAAATATTAGAAATTAAAGAATTAAAAATATAACAAACTGGGGAAAAGCAGGTTACATATGTAACATATGTACCGTAGAGAGTAGATCACTACTTAGTTATATATAGCTTTTCTAATTTTCTAAAATAGGCATCATCTAAAAAAAAAAAAATGGCATAACATGTACATGAAAGACATCTGTAAACTATCAATACAAAATATACATATATAGAACAAACAAGACAATTAACATGAAACCCAGATTACATTACTCTATTACATGACAGCAGTTTTGAATCCCTTTTATGGTTTGGGTGAGTGAAATAAGCATGAGATACTCACCCAAAGCCATCACCTAAAAACAAAAATATGAACAGAAATTAGTATAAGTGGATTGTTATGATTCATACTTGTGTTCTCATGTACAACATTGCAGATGTAGTAGATGAGATTTCAATGTGTGCAAAGATTCAATAGAACGTAAGTTGAGTGGAGCAGAGACATTTGTTGTGCATGCATTTGAGACTTCCGTGCTTATGTTGCAAAAATAAGGCAAAACGTTACCCAGGCAAATTCGGTGCCGGTTGAAGTAAAAGGTTTTCGCTACGATTGCGGCACAGCCCACGATCAGTGCGGCGATAAAGACTCCGAGGATCGCTCCCGTGTACGCAGACGAGGCTGTCGGGGACAAAACGAGACGACGGGAGAGAGGATCGTGAAGCAGAAAGGAGGAGGAGCAGCAGGTTTAGCAGCATTCCAGAGGTGGAGTCGACACCTGCAGCGACTGGCTTATTGTTTCAACATCTGCTCCAGTCATATGTGCTGAGAACTTGGCCAACTCATTGTGTGTCACTCGCCGTCCCCTTTGACCTTAAAGCTGTCGTTAGTTACAAATTTACAAAATAAAAAAAGTATTGATCATGACTCAGCCCACACTCACTCTTCACAGTGAGGTAGACTTCCAGCTCGCGGACGGCGAGCGGGTTCTCGCTGCGGCAGAAGTAGACGCCCTCGTCGTCCTTGCTGACGTTGAGTATTTTCAGCTTGAGGACGGGGCCTTCCACAGACAGGACGTACTTCGATCCGGGAACAATGTCCTCCTGCTGGAGCCCTTTTCTCCACGTGGTGTTGGCAGGCGGGAGGGACACGGCCTCGGTGCACGTTAGAGTGACGCTGGTCGCCTCCAGCGCCGTGACCAGCGGCTCCCCTTCAGGGTACGGAGGTTCTGGGAGAGAGGGACAAACATGGAACTGATGACATGTCCAGAATAAGAGTCTCCGAGTCCTATACGGGTTTAGCGGGACTCAAACCCGTCAATAATTCTAGTTGACGAGGGCACACCTCGTCTTCAAAGCTTTCTAAACATCACAAAACAAGATAAGCTATTGCATAATTTATAACTTGCACGTACTTTTGCATCGTCTCATTGTTTGTGCAATCCCGTCCTGTGATGATAACCCTGACCCCACTGAGTGACTCACTACCAACTGTGTTTGTATCCGCAGCAGTACATGAACTAATTATGACAATATTAATTATAATAATTAAACAAGGAGCTGATAAACAATGTTACACTGACGTTTATTCAGCAAGCAGAGTGGACGAGTATTGGAGAGTGTTTATACTCGGTGTTTTGCTTCATAGGAGAAACTGAGTAGAGGGTAGATGTGGTGAGTGGAGTTTATGACAGGAAGGGCTCGTCACCTACGGGGGAAGGTGGAGTACGTATCCATTGTCAGTCAATTGTGGCGGCACTGAGTCCCCAGATTTCAGCTGATTGGGAAAATCAGCCTTCCAACCACATAGTACAGAAATATTTACAGGGAGAAACAAATCCCAAAGGGGCCTTTACAATAAAAAAGTTCTTCTTATAATAATGAAAAAATGCTTCTTCAAATATAATATGTTTCTAATGTTGGTCATTGGTGCGTTTTATATACACACACACACACACGTACGTATACAATAGTTATATTTACACCCATTTGTTCACCAATTGTGTAACAATCCTGTCTATTCTTTTATCGGTCCAGCTTTGTTGTCCTTGTTATTTCTGTGTGAGTATATTAAGGGAGATGCAAAAATATCAAATCATATTCCTTATATGTGCATGCATACATGGCCAACAAAGCTGATTCTGTGTCTGTTACAATGCCTCTTCAATAATAAACAAATGCCTCTTTGATAATGAGAAAGTATGTACAAACACACTTTAATATCACAATATTATGCTTTGTGATACTGTATAGATTCTCAAAATACACTATTGATCTTTAATCAATAGTTTACATGCAAAGATGTGTTCAGGACTTTCATGTTGAGTTTAAACCCCAGACAGCTGGACAGCAGCGTTGTAATCTATCTTCAGCCACTGGACTCTTCCACTCCAACGTAACAATGGAAACTGAGTCAGGAAGCCGTGTAAAAGCACTCCGCTAACATTTTCTCCGACTGTGAGTTCATGCATATGGTGGCGTGTTCTTTATACTAGGAGTTCTCCTAAATAAAAAAAGAAAATGACAAACCACCCTCTTGCATACAGTATCCCAAAATATTGAATCGCAACCCCTGTATCATGACACGCAACGTATCGCAGCATTCTTGCCAATAAACATTCCTACAAAATAAAGCCTGCAGGCATTAGACAAGCCCAAACTCTTGCACGGATAGCACCTGATGCAGGTCTTATCAAATATTCACTCCAGCTGGGTTTGCGAAAGCCCAAAATCAGCCTCAATCAGAAAAGTAAAGGCAGCAAAGTCGTCTCAAAAGGGCCTAAAGACCAGAGTTCCTGGTTGAAGTCTTTGTTACATCAGAACGTCCCGAGTGTGCAGCGCCCCACTTCTCTTAAGCCCTAAAGAAAAGGCGGCGTCACACACTGATTGGTCAAGAGGATAAACGCACCAAGCTGCTCTCAATTTTTCATTAGGAGTTGGTCCTCACACCCTGCACAACAGGTGATGTGAGTAACCAATCAACTAGTTGGGAGACATTCAGCTAACAACGAATTGGGAAAATGTAAATGACAGCAAGTATCAAAGAACGATGGACTGCTACGTTGTATGAATGACTCGTAATGTTTCTTACTTTTGGTGTAAATCTTGTACGATATCTGTGCAGACAGATAATAACACCGGCATCTGCTTTGAGATGGTTTTTTAAAATCCTAAATCAGATCGACTGTTTCCGAGATATGCGAAGGACATACCCACATTCAGAAATACAGACAATAATGTGTGCACCAAAAACTAGATGATCTTCTCCTAGATTGTGCTGGTGTGGAGGCACAAACCTCAGAAACAGATCACTCAAAACCCCGACAAATAAATCCCAAACCATATTTGACTGGTGATAATTGCAAAATATGTTAGTATCTTTTGGTATTTGAATGAAGCGGCCCTTTAAATCAAATTAAGGTCAATGCTATGAATACTGAGTACAAGTAAACATTGTCAACAATCCCACTGAAGAGTGTCTGTGTGACTCCTAAGCGGAAAGCACATGAAAGATTCAGCGGTTGCACATCTCAGGATTGCTTACTGAGGGTAAACGAACACGACTTCTCTATTCCCGGAGCGAGCGCTCGGTACTGGGCCGTGCACCTCAGCGTCTGCCCGTCCGTCAGCATCGAGCGGTTCAGCGTCACAGACAGGCTCTCCGTCGTGTCCGATGCATAAATGCTTCCGATCGAGCGGGCTCCTGGGTCACCCCGGTCATCGCCGTCCCCCCAGCGTAGCGTCGGGGCGGGATACGCTCCAGACCAGGTGCAGTTGAAGTGGAAGTGGGAGGGGTCCTGTGCCGGTGCCCACAGACACTCAGGGTGTCTGTCTGGGACATCTAGTCAGGACAGAAACATCCGTGAGGAGACTGACAACAACTACAGAAAGCAGCTTAAATATCCAGCTCAATAGGGCCACCAGGGTTGCATTTGCATTTATTACTCTGGGATTTAGGCGCATTCACGCTTTAGTATTTAAACAAAGGGTACAAACCCATTTCATTGATTATTTTGAACCCCTGTCTCAAGGTACCATTGTCTTTTCTGTGGTGCAGGTACAGCAGTTAGCAGTGTTTCATTTACTTGCAGAAGATCTTCAAGGGGTAGACGCCCCATATTCCCTGACAATAAACGTCCCACCTTCTCCCAGAAAGGCTGAATATATGGACAAGACCAAAACATGTGGGAATCGTCCACCAGTGCTGATCCACACCCTCTCCAGCAAGCGTCCTGGGTCCCAGTTACATTACATTTCTGCAGGAGGGGGGGGGGGGGGGGGGGGGGCTCGTTCTCATTGAATCGTTTATCTCTTTTTCCCCAACGTTTCCTTAAATAATTTGTTGGGTTTGTATTCATTGAGGCGATACCTTTGCTCTATACCTTTCTTAAAGGGACAGTGTGTCGGATTTGGTGGCATCTAGCGGTGTGGTTGCAGGTGGCAACCCACTGAATACCCCTTCACTCACTCCTGCCTTTCCAAGACTGCGAGCCGCCGAGTGCAACACCGTGGTAACAACGATCGACCTCGCTCAGAGGCCGTTCTTACCGTAAAAACACTACTTCAGGAGCAACAGTTGTTTACTTCTCTGCTCGCCACATTGTCAAAGTGTGTTGTTAAGTTATTGTGACTTTAGGTTGAAGTTCCTGAATTGTGAAGCACTTCACTTCTGCATTAGAACAATTCTACACAAAAGAAGTTATGAAGGTTCATAGTGTCCTCATACATTTCATGGAAAGAACTTTGTAATATTTAGAGGAACATTTTGAGTTGTTTGAGCTTAATTAGTTGTCTTGAGTTCTTAAGAAGTTATTGATTTCTAGAGGAATTTCCTTGAACGTCTTCTCAGTTTAGAGCCAAGTAAATATTGATTCACTAAGCCTTTATTATTGGAAACTTTATTCTCCAAATAGAGGATTTTGTAATGTGTTCTTGCCTGTCGACACACTCTTGCATGTTCAGCTAAATTACAAGGAAACCATAAATTATTTTATAAACGGGCTGATACACGAACGAGTAAATGCAGGAAGAAATGGTTGGAGCTCGCCTTGCCTGTAGAAAAGTCATTTGTCTGTGAGGGATTCTAGGAAGTCAGCAAAAAAGAACAGGAAATGTTGTGATTGTTGAGAATTCAGGAAGTCTATTCAATTCAGATAAAACGAATTATTTCATAAATTATTGCAACATCGGGGTGAATTACTGAGTCAGTCTGGCAACATTTGACTGTATCTCAAACGTGTTTTTGACTTTGTCTGAGTTGGTTTTTGATAATGACTCAGCTGCCTGTCTAGACATTTCTGTTGTTTACCCGTTATGCGTATTTAATGTACACTCATACGTTGTGCACTAGTTTGTTACGAGTTGAAAGTTAGACCACAAGCTTCTATGAACAGATTATGCATTTACACTCCGTGAACTCTTTGAGAACTTGGAGAGACATGCATATGAATACATGACAGTGCCTATAAAACAGGAAGTTGTTTTGTTGAATCAAAGGGGATTAAATGAGACTTTTCTGACGATGACCAGAAGGAACCAGACCCTTTGATGTCAAAGTGAAAACATCTCGACAAAGTTATTGAAATGACTGTAAACCTGCAAGACTGTAATCAATTGCTTCTTTGTTTTTGAGGTCTGGCTCTGTTTTTGTGTCGGCTTTACTCACTCTTGACATTTTGTCTTTAGAAATATCTGCCGCAAGATCATTTAAAGTGCATAATTCAAACAATTAATGTAGGTCGCATAATTTATGAAATAACACAATCGCCAGAATGTTCATTTTCATCAATAATATTTCTTCTCCCGCTTTTGAATTGTCACCAGTATTGAAACATTTAAAACTAAATGTTGCCGACTCTTGCAATTTCCAGTTCTCTCTCTAAAGTGCAGCTCAAATAACCATAAAAATAACACTTTTCAACATCAGACCTTTTTGTCGGAGTAGGGCACTGTGGGTATTCTGCTCATGGTACTTACAGTATACTAGCAGCTGTGTGCTCTTATTGACTGCCTGATCAGAGACGGGGTTGTGGGCCCTGCAGCTGTACACCCCCTGAGCGCTGGGCTGAACGTCTTCTATCCTGAAGTCCAGCCAGGATCCGGAGGTGGAAGCCAGCGACTCGTTGCTGGACGAAGCTCCTCTGAAGGCCCAGCTCAGCTGCTGGGACGGGTGGGAGGAGCCGGAGCAGTGAAAGGAGACGCTCGAACCCCGGGAGACGATGAGCGTCCCGTTGGACAGAGCAGTCGCTGGACCGATGGACACGGACAGATTTCCTGGACCACCTGAAAGGAGAACAAGCAGTGCTTTACGACAGTGTTTATTCTCATCGATCAATACTCTCAAGAGAGAGTAATGATACCTTTTAGAGTAAAAAAAATAGATTCACTTTGTTATTGCTTGAAAAAGTATATTGTCATGTTTGTGACAACATTTATTTGAAAATCTTTACTACCAATATCCATACCTGGACATGAGTTTAAAAATGTGTTTGTGGGGAGTTTTTAACCTCAGTTGATGAGCGATCTTATGACAAACCTGTGATGTGATGCACACTTTTCATGCAGAGCAAAGTAACGCCGTTGTAAAACATGAGCGGTTTTGCAAATGTTTTATAAAAAGGTAGTGAATTAATTCAATATATATATATATATATATATATATATATATATATATATATATATATATATATATATATATATATATATATATATATATATATATATATATATATATATATATATATATATATATATATATGTGAATTAATTCAATATATATATATATATAAATAAATAAATAAAAATGGAAATACTCAAATGTGCGTAAACCTCAAAACTCTACAACACTTGAGTACATGTACTGTGTATCCCACTAGTGGGTAATGTTTGTCTTTTTTTTATAAACATGATAAACTAATATTTTATGATACAAATATTTGACTCTTCTGTCAGTAGATTAATATATAAATGATTTCAGCTCTAGGAATGATGAGTTTGTTGATAATGAGAATGTATGTGTCACACGATCATTCATCCCAGTGGCCACCTGGATCCATGTTGAAGAATTTGTTTACTAAAAAAAGCTGCTCGGATGAACTCGGATCACCATACTGGTCTCACGACTGGACATATGAACCACTTACTGGTTACTTGCAGCGAGACACGTGCGTGAAAGGTGTTGTTTCCCGGCAGCGTGGAGCTGCACAGGTAGGTGCCCTCGTCCCCGGGCATCACACTCCTGATTTGCAGACTGCCGTCATTCGTCACCACGAGCCGCTGTCCTGCGGGCGAAGGGCTCGGAGAAGAGGCGTCACTTCTCATGACCTCTCGTCCATTTTTCACCCACGACGTGAGAGTCGGTGTTACGTTACCGACGGTGTAACACGGAAGTGTAGCGATGTCCCCCGGTGCTGCCCACAGGGCCGTTTCGGTGGAGCCACTATCCGAAACTTCCGCTTTGACAGACAATAGGGGGGGGGGGGGGGGACATAGAACGTGAGCAGGATTTACAGACTCACCTGTGTTATCTGGCTGCGCGCGCGCCCCACGATCAAAACTCACCTGTGGCGCACAAACAAAGGTGTAGAAACGCTGCAGTTGTCAATATCTTCATGATAACTGTCCTAAAGGCGACATCGCCTTCAAAAACACACAAAAAAAGGTGAACAGGGCTTCCAGTCCAAACCTGTCCGACTAGTCCACCTGTGTGAGCCCGTCTGTAACACGCATCCACGCCAGTCCGCCCATTACAAACCACAGCACACGCACTACAGAGGCGACCAGTCTGACATGATGTGGCTTCAGTCTCTCCGTTTTGTTTACAAGAGCATGCTAATCCGGAAACTTTGGCAGGAATAAACCACACCCTGACCTCACCTTGTTAAAGGGACAGTAACGCTATTCTTCTTCTTGCAGGCTTCGTGGTGTTATTTGGCTAACATTACATCATTATGACGCTGCATTGGGACATGTTAAAGTACACTGCAAGGATATTTATAATTCCCAAAGCGGTGGTGTTGTTGTTATTATTTTCCTCACATGTATACAACTTTTATTTGACAGATATATTAAGGTGTCTTGGCTCCATTCCTGAGCTTGGCAACAGTTGATGAAAAACATCTCCATTAGGTTGTTTTTTTATATACTTTTTTAAAGAAGCATAGAAATAAAACAAAACACATCAGAAACAACAGTCTATGCATTCATACAACTGTTACGCTGATAGAAATACATGCCAGTTCACTCAGTAGCTGATCATCTCATGAGGTGCACAAACAGTCCATTTTCTCCAGCATTGCAGGAATTTATCAACACGTAGATTTAGTGAAAAAGTCATTCTGTCCACACGTTGACCAACATTCAGTCTTTGCCGGAGGTTCGGTCTGTAACTATTTTTGTGTTACAGCTTTCTTGCCGGATGCTAATAATGTGTTTTACCCTTCTAATAAGTTCAGTGTTTGCAAAGCAATACTTGTAGAATCCTGCATATATACGGCCATGGTTACCAGTAGGTGGCGCTATGACTATGAGTTAATATTGGCATGCAGAAGTTCTAAAGTCATGACTTTTATCAAGCAAGTCAAGTTTGGAACAGTTTTGACAAATTACAGTTCAGTTACAACAGCTTCATATATGTTGGCGAGCATGTAAAAATGGCCGTCACGCCACGTCCACGCCGTTCCATGAAACCTCAAGCTTTTGATCATTGTTAATCACTAAGGTCTTTAGATTGTACTGACCACATTTGAAGTTGATCTGATTAATTCCATAGGAGAAGTTAGTTAAAGTACAGGGCCTGGAAATGGCAAAAAAAACTGCCAGAAATTCACACAACATTTAAAATGGCCGACTTCAGGTTGGGTTTGGAGCATTTTCACTCTGGGCCACATCAGCATCGCGGTCGCCCTGAAAGGGCCGGTTGTAAATGTAACTACTCGTAACATATTGGTAAATAACTGTCTCTGCATTTGATTATTGTTTATTCAAGTGTAAAAATATTGTACATGCAGTTATATAAATGTAAAAATATATTTAAGCACATTTCTGTTACAACTTAAATCCTTTTAATTTAGGGTTCAGAAACCCACATTACTCTATCAAAGATCAAACTATTAAAGAAAATATCAAAGACAAATATCAAACAAGTTATTACATTAACTTTGTTCAAAGCTTAAAATCCTTTCAAGGGTGCGTTTGCACAATCCCACATGAAGTATTTCATGTGTTTTTAAAGCAACGGTTAAAGTAGTCTTCAATGTGCTCACAATACATTTCCATTCCAAGTGTACAGTAACCAGCCAAAGAGCCGCTTCTGTGACTGTGTGTTTAAGTATCTCAGAATTATGACTTTCTATCTCAGAATTATGACTTTCTATCTCATAATTTCGACTATGGGGATATTTCTATTATCAAGTCTAACTTTAAAAAGTTAGACTAGTTTTTTTTTTTTTTCGGGTAAAGTATAAAGTATACAGCATTCATAGTACCGTTTGTTCACCCTTTTGAATAAAGCAGCGACCCCAAAAGAAAATGTACCAATGGGTCAGTTTGACCCCCTTCCTGTCAATCCTACAGCTCCACGACTGAGACATTTACACGACATCGCTTCACTGTGGAGAGGAGTAAAAGAAAAAATAAATAAGAGTGATAGAGAAAGAAAGAGTGAGAGAGACATGAAAGATTCAGTCAGAATATAAGTTGATGTTCTTACATGACTTTCTGGTTGATGTGTCCCAAAATGTCCAACTAAATTTGGACAAAACTGGGATTATTCAGGAGAAGAAAAGCGTGAATGACTTCAGTCTGTCCTTCTCTGTCCTCTCATTTGTGACTTATTCTGAGAGAAGACAAGAAAAAGAGACTCGTCTGCTTTAAAGTTCTGCTTTCATTGGTATTCAATTTACTTGATTTAACGTTGTTTCAGACACGTAGGTCCACATCAGATACAAATTATAAAATAGATACCAAACTCGGCAGCTTAAACTCAAGGCACCATGTCCTTCATCACTCATGTTTAGTAACTTTGTACGTGGTGTGGCTCCCTGCTCGGGCCCTATAAATGGGATGTCTGGAAACAGAAAGTGTGTCAGTGGAGCATGTGAGCTGGAGGAGGGACGAGCTGTGATACGATTGACGGGAATTTCAACAAACCACAATCCACGTGGGTGGAGACGCGACGGTGCCCGCTGGCGGCCACCTGCAGCTGGTGTCGTTTGTGCCGTTCATGTGTAGTCAGATTGCTCGGAAATTATATATATTGTATCACACATGAAGCATCAGCAAGTTAATTTACCTCCCACTTCTTGGCAAAGGAATATGAGCCATAGACTGTATACAAGCATGCATTACTAGTAGTATCACTACGTTGAAAACAAACTTGATCTACAATTCCTAGACAGTCCAACTTGTTATTCAAACACCAGTTTCTGTATCACCCAGTGGTACTTGAACGCAGCACTTTCGGCAGATATTTTGTGTTTCTCTAAGCACCAGTACAGCCAGCAGCGTCTACAACCGGGACTATACATCGAAATGCCGGCGGATTTGAGCCAGTGGGCCGGGCCTCTCGCCCTGCAGGAGGTGGACGAGAAGCCGGCACAGCCTCTTACTGTTAAATACGACTCTGTGGAAGTAGACGAGCTCGGCAAAGTGCTCACCCCGACACAGGTTCGTCCGCTAACTAATGTCGGCTAGCGAAGCTAACAACTCAGCTAGCTTAGCCTCGTTAGCTTAAAAAGCTATTGCAGCCAACATACGGACGTGTTGTTTGTAATTAAGAAGCACTGCTTTGCAATTGATAATGTTGTCAGCATGTTTGCAAACAATGAATTAGGTTACATAATGTATCCAGCGTGTCTGCCGCTTTCATAGATGGCTAATAGCGCCTCCTAACGGGTCATCATGTCAACACCTGTTCACGTGCAGGTGCAGAGTAGACCCACCTGTGTGGAGTGGGAAGGATGCGATTCCAGTAAGCTGTACACGTTGGCCCTGACCGACCCCGACGCTCCCAGCAGGAAAGACCCCAAATTCAGGTGAGACAAGAAGGCAAAGCGGGGATGGAGGTGCAGGATGGCTGCAGTGATTAATGTGACGAGGAAATATTTAAAATGTGTGCAGTTAAAATGCACGTAATGGTTTCAAATGAAGTTCCTTACTGCATCGTAAAGGAACCAGAGGGTTCCCTTGGTGGACCCATGGTGCAGGATTCAGATTTTCAAGTGGCTCTGGGGCATGTACACTGCTGCATACAAGTACTTGTCAAGCACACGGTAGACTTTACATAGATGCTTAGTTATGTTTTGCCCAGAGCGCTAGAGTAACTTACTACGTAAGTCTTAGATTTCATGGTTTTTGCTTTTCGTTGTAGGGAGTGGCACCACTTTCTGGTGGTCAACATGAAAGGGAGCGACGTTTCCTCTGGCTGCGTCGTGTCGGACTACGTGGGCTCTGGTCCTCCCAAGGGCACAGGTAAGACGAGATGAAGCTCAGAAGCATTGGTTTAGCTGGTCAAAGTGATGGTTTTCACTTTGACCAGCTAAACCCTTCGTCTTCCCAGCAGCACTGTAACACAACATATATAAAAAACCTTCTGTCTTCGGTCCCCCTCAGGTCTCCACCGGTACGTGTGGCTGGTGTACGAGCAGCCGGGGAGCCTGTCCTGCACCGAGGCCGTCCTCACTAACCGGTCTGGAGACGGCCGCGGCAAGTTCAAGGTGCAGAGTTTCAGGCAGAAGTACAACCTGGGAGCCCCGGTGGCGGGAACCTGTTACCAGGCCGAGTGGGACGACTACGTTCCCAAACTGTACGAGCAGCTCGCCGGAAAATAAAACACTTGACTGTAGAGCGCTCAGCACTAGGAGCCCCTACGGAGGCTGGCGTTCTGGAGGAAATTCCTGTTCTTGCAAAAAAAACAAACAGTAACAAGCATTTTGTTTGTGTGTGCCACTGAATCCTGTTTTAATTCCCAATGTTGCCTTCCTGTGACAAAAATAACTCCTTATGTCACCTGCAGTAAATGTGTTAAAACACAGAAATTGTTGCGTTATGTTTTCTGATCCTGTGGTGGATGATACATGCGTAGAGCCTCCATAACATCTTAGTATATATTATTATATGGTGTTTCATGATAAATGATCGGTGAGGTTTTTCTTTTTCCTATTGAGATGTAAATAACTAGAACCAGCAGTGTTGCTTCTATGGAGGGTGGGTTATATTTGGCACAGTTTACAGAAAGTACTTTTACTGTAAAAGGAGTCCGCAGACACAATATACATTTCACCTGGAGGAACTAGGGTCTAAAGTCAGTTCCTAGTCCCCAAAGTGTCCTAAATCCAGAGGCATTGCTTTCACCTGGAGACTATCGTTGCTTTTTGGCCAAAGTGTTGAGGGGAGGGACACGAAATATAGATAGTCATATTATAAGTGTTCCTTGGTAGAACAGTTCAAGCAGTCGGGAGTCATTGTCATGCCCTTCTACACAGTTTAAGTGATTAAATGTTTACTGTGTGACTAATATTCTCAGCTCAAAGGTCAGAGATGTGTGAACATTGAAATCAAGGCTCAATCTTTTTATCTCCTGGTGTGTTAGGTTTATCTTTTTGCTGAATGTGATGATCATGAGGAATTCATATCGGAGATATATAACGACACGCCCTTAGTTTGTGTGATGAGCACTTTATTTACAAATATAATTAAAAGCTCTGACAGATTCATGCTTTCTTTTAACCTGGAAAAAAAAGAAAATTAAAGTGCATGCAATAATAAAGCATCATACTGGTCTGGTTTATAAGAAAATACACAGCTTGGGAGTTGTGTAAAGCCAAAAATAAAAAAAATCAGATGAAAACCCCATTAAAACATGACTGAACCTCAAATACTATCTGAGGAGGGGGGAGAGGAAAAAAGCGCCTTTAAAAATTATTTTTTGATTTGAGTGACAGTTAAAATACAATATGAAAATAAGTAAAAGCTCTCCATAAATCCTTCTATACACAAAGTACAAGTCCACCTGCCCCCCATGAAGCCCTTTGTGCTAGCCTGGAGGTGGACTTCACGTGTATTATTATTCACATTGGCTGCCAGTGCAGAGAAATCAGTACGAGTACCGTGATTCGCCCTCCCCTCAGTAATCAAATTCACCTTTATTGTATGCGTACCTGTATGTACATGATATTTGTGTCTCAAAGTATCAAATTATTCAAATTTTCCATAAAAATGTCCTGATGGATAAATACCAAAAAGTGTTGAAAGATGCCGCTCAGACTACCGGCTGCAGAAGGATCAGCTGTTTGATTTATCGCTCGAGACAACCCCCCCCCCCCCCCCCCGAACCCAAAATGTAATCACCTCTAGAGATGCACGGTCTCATCCAACTGCCCTCCGTTTGCTCTCCCTCCTTCTCTCATCTGCCAACAACACAAGTGTCATCATTGCACAAGAAACACCGCGACTATGTTATCATTATTCTTACAAAAACTTGACAACTACAGGACGTTATCCAGCATATTGGGGTTTTTTTTGTTGCCATCTTGTGACACCATGAGAGGCAAGGAGGGGGGAGGAAGTTCAGATGGGTTTGGTGGTCGTGGTGGAGGAGGGGGGGGGGCACTAAAACCTGCCGTGGACTCTGACCGGCCCAGAAAACACACTGGAGCTGATTCTGGAGCTGGTTTTGTTTTTTGTGTTTGACTGTGGGATCCAGCAGCAGTGAACACCTGCACTGTCAGGTAAAAGGAGAGGAGGGGTGCACGGAGGCAGACGGGACCACGAGAGACCCTCATCTGTAGTCGTCCTTGGGGAGGTCCAGGGTGCAGAGGTTGCCGAAGCCCAGCCGCATGCTCTCCATGTCGAAGCTGTCGATCTCCCGCTCCTGGCGCTCCAGCAGGTGCTTGATGCGGTCGGTCCGCTCCTTCTGAATGGAAACCAGCTCCTCTTCAATCTGCAGGAGACACGAGACATTCAGGGTTCATTTATCGGAGTAGTTTATTTCACTTATTTAGTTGGAATTACCATGATGGAGATGGTCGTAATGGTTTTTTTTTTTCTTTCTTTATTTAAAGTACATTAATGCGGGTTGAGATGTGTTTTGCAAACAACAAAGTGTTACAGCTTTAAGACATTCTCTAGCCAATAGTCATTCTCGTTTAACCCTGCAGTTAAACTGTTATGTATGCGACGTAAACTTTATAATCTTGTCATAAAAGACGTGGACACAACTTCTTTCAAATATACAGTCCAAACGCAATCGTAATGTAATAAATATATTCCTTTTTAAAGCTTATGTGTCATAACAAGTGTGGAACAAATGTATTCTCAAAACAGAAAGGTCAAAAACACAGCAGCTCCAAAATAAACAAAGAAACAATAACTTTATGAATTCACAACCGAGCAGATAGTTGACTGGAGAAATATAACACGACTTAATCCAAGACTAACAATATAATAAATCATTTTAAAATGTGTTATTTGAGATGCCGGATGAAGTTCGCTTGGCCGACCCACAACAACTGAAAACATTTAACTTCAGCGTCGACAGTGTGTGGGAGCTGACTTTTGTCGCCACTAAAATAACAACGTGAGACATTTAAGGTGTTCTGTCCCAACAGGTGCAACACAATGAACAGTGAGAGAGATACCAATCAAGCTGCGTCTGTACACGCCTACACAGTCCTGACGAGCACAGTGAGGAATAACAAAGCTGGCTGTGAATCACGAGTGTGTGTCGGGAAAAGCTTTTTTTTTTTTTTTTTTTAAGAGCAGTTTGGGGTAAAACCTAATCTTTAAGGTCTAATATTCAATTTCTGTTTGTATTTTCCAGAGACGAACTCAAATAGGAGAAAAGCCTTACAGTGTAAAAGGACTACAATACACCACATTACAAACTGCAGCCAATCGTTAAAGCAACACTACCGACACTCCTGTGTTCATGATATTCCTGTCGACCCCCCCGTAGCTATTTCATATCCTTGATGTGTCCGACTATGACACGAGCCACTGGATGCACACTTTCATGTGCTTTGTTTATTACTGTGAAGCTGTCGGTGTGGCAAGTTGCATTACTCAGGTTGTGTCTGCTGGATCTTTCAGTTGACACACACACACACACACACACACACATCCACAGGTGCAGACAAAACACTGCATGGCGCAATACGGCAATCTGGCCAACTACTGAGCATGCACAGAAAACTCCAGACTGACTATGAGCCGAACCGGAGGACAATAGTGCTTCTAAAACCATGACATCATCCCAGTCCCGTAGTGCAGATCCGGACGCAGCCAGGAGGGGGCGCCAGACCACCACGGAGGTCCACTGGGCCCAGCAGAACTGGATCAGGGGCTGCATTTCAAACCCTCTCTTCCTTTGTTGTCGGAGTGCTGTCTACTAGACTGTGGCGATGACGTCGGTCACTTCGGAAGGAGGCGGACTCGGCCGCTCTAATCTCGTCACATTGTCATCAGTGTACATGGCAGCTCACCTGAACGGTTCCATAAAATCACGAGTGTCATGCAACCAAATTGGGGGACACAGATTGATCCAACTGGGTCAAATTTAGGTGAAGAAATGTAAAATTGTAACAAAGTATGAAAGCGGCAGTTGTCACAATTAAGACGACTTCATAATTGATTAAAACTTCAGGCATATCTATTAAACTGGACGCATGCAACGAACAATAAGCTTGACTGTACCGATTGTGTCGCGTCACAAACAGAGGACGACAAAAATGTCGTAACAAGAGAACCACACTGTCGTCTGTAGAGATCTCACCATCATTAGGGGTGTGTGGGTGAGAAATGGTTGTCTGGCTCCCCGCAGGAAGGCATGCCGCTGTCATCCCCACCGGTGGTGAGGGAAATCTGTGTGTGTGTGTGTGTGTGTGTGTGCGTGTGAACTCACGAGTGTCTGTCTGGGTCGCCTTTCATGCCCGCACCGCCTGCTGAGGTGGATGCAAATGTGTATCCGGACCTCTTCGCTCAGGCATTGAGGCGTAGGACTGTTTATGTTTCTACGTTATTACCGCCCGCGTGTGTTCGTCTATACACCTGCATGCATCGTATCTTTAAAAAGGCGTCGTTACTTCCGTTATGTGATGTACTGCAAGTCCTGCTGGAGCAGGACGTTTGAGGACAGAACACAAATAAGGATCATTCAAAACTTCAAAGGACGCCGTTTGTGTCTTCTTGTGCGGGATGGGGTCACTTAATGAGGTCTTATGGGGAGTTTTAAGTAATCCATGACCAGGTTCAGTGTGCTTTAAATTAAGTATTTAGTGTGAAGTGTTGTCTCAACAACACCTTAAGGGAACAATATTTCTAGGTTTTTTAAACCAACCACATTTGAAGGTGTGGAAAAATGCCTAAGAGGAGACGTGATGACAGTCTCTTCTCAAAGTCATTCATGCTGTTGCTTTTGGTTGTACGCACATATTTGAGGGCCAACTTTCCCTCTGCACACCTGACCAATGGCCGGCTGAGTGACTGACGGTGTGCCTGGCAGGTTGTCGGATTCAGAAAGTGGCATTCTGTCTGAGAAGCAGTTAGTTTGAAGCCTAAGAGGAGTTTATCTGCATGCAGACCAGGAAGAAAGGCAGCCTTTGAATGACGGTGGCCTCGAACTGACCCAACAATATCAGACGTATTTAAACCCAACAAGTTAACTATTCAAATATAGAACAACTTAAAACACACCTTTAGTCATTGGCCTTAAACTGTCTGACATAACTTTATGTCAGATTTTATTTTGAAACCTGACGTTCTCTTGTGAATTGTCTGAATTTGTGATTTTTATTTTGTTAAAAAAGCCCTTTGGATGAACTGTGTTGTGTTTAAAGTAAAACATGAATAAATAAATGAAGGATTGGACGTGTGATGAAACTCAAACTGGCGGGGGTCTTTAAAGTGAAATACCAGGTTTCGGTCAGAAGATGAGAGGGAATAAATTCTCTCCAATTTATGTATTTAAAAAAAAAGATGTAGCCATGTTAAGCCTTGAATTATTTGGGGAATTCGTTCCTCCTCTTTCTCCATTGTGTTTCATTTAAGTAGTCAGTATTGATCACCTGCAGAAAAACAATATCTCCTTCAGAGCAGCAACAAAAAACAAAATGGCTCTTTTAAGAAATGACGAGCGTTTCCTTCAGCACACCTTTTGCTCCAGGTGAGCCCGTCGCAGCGACACCTTCTGCTCCAGCTTCTGCTGCTCGCGCTCGTGCTGCGCCTCGGTCTGCATCTTGATCTTGCTCTGGTAGGCATTGAGCAGCTCCATCTCCTGCTGCAGCTGCTGCCTCAGGGCCTGGCACTCGGCTTCCTGGGCCTCGTCCAGACGCAGCTGACACAGCCGACCGTGGACCGCGACAGGGAGGGAGGGAGGGAGGTACAAAGAGACAGAGAGAGAGACAGAGACAGAGAGAGAGCGAGACGGGTAGATTGAGGGGGAGGGTGGAGGTACATTGAAAGAAAGAGAGTGAGAGGAGAGGGAAGGAATAGAGACAGAAAGGACAAAAAGTAGGAGGAGACGAAGGGATGGAAGAAAATGGAAGGGCAACCGGGACAGACATGACACAGAAAGACAGTGGAGAAGGAGGGGAAGAGGGAGGTTTAGAGGTTTTATAAAGACACAAAGATTGTAAATAAAGGTGAGATAAAAAGGGGAAGAAAGAAGTGAAAGATACAAGTCCATGACAAGATATGCGATGAAAACAAACAAGGGGGAGAAAAAAGTGAAATCATGAGCAACAGGTGGAGAGAAAGGCCTCACAATCATCTTCAAAAGCCTAAATAATGTCTCATCTCAAAATGTCCAAAACACATTATTGTCCAGAAACAAAAAAAACAAAGAGCTGACGTGAACGTCCTCTCCACTCACCGCCTGCGAGGCCATCATCTCGTTGATGCTCTGCTCGTATTGCTCAGCCAGGATGGCCAGCTTGCGCGTCTGCTCATCCTTCAGGGCCTTGAGCACCGTCTTGTGCTCGGCCTTGGGCGTAACTTCCATCTGGTGGTGGCGCAGGGCCTTGTACTGCTTGGTCTGCACCTTACATGTGTCCTGGAACTGCTTCTTGATCTGCAGCTCCAAGGCCTGGAGGAGGGGACAGAGACAGACAGAAAAAGAGACCGTTTAAAGAGTATTATATTTATTTTAAAGGTTGTCGCGGTTAACGACAGGAAGAGTTCTGCTGCTGGAGGTTGAAGGTTTCAAACAGCAAGGGGCAGAAATCAGAGTTCTGCTCTCTGTTATCCTCAAAATTTAACTGAAATGACATTCGGAGAGGACACATCTTGTTTGTTCTTTCACCATATTAGTTTGTTACATCCACGTTGCATCACTGCTTTATCAAAATCTCTCCAAAATATCGAAGACGTTGCTCACGGCTTGCGCCATCTTTGAGGTGGATCCAATTTATGTTTTCAAAGAGAGAAGATGAAATCTAAAAATGAATCCAGGCATTTCAAACAAGTTTTTTTGTTTTTTTTTAACCTTACATTTAAAGCACCTTCTGACAACAACCACCACATCTATAATATCCCGGATCAGAAACTGTATTTGTCTCTAGCGTCGACTCACTTTGAGGTTCTTGGGCTGCTGCCGGAGCTCCAGCACGTGTTTACGGTGGAGTTCACGCTCGCGCCGGTTGTTGTACTCGATCTGGTTCTCCAGCTCTGTCTGGTGCTGCAGGCGGATCAGGTCCATCCTCAGCTTCTGCAGGATCTTCAGCTGCCTGAACTCCAGCTCCTGCATGGACTCGTCGTGGCGGATCAGCATGGCATGCTCCATCTCTTTCTGGGTCTTCTTCTTGTTCAGCTCCTAGGAGGACCGGGAGGACGGAAGGAAGGAAGGGGAAGGACATTACGGGTGACTTGCAGTGGGTGCTATTGATTAGCATTGTTAGCTCAGCTTGTTTTCAAATGTGACATTCACATGTAGAAATCAATTTTTCCTCTTTGTTTGTTTCAGGATGAGAACGTCGGCTGACATTATCAACAGCTGAAAAATCAAGAAATATCTCTATCTTTCATTTAAACACTTCCTGTTATTCTATTAACCAAAACATTAAAACGATCGTCTGAAACGTGAGTTTTGTGTGTTTTCTCACAGAAAGCTTTTGGACATTCTAAGACCTCATCCAGAGCTTTTCGGATTGTGACATTGCTGGCTTGCTTTACTCTGCAATAATCTTCTTATGGTTAATAAGAAACACTTCACAGATAAAGAACAATGGGAGTAATTATCAGCACAGTGCTGGGAAAAAAACATGTCGATGTTATAATCACACTGGGCCTGTTCACGGCAACATCACACACACAACAACAACTGACAAACAGGGGGTTTGGTGAATTCAGGTGTACGTTTAACAATTAAAAGAAGTTCACGTGATGTTTTCAGGGATGTACGTTCTCCGCACCTCTCGGATCTGCTCCTGCTCCAAGTCGTGCCTCTTAATCATGACCTTGCGCTTGAAGGCGCGGCAGTTCCTGTCGTAGAAGACTCTCTGCTGGGCCAGGAGGAGGGCCTCCTCCTCGGCCTGGGAATGCTGCATGTTCTCCTTGTGCTTGGACAGACGCTCCTGCTTCTCCTTCTTGGGTGTGCTGTGGTCCTCGTTCATCTCCTGAGAGAGGGGCGAGAGAGGAGATTGTTTCGACAAGTACAGGACAGAGGAGAGTCACAATTAGTGTGAGGCTGTACATGTGAGCTGTTATTGGTAGGTTTATCTCACAAGGGTAATTTATACGTTTTTAAAGTTGGAATTGTCTATGCAAATGCCAGTTTAACTGGGTTTATGGGCAGTGGGTGAGGAGATATTAAAACCAGTAGATATACGACAAGCAAATATAATCTAACGCAAGCAGAAAATGCCCAAACTATGCGCATGTTTTGAATGTGAAAATGAACAACGCCTCGATAATAAATACTCCAATTGGCAAACTCCAATTGACCGTCTGTCTGGAACGACTTTCATAGCCAGAGGAGGGTTTGGGGAAAAAAAGCCACATCCCTCCTCAGCATGAGTTCTCTTTCTCTTTCATGGGCTCGGAGGTAATCTACAACTCCAGCTAATGCACTTAACACACGAGCCTGATCCTCGTTCTCTGTGGTGTCTAATTCCGTTAAAGCCCTCAGTTGGTGGGAAATATCTCTCCCTTCCAGCGATGCTTTCTTTTAACTGCGCTGACCTAATTTTGGTCACTTATCTTGCAACTGAAAACACAGTGCATCACTCTCCCAGCCCACAGGAGTATTCTCTGGGCTCGGCTTGAAGGTTGTGGAGGCACACAAATGATACTCTTGTACGTATGGATTTGTGGGTTTCCTTGCTGGTGTGAATATACACGTGTAGGTACACAGTGAGTAGGCCGAGTGACTCAACACAGCATCCAAAAGACCACTCTTGGTGGTACTGAATGTGCATGTTTGTGTGGAGGAGGGCTGATTCAACAGTTAAGGGCATACAGTGTCACACACGAGAGAGGCGCACAAAGGGGCTCGCTTGAGGAGGAAAAAAGGAAACCAACAGATGCGGCACACCTCCTTAATCTTCTCCTTGCAGAGTTTGTACTGCTTCTTTTGATTATCCAGAAAGGTGGTCAGCTCCTTCTTCTGCTGGGCCACGATCTGCTGCTGGAACTTCTTCTCATCCGTCAACGCCGTCTTCATCTGGGGGACAACAGAGACGAGTGGCTGTTAGCGTAGCATGGAGCTAAATACAGACTCCAACTTTATCACTAAACAGTGAACAAATAAAGTCGTCTGCAGATTAACTGACAATGAAAATGACAGTTAGTTGCAGCTCAAGCGTCATGTTGGTGAAGTTTCTTCCATGTATTTAATATTATTGTACGGCAGGTTAAAGACACGGCACTGATTGGTTGATTGAAGTTATTAGCTGTTGTAGCTAATGTTAAAGAAAATTGCAATATGAGAAAATTTTGGTTGGTAGGAGATTACAAAAAACATCAGTATCCAAAAGTATGGAAGATTAAATTTGCCAAAACAACCTATTTTCAGGCCATGTGTTCTGACGTAAGCTAATATCTAGTGACTGATTGGTTTAGCTGAGTGACATGTGACATTGTGTGTGGTTCAACAGATATACTATCTCCCTGGCTGGTCTTGGGTCAGGCGCTGCGTGCTAATCAAAGAGATATGCAGCTTGGTTTCCAGAGCGGGACATTCTGTGACCCACTTCTGCCCGTGTGTTTCATCTTATGTATAATTGGGTGGCAGCGGTGCTTAAAGTGTTAGCGAAACTTGCCATAGCATTCAATGTCAGACTACGGTTGGAGCTTCGTCAAAGCGAAAAACCTTCCTCCAACAGCTATAGAATAATTGTTAAAAATAGCATCATGTCCTAATGCCCACCTCCCCCCCGCCAACTGATGCACGGTACACGTAGGTCGGTGCAATCGTCTGAGACATTACTGTACTTCTGCGTCCACTCATGTCCTATAACCCCCACACCCCTCACAAATCCCACCTCCTTCTCAGAATGCACGGCGTGGCGCTTGGCCAGCTTTTCCAGCTCGATGTAGGCGTTGTTGGCCTGCGTCTCCACCTCCTTCTGCAGCTTGAGCCGGTGTTCGTCCATCTCGGCCTTCAGCTTGTTCTCCAGGGCGATCAGCTGCTTCTGGTGCTGCCGCCGCATGCGCTTGTAGCCCGACATCTGCTCCCGCAGCTCGCTCTCCTGCTCATGCTCGTGGATCTGCTTGGTCACCTGTGGAGAAGGAGAAGTTAGGAGATGTGAACGTCCCGATATCAGATTTCTAATCAGACCGTAACAAAATGATAATTATAGAACAAATACACAGCAGTTATAAAAAAATAGTGTGCATCCAAAAAGCAACTTTTAGCATGTCCCCTGTCCCTTTTGAATTTGATAGATCCATGTATTTGTTTCATCTTTTCCAAGACAAACAGACAGAATTCACTCAAAACTGTAAAGCAGTGATGGGAAACTAGAACCTTAAAAAAAAGAAATGCTGTGAGATCCTTGAGCCACTAGAGCCCAACAAAAGCTCTTTTATCTGACCATCGCACACACACAGCTACACAGCCACGGCATAGATCGCACAACCACAAAGGATCGAAAATGTGTTCAAGTCAGATGGAGCAAGAAAAAAGTTACAAGACAATTATTTAACATTTACATCATTACATTGAATCTAAGACGAGGATCATACCGACAGGTCTTATAGCAATGTCACCCATCTTTTTCTTTTTTTTTTTGGAGCAAATCCTGACACACCAACCTGAGGACAGAAAGGGTTCTCCACGTCTAGGTAGTACTCGCTCCGCATCTTCTCATAACTTCCACCTGAGCTCCTCAGGCCAAACATGATGGCGACTTTAGCCAAGTGCTCCAGCATCCAGGAACCTTGTGCAGCATCCTATGCCCGACAGAACCCTGCCTGCGCTCCGATGCCACCCGGAGACCCACCCTTACTGGACGACGACGACCCCCCCCACCTCCCTTCTGCCTGGTTCGTGCCCTGGGCACGCAGCGGCCAAGGCAGGCGTGTGAACTGTGAATGAGGCAGGCCGACCGCGCGGGCCAACAAGAGCACAGAGCGCCCCTTTAGTTGGGCTAACGCTAAGCGGCGGACAGCAGGTGGGTCACATGAATACCTCATTGAGAAAGAGTGAGAGAAGTTGGAGAGGAGGAGGGGGGGGGGGAGAAACAGCAAATAGAGATAGACTGGAAAATAGTTTTGGGAAAAAATGGAAATAATGAGACGTAAAATAAGGGAATCTAGAGGAGAGAATAGGAGGTTGAGCTCCCCCCCACACACACACACACACACACACACACACACACACACACTCCTTAATCTGTGCTGAATCAATACCCCACTGTAACAGCAGCTCCCAGTCCCAGTCACTTGCTCCGCTGCCCCCCTGCATGCTGCCACAAAGGGCCAAGTCACGTCATGTGACGGCCTCTTTCACACAAGGCTCAGGGAGGGAAAAGGAGATCATATTCAGGGCGAGGAAGGGGGGGGGGGCATGCAGGCTAAAGGTGAATATTCCAGTGAGATTAGTCGGAATTAAGCAGCTGAACTTGAGTTATTCTGCTTACGTTGCAGTTCAAGGTGGTCTTAATGTTGTACTGAAAGGACACGGCTTGTTGAATAGAGGAAACGCTGTGCTGGCGGTTGCTGATGTGATGGATCTGTGTAATAACAAATAAGTAGGGCAGCACTCGTTTGATCAAATTATTAACAATATTCCACTTCGACACACGGGCGGTTTGAGCTCGGCATGTTCACCAGGTGTCCGACGAGTAGCTCTGCTCCTCAATAACGCGTCCTAATAAAAGGGCTTTGAGACATGTAGCACAATGTAATATTCATTTTGCTTCCGATTTGAGAACTAAGCCTTTAAAAGAGCAGGTCAAGGCTGTTTTTGGTGTTGCAAAGAAGGCATTCAATTTGCTGAAAATGGACACCGCTGTGCAGAACATAAAATATTGTTAACTAATTAAATTAACTGTCATGAAATATGACACGAGTGAACAGCTCTTTTATGTACGCAGTTCATATTTTATTGGAGTAGAAGAACAGTATTTCTTCTTCCAAAAAGACTCGCAACACTGTTCTTCCTAATTACACTGCCCAATGTTTAACGCCTGAACTGCTCCTTTGTTAGGAACGAGATAGAAGAAGACATGGTTGTGCTTTGAATGTTGCCACGTGTGTAAAATGAAGTAGTTTGGCTGAAGAGGGGAAGCAAAGAGCCTCCATAGACATTTCTTTATGCGTTTTCCTTTAGATGCACACATCTTTTGCATTTGCTTTGCTTTTGAGGCCCAAAGAGCATCTGGTTTACCCACAACCCTTCGACCTTTACATATGAAATAAGTCTTTTCAATATTTCCTGCTGTATAATTTCATAGCAGGTATAAATAAAGCACATGGATGCTCTGTTGTTGACACGCTGATAGTTTCATACAACCAGCAACCGCGCGCTGCAGACGAGTCAAACATCTTACAACGCTGCCGTCTCTCACCACGCTTCAGTCAGTTCCTCACCTGACCTATAATAAGCCTCCCTCTCGTTTGCTACTTATTTCTCACATGCGTTCTCCTTCTTACTTCACCTCCATCTCCTGCTGCCGTTTCCCTCCCTCATCCTCCTTTTCCCTTGCCTTCCATCTCCCTTAAGGATTTTTCATCCTGCTCTCCTTCTCTTTATTGTCCTTTTTCTTCCCCATAGTCTTTCATCTGTCCTTTAGATTCATCCCGTCCTTTTCTCTCTCTCTCTCTCTCTCTCTCTCTCTCTCTATGTTTTCCCTCCTCTACATCAGATCGGACTCTATGCCCATCACCCTCGTTTTTCCTCTCTCAACTTGTCTTCATTTTACAGTCCCGATTTCAATCTGCACTGCTCTTTTGTCTCTCCTCTGTTTGTTTATCCGTCCTTCTCCCCCCCCCCCCCCCCCGATATCTGCCGTCGGTGTCCTCCACCCCGACTTTACCTCCTGCAGCCACCGCGCTCTTTCATTCATTCGCTCTTTAATCTCCCTCCATCACTATGATTTCCTCCTTTGTCTTTTGGATGTGTGAGCAAATAAATATCTCACTCATGAATTTGCATACTTGTTTTTGAGGACGCAACTTATTACTGGTGGTGTTTTTTTTAAATATATTTATTTTTATCAATTCGTTCCTCTTGTCAATTCTCTCTCTCCCTCTCTGGCGATCCATCACCCTTCACCATCTGGACCCCCCGTTCTTCTCTCTCCCTCTCCCTTTTGTCTACCTGCTGATTCCAGTCTCGGCGAGTCGAGGCCAATCTGAGGACGTCTGCGCCTCAGAAGAAAAAGATGATGTCATCCTTCTCTCTCAGCGCCGGCGGGCAGGACCGGTGCTACCGCACCACGCAGATACCGTGGCTTACGCGATGCTGCCGCTTTTCAAGACAGGCAGCCTCAATTACACAGCGATGCCGACATCTGAGGCATTTCAGGTTGACTTGAATCCAACTTACACAATTGTTTTAACGCAGGAATGAATAAGTTGGAAGTTTGTGGTGTGCCGAGTATATTTGTATTACGTTAAAGTGATTCATGAGGAGTTGGAAGGACGGAAGGATTGGTTTTCTTCTTAAGTTAAATTAATGTGAGTAGAGGACACACAAATGCAAAATATATATTGAATAAATAAAAAGATAAAGATTAAAAAAGATTATATGTCAAAAATAATTTGATAAATCACAATTATGGGCTAGTAACCTTATGATCATATTTCATATAGCAGTCATAATTATGAGAAGAAATTAAATTATAAAAATGATCTTAAATGAAGGTTGTTAAAGTGGCAGTAACTTTGCTCCACATTGTTGCACTGGTTTTTTCCAGTATAATTTGCTTTATTACATTATTATTGAGGCCTCTAAAAATTCCCAACAAACACAAAAAAAATCAACTCTGTAATCTCAACTGGTACAGAAACAACCAGAGATGAGTGGTCGCAAGAAGACATTTACAGGGGTCACAGGTCAACAAGGTTGGGAACCACTGCTTTAGAGACTTCTGAGCTCAACGATGAGAACGTGTCCCTCAGAGAGACACTGACACAGAGCTACCCATGTTTAGCTAGGTGTCCACAGAAGGAAAAGCTCAGCATTAGTGTAGAAAGGCAAGGTACATCATCAACAGATGCAATAGGATGAATTCTTTGTATTCATTGCCTCATTTCATTGTCTGTGTTTTGGGGACTGTGGCATGTTTTTATTTCCAAACCTCGAGTGTGAAAAGGTGTATGCTGGAATTGCAGGTCCTATGGATGATGCCTGTAAGATTAACAAAAAAGCAATTTCCAGTGGTATGCGAATACAGATGAAGGCGACCTGTTGTCATAATAAAAAAACAATAATAAAAAGCACAGTGATGGACCATCAGTGGTTCATGCTCTGATCAAGGACAGTATTAATTATATCCAACTCAAGGACAAAGACGCACACACACACACACACACACACACACACACACCTTCTTTGCTCATGTGCTCTCATGTCTGGTTGAAGACGTGACAGCAGAAGGGACTCACAATTACAACCACTGGGTCATGGATGGGTAAACACACACACGCACACACACACACATTAACAGTCACATACGCTTACACACACACACACCACAACTACTTACTAGAGCTGGTTTCCATGACAACAGACGGGGAGGGAGAGAGAGAGATAGAGAGACATGGCGAAAGAGAGAGAGACTCCCGCCCCCTTTATCCCAGGATATAGAGTCAGATCTAAGAATGATGTATGATCAAGTGCAAGAGAGGAAGAAATAAAGGGAGGACGGCGGGAGGGAGGGAGGAGGTAGTGTGAAGCGTAGTGCAAGAGGAGAAAACAAAAGGAGACAAGTGAATGAGTGGAAAGAGAAGCAGAGAAATAGAGAGATGTTGCAGAAACAAAGATGTAAGAAAAGAAAAAAGAAGAAAAGATGGACAGACCGGATGAATAAATATCCACAAAGGAGGAGCTGCTGCTGCTTTTACAGGCGTTTTCAAGGTTGTTCCAACACATTTCCTTAGCGTGGAGACATTACATCACATCCAGACTCAACGGTTAACAGGAAGAAACAAAACAAGGCCTCGCTGCGCACTTGTATGCTGCTATGGTGTAATCCCCAACACAGAGATTTTGGCTTTTGCAAAAAGCATTTCTTTTGGCATTTAAAGCAACAAAGTGAATGTTGCACATATGAATATTCCTGGAACCCTTAAAGCACATACAAACATGTTTTAGTAACGTACCAGCGAGGCTGATTTTATGGTGGCAAAGCGGCCCTGGTTCTTGTAGTTTTGGGCCTGGCTGCTCTTGTCGGAGGAGGACGGCCTCAGCCCTTGCAGGTGGTCCCTGTGGATCCCATCGTCCCAGTTGTACTGATGGTCCTGAGTGAAACACACACACACACACACACAAACAGCACTGAGAAATGCAAACTGAGCACAAGTCGTCCATTTGTCAGAGTTGTCATCTTTTAAAACTGGCACTGAAGTAGTTTATAATGAACGTACACTTGACAGATTTTAACACTAAAAACTGAGCTAGTTTCTCTTTTTTTTTACTTTTTGAATAACAAAATTCCCCATTGATTTTAGGCGTACGGCGTCTAAACTTCAAAAGGAATCTTGAAATGTCAACACTCCATCGCGCCCCATTAAAAACATGTTCAGGAACCAGGGGACCAAAAGAGTCGATTCATGCGAGGAGGGAACTTCATCAGCATCTGAAAACAATGTGTGTCACTTTCATTTGTTCTCAGCTCAGCCCCTGAACTTGAATGTCTGTTCATAAAGTGACATCCGTATTCATGCACTGTCTAAAACACAAAGAGCAGATGAAGAAAGAGAATGAAAGAGCAGTGACAGCCCTCTCTTCACAGATGTTTAAGTCATGTGAGGATGTCAGGCATTGTGTTGACCTGTGTGTACTGAATGTATGCATGTGTGTGTGTGTGTGTGTGTGTGTGTGTGTGTGTGTGTGTGTGTGTGTGTGTGTGTGTGTGTGTGTGTGTGTGTAAGGTGACAGAGCTGTAAGTGGGGAAACAGTGGGGAGTGTGTGTTGCCGACATGTGTACACAGTCTTTGTTCTCTGGGTGTGAACGGTGTTTGTGATGAACTTGAAGCGATCTGCCAAACAGTGAGGACTGTGTCCGTGGTTTCCATGGTTTCAGGGTGTGTGTGTGTGGGGGGGGGGGGGGGGGATTACGCATACACTTGAAAATAGTAAGAGAAAACCCAGAGGATGTTCGCATGGAGCAATGTGTCCTTTCAATTTTAGAGTGCACAGTTATAGAGGAAGTGATACTTGTAACATTGCATGTGTTGATTATACTACATGACCACTAGACATGAAAGGACAGTTATTTGTTGCGTTTATAGTTTTCCTCGTCTTTAATCAGACTTTAGCTCCACCAGGGAGGATTTACCTTTGCTGGTGTTTACTTGTTTGTCTCTAAATCAGAAGGAATATTTCAAAAACCTGAATGGAAATCAATGGAATTTGGTGGACAGATGGGCGTCGCGTGAATGAACAATGGATTGGACTTTTGATTTGTGATCCGGATTTGAGATGTCAGCCATTCGATATTTCTCTTTTTGTCATGATGAAACACTAATCTTTAAATATGGGAATATGATTAACTCGGACTGAAAATAAATTAGAGCAGTGTTTCCTAAACAGCGGCACATGTACACGAGGGGTTACTTCTGCAGCTGTCGGGGGGGGGGGATCGTGGAAACATTGCGGAGTTGGTCTGCTAATTCATACAGAATAGATTTGGTAAAAAAAACAACAAATTTCTGTTTCGGAGGAAAATAAAAACATAATCTGGATTACAAATTGGTGTGATGCTTATCTTTGCTCACATCCCTATACTAAACTCTTGTGTCCCCACAAGACCTCCAGTGGGTTCATACAATGATATAGAAGTGCATCATTTAGCATGAAAACTCTGCCATCAACAGTCATTGGCTCGAAGGAAAACGCAGAATAACTAGTATAATAACTGTTTATTCTCTAAATTAGCGCAACAGCTTTTCTGAGGTTTTACTATAATATTTTGTACAGCGTCGTAAAGTGTGTTTGTAGTAAATGCTCAATTTCAAATGCAGTTTTCAACCAATAGCAGCACTTTAAAGGTGTGACATCGTCATCAGCTGTGACTCTGGTGGTGTCGATGAAGGGGCACTCAAGCTCATCTCCTCACACGGGAGGATTCTGGGGAACTGCTCTCCACTTCCCAGCTCTGGTTTGGTATGTTGTGACCTGTCACCACCTCCCTCCCACCTTCCGCCATGTCGCCCCTGACTTTTACCTTCTTGGTGTGTGGGGAGGACTCCAGGGTGCTGCTGTAGTCCTGGGGGTGCATCATGGTCATGTCGGAGCAGCTGTCGTCCAGCACCTCCGGCATGCTGGTCACGCTGCTGCTCTGGCTGCCCGTGCTGACCGAGGTGCTGGGGATGGAGTGGTTGCTTCCCAGGCTGTTCGTCTTACAGCTGGCTGCCTCGCTGTCCTGCAAGGGAACATCCACACATATTCATAAACGCATGCTTATCATAACAACCTCAAATTGTTCAGATGTGCATGTGCTAGTATCATTCACCTTCTAATGTTGATGCACATCTGTATGCTTGACATGTGTTCAGATTAGGAGGCCACTTGAGAGTGTGTACGCGATAGCTATAAGGAGTCAAGCTACACAGCTTTTAGGTGCAGCGGACATACTGCATACATAACATATTAGGATGTTATGAGTCCCTCCACACGCAGGGCATGTTCCCCTGAAACCAGGAAATGAGGTTTAGGACTGCAGGTTCTCTCAGTAAAGCCCTCAGTGAGGTCTGGTGGCCGCTCTGAATTGCGTCACATTGTGTAGGATGACATGACTGCTGTTCATGCTGCCTCAGGTCAGGTCAACTAAGTGTCAGACTACCATGGCTGCAGCTGGAAGGCTGTGATATGAAAGTTTCTGTGAGGATAAAGCCGAATTGAATTTGGTTTTACACAAACTCCATGAACAAAAACAAAACAAAAAAACTCTTGTTCTCCACTCGTCTCCTGCGACTGCTACTCCTGACAAACTCTTTTAAGCTCATCTCCCTGTTATTTATTTTTGAACTGATCAACCCCTCCCTCGTCCCTCTCACCTCCTCCTCCTCCTGGCTCTCTCCCATTGGTCCGTTGTGTTTCTCCTGGTAGAGGATCTTCTTCATCTTGCGGTACTGCAGGTTGTCCAGCTCGCGCACCGCATCCTTGGTCCTCTGGATGAGGTCGAGGAGAATGCGCGGCGAGCGTTCCCGACGCACAAAATCATGCTGGACGGAGAAGAAGAGGGAGAAAGTGAGTTAGTGGGGCTGGTTGGGTCAGAAGTTTTTCTTAAATGAGACAGAAGGAGGAAACAATTATAGAAATGTAAAAGTATTTTTTATTATTTTTATACAGTTTTATTCAGCTTTCATACCATACAATTCATGGATGTTAATGACCCCCAAAACAGCCAAATAGCAATTTCAAAAATGTACTTTTTATTTTATTGATGTGTACTTCCAAAGTTCTTACCTGAAGATATTTGTTAGACTACACATTACGTTTTAAATAAATTAAATTATAGCTTTCCTTGGAAAATAACAAACAAAAAACAGTTTTTTGCTGGAACGACGTAAGAAGTGTGTACGATATAAAATGAGTTACTGCTCAGTACATTTGAAAATGATGGTTTGAAAGCATCTCACAGTTGGAGGACCTAAAGGCTTTGCTGTCTGTCTGCTCTTACAGATCTTATGAATGGGGTTTAAGGATGTCTAATTTAACAGTGTTGGACTGAACTGCCTTCAACTTCTTTCATCCGGTGTATTATTTCAACGAGCACCTCGACTGTGCCCGTCACTAGAGGGCGCCTGTATGTTGCTCAGCCCGTCCTGGGAGTCCCAGCACTCTCCATCCTCTTGTACACTGAACACATGGGATCTGTGCAAGATTGTCCATAAAATCGATTTTCACAAATACTCTTAATCCTTTTCATTCCAATAAATGAAGTCGTCACTGTATTTGCCTTGGCACCAAGTTAATGACAGCTTCGAAATAATGACACAACCATTGAGTAGTAATATGCTGGTAATTAATTGAGAGGTTTCAGTCTTTAAACCCAATTTGTTTTTCTAGAAAGCCCATAAACATTAACTTCCCTGGAAAGAAAACTGTATTTATGGTAATAGTTGGAATTTAAGAGCAGAATCTTTGGGACAGAAAAGTATAGAAGACATCATGAATAAAAACTGGATATTAGAAACCTAAAAGTCCTACAGCAAGAAAGTTAAATAGAAATTACTTGTGAAAATATGCGTATTCAATGGTATTCTCTAGCACCGTTGTACACTAAACTCAGGTTGAACTCATTTGTTTCACATTTTAAAGCCGTGACCAGCTTTACTGTAAGAAGCCAAACTTTCTGTAATTTGATGGAGGTGTAATTGGGTGGGTTGGGGCATTATGCTTTTATGTAATTATTTATTTTGTGTTACATAACCAGCAGGTCAGTGTGGGTGTGTGGGGCTGGTGGGGGTCAGGTAAGCATGAGGTGGTGAAGATGTGCATTTTTATACATCTATTTAGCATATCTGTACTCTCGTCAAGATAAAAATTAAAAATAAAAAACGCTCTCCTCTCTCCTGCAGTTCCACCCACTCCACCACACACGTATTCACACCTCCCCTTAGTCACTCTCATTCATAAAATATTGTGTGTCTGAAATGTATGCAACCTCAGAGTACAGGACTAAAATATATATACACTGTATAAAAATCTTTGAGGTCTATTTCCAGCTCTCTTCCTCTCCATGTGACACATGCTGCTGGAATGGGTTAGTCAGGACACAGGGGAATGACATCATGCTCTGAAAATAGAGACGGGAGTGATTTGTCCCGTTTCCTGACGGCCCTACACCAGAGCGTGGGCGGTTGGCCTCCCCCGATTCTTCCTCGTTACGAGGTTAGTGTTGAGAAGAAGCGACGGCATCAGTGTATAATGTAGCATCTTCTACCAGAGGTACCGATCCATCCTCAGAGATTTACTCTGTTCGGTATCATCAATTTGTGACATTAAATGCAGTAGATCACACATTATCATTACGTTTTGATGTATATATTAAGATGATCATTTAGGTGTATAAATGATAAACATTAGGTTCATTATTGAAGTTGTTTAGGTCATAAAATGTACTTCTGCCTATGAACAAATATATATTTATTTAGTTCATTTTGAGTTTGCTGTATAAAAAAAAACTTTTTGGGGTACCCACTTTGCTTGAGCTGAACACGCTTAATGTACTAAAGGGATAGTTCAACATTTGGGGAAATACACTTATTCGGTTTCGTGCCGAGAGTTAGCTGAGATAAATTGATATAGCTGGAGCCAGCGTCTGGTTAGCTTAGCTTAGCATAAAGACTGGAAACAAGGGGAAACTGCTAGCCTGGCTCCGCTGGATCCACCTAGATGTTGTACAACACAGATAGTGTCAATCTTCTCATCCGACTCTCAGGAAGAAAGCATATTGACTGAGAATGGATTTTGATAATGGATTTATCATTTAAGTCGTGTATCAAGGAAGATGCCATGCACTGGTTCCAGCTTCTCAAATGTGAGGCTTTGCTGCTTTTCTGTTTCATATTATTGTAGTTGAATAATCTTTGGATGGTCGGACAGATGAATCAATTATAACACATCCTCTTGTGCAATGGGAAACTGTTCTGTTGCACTGGAGATATGTGCTTTGTGGTTAATATAGGGGGATTCAAAAAACAAACCCCCGAAAACCAAACAACCCAGAGCTATTTTTTAACTGTACATATTATTTAGCTTAAACGTATTGAGTACTTATGGGAGCAGGTCGTTATTTTATTATTTGCATAATTACTATCGTTGTAAATGAGGAATACAGAGGGGGAGAGAGTTTGTTTAACTTGAAGCCAGAACACTGATAGCTCAAGGCCCCCAGATTAGTGACCTGATTTCCCCTTAAAGAGCTGGGGGGGGGGGGGGGGGGGTGTCAAGTGTGAGTGCACTGAAAGAAAGAGTTATTTTGTGTGTGTCTGAAGAGAAAGTGGGGTATTAATCATAAGCTAACACCCCCCCCCCCCCCCCCCCCACCCCCCAAAGCCTTCACCATAAAGCAGCCCCTTCGACATTGATCTCAAGTCTGTTTGGTACTTATCCCTCTTTAATGTATTTTTGGCCCGGATTTAGGTCAGGGGTGTTGAATCCCAAAGTGAATCCCAATCTAAACGTCAAAGCTATCCAGAGCCCCTTAATTAGCCGCTACCTAACTTCACACCCTCGGGTGGGGCAGGTGTGAAAACTCCCCCTGAAGCTCCCGCACTGTTGAGCGTGAACGCCAAGAGCGTTAAACTCTTAGTGGGCCAATAGGATTACCTGTTGGGCCAATAGGATTACCTGTTGGTCACACAAACAGAAAGGTCAACCCCTCAATCACAGTGTAACACAACCAACGTATGCGGATAAACGCTGAGGAAGCTCATTGTGTTTTAGTCGGGTGTTATTGGGCTACGACATCATCCAGTCTGATATCATACCGATATAATAGTCATATATTACACAGACCTGGCAGGATGGCTAAAAAATGGTATTATTAATAAAGGCTGCCTTTATGATTTTTACATCTTTATTTTATGGGAACATTTAGACTTTTATTTGAAAGATAACAGTGGAGAGGGAGGGTGATATTAATATTTGAAGCATTAGCATTTTTATCTTGGATATAGCAGTAACACAAAAATCTCATGAAAGGGACTCGTAGTACTTCAGAGGTCCAACTAAGTCGACCTGGTCATACAATGTTTTTGCAAAAACGTTCTGTAAGTCATATAATAAACAAAAGAGTGAAGCCTTTCGTGTTTCGTTTGACTCTGTGCACGAAGAGAAACATATACTTGTTTTGTACTTCCTTGTTTTAAATCTGTACAATGCATATGATGGAGTGGAGAGCGAGAGCGAGAGAGAGAAAGCTGTTCTCATCTTGAAGAAGACACTGTGTGTATGCTTGCGTATCAGAGAGTCGTGGGTGGGTGGGAGTGACTCATCCACATGGCTCAGGGACTGAGTGAGACAGGAAGTGAGGTCACAGCTGGAGGGATTACAGAGGAAGCCCACTCACTCGTAGCAGCTCCCCCGAGGAGGGTCTGTCCTGAGGAATTTTCAGTAGGCAGTAGTCGATAAAGCTCCGGAAGGGGTCAGACCTGGGTGACGAGAACAGTGAGGGAGTGAGTTCTCAGTCAGACATATTTAAATAAGAATAACTTTAGCAGAAATAGCAGTGACAATCTAATTATAGACTGCCTTCAGCCACACCTGACTGTCAATGAATGTTTAACTCGATGAGTAACGCTCTGTCCTGTGCGTTTATCGTATCAATGAATTAAACCGGAACAATCCTATTTAATCTCTTAGTGCATCCCTATGTATGAACCATATATGGATTATGTAAATATGTGGAGCAATAAAAACATAGGAGCCACTGGAGCTGTGACACAGACTCTGATCTAAAAATATCCTCGTGAAAAGACAGTGTATGTATCACTGTGTTTGGATTGCTAACATTAAAGTCAAATGGGGGTTCTATTTAAGATTTTGGAGTCGTTGCGGGGTCAGTAAATGCACCCATCCACCACCTCCTCCTCCTCCTCAACATCTAACGTCCTCTGTGGATCGCCGAGGTCCATGAGAGCACTTTTATGTCATGCCCAATGTGTGTGTACAGTGTGGCCTCTGTACTGAAGTTACACCACACAGCCGATGTCTCTACTAGTCTCATCTGGCGGGATGTTGCTCACGCCTCGGGGCCGCTGGAGCTCCTCCAAAAATACCACAACCCTGCGCCGCCCCACACAGTCGCTCGCCTCAGCACGATGCTGGAAAAAAACGCAAATTTCACAACTTCAGGCAGCAGATTCCAACTAATAAGACTCCACCTGCCTCGTGTTCCTGATGACTGAGCCCATGACATGTGCTCTCTTTTGAGGTGTAACAATAAGCACAGTTGGGGTTGCAGGGTTCAGGAATGTCTTCAGGCTGCTCTGAGGCAGGTAGAGAACCACTTACAGCCTCTCGCCTCGCAACACACACGCAAACACCAACACGACTCTGCATGCTGAGCACCAAACGCAACGCTTCACTCTCATACCACGGTGGTGAAAGCATAGAAGAAGATCACAAAAAGGTAAATTACAGGGAGAACATCAAACAAAGGGTTAATATTTCATGAGTGTTGTTTCCCCCCCATGAGAGTCGCACTTCACATGCAAAGTGTGAGTGGTGGCTTCAGCAACTCAGACAATCGGTGGAATATTTGCTGACATCCTGCTAGTAACCTTTTAGATCAGCTACTTATATGTATACATTTACATATCTATCCTCTTTCAAGCTGTGAAATACGTTAACCTAATCTCATACTAAATCCCTCCATTCCTTCCACTCATCTCCAGGTTTGTGCAAGCAAAATAAGAATGTGGAGGAGGATGGAATATTTGCTGCTTCGTTGAGATAGATAGATAGATAGATACACACACACACATACATACATATATACACACACACCATAAATTAGATGGGTATAGTGGCTAGTTTAGAGCATACAGTAAGTGTTAACATTAATGCTCCAGCTGGCCCAACTAACTTGTTTATAAAATAATTCATCTTCCTAAATTTGAGTCCTCCAAGCCACAACGCCATGATGATGTTATTATTATTAAAGATCAGGTTTATTCATTTGAAAAGGTGCTCGTCAACCATGTGGGTGAGACGCTGTTGCAAAGACACAGCTGAGAGCTTTTTAAAACCTGCTGGCCTAAAATAAATTGTTTAGTTTTTTTTTTTTAATGTCTGGAAGGACAGTCTCTAGAGAATCTATTGGCGTCCACAATCGTAAGCTGTGATGCTGAGAACAGCAAGAAAAAAAACATAGTCTCTTTTCCCACAATATTCTAGTTAGTATGGCAAACACAAGAAGATGTTTTAACTTCTAGAACAACATTAGAATAATCGCACTGCTTTTGTTTTATGCTGATGTACACGACACTATGCCCTACAGCCCAGCAGGAACGCTGTGGTATTTACACAGTATTACTTTAGTCGAGGTTTCCAAGGTAATTACATGAGACTTTAGAGCGTGACCTCGCACAAGGCCTGTTGCAGGGATCATAGGTCGGGCAGATTAACACAGGGATGTCTTACCCTGACTGAGCCCGGATCGGATTGAGCTTTAATGTTCACAGTTGAGTGGAAGTATTGCATCACCAGTTCCACTGGATTTTCTTGGTTTGTGGAGGATTGTTTAGCTCAATCACCATCTTTTAAAAACATTTCGTTGTGTGCCAGTTTGACTGATCACATATTGGACAGCATTCTGCAAAGACTAAGCTTTTCATAATTAAAAGGATTTAAAAACAACAACAACAAATCACTGAATGGTAATATTTGGGAGGTTGGTTTTCAACTCACCACTCGTTGGACTGTAGCGTGGGAGAGTCGTTCTGTGCGATGTGATATAAGGCACTCATGGCATTCATGTTGAACAAGGGTGGTTTGCGCTCCGCTAAAATAGGAAAAGATGGCGAGAAGTCAGCGAAAGATGGAGAAGAGTGATGATTCAGAGCCAAGTTTACACAATCACCAATCAGCTTCTCCGTTAATGAGGCAGATTCAAGGTCTCTAAAGCATGCAGGAAGAAATGAGATGTTTTTCTGTCGTCCCGTTTCACAAATCATTTAAAGTCAGCTTCAATGTGTTCTTCATGGGCCTATGAATGCATCCTTTGACCTGTAGGTAGAGACGTATGCTCACCCAGTTCAATACAGGTGATCCCCAGGGACCAGATGTCCACTTTCCCCTCGTACTGACCCTCGTCCATGGCTAGGATCACTTCTGGGGCCATCCTGAGGACATGCAAATGCACACAGGCACGCATAGTTGAAGTATGGGGGGGGGGGGGGAAATCCATGAAAATGTTATAATCTACTAAGCCTCTCAGAGCTTTTAAAGACCCTGGTGTGCTGTGATAGCGGCTCAGTTTTAGGAAAATATGAGTGTGTTTCTGTAAACGTGGAGTGGGACAACTTGTGTACGTGTGTGTGTGTGTGTGTGTGTGTGTGTGAATTTAACAGAACAAGTGAGACGAACTTGTGTGCTGCTGGCTTTTGGCATCGTGAGAGTCCATCACTGGTCCAGCTGTTAATGTAATGACTTTCATTCACCAACAAAGCTGCATGAAGTGTGTGAGTGAGTACTATGGTGCGTAAGCGTAGAGCTGAGGATTTCTATACGAGAGGTAAACAACAGAGGGCATCACAGTAGCTTCTGTTAACAATATAGAACAGAGAGGTGCGAGTCTCAGGAAAGTCCTTTTCAGACTGGTGCAAGTCTCTGCCGGTCTGTCCTGAGAGTTTCTCGTCAGCTGATCATCCGATCTACCATTCAAATGGCAGTTTACGTCAATGTTTGTCCAAAATGTCACCACTTCATCCCGTTAGACATTTGTGTGGAATTGTCGTAATTAGCATATGTATTCTTAAGTTATGGCCAAAAACGTTTTATGAGGTCACAGTGATCTCGACCTTTGACT
Source organism: Lycodopsis pacificus (assembly GCA_028022725.1). NCBI lineage: Eukaryota > Metazoa > Chordata > Actinopteri > Perciformes > Zoarcidae > Lycodopsis > Lycodopsis pacificus. Next base: position 14,338,602 of record CM051692.1, on the reverse strand, counting down.
ACCAAAATCAAATCAGTTCATTCTTGAGTTCAAGTGGACTTTAGAGACAACGTTGAAGAAGTTTTTCTGAGGTTGCACAATAGGACGTACAACCTGAAAAATAGAATCCCTCCGGCAACGACCGTCGTCAACGCATAAACAAATCCTATGATTTATGAGGTTGGCTTCAGGTTTCAAAATGTAAAAAAAAAAAAACTGACAGCCTGAAGGCAAACAACATGAAGAACACGTTACAAAGGCAGACGATAAAGCAATTAAAGCGGCAAACTTGTACAGAACAGTTGTGCAATTTCGATGAAACAGAAAGCAGACACTGAAGAAACGCACCAAAAAATATTTAGGTTCAAGCTAGTCTTCTCGGCACATGTAGTGGCGTGGTGTGAGGTCTTCTGTGTTGTGCCCCCATCATATGCGTGTGTGTGCGTCTTGTCGCGTTTATACTCACCAGTAAGGTGTTCCCACAAAGGAGTTGGCAGGTGAGGCAATGGAGGCAGAGCCGAAGTCGGCCAGTTTGACCTGACCCAGCTCCGTCAGCAGGATGTTACCAGCTTTCACATCTCTGGATGAGGAGAGGGGGGGGGATGAAGACTGTGAGCGTATATAATCATGGCAGCCAAAGGATCTATAAATGCATTGTGCTCTACCATCGGACTTGACAAAGAGGTCACTGGTGCAGTGTATTTATAGATGTGATATGTTTGTTTCAATGGGCTTTATGTCTTTTTAAAAATTCTGAAATGAGGCCTGTGATGACACAGCACAATCAAAAACAATTCATGCAGCGCCATCGTTGGATGCTAATCATATTTTGACCGCCATAAAAGATGATACTGTGGACACCGGTGAGACAGGAGGGTTGTTACCTCCTCACAGCGACGGCTGGACCGTACGTACAGAGATGAGGTTTTACAGCTTAATGAGTAAACGCTGCAATAAAAGGAGAGCAACAGCGTCTCTCATCTCATCTTATTGCCTGTCTTATCATGCTTTTGCTCAAGTCGCTTCATGTTCCTGATGGGAAATGTTTGGGGCCAGGAAACTCACTCACTCACCTGTGAATCATGTTATGGGAATGTAGGTAAGCCAGTCCTAGCAAGGCACCATGGGTAATAGCAGCAATTTCCATCTCTTGCAGTGGTTTCTTGTGAACTTGGGGAGAAATTGGTACAGAGGAGATGAGTAGGAGCCCTCTAAAGACTTGAATTATATAATAATGAACTGTCAGAGTTCTCCACAAATACCGTCATAATGAATACATTTGCATAAAGTTATGAAGTGCAAACCCAAAACATCATAGTTTTAGTCATAAAATAATATACCCATCTGTCCCGCTGATACAGCAGTGAGAAAGTATTCTCTTGGCTTCTACCATATGGATAACATGGGCTCCTAAGCGGGCTCCCTGTGGACTGTTGCAGTGACAGGGAGACTGCGTGCCAAAGCAAAAGGTCACAGCAGAACTCTAAAAGTCCCCAAAACCAGGCCAGAGCCAACTGTCGCGACTAAGTCAGTGACGGGTACACTCAGGTGCTTAAAATAACACATTAGGTTCAGCTTAGCGGATGGACCGTTGAGGTTAAAAAAAAGGGAAATGTTTTTTTGGTTTGTTAAAAACAAGTAGTTAAGCTAGACACTAAATCAAAGTAACATTGATATGTCCTTCCATCTGTATGAATCCTGTGAATCAAAGTGATGTGTGAGGACATGGAGGACTTTGCTCTGTCATCTCTTATGTTTTAGTACGGTTCACATGTCTAAATCATGTCAAAGAACCGCAGGAAACAGCCAGAGACAGAACATGAGGTTTTAAGGGTTTAAGCGGTAAATGCAGCAATCGTATAGCAAAACCTCATGAACTAATGTCATAGTCATCTGGACTGATGTTTATGTTCAGCTACTGAGAGGGAACATCAGGTATATTAATACATACAGAGAGAACACAGTGCAAGTCTAAGTCTAGGCAAGTCTACTGTGGTCAACTAAAGAACATGTTATATGTCGTTTGTTTAATCCAAACAATAACCCAAACGGGGTTTTTAGCCTGTATTGAATAGGTTGAGTGAGTTCAAGAATATGTAGGTATTTTCATTAATCATCATAACTATTTTATACTATTTGTAGGCCAACTTTCCAAATACAGTTACTGAAAGAGGTCAAGATAATAAACAAATACAAAAAAACTTTTATAGTTGTAATATATATATATATATATATATATATATATATATATATATATATATATATATATATATATATATATATATATATATATATATATATATATATATATATATATATAATTGTTTAAACGTTCATAAATATACTTACCCTCTAGTAAATCTGATGCGGAGCCCAGGCAGTACTCCATCACCAGCTGAAACAGAACACAGTCACAGCTGAATAACTTTCTATTCACATGCGTGTGTCAAATATCCTTAACAAAAGCTTCAGGTCACGTTTGTGAATACTTCTAAAATTGTTCTCTAAAGCAAAGGGATGACATTGTGATGTCTGCAATGGAGGTGGTACTGATTAGGACAGTAGTAGGCAGTAGGAAAACACAGCTACTAGCAGGATATGAAAATAAATAAAAGACAAAGAGGCAAGAATTCAGACAAAGAGGACAGGAAGAAAAAGATAAACAAACCATGTTGCAAGACTGAAACAAAGAGTGGAACAAAGGGAGATGTGGACACGGATCCACTAACCCAGGCAGTGTTGTCTTTCAAGTAGCAGCCTTTGTACTCAATTGTGTTCGGGTGTCGCAGCTGTCCCAAAAACTTGACCTCCTTAATGATGTCCTGCCACTTCTGCCGAAAACAAAAATCAGACACACAGATGGTTTACGCACTGCAGGTACAATCACAAGTACACTTAAGTGGGAACTGCTGGGACTTTTGATTGCACCGGTGCAGCTGGCTTCACTGTAGTAACCACTTCAACAGGTATTATGAACTTCATACATCTGTTACCATTGTGTATAGACAGACAGGAGGGGGTTGTTCAATAGCCCCGCTCAAAGACAAACGAGAAACACGGTCATAAAACGCATAAATTGAAAGCTAGCTCTCAGGGGAGGAGGAGACGAAAGCCTCGGCTAGTTAGGAACATTGTGACAAAGTCATGCAGGAGCCCTCACATAAAACCATCACTCAACGGATTATAAGAAGAAAGTTCACCAAACCACAGAGAAGCGGCCTCCAGTTTAAATGGAGAGTAAGCTGTGATCACATAGGACGCCTTCTCAAACATGCTGTAAGTGCTTGAGGGAGGCCCATGTTCCTTTAGGGTCACTAACCATCAAAAACAAGACATCTCACAGTCTCACGAGCTACAGTCAAGCTTTGGGTGAATATGATTCGAGAGGGACTTTTAGCACTTGTTCTCACTGTTACTGGATTAGAGACAGTGAGAAATAAATGTCCGACTGTGGGCTGACCAAATGAGTGAGTGAGGTAGTCTTCCTTACTTCGGTAGTCTGCTTGCCATTATAGGACATCTTTTTGATGGCCACCACCTCGTTGGAGTAGGAGTTACGTGCCTGGAGAAGAAAAACAGGGGAGGTGAGATTGTGGTAGTTTTGTAAATTTGACGTATGAAAACGTAGACCGACAACCCTCACAAATACACATGCAGCAATCCTCTCTCAAGACATCACAGGGCTCTCTTTTTTAGTCCCCTGGCAATTACACTCTATAAAAAGAATATGGCATGAATAAATGAGTAACTGACACACATTGATACAACACACTTATAAAAGCTATTTAATGGCTGTATGTGACATGACTAGAACGATGCACATTCCTGAAAAATGTTAAATCTTTACATTAAGTTTCACACATTCTTACAAACGCGCCACATGCGGTATTGTGCTAAACTGAATACTAACAGGGTGACGCAGCAGGGAAGAGATTATTCAAATTGAAAAGGAATGAACGCTTTACTTTAACCTCCCCATTTAGCATTTAAAAAGATGTAATAGAATTGTCATTCACTGTGTTTATGGGTGCTTACAGAAGGGGCTAAAGTTGTTAATAAATACATAAATAAAAACTTATTTCTGTTTACACCCATGTTACAGTGAGTTATAAAGCACTTTTTAAAAATGATACTCATGAATGCTAAATACGGGGTTTAAAGCAAAGTGTTACTAACTCATGTATGCCTTAAGGGTGATCCAGATGTGAGCCGGATAAATTCGGTGCACGCAAAGCATCATAATGCCTGAGTGATGCAGCAGAAACAGATTCTCTCATTTGAATTTAAACACATTTCCGCCTGATCAAAGCACTCAACAACGTGATTAGGGGAGGCCTGCAGGTAAGTGATATGTGGTTGTTCTGCAGCTACTGTTGCTGCTGGAGTCGCCTGAGCACATCCACATGCTAAACCCGCGGTGTTAACCTCAAAGGCATTTGGCCTTAGGAGCAGCAGCGCTGCAGCTCAGCCTAAGCTCTCATCTCCGCTTCATCCCACTTTCAAATGAATGGGAATTTCATGTTGAGATTCACATGGAATTACAGTAACAGCAGGCAATGGAGTATACCCATTTGGTTCTTTTTTTTCCCAGATTCATCTGGACCTTATGATTGCCTGTCAGTTCATGCATAATAGTCATTCCCTCCGGTGTGATGTATAGATGGCTATAGAAGAGGGGGGGGAAAAAATCATGTAACGCTGAAATATTGAAATGCATTCAGGCCAATTGTCATTGCAGAAGAAAGGGGATGCATCAATAATTACATGAGGCTAATTCGTTCAACATGCACTATACAGTAGTGCTGTGTGTGTGTCTGCATACCCAGCATGGGGAATTTCCCCTTGTACTCTTCTATAATGGAGTTCCTCCTTAATCTTAACATGCATACACTGTGGGTGCACAAACAACTCTCTACATTTCATTGGCTGTGCATGCATATTCAATAATTTAAAAAAATGCACACGTTTACAAAAAGGGCACACTGTGCCACTGTACCGTTCCCTTCTAACACGCACTTGACGAGCCGCTGTCATCTTTTATAGTTCTAGCGTTGCAAACATTTACTTCCTAAATGTTAGATAATACAACCAGATCAAAGTACTGTAAAAGCTCAGCTTATCGTTGTCGTTTTGTTATACCAGCATGATAACCGATGTCATCACAAGGTGTTATTTCCTACATGTATGCTCGAATATTTGTGAGCAGATCAGTCCTTTCAGTATGTAAACTTTGAAGGAAATGTGTTTTATTTTCACTAAAGCTGCTCGGGATAGGAGCTAAAGCTAATACTAGTTGTAATGTGGACAGCATAAGTGTGTCAGTGAGCACATCAGGGCAGGATTTAGAAGCACTCTGGAGCATGTTAGCCAGACGGACATGGGAACCAGGGTTACTCGTGATGTACTGAGGCTGTGTGTGTGTGTGTGTGTGTGTGTGTGTGTGTGTAAATGACATGGCAGGGAAGAGGATGGTAAAACCCTGCCAGCCAAGAATATCCTGCCCCACTATGGACGGCCTCTGTTTTTCTATACCAAGAAAACAGCTGTCTTAGGAAGGAGGGAGGAGGCTTATCGCCCCCAGCCCTGCATCTGGAGGAGAGAGGAGAGGAAATGACGAGACTGCAAAGAGACGCGATATATGTTCAACCCCATTTCCACACAGCTTTAGAATCAAAGGCTTGAGGAGTAATTAGTGATGACGAGATTAATAAGAAAGGCGACAGAGAAAGTGCGAAGAGGGAATCTGTCTCTACACTGCATTCACTGAGCCGTAATGTAGCGGGCTACACTTATAACACGTGTACAAATCAATGAATCGATAAGGCGGGACCTTGCTCATAAACAAATCATAGCGATACTCGTGTATTAATAATCACCACGTAGTAAAGGGCTAAGAGTGCCTTGCTTAATGGTAGTAAGTATATTAAATGGTTCAGCCCGACATTCACACGCAGTCTTTCTTTCTACAATGAACCATGAAACTCAATTGAGGATACATTTCTCAACCAAATGTTTCAAGGTCCAGTCATATTCAATCGATAAACTTTGTATGAACAGACTTGCAATGCCGCAAAATAGTGCTGAATATGATTGTGTGAGAGATGGTCGATACAGAAGTCAATGCCCGACAGAAACTTTTGTTATTCCAAGATCTTCATGTGAAATGTCTCAACAATGTGGCCATGACAGTAGCTTTTCCTTCTATACACAATGTCCTCTATTGAGATTTGTTCAACATAGGACATTCACAGAGCGGTTCAATTCCAGCTTAGAGGAGGTCCTTCAAAACTCTCAATAAACCTTCGTGGCTTGTGAAAAAGTACAGGAAATGGTGAAGTGGCACTTACGAAGTAGACGGCCCCGAAGCTGCCATGTCCGATCTCGTGCAGGTCACAGAAGACATCCTCGGGGTCATCTTTGAAGAAGAGGTCGGCCAGCTCGGGGTCCTTCGGCACTCCTTTCCGTGTGGACGACGGCATTATGGGCTGGACATGAGCTAGGCGCCGGGGACGACGCTCACATACACACTACTGCTGCTGCTGCCGCCACCAGATGTCCACGACGGGCCCGGCATTGGCCAGCTAGACCTGGGAGACAAAACGGACATTTGTTGCCTTCAAGTTATAAAGACTCTTCAACTTAAAACGAAAAACAAAAACCTAAAGACATCACTTCCTGTGTGCAAGAGAATTTGGACCTGAACCAAATATTGACACTATTCAAACAGCGTGTATAGTGATTTACTATTAATATAATCAGTATTATATGAATTGCTAAAGCATTACACTGACAAACACTACGCTGGTCACTGATTCCTGGAAACATCCAGACACTGTTTGATCAAATATTACTTCACAGCCCCTTTGAAGAATATCCACATTCATGTCCGTCTGTGTGTGTCTGTGTGTGTATGTGCGTATGCCTTTCTATTGTGCACTTGCGAGGACACAAGACTGGAAAAAAACAGTCATATGATGACGGCTAGCTGTCTGGTCCTGCTGCTCATCCAAGTCACAATCACACTTGCTCCCGTAAACATGAGCGTGCGCACACACGCGCACGCACAACACCATTTACAGCTGAAGCTGAGTCACTGATGCATCATTTCCACACATGCACAAAGTGTAACAGTTGCCTGCGTGTGTGCAGACACACACACACACACACACACACACACACACACACACACACACACACACACACACACACACACACACACACACACACACACACACACACACACACACACACACACACACACACGTTTTGTATCACAAGGCTGCAGCCAGGCTGTGAAGCGTGTACGCATCCTGGACACCCTGCTCCAGTTAGCTTCGCTGCACATGCATCACACACACACACGTGCACACAGTCACACGCCACCTTTCTCTCCCTCTCTCTCTCTCGCTCTCTACCATGAAATCTCTGTGCACACCGGCCAGATGCAGCAAGCAAAATCTGGCTCCAAAGGCCAGCCCCACACAGAGCGAGCTGACGTACAGGCACAGGCAGCAAGACACACAGGCGCACAGGCCAAGACACTAAGCATCAGCATCATCCTAATCCCCTGCTCTTAAAGGGATCCAAGGCATCACACCCACTCCAAAAATATCAGTCTTAAAGGCAAAGTACTGGGCCCTCTGTTCAGATGTAGAAACAACTTGGGGAGGGATTGCTTTAGGTAGGACTATTGAATGACCCGATCCTAAATTGTTCTCCAAATCTCAATGCGATGGTTATATTTTGATGCTGGTCATTTGTTACCCTGTGAAGTATAGAGAGAAGGAAATGGGTGATACTTTAACTTTGGAAAAAACTGAAGCTTTGTGGTGGCTGTGAGGGGGTGATGAGCATCAAAGTTAGGACTATATAATCAGGGATTTATTTTCGAGGCATCGAGCCAACCTACTGCCAACTACAAAGCTGCCATAACATAACATCCCAGCATTAAAGGCGGCCCGCTGTACTGTAGCCTGACTAAAGTAAATTTCATGGCTTAGATTCCTCTCTAAGAATGCACAAGCTTGGAAATGGAAACCATCACGGGTTGCCACGTAAACAACAGCCATGGTTTCAGTTTACCCGCTTACACAATGTGAAAGATCACATATACAGGCTCACATGCTTGATCGCCGAAGCATTTTTGAGAAGCATGACGGCTTCAGCCGAGACCTCCGCGCCTGTGATAGCAGCGTGACGGATGAACTGTAGAGTACAGCAGAGCAATGCATACAACCTGTAGGTTGCAGATATTTGTGTACGCTAACTTCACGGTTACCAGCAGTTCAATTGAAAACCACTTAGTTGCACTGCTACCAAGTATTCTTCTCTGGGCTTGAAGGCTTTCATTAGATGCGTCGTGTAATTCTTGTTCTTCAGATCAATGAACTCTTTTAGCACTAAAAGTTTGTTTAGTAGCAAAGCACCAATGAACTTCACCTTTAACAAAACCAAGCAGCATCTCCATTTGTATGTGTGTGTTTAAGTGTGCATTACTTGTGGTTGTGTGTGTCTCCGGGTTGCATCAGTGCTGTCTGTCTCTAATCTCTCCAGATAGCTACTGAAATAAAGACCGACACAACCCACTCCCTATCAAAAACACACCCCCACAGCACGTGCACACACACACACACACACACACACACACACACACACACACACACACACACGGGAAGAACCCCATGTGAGGTAGCTTTGAAAGCAGATCTAAACCACATCCATGGAAAGACTCAGCAGATGAGTAGAAGGCAAAGAGAAATGGAGCAAATGAACACAGATGTCACGTGAACACTGCACACCTCCCTCTCACCCTTCCTCCTCCTCCACTAAGATGTGTGAAGTGATGCAATGTGGCAACAACAGGTTGTAACACAGGGGGCTTGGTAAAGCTGCCACTAGTCCAGCAAAGTCCTGTGTTTGGACAGACCACTGTGTGTGTGTGTGTGTCTGTGGTTACTGGGGATCTATGAATGGTATTGTGCTGAGAGAGCTGATTAGGCAAATGGCTTAGACAGATTTAACGCTCAGTGTGTGTGTGTGTGTGTGTGTGTGTGTGTGTGTGTGTGTGTGTGAGAATTCTTTACTAGACGTGCGCTGCTACGCGACTGCGTGACACTGTACCTATGTATAGGTGTGCATTAGTGTGCCTCGCATGCACACACTGGTGAGCACATGAGACTCTGTGTGTGTGTGTGTGTGTGTGTGTGTGTGTGTGTGTGTGTGTGTGTGTGTGTGTGTGTGTTAGTGTGGGGGTGGGTAACGGTGCACAACAAGATTTGTTGTATACATCATTCAAGAAATTATATTTGAAAGAGATTATACGGTTTAATCTGGCCTGGGTTACTACATACGTTTACACTGCACGACGCTTAACACTTTAATAACAGACCTATGTTGTTTGTTTATCATATTCTATTGTACATTTTTAATTAGGTCTTATACTATTGCACTGTTTATTGTCACGCACCAAACACCAATTCAGAATCCTTGTATGTGCAAACACATTTGGCAATAAACCGTTTCTGAGTCTGAAACATCCGACATAAAACGGATTTTTAAGGACAATCAAACTGATTTTCTTGACAGCTAATATCTAAACGCTTTGATACTTTCTCGCTCAAGACATTTTAGAGATAAACGTTTTTTGTAAGTTTTCCTGTACATTTTCCTGTACATTTTATTCTGGCAGCGTTGGAATAACGCTGCCCCCAGGGCCCCCGTTGGTTCTGTGATGACTAATTGATGTCCCAACATGTTGGTGCAGGACCAAGTCCAGCGGGCTGCTGGAGCTGGCTCTACACCAGGTGCTGCAACAGACATAGCTAAATGGGACATCCCACTGTCTACTCTTGGCCAATAATATGCAAGAATAAGAAATATACACCGTAAAAAATAAATAAAATGTAAACGTCATCGCCGATCGTGATGTGTTTGATATGCATTGAGAAGGAAGACGGACATCGCTTCAGAAGGAGCCACAGTCTGTTAGAATGAATCTCAATCAGATCAGAATCCAGGTCAAACACAATTTGCAACAAAGAATAATAATATTATAATAATAATAAACACTGGTTTTGTTTCCTGTACAATTCAAGCATTTAAAAACAATCCAAAGTCTCCATTTTTTTATTAATTTCAGGTGCGGTAAAATATTATGAAGATTCAGAAGATCTTGCAAGTTCTTGCAAATAGTGCAAGATCAGAGGAATCACCAGATTTGACTCATACAAGACAGAAAAGAGGATTATGTCAGATGACATTATTGTATATTTGCCTTGGTGGACTAAATAGATGCATGAAAACGTGTTGGGTTGAGTTTGATAAAAAAACATCTCATTCTCCTTCCTATCTTATCCTACACCAGCTCCTTCTTAACTCCTTCATTGCGAGAACGCTTCCCTTTGATCATTGGGTTTTAACAAGAAAAGCTTTGACAAGGAAGAAAATGTGATTTTCTTATCATTCCTTTCGCACTCAGTCTCCTGGGTTTGCCCGTATTCTGTCTAAACTCTTGTGAGAGTGCAAGTGAAGTGCATTATTCTGTATTTGCACCATTACACACAAGCGTCCATATGTGTGTGTGTGTGTGTGTGTGTGTGTGTGTGTGTGTGTGTGTGTGTGTGTGTGTGGCCGAGGGGGGGGGGGGGGGGGGGTTTAGCGGCTTACTGGCCCCCCTACCGGCTTTAGGCAGGAACAGGAATTAGGCAGACTGTGGGAATTCTTACTGGGATTAAAATCACCAGCTCTAATCAGAAAAAAAAGAAATGTTAAATCCGCTAAATTGTGCGTTGAGACATAGAGAGGGCAGTATGTGCGGAAGAATAATAATTACGTAATGATTCAGCTCCATCATGACATTATAGAGAGAGCAGGCTCAGCGCTTTGGAGTTGTGTGTGAAGGTGCACATGTACGGTAGGTAGAAGTGAGCAAGGAAGCCTGGATCATACACACACCTATTAAAATAAATACAAAAAGAAAATAAATCACTGCACTTGAATACATCTTTTAAATAAAAGGGTAAAGAATGCCAGAGGATAGAGGATTACACCAGGATCTCACCAGAGTGCAAGCTCCCTGGAGAGCGGTGCATGCGTGCGCGTGTGTGACGCGTGTGTGTGACGCGTGTGTGTGACGCGTGTGTGTGCATGCCTCCTGCATGACATTAAATGGGTCAACCCCGTTATGAATAATATAGAAGCCTAATTACATGCACAATGCCAGGTTGCATGGTGATGACAAGCCAATTTAAAAAAGGGCCAAATGTGATACGGCTGTTTCTTATCAGGGACAATCTGAAGTGGCCGTTTCTCCTGTGACTCAATACACATTGCATGGATAGCGTACAGGTATCCATGTACACACACACACAATCTTATTGGTATGTTACAAAAGGTCCATCCTCTATACTGGCCCCTCGTGCACTTCAGTCATATCTATTAAGAAGTGTCTGAGGTGCTCACCGTCTTTATGTCAACTTTGAAGATTTTTATGACCAGAATGCACACTACAATGCTGTTATTATTCTCATATGAAACCCTCAGATGAAGGTCCTAAGGCACTCTTCGTTTAATCAATTGCCTGACCTTTTTCTCGGGTCGAAGTTGGGTGGAGCTATGATGGGAAGATATGTGGGGTCAACTATCTCAACAAGAATGACAATAGAAGTTCTCTTCCCTTCACAGGTGCAACTACAGAGATTAGAAGTGATATCAGTCAAGCAGGTTTTGTACACAAATAAGTGAAGCCTCCTGTATGGGTGAAGCTTTGAGCTACCATGAGGCTGCTTGTGTACAGGTAGTCTGTCCTCTTACGAGCCGGCAAGAGAGAGGAAGTGCAGACATTTGAAATCAGCCGTTGTGTTGCCCCAAGGGTCGTACTGTTACCCAAAAAACCTCGACCACACATCATCCCCACGGGCTCATTTCCCACTCAGGGTGTGACTCAGACTCAGCAGCAAGATTTGCAGACGGGAAATGATCTAATGATCGGTGTTGTTGGCTCTCTCTCAAGTTGACAGAAGGATTTACATTATTACCTAATTCACAAAAGACTCCAAACCACAGACAAACCTCCGTTTTCCTTTCATCACTACAGCTGAAAGAGGCCTGAGCAACACAACGTTCAATGAAAAATTTAAGCAAAACAAGAAACAGTGGTTTTCAAAAAGAAATATTCAAGACTACCGTTGTCGACCACATTCAGCTGCAATATTTCATTTCTAATCAATTAACAAATACTACAGTCTTCACTTGAATACAAGACATTAAGAGTGAAGTGCAGCCACAGAAATGCAACTTAAAGTCTATCACATAGATCCGACATGAACCATCTAACACGTAATACGTTCGTCTGGGCTAGCAGGTTTCCTGTTTAAAGGATCCCACAAGTTCTGTTCTTGCATGCTGCCAACAAGCAACCGCAAATAGTTATGTCGCAGCAATTCACACAGAGGAATTCACATGTGCATGCACACACACGCACACGACTTGACAAAGCCGTGGCACAGCATCGGCCAAAGAAACTTAGCCTCCCTTCAGACTCAGCTTTTAATACAGAGTGACAGAGGCTTGGTTAGCTGCTGTGTACATGAGAGAGCTTCCATTACGAGGTAAACAAGACCCAGTTTACATTCGGCTGACGCCTGTGTGCTGGCATGACTAGGAATGTGACTTGGACACACACACACACACACACACACACACACACACACACACACACACACACACACACTGCTGGTGACCTTAATGAGACAAACGTGGGTTGGTTTGTCAGGTGTTTCCAGTAATCTGCTTACTAGATAAATCAATTTCACAGCCGGTCAGACATTTTGCATATTTTCCTTATTTGCATGCTGGAGATTGCAATATAATTAAAGACATTGCTTAAAAAAAAAAAACAACAACACTAGGGATGTATGATGATGAGGTGGCCTGATATGGACAGCATCAGAGGTGTGTATAACTTACCAGTAGGAAATGTGTGTCGGGGATGTCAGATGAGCCTCCGTCTCGTTCTCTCTCTTCAGTTTAAGTCCAGAGTCGTCTTGTTGCCGACTTTCATCATGACTGGATTAATACTGTACCTGAGGACAGGAACACACAACAGGAGGGTTAGATGGCTGGATTAAGCTGCGATAATCGATCAAAATAATAGCAATCGGCAACTATTTTGGTCATCATTGGTTAATAATTTTAATAATTATTTAATGCAAAATTGCCAAATATAAATATAGGTCTTTCACTTCAGTCTTTTGGGACTGATTAGCATCTGATGCATATCCTGCAACTTCTGCTAATGCCAAAAATAAAGTTTGTCTTCCCTTCTTTTTTATATTTCTGTCTGTTATATTTGCCTTTTTAGACTAACAGCCACTAAATTAATCCAAACTGCAACGTATACGTTGTACATCATGAGCCAGAGTCAGATCGTATGAGATATTTGCAGGATGGGTCGCTGCTTTGCAGTACAAACAAAAAGGAAAAGCTTTTAAATGTGCTCCCAGTAGCAGATGGTGGAACGACTCACCAGCCAATGACAATCTCTTTCATGTCAGTTATTATCCTCTGAACCACACCAGGATCCACAGTAGTGACCATTTCTTTTATCAGACAATACAACCACCACAAAGACAGTTACACTTCTTCTCAGAAGTATTGCCACAAGCAGTACCATTAAATCATTATACCAGTCTGGATTTATGTCTTAAAATGCTGAAAAATCACTGTATGCATCAAAGGATAGTCAAATCCAGAAACACTCTTCATGTTCATTGATTTGCCACATCTGCTTGTCCATATTCAGGGCCACAGCAGGGAGCCCAATGTCTATCCCAGAATGCACTGGGCCAACGGTATCTCAAACTAAATGCTTTGGCCTTTTATACAAGGGAAGTGCTTCATGTTTACAGACTGAAGCGTTCTCTTTCTTCCTCTTGCAAATACACGAGTTCAAGGACACCACAGACACACAGACAAGCTTTCACACAGACACTCATTCAATATTTTGCTTTCTCCCACACACACACACACACACACACACACACACACACACGAAAATGTGAGCGAGTTGTTCTGACAGCAGAGCTGTCAGCTACTGGCCTGCGTGTTGTTTTGACAAGCAGGTGGAGCAGCATCCACAACGTGACCAACAAGATGAGCACACAATAAAACCAACTGTTGTCCACAAGCAGCCCGACCATCAGGAAGCACAGCAGACCCATCGCTCAGCCCTCAAACGACCCCTTCACTTCCTGTGTGGAATCAAACCTCTTTTCCTCCACCTCTCCCATTTTATCAATTTCTCACCCTCCCCTCTCGTCTTATTGGTTTCACCTCCTCCTCTCTCTCTTAGATTATGTCGAGCAGCAGATTGGGTTCTCAGAGGAACCGCATTCAATAATAAAAAGGAGCGAGGATGGAGGGATGAGAGGAGGAGGATAGAAATGTATTGTGCCCCTTCTGAGTGTCCCTGAATGATTTATAACACAAACTGACACTTGCATGAGCCTCTGGGGAAGTTGTTGCTGCACTCTTCTTCCTCCTCCTCCTCCTCCTCCTCCTCTTCCTCTTCGCTCCCTCCAGCCCGCTTGGCATTTGTGACCAACCAGCAAGAGAGCGGTGTAGGTAGATGGATAGAGAGGAAGAGTGAGGAAAAGGGTGAGATGGTGTTTGTGTGTCTTTGACTCAGCTCCATCGTAAAGAGACTTAGTTGTGTCCTGTTTCAAACATACCATCTAATCTGCCAGTTATTTTCTTGGTTAGTTGATTTATTGTCCGTCAAACAGAGAATAAAGGTCCATCACAAGTTTACAGAGCTCAAGGTGACCAAATGTCTGAAAACAAAACATATCCAGTTTAAGATACATTCCTAAATTATGAAACACATTGCTTGAAGAAAAAAAAAGCAATTCATTATCAAAAGAAAACTTTTTTAATTAAAAAAAAAATAGTTTCTTGGTGAATGGTCCTAATAGAAAAGTCTCTTTCATTTTATAGAAGTGTGAAGATCATCTAAGATATTATTGCTAAACTTTTATAGTTTAATGACGAAGACTTATGTTGTATTTAAGTGAGGCTCAGTATAGTAAGAGCACATCGCACCATCTCTGGTAGGTCCACAGGCTTTCTGTCAAAGTCCGTTGGTGCATCGGCGAATGATTCAAATCTCGATATCCAACTCCTCCTTTCCGTTCCCCCCGTTACATGACACACGCGCTGTGTTATGAATCATAAATCGTGAGTCACGAGCCGTCAATTTCTGAGGCACAACTCGGCCAAGCAACCTGTTCCGAAAGCAAAACCTAGTATTGCGTTTCTGTTCTTCAGCAAAACGATCGACCAGAACAGCTTTCGGAGGGATCGGCCCAACAAGTCATCAAGCTGGATGTGATGGCGGGTCTCAAACAGGGACCTGGGCCAAGTTCAGCCCTCATTGTGGTCCACTTTTTCCTACATGCAGACTTCCAAGAGTTCATGAAATGCCGAGCAACCAACAGGCTGCTGCAGGTATCCATGATGACATCACTTCCTGGATGACTACCTCAAGGGAATTATTCCCCTTCGCCAACAGCCGTTTAAAGTACAAAGTACTGTTGAGCAAGCAGCAGAAAAACTGCTCATTATCAGTCAGTAGATGTTGAACTAATTAGCTCTTAGATGTGAACGTATGTTGTGAATCTGAATTAATGTGCACTTAAAGCGCCACAAACAAATGTACAACTGGTTATAATACTTTGTCTGTCTTTATAATGGCTTCAAGCCCTGATTTGCCGGAATTTGATCAATGATAATGAGACTCAATGGTCCCAAATGTAACACTCAATGATCCCCAGAGTGACGATGACTGAGGTGGGCTTTTGATGAGTCACGCTGGAGGTAGAGAGGGGCTTTAAATCACACGTCCCTTTAGTGAGATGCTGCTTTAAATAAAGCTGAGACAACCAAATATGAGGCCATTTCCACAACACGCATAAATTCTCACCGGATGAAAATAAACTAATCCACCGAGATAGAAGGAAACTAAACATTATGTCCTGATTATCCTGCCAGGGCGGCATGGTGTGGATTTTTATAGCAGTGACTCATTCTCACAGAGCGAAGAACACACACACACACACACACACACACACACACACACACACACACACACACACTCTCTAAAGCAGGATTTGGAGACTTGGGGGCAGCTCTCATCGTAGGAGCTTAGTGACACTATTGAGACATGCATGCATACAAACACACACATGTACACATACACACACACACACCAAAGACGGTTACATTCAGATTAGCTTTAAGGCTAATGCCAACATAAATGTGGGTGTTGGTGGATGAGGGACAAATACGAGACAAATAAGTGGCCTATCCGCCAACTTAAAACCCGGGGCCAACTCTAAGTCTCTAGTCTATTTGAAGTGATTTCTTCAAGCAAAAACAGCCCAAACCCTCACAGTGGCTACTTAACTTGTGTTGTGGATGTTTCAAAAGTTGAACTTGTCACCGATGACCTTTTTAAGGATCGTACATTTACATTCCGCTCGAGCACTCTAGGGATGAAGTGCTCACCACGAACTTGTGTCGCTTTCAATCTCGACTTTAACTACGGGAGAGACAAACGTCATCCGTGTCCTCGGGGGGGAAGACTGATGAGCAATGATGTTAGTAGGACGATCAAACACAGTCTATATATGCCTATTTGGGTGTTTCACAGGTTCTAGCTTGGCAACATTTTACAGACCAAACTTTTCAACTTTTGTCTGTCAGTAAAAAGGAGTAGATTCTTCTTTGCAACTTCCTCAAACTGGAAAATAAAGTCAGTAAATGAATACCTAACTCTCTACTGAACAGTCTGCGCACACACACACACACACACTTTAGTGTAACACTTTTTTAGAGCAATTGAATGAATCCAGAAGAGTGTGCGTGTGTATGCGTGTCCGTCCCGTCGGAGCGACACCTGCGTTTTCTCCGTTAAAGACATTCATCCTCACTATCAGTGCTACGGCGCCTTTTCAGTCCACCAAACCTGCTCCATAGATTGTGTGTGTGTGTGTGTGTGTGTGGGGTCTACTGTCTTGCTTTTTCCAAACACAGTCACTCACACAAAATCCCTCATCTTTTTCCAAACTCCTCCCCCTTAAATAAATACAACAACACACACACGCCCTGAATGAAAGAAGCAAACACACAAAGTGCAGTGTCACAGGGCGCCGTCACACGGCTGCTAAATCATTCAACGGCCCCTCACAGACATTTCTGCACATCAGAGAAAGTGAGGGAGGAGAAGGGAGGTTGCTCGTGGGTAAGGGAACAAACAGGTTACACACACAGCAGCAGCTTAGCTGTAGTAATTTAACCAACAGGTAATCAGAGGCTACATATCCTTTTACTTGACATACCCTATAATCAGCTGTAACCACCAACTTAATAACATATGCTTGTTTTTGTCATCCCACTGTTTGTGGTGGCAGAAGCTCAGGTGGTGGAACAAGTTGGCGCATTAATAGTAGGGTTGTTGGTCTGAATGAAGGGAATACTCTTTATCCAAATCATTAATGATGGGAGTAAATTAACTTAATGTTGATCTCACACACACACACACACTTTTTGTAGCCCTTAGTTCTCAGATAAAGATGGTGAGTAATGTTTAAGTGTTGTGAATCCATGCAGAGTATTAGAGATAAGGAAAACCTCTTTAAAAAAAGAGAACTTACAACAACTTTATTATGTTATTAAACTGCTTCGAGTAAAAGGCTTAAAACAAGAAACTAAAGATTTGTTTCCTATTTCTTAAGACAACTTCATCATAAGAAAATCAAATAGTTACGTTTCTTTTTTTAAACTCAACTTTCTGTATTACACACATAAAAAAACAGTAGCATTTAGGAACAGATATTAAAAGTTAAGCAGTAAAACTGTTGAGTAACGTCTTCATCGTTCTCGTGACAGCTTCCCTGTGCTCCATGTGTCCTCTGTGACGTGCCTGCAGTAAAACACATGTCCAAATCTGGGAGTTCTCCATTTTTATTTTAAAACCCTTGTAGGCCTCGAACCAGTTCATTATTTTAAAAGCACGACTCCACCAGCGCCACCTCCTCTAAGCTGACTCATTGTACCAGCACCAACATGCGCGTGTGTTGGCCTTCATGCAAATCATGTCAGAAAACCACTCAATTAATCAGAGGAGATTTGCACAGACTGTGTGTGTGTGTGTGTGTGTGTGTGTGTGTGTGTGTGCACACCTTAGCGAGAATTCCTTCATCACTGTCCAGAGGGGAATTAAAAACAACAGAGCATGCCTACATTAGAACAGCAGAAGCTACACAGTGTGGTCACTCAAATTGTTCAAGCGCTCAAAGCCCAATACACAAAATATGTGGTTATACACGTAAAACACAGGGAAATAGACTTGAAGTGTAGAAATAGGCCGGTGTAGACAGTTGGATTGATTTAACGGATGGTGGTGGTCTAAAAACATGGCTGCATCGCCTCCTGTGTCGACACATCGTAACCCAGATTTCCTATTTATTGGCTTCTGGCTGTGGGTCAGTAAGAGTATCTCCTGTTTCAATGAGAGGACGCGTTCCAATCCGAGTGTATAGGCAAGGTTTGTAGGATTAGTAGGATTCTGTGTGTGTGTGTGTGTGTGTGTGTGTGTGTGTGTGTGTGTGCTAATAATGCAACTTTGGAGTAAGTGAAAGGGAGAAACAAAGAAGGCGAGGATGAAAAGGCGAGGTATAGGGATGGAGGGAGCAATTGAGTCCATCATGTGCAAAAACGAACAGTACAGAGAGAAATACGTTTCATTACAATAACTTTCTGCCATGAAAATAGTCCCAATAAACACCGTTGACAGACAGGTTTTATATCAGTCGTTTCTGTAACTATTTAGCCTGTGATTCCCTAAAACAAAGCAATGTCCACATGTGTTTATAAGCTATGAGCTCAACTAAACAGATGATAAACCCTTCTTTCCTATCCAGTTCATCACTTTACGACCCCTCGGATGTATCGTGCCATCTTTAGGAAGGGTCCACGAGTGACGAGGACTATGTCTGCAAAGAGACTTTCTCTAATGTCATGTGTAACAGCGATGACACCAGACTTCCATTCACCTAAAATGACTCCTTTGTCATGTCATAGCAGGGAAAGCACAAGCGTAATTAATATCATTAATAATGACTTAATGAGCTCCAGGTGGCTGGTATTATGCATGCTGGTTATTAGTTTCCCCTGTGAGTTTGTTACTATGACATGTCAAAAAGTCTCCTGTACTATCAGCTGGACTGATGGTACTGCACTACACCAGAGGACAGTAAAGCCACAACAGCTGTAGTGAACTAAGTATGGGGCCACAAAGATAATCGTAAGTGCACCATTGTTGTATTGATATTGCCGTGATCATGAGGAAGAATTCAACAAGGCCAAAGTGAAAGGTGTTTAATCAATTATATTTGCCTCGACAGTAATAGATCGTTTCAACCCCAAAGCAAACAAGAATGTCATCCGAATGTGCACCCATCATACCAGCCTTTGTTCGATTCCTTTCAAATGAGACAGATTGGTGATCAAAATGAAATTCTAGCGTAAAGCACGGACACTTGCGTGGTTACTCAAGCCAAAGACAAACGCTCATGGTTCCTTAGCTTACTTCCTACTGCAATGAGAAGCCACCAACGTCCAGCGTCACCTACAGCTCATGAAACCTCAGATTATTAGACAATATTGCAGATTACATTTTTGAGATTAGCAAGAAGTTGGCGATCAAAAGTCACGACACATTGCCTGCAGACAAGCACAACGCCTCATTTGCTGTGGGCTGGTTAAGGAGCCCATACCAGGGGCCAATGACAGGACTGTGTGACTGAGAGCAGTCAGTCAAAGGGTTAACACAGGGTGTGATCTGTAAAGATGAATGTAATCCATCACACTGACCCCGGGGTCACTGTGTTCAACAGAGAATCTGTCTACATCAGCTCAGCTTTATGTCTTAATACCCCATCGGTATGTACAGTACTTGTCATAGCGTTGGCAACGTTTAGTAGCAGCACTACTATGTGCACACTGGCTCAGCTGCTTAATATGCAACCATACCATTTAATGCTAATTCAAACAGGCTAAAGACTAGTTTCTATGAACATGGCTACGCAGTCATTTGAACCTTTAAATCAATGGCTGTTTCCACACTCACACTGCAGAATGTGAGAATTTGTTTAACTCCTCGATACCGACAGGGAAATATTTGTTTAAGTGCTCAGCCACTAAACGCATGCATAATGTGCATAGGTGGTAAGGGACAAAATATAAACTACTACTACTACTACTGGGAAAACAAAGAAAAAAACAACCAAAATGTAAAAATAAAACAACATATAATCATTCAACTTCCGGAGTCTTTTCCCCTTCTCTTGCTTCTCTTGACCATAGTCAAAAAATAGCACAGTCACATGAACAAAGCTAATTATTCTCTCAGCCGGAGCATGATTTGGGGGGGGGGGGGATTTTGTCCAAATAAAAAGGTGTTTACAACGATTAAAAATTGTCGTTATGACAAAACTGGTGCAATGATTTATTCCACCGGTAGTCTGTTTGGGTGAGTGAAAGGCACATTTGGGGAAACAGTATGGTGAGATTGTTTTTTACCAGGAAGGAGGATATGACTCATACAAAGACGCCTGGTTACAGAAGCGGATTGATAGATTGCATTCTAATGGCCGGAAGAAATAAAAAAGGCAGCAATTACTTCTTTCTATCTATTAACACTTAAAGAAACCCTTCCTATACAAGACAGACACAATGTTTCTGTTGACAGCTTAGCTTACAGTTCACGATTCGCGTAAAAAAAAAAAAAAAAAAAAAAGACTTGCGTATACCTAACCCTAACCTTTAGTTTAGCGTTAATATGCATGAGGAGATGTGTTTCCCTATAGCAAACTTAAATGATATCCCGGTTGATTCACAAAAAAAAAAAAAAAAAAAGGGGAAGCGGACAGACAACAATTAAAAGGTAAATGTCAATTAGGTTTGGTCCCCGAGGTCTTGGCCTTTGGGTTTCTATTGACCCTGGGTAACACATAGGCCTGCTGCTGGTGCTAAACTGGTGCGACTGTCAAAGACGGGCCATTCGATAAGTGCTGGTGTTTTCATCAACGTGCGCAACGCTCACTGCCATTGGCCACATCCAGCCTGGTTCAGCTGGTGACGAGACGGGCCGTATATATCGACTGGGCAGTAACCCTGGGCCTGTTTGTGACACCATCATTTCACAGCCGTATTGATTTTCATTGTGGCTGCAAAAGTACTCTTCAGTACCCAAACACATGATGGCTGTGGAAACACACATGCACTCACAGAGTATGGGGTGGGGGAGAAAACAAGGAAAACCACAATGTGCAAGTGCACGAAAGCACATGTGCACACAATGATTGAGGAGCAGCATTCTGTGCAACTTATGTCCAGGCTCGCACACACACGTACGCAAGCTCATAAATGGTGGGACGCCAGATAGTGTAGCAGTGAGAGTGATCAGTCTGTGCCGTTTGACATCAAGGCCACATCACAGCCAATAGAAATTAACTAGGATTTAGCTCCCGCTGTGTCAGGGCTGAGGTTTTAGCCCCCCCCCACACCACATCAACTATTCTGTCTGAAGACCTCTTCGCATGTGGGTCACTGAGGGAGTCCTAGCTGTGTCCCTGACACCGCAGCGCAGTTACATGTGCTGATGGTCAAATGCCTGCACTGGCTAGTGAGTCATCCCGCTGCTGGAGCCCCATTCCGCTTCTCCCACAAGGCCACGCAAAATACATTGGAGCACCAGAGAGATCCGAGTGAATGAGAGAAAACGTGCAAACACACGGGCCTTCATCACGCAGACGTAGCCACACACACTGAACGCATGTAATCATTACTCAAAGTGCTATAGCCATTTAATCAGCGGTGTGCATGGACACACACACACACACACACACACACACACACGGGCTTCTCCTTGCGGAAGTACACACCAGCTGATCTGGTTTCAGGTGCGTGTGTGTGTGTGTGTGTGTGTGCATAGGGAGGGCTGTGCATAGAGTGAAGTGCTACTCTAAAGCCAGGATTTTCCAACCAAGAGCAGCAGAGAGATTAATAAGAGGTCTATTGCATGTTCCGCAGTGAAAGCGGTGCAAAAGAGAAATTATTCGGACATGCAGCCACCACTTGTGGAGTTTTTTTTTTTTCATAATTAAATATTATGGAGACTCTATTTAACAGACGGGCTGAGCTGCCATTAGCTGGAGGAAGTATCTAAACGCTTTTCCACGCCCTTCTTTCCCAAATCTGTGGAGCAAGGTTTGCCGAATTCAGAGCAATACCGACTGCCCTCCAGACAAAGCCGAAGCAGCGACCATGAGTCTACTCTAAATCTCTCGGCTCGCTGAATTGATTCCGTGTAAGACGCCCATGCCGGGTGGATGAGACGCTCCTCTCTGACTTTCTTGAAGGCCGTTTTTCTTGGAGGGAAAACCATGATGTCATGCAATCATTCGCCGGGGCCTCACGGGATGTTGTGATTCAGGGTTATACATTCATGGCTAGGACTCCCACAGCTGTCAGCTCCATAATAGACCCGATAAAAAACATCCTGCAGCCACTAGTGTATCACAGGGAGACATTTTCTGAGGGAGCATGTGGCTTTCAGTTGACCATGGAGAAGACAAAAAAATAAAAAAATAGGATGGGGGGGAGGGGGGGGGGGGGGGAGGGGGTTGTGTCAAAGTCTTCCAGTGAAACACCTCAGACTTCGCCTTGCTTATTCTCATTTGATCAGTGCGATAGAAGAGTCGACATGGAGAGGGATGGATCATCATAGACGGAAAGAGTGAGCAGTTTCGTTGTTTGGGAATTTGGTTCTGTAGGAGACAGGGTTGGCTGAGAATTAAGGTGGCGGGTTGTTTGACTCGTCTAGCTATTGCACCTCAATGGATGCGATACAGCAAGATAAGCCTGAGCATACTAACCTACAACTCTTTCTCCTCCTCTACCTTTTAAAAAGAAAAGAGAGAACGATCAGCCAAAGCGAAAGAGAGAGAGGGGGGGGGGGAATTTAGCAGAGGAAACACCAAAAAGGAAACACGCATCTAGGCCACGGAGTCATTTCCCTTGTGTTTTGCCTCTACCCTCTTCTTCTTTTTCAAATATACACAGACAGTATAAATTATGCACATCATCACTGAGGTTTACACAGAGTGGGAGAGGGCCCATGGGTTTTAGGACTTAGCATTTCAGCTTTTTATCCACTGTAAAGTCTGCCCGCAATTAGTTTGGGAATTAATTCAGGCTTCTCCTTTAGATCTGTACTGGTTCATCCAAGCTTCTTTCTCACACACACACACACACACACACACACACACACGGGGGGGGGGGGGGGGGGGGGAGTAGAAAATCTTTTAACCACACAAATTACTTTAAAAAAAATGTAACGCCAACATTATAGCAACATGTCTTAATACAAGTCATTAAACTAAAACAAAGTGTTCACAAAGTGTTAATTCCACCTTTATTGTGTGTGTGTGTGTGTGTGTGTGTGTGTGTGTGCGTGCCAGTGTGTGTATGCAAGAGATACATCTCTAGAATGGTCAGGCCAATTCCATAAAAAGAATCAATGTGCATCGATATGCCAAGTGAAGCTAAAGCGTCGGGTCTTTAGAGCCCCAGGCACTGAAGTATTGATGAGTTTTGTTAAACAGCCGTTTGTGAAACTACCCAATAGAAACTGAGCCGACTGGGCTGGGGATACGACAGGAAATGTCAAATAAAGATCCACCCTTACTGTGCGAGAAAAACTTGTCAAATGTCTTCATGAGTGTCGGATTGTTTAAGTTGAGAACCCTCAGTCACAAAAGACAGAAACATCTTCCAATAGGGCTGCAACTAATAGTTACTATAATCAGATGATCTGTCAATTACTGTTTTTCTATCAATCAGTTTGTTGTTCCACACAATATCACAAAAATCACAAGAGTTTCCTCCCGCAGGCCGTCACTCTGATGAACATTTCACAGTCAAACACCGTAAACAACCCGCTAACACTGCTCTCATTATCGATCATAAAATTGTAGTTTTTAATACAGTTTTTTTACATTTGTACAAATCATGTCACTGTCAATATAAATCCTACACACTGTATATACAGAATATATAAATGTGTACCTGTACATGATAATCCAGTTCATGTATATCCATTTAGTATTTATCCATTTGTTTGTTTACAACTTATAGAACACTTGACTTGTATGGAGACATTTTATTTCTTATTGTATTGCTGGGCATTGGTGCGTTTGATACATATTTGTATAATATTTATATTTCCACTTATTTTTCACTACACTACAGTCCTGCTTATTCTTCACCCATCTTTTATCTGCCCAGCTTTGTTGTACCTTTTCTATTAGTTATATTTCTGTACAAGTACATTGCTAGAAAACTGAGCCAAATTCCTTGTATGTGCATACTGAGAAAAACAGTTGTGAAAGCCCAAAGTGACGTCTTGAAATGGCTTGTTTTGTATACATTTCTTTACTGGCTGAGGAGTTCAGCTCCTCACTCTGAGAGACATGCAGAAGAGAATAGATGTTGTATGGACGAGCCATATTTAAAAGGAGTGTCAGTCCAACAACCATCACGCTTTTGCATGTTCTTCATCTATTTATGCGGTTTTCCCTTCAAGTCGAACGGTCACCTTTGCTTCAGGCCTGCTGTTCCTGGTGGGATCTATTAACTTCTACAACTTTCTCTTTGGGAAATGGAATTGTGTTTGGAGAGCAGTCACAAGTTCCTTCCGGTAAACGTTCACTATAACGACATCCACCGCTTTAGCTGTGCAGTCGGATCTCACCGGTACACACAGACCTGTGTGTTGCCCATCAATTATTAAATCAGGTAAATGTTTATACTGCATATATATAGCAGTAACAGTAGTATTGGCCTGCTTCCTGCTCCGTCACTGTGGAGTGGATAAGAATGAACAATAGGCGTTCCTATCTGACATATCACACCAGGAAACAATAGCTGGACATGGGTCACGAAGGCTGCCATCTATGAAAAGCCAACAAGGGCGTGTGCACGCATCGGCATCTTTGATACTCTCGCAACCCGATGATTTAACCATTTCCTCACTCGCCCTCTGGGACGATGTCATCCCTGCAATTATCCCAGGGTTTGTGGCCTCCTGGCTGTGCAACGAGAATGAGCGAGGGAAAGTAGTAGGGCGGGGTGTTGACTGGCAGAGTTTCCTCCAAGTCACAGTTTAATTGGACAATTGTTCAGTTCAACCGCCGGCTCTTTGGGTTGACAAAGGCATACAAAGCTGTCCTAGCATGCACTGTTAAGCAAGAAAAGGGTGGCAGGAGTAGTTAAAGAAATATAAGAAATTGCCATGTAGTCCAATCGTTAAACGTAACTTGTTAGCCTTGATGGTGTCTTGAACTATACATTTTTGGGAATCCTGCAGTAATATATATCAAGCCAGGCCAAGCCACAGACTTAACTAAAAAAATAACAAGAATTAAGTCACATTCAGCCTGAATCACTGCTGGCTGGCGAGAGCGCAACACAATCTCCCCCAGATTCATCAGAGGCAAATCTCCACTTGACCCAATGGAGGCAGTCCAGTCACAGCATTAGGGCTGCACAGAGCTCGGGCAGAGGCCTACTTTCTCTTGGGACGGGGGGGATGGGGCGGGTTTGGCACATACTCTGGGAGCCCAAAAGATGAGGAGTTATTGAGCAATTACGTCAGGTTCTGTGGCAGCCGGACCGAAACGGTTTTGTGCAATCTTGCCAGGCGACATCATCCTTAAGAAGCCCAAAAGCATGGTTTGGTAACGCTATGGACTGAAAGCTTGTCAACAGTCATTAAATAACACCAATATTGGCCACAGCGGCTGCTGCCCCGCCATGAAAAGCGCTCAACTAACACACCGGCGAAATGCGCAATGACACTTAAAAAACAGAAGGAAAGAAAGGCAGATCCAGAAACGTGTTCTAAAGGTGCCGAGTAGAAATTATGATGTAGAGCTGTGAGACACAAAAGCGCTTTGGGCAGGCAAAGGAAGCTCTCAAAATAGACCAGTGCGGTGCAGTGTATTACCCCCCCCCCCCACTCACATAAGCAAATGTGTCTATCACAATCAGGCGACCTAAGCCTTGCTGACATGCCCCACTCTGTTAAGCTAGCAGCGCATATATACGCGAGTTCTCCCAGCATGCCGAGGAGAGTCAGCAGAACGGACGCAAATTGTAGGCCTATGACACGACACTTTCACTTATTTTTAAAAACAGTGAACCGTGTGGTTCTAACAATACTCCTGAGCCCTTTCCTTCATTCTGCTGGGCTAAATTAAGCTGTAGACCCAGGACGGGCGGTGGTGGTGGGAAGAGATGAGGCAAGGCAGCCATCAGCACTGGTGATGTCTCTTTGGGTGATGATGATGATGGCTGCTCTTTAAAACTTGGCCTAGTCATGGAGTAGCAGGAAGAGGCTTTGCAGATTTCACAGGAGAGAGCTGGAGACAGATGTAGCCGGACATAATGGGGGCTGGAGGGGGAGGGGGGCAAACTCATGGTCACAGCTGCAACCTCGCCAGAGGATTGGAGGCGCGCTTCTGATGAAGGGCTGTAATCAAGTCGCTATCATGCTAACCTCCTACACCCAGCGAGGCCAACTCGCCAAAATGCCTCTCTTATGACAGAGGGTTCAGTCCGCTTGAGGAAGAACACAACGAGAGGAGGAACAGTCCACGTAACGAACGAGACAGAATGACGTATTCACAACCAATCTGTTCTGCATTTTGACATGAAACATATCAGTATTGCATGCGGTAAACAAGTTAAGCCAGATGTCGCACTAGCAGAGAGCCTGTGAAAGGCGTGAAAACAACAAATAAATCTGCCAGGTGAGTAAAGGATAGCATGCGCCTCTAGACGCAAGCCTACATTTACATTGCCACAATCAATGTCTTTTAACGGACGCAATATTTTCATTGGGGAAATCTTCAATGTATGACAGCTGGATGCTGGTGGTCGGTCAGACAAAGACAGTGTTCTGCAGAGCGAGTGAACAGCCGAAGTGGTCACAGTCACAAGGGAGGCATTTGTTGACAAGACAACTGTTGGGCCTTGACTTCCTCCGCTTCCAGACAGCTTTCGGTAGACCGAGGCCATGACTCAGGTCTGCACCAGCTGCTGGGCCATGACTGGATCCATTTCACAATTTTCCCAGTGACACCCATCATGGTCAGTGGCGCGAATACACAATTTCCGTAAATGCAGATGAAAGAGTTTCTGATTAGGACTTTTGGGGCCTCCAGATGGATCAAAGACGAGACATTTTGCTGTGGACTAGAACATTTTCACACAGTCTGTCTCGGGTACAAACACTGCCTTTAAGCCCACCAGAAGGAGGCTGGGGGATGCACCCGCTCATCAACTACTGCTACTGTATGTTACCAGACATCAGTACTGGTTCTCTCTCTTGCTGGCTTCACAAGACCATGATCTTGCAGCAGTGTTGCTGTCTTTTGAAATCATCATTAGAAGTTGTACACATGTGCTGGTAGAGGAGAGGTGGGGGGGGGGGGGGGGGGGGGGGGGGGTTCTGCTTGTCATCTGAGACAGCATTCCTATATTAGACATGCTAAACCAGATCACTGCAGAACATTAAGCCTGACAGCAGCGCTTTAATATTTGATGCACTCTGCTACCGTGGCATAAACCACCAAACTGCTGTAGCACAGTGCTAAACTGACAATGCGCTGATACCTTTTTCTAAAGTCAGGCCTCCATCACATGGAAGTGGAGAAAAGTTCATCGCTTTCAGCGGGGACTTGTGCAAGATGCTGAGACAGATTAGTCGGCGGGGGAGGAGAAATGTACGGCCTTTCAACAAGTCGCCCCAGATGCAAAAAACAAAAACCTGCCAAGATTTTCTCCACTGGCATCAA